>OZ057413.1:40138947-41355197 GCA_964056705.1 Troilus luridus | reverse complement strand
AAAAATGGACACTTATAAAAACTTATCAAGATCTACCAGTTTTAGAAATAAATTTAAAATAAATATCAAGTATATAATTACTTCAACATAAAATATAAATAAAAAATAATGAATGACAATTTAAAATATTATTCATATTAAAGTAATCTGAAAGCCATTTCCAGAGTATGGCTGAACAACTAATTCAATATTCTATCACTCCACAAATATAGTAATTTAGATCTTATTATTTTATTTACATATTAATTCAATGATGAACCAATTAATTCAATGATGAACCAATTAATGCTTTGTGCTGTCATTTTTTTCTTTATTGATTGATTGTTTTTGCATTCTGTAAATATTACCTATTCATACTCTTAATATTTTTTTTTTATTTTTATGTTTTAGAAAATATTGGAGTTCATAAAGAATTTTCAGAACATCTCAACAAGAGAGCAGATGAATGGATAAAGAAAAATTGTATTATTGAAGACTTCAAATTTCCCTTACCATACTAATCACTTAAATAACGGATCATGTTTAAGTCAATAATAATAATAATAATAATTAAATTTGTTGTACATAATTATAAGTTAATGAAAAATAGTTATAATATTTGTAAATTATTTATCGCAAATTTAAATAATGTAAAGAAATTAAAACTTGCTTGAGCCCCACATCTACAAAACTTATTTCATGAATTACTCCTAACTCATATTAAAGGCATTTAACAGTGACAGCTTAGCAATAGAACTCTTTTATGAAGAAATTATTATTTAGGTGTTCACAAGATTCTATAACTTAAGGAGAGAAGATTCTATAGCTTAAATCAAAGCTCTTCAACTGTAAAATTTTTAAATTATTCTTGAAATGTTTTCAAAATAACTCAAAAAGTGATGGAATAAGCAGTGGGCAGTCAGCAAGATATTTTCATTGTAAAAACGATGATTCGTTTCAAAAACCCAAGGCAATAGACCTTAAATTGAATCTGATATGCAAATTAAATAAAAGTTATGTAAAAAAATCAAATCAAATAAATAAATAAATTTTATATAAGAGATAAATAAAACTGAATAGATTATTGATCTCTTATCTGAATAGATTATTGGTCCACAAGCTATATATATCCTGCTTTGAGAAAACAGATTAATATTATCAGATTCTTATTAAAATATTTATGTTCTGAGGTGATATCAATTTTAAGTACAAGAAATCTTCATCAGTATTTATATCTAAAATTTAAAATTGTAATCTTTGGTTGTATTTAACTGAAAGGGAAGTGACATGAAGTCGATATAAAAAACGACTTTTTAAAAAATGAGTTATGATATCTGTCAATAAGATGCTGCAAAAAGCTGAAAAAAGTTTTACAGCTTATTTCAACTTGTCAAACCACTTAACAGTCAGAATATCATTTGAACTTCTAAAACACAATTGCACATTAACAAAATATGATAGGAAATCAATCAGTCCAAAAAATATTGATGACTATGAAAAATTGTCTGGATAACCAGCCTTGTATGTCCAATACTATCTTTGTTTGTTTGACTTGAGATATGATTGGGTTTCTTTGGTGTACGAAATGTGATTATTGCCTAAATTGTTACACCATTGACTGCTTATTTATTACTTTGTAGGATAAGTTCATTCCAAAATTTATCTGTTTGTATATATGAAAAATTCTGTTTTACCACTTTAAGGAACTCTTGATCCACTACCTCACCTGATTTAATAATTTAAAATAAATATTCTTCTAAAAATAAAACTTTTTAAATAAGATTTTTTCTGATTACAATAATAAATGTCAAATAAACCATATTCAAATTATATCTAGAAATTGGGAAGAAAATGGTGTGAAAATATATATAAATATTTCACTTCTGTATACAAATATTGTATATAATTTAGAAGTATTATAAATTTTATACAAATAGTATGTATAATTCAAAAGCCTAACTTGATTATGTTTTAAATAATTTTTCAAATTTTCTTAGAATAATGTAGGAATAAAATAAGATTTGGTAATCAGATAATTTTTTTTTATTATGAATATTACTCTAAATTGAGATAAATTTGTAACACTAAGGGTAAATTAGCGACAAGAGCTTCTTCTTTTCTTTTTTTTTAATGATCTACCAGTAATTTGTTAACAGCCATAAATTATCCCTGTATGATGTGGAGAACCTCCTCAGGTTCACATAGCCTCCATAAAGTGGGAACCCTAAATTCTGCGAAAAGTAATTGTTTATAGCGCTATTAGTAGTGGCGACAACTGCAAAAAAAATGATTTTAAAAAACAACAGTTTTTATTAAGAATAAAATAACACTGATTCTTTAAACGGATCTAGCTCCCCTCCCCTCATAAAACAATCTCTGGAAATTTCATCAAAATATATTTGACTACTGAATAAAACTAAAAATTACACCAACACTAAATCCATACCACAACACCTACAACGTAAATAGTAAAACGCGGGCGGAAATATATCATTTTGAAGATATAATTATAATAGTTATTATTTTATTAATTCCTGCATAAATACAAAACATCCAAGGCCACCTTCGGCAATGAGGAAGGAACATGCACCGTAGGATGTTGTGGTCGTTTTGTAATGACGTAATACTCCTCGCATTTTAAATAGTAGTGTAGTGCAAACGCATGTGACGGTAGAATTACTTTAAGTAAAATAACATAGAATGGACAGTTTAGGATGAATTACCAGCTTTTCAATTAAGAAACTTTAAAGTTAATTGCACATACAAAAATAGGTGTTATTTTACGAAAACTTGAATCAGAAGGGAGTTACGCAATCAACGGAATGTATTGCTTAATTGAGGTAAGAATTGCAATATGGCTAACAAGACGTAAGGCGCATGCTCTGACTCAATCCCACCTACAACTTTTTTACATTACTAACACATTAAACATTTATATTAGTGATATCAGTTTTGTGACTTTCTATGTTACGTAATTGTTAAACTACAAAAAGCAGCGTGACCAAGGAGGAGAGAGGAATTTTCCCTTCTCAAAATAATTAGCCTCTAAGAAAAAAATTTACTTGGCTGCTAATAAAATAAGTCTTACGTTCAGTTATTTAGATTCAGTTAGTTAGATGGTTAGAATACCCATCTAGTAGGGGAAGGATGATGAGGCTATCCAAATCCCACACAATCGATTTATGACTGTTAACATAAATAATTTATCTGCCACAGCCGATCTAGAACTCCAAGAACAATAGTCAGGAGACCCTGCACCTAAGCACTTAGCAAAAATGATCCAATTAATAAACAAATAAAAACATATTTGCAATTTAACTTTTTATTGTGTAATATCCTGGATGAGTATATTAGTTAGTTTGTCGGTTAATATTTTCGAACCCACTAGTTTCAAACCTCGTAAACTCTTCAATTCCTAATAAACCTCCGAGGCGTCTGAAAAGAAGATGCCCTCGTTTCCTTCTAAGCTAAAGTACTTTTTGAGTACTACCACTGTTTAGTTTCTCGACTTGCCTTTGTCTCTGGACATAATTTATCTTTCATTATATTTACTTGATGTATTCTGTATACAGTTGTAAATTTCAATAAATCCATTTAAAAAAATCGTCTATAATAAAAGATCACATAAAATATATTATATTTTATATAAAATATAAATTAATTAATTAATAATATAAAAATTATATTATATATAAAATTTATTGCATGTAATAAATTTCAAGAAGAAAGCAGTAAACACCAAATATGGAAAAATAAAAGTAACCATAAATTTTAAGCATTTGGGGGAAATAATATGTTAAAACGGTACTTTTTTTTTTTCCCTCCCTTTCCTGCCAGAATGGCATACAGGGTTTGTCTCCAGTGGGGGTACACCACTGGAGACACTACTTCGGGATTTTTTATTTTTTTTCCTCTTTATTGGTGTAATAAAAAAACCCTGGAACTATGGTGTAGCCCGGTGCACGGTTGTGCACCTTAGAGCTACACCTTATCCTTCCCGCCGTCTTCTTCCTTATCCATCCTCAGTTAGGTTGGTCCGGTGGTCTTCCCGGTGCCGGTCTTCTCCTGGTGATCAGGAAGTGAGCTGGACCTACGGCCTCCTTCCATCCGTATACGTATTCCCTGAAACTTGCGTAGTTTTCCTCCTCCACAAGCTCAGGGAACACGTCCTCGGTAATGCTATATATACCTGTTTGCGTGGATAACCTCGCGCGCAGGGCGTCGTATGCGGTGCATGATGCTACTACATGCTCGGCAGTTTCCGGAACTCCACAGCTGGGGCAGTTCGGGTCCAGGTCATATCCGTGCTGGTTCAGCTTCCATCTGAACCCGCCGTGCCCCGTGAGGATCTGCGACATCCAGTAATCTGGAAGGACCCACTTGGCTCTTAATCTTGACTCGACGGTGGGGAAGTACTTCCTGAGGGTGCTCCCTTTTTCGGATGTCACCCACCGTCCATTCCACTCCGCCAGTGAGTCCCTCCTGAGCTCTTCTTGCCATTTGTTCGGGTTTCCCCGGATCCTCTCCTGGATTCGCTCCGGAAGAGCTGCCAAGCCTCTTATCTTAACCTCGTGCTTTGTAGCATCTTCACCCAGCAGGAGGTCAACAGGCATACCTCCCGCCAGGATCTGCACCGCCTCGTGGGAAGTTGTGCGATACGCCCTGGTCACTCGTAGCAGAGCCGTTCTCTGTGCCGTTGCCAGCTTCCTTCTTTGCTGCTGTGAGAGGTTCACGCCCCAGAAGAGAGACGCGTATCTCAGGATACCCAAGGTGACTCCTTTGTAGATAGTCATGCTGACTGGGTACCCGAGGCCCCAAAAGGCTCCGCCAATCCGACTAAGGCCATTCATTGTCTGGCTCACCCTTGTCGCCAGGTGGTCCAAGTGAGGGGTCACATCCAGGTTCCCTCCTATCCTTACTCCTAGGTAGGTGACCATCCCACTTGCCCGGATTCTGTCCTCATTTACTTGGAATGTGTTGGGGTGAGCCCTATCTGTTCTTCCGCACAATAGAACGGCCTGTGTCTTGGCGGCTGCCATCCTCAGCGTCCTCCTCTCACACCAGGCTCTTACCAAGCTGGCACATCTCTCCACTTCCACTGTGATCCCGGCTCTGCTGTTCGCGTAGACTATCGCAGCGAGGTGGGCATCCTCGCTCCACCCTGTCCTCATACCTGTGGTAGCTACCCCGGACCGTGACTCGTCTATCCTCGAGGTAGCTCTTCACCAGGGCGAATATATTGCTCGGCGCCTCGTGCCTATGGAGCTGCTGCAGGACGCTCGGCCACCACACACTGTCGAAGGCGGATAATATGTCAAAGAGGACTAACATGACATACTTCTCCGCCCTCGCTTCGGCGTCATTACGTACCTGCAGCAGCGCGTCAGCGGTTCCCCTGCCTTTGGTCGATCCGTACTGCCGTGGGTGACCAGCCCTGCTGAGTGTGGGTCGCAGGCTGGCCATTATGAGGCCCTCCAGGACTTTACTCATCACAGGGAGAAGGCAGATTGGCCTGTAGGAGCTAGGTAGCTCCTTATCTTTGCCTCCTCCCTTGTAGAGCAATCTCAGATCAGCTTCCTTCCATTGCCTCGGGAAGTATCCCTTATCCAAGCAGGCGAGTAACAACGGTACCGAGAAAGAGAGCATTGGAGAGAAAATCATAAAATTAGAAAATTTAAGCTTTCAAACAGGTAAAATTTACAATATAAAGAACCTCCCCTCCAATGCAAAGTTAAGGGATTATAACGTTGTGATAAAGCCTGTGATTTAATATGGGATGGAGACCACATGCCTACCATATGGCATTTTATACAACTTGGAAAAGCTGCTAAGTATAAAAAAGAGGATCTTAAGAATAATCTATGGGCCCAGGAAAACACAGGAAGGTTACAGGCGAAGATCTGTAGAGAAATCAAAGACCTGGAAACTGAGATAAGAATCAGAAGGCTGATGTTCTATGGGCACATGAAAAGGATGGAGGAGGAAAGATTGAACAAATAGATCTTTAATAATTTTTTTATCTACAAAAGCAAATATGGATACACGAAGCAAATAAGTGAAGCATTAAAAAAACCTTAAAATGTCCGATGCCAGGCTGTATAGATAGAGAAACATACAGGAAACACTGAAAAATTTCACCAATATTGGAAGAGAAAAAAAGGAGGGGTACAAAGAGGTCCGAAGGAAGAAAAGAAATGCAGTCGAAAATCGTGAAACTAAGATGGGAAGAAAGAAAATCAAGACTCCAAAAGAAGCCTAAGCTATGATATTCACGTAGTCCTTAGTGAACGGTACGTGATAAAAAAAAAAAATACCGTAGGTAAAAGCATCAAACAGTTAACCGTTCATAAATGTCGATATGATTAAAATAATAAATAAAATTACATGAACACATTTGTGATTAATATTAAGTGAATTAGCATATCATCATTAGAGAACAAATTAAAAATAAGAATCTTTTAGTGATAAGAGATCTGATTAACTAGACCTGAGTGAGACTACCGCTGATTGTGATATTTGTTTAGGCATTTTCGTAGAAGTGTTGTGACATTACATACATGTATATCATATTATTTTGAATTTTTTTCAATAGTGATTTAGTACAGTTATAATAAACTGAAAACAGAGGGTTTAATTTTAAGATTTGATACAAGTGGTTTTTTTTTACAATAAAATATAAATATAATACAGTATAATAATAATAATATATACAATACATAAATACATACAGCATAATTACAAATACTTCTTCTACCCGGGTGTATATGAAACAGTGTTATTTCTGTTGCGTTACTGGATTTATTGTTCCCAGGTGTGAATTTTAGAAAAGTGTGAATTTTTTATTATCATTAGATTATTAAAAGATAGTAGATATCAATAGATCGCTGTGATAAATAAAAGGGTAAATATTTTTGTGGTGTACCAAATCATTTTGAAACGAAGTGACAAAAAATAAATACCAATATTTGAAAGAAAGAAATTGGATTATCAATAATTGCGAACAATAAAACATGTTTCTGTACATTGAAAAAACGAATCATTTATTTTAATTTAAGAAGAAATTAATTTAGTTATAATTTAGAAGGGAATATTTTATTTTAATAAATCTCTCTTACAGTAAACTATCTAATGTATTAAACAAATGAAAAATAAAAATAGGAAGTAGGATAGCTTAGTACCTAGGGTGCAAGATTACTCTTTCCCTAGTTCAAGACAAGTTGTGGTAGATAAATTATTTCTTTTATTAATAGCTGTAGATCTACTCTGTGGAATCTGGAGGTTCAATAAAGTGGGTACCCTTAATTAGGGGAAACGTGGTGGTTGAGCGTGATCACCTCTTCGCACAACTGTTGGCAAAAGTACAGTCTCTACAATGTACTATCATGTACCATGTGCCATTTTATAATTATTATTATTAACAAATCCTTCTTAAAAATTTACATGTACAATGTACAAATCAAATAATTTAAAACGGGAAATGCTCCAATAATATATATTTTTTAGGATAAACAGTACTTTCAATAAAATAAGTATCAATAAATAAGTAAAGAATTTTTATACTATTTCAAAACACATTAAGTAGCCATGGGGTAAAGGTGATATTTTATAAATAAAAAATTAATGGATAGTCAATGTTTTAATCAAATTTATATAAATACACAGAGACACATAGACACAACACACACACACACACACAAATATAAGTTAAGGATCAGAACTGGGTGGTATTTGAACATAATCCTACTTGAAGTTGAAAACTATTAGAAAAAATATGTAACATGGGTTATTTTTATAATAAAGTCCATCTATACAACTTACAACCATAGTTTTCTTATTTCAGACCTTTACTTGTTTTTTATAGTTTTGACCCACTTCAGTTAACTTATTAAATATACAAAGGAAAGCTACATAACTCTTTGTTTATTATACAGTTAGCCGGCAGTGACAAAATAATCTACATAAAAAATCATATTTGTTATTTTGAGAATAGTCGGTACAAGTGGCACTTAAACCTCTTGTCAACTACGTTTATGCTTCATTCTCGACAACTGTTGCGTCATTTAATACTAAAAAAAAAAATAATTGTTTAAGGCTAACATATTATACGCTGTTATATTTATTCTGTTGTCTTTATCCCCAATAAATATTTTACCTAGAGTTTATAAATAGGAATATGCATTTACAATAACTAACTCCACTAGTAATTATTGTCGTGCATCTTTTCTATCTTCTCAGCGGGTGGGATTGGCAGAATATTTTAATTTCAACATTATCTTCGACTCATCAAGTTCTCTCGCACTTTACAGTCACGTGATCTAGACAGAAAATTTTAATTTTCTAATCCTAATTATAAGATTCTTCCCCTTTCTTTGATGTATCCATAAGGCGCATGCCGTTCCACTGCACACTCGCGCCTGACAATAGCAGTAGGAACTATCTATACCTCTTTTACTCGCTCATATTGCCAGTTGCCATTTTCTATTTTTTGTTATTCAAGAGACTTAAGGCTTTATCAATTGATAAAAATAACAATTTATTCCCCTCCCACCTCCGAATTTGGTATCCTTCCAACGTTATCCAATGACACTAGTTCTTCATACTTACAATTTACGCCACTTGAAGTACCTAATAACAAGGCATTAGGTTTCGTTGACATAAACATTTATATTTAAGTTTTACGTATCTGAAAATTTCTCTGGCGTTGGTGGTTGGGTTTTCGATTGGTTGAATATCTAACCACTGGTTGGGAGTCTCAGAAATACGAAACTAGAAACCAATTATGGATCTTAGTGGAGTCGTCCCTGACTTTGGCTGGCCAGTGAGACAGGACCTTAAAAGTGTCCCAATGCCACCTTTGCACCTATCAAATCAACTTCAATTGAATAACTGACTGAGCGCTTTTTAAGATAAGTTCTGACTGATTCAATCTTCTGTTTATTATTTACCATATCGATGGAATCAAATGAGCAAGAATGTTTTTACAATAAATTTTAATCAGTTTTCAGTTATACCTAATCGTGAGAACGCACTTTAAGACACAATGAAACAATGAGTATACTTTATTTAGTTTTTAAACGGTCTTTTTTTTTTAGGATTGATGAAAACTAAAGGACAGGGTTACCACTTCAGCGATCGTTGCAATTCGTTAACGTCTTGTTTGAGCAGGTTATCATCAATGACAATGCTGATAGCGAACTTTATCAGAGGTATGATAAGAGGAGAGGACAGGAGGAGAGCTCAGTAAGCCAGCCGCAGAAAGACGAGGATGTTGAGTCCTTCCGAGATGATGAAGAGGGTGAGGGAGGCGGGGATCATGAAGGTGGCCTTCCTCAACACCTTCTGCATGGCCCTCTCCATGGGCACCATCTCCAACCTCATCGTCCAGAAGGTCTGCAGTCCCAAAGAACAGCCCTCCATTAACAGCTTCATCTGCACTGACCCGCAACTAATTGCAGAAGCCACGCGTAAGTTTATCAAGTTGTTTCCAATATTAAATCAAATAATACTAATAAGCGTTAGCCAACCCAAAGTCTCGATGCCGACTACTACCAATCTTTGCTAACAAACTGCATTTGTTAACACAGCCCAGATGATATGTTATGTTATGGTTTAGCAATTATTAATTGTTAAGAAATTGGTTCGTTACAAACCCCAACATCACCCATTCCATTATTCCATACCAACCTTCGTAACGCTATTACTTCAATTGTTTTTGTTACTACATGACCGGAAGTAATGGTATTTTACTTTAATGAAAGTCATAACAGATTTTTATAAAAAAATATTTCTTTTTGAAAAAAGAATTTTGTTGTATACAACAACTTTTCCTTTTAATTTCTTATGAAATTCTTTATTTAGTTAGTGTAAGTTTCAGTTATCTTCTTCTGTCATTCCAGTCTTCTTCTCGCACTCCTCTGTTCATCAGTTCTTACCTTATGCCCTCACACCAGTTTCTTTTCGGTCTACCTTACTTCAGTTTCCTCTCAGGGCTACACTCCAAAAGTTCTTCAGGCCATCCTTCTTTCATCTTCATCACGTGACCAAAAGATTTCAGCTTGATAACTTCAATCGTGTGAAGGATGTTTTTCATTATTTTTACGTTCTGGCGTATTTTACCCCAAAAAAAAGATTTCCCCTTTTTTACCCTATGGTTTTCATTTCTTTTTAATTCACGTAAATCAATGGCAAATAAAAAAGAACAAATCTGCATTGCTCTCTAAGATATTACTGAAAAAACTAAATCTAATTAATTTTGAATTAATATAAAAGTTAAATAGGAAGAAATGGTACAGAATATTAAATCATAAGAGAGATATGAAATTTACTCGAAAGATAACACACGACACTATATTATTTGTTTTGATAAAATTACGAAACAACATACAACTAGTAAGGAATTGTATTGTACTCAACCGTATATGTTAACAAGTGAATCACACAACACAATTTAACGAAGAAGCAGACTCAAGAAAATTGTCATATCTGTCTGATTTGATTCTGATTGTTTATTTAATTTTCCCGTTGGGGTATCCCTTCCATAAAACGTAAAAGATAAAAGCACGTTGCACAAAGTACGCCACTATTATTTATTTATTACTTAAATTATTATTTATTTATTAGAAGCAGAAAAATAATAATGATATAATTCTAAATATAAATATATACAGACTTAAAAAATCCTTATCACCTTTTAATTTCTCATGTATTTATTTAGTTAGTTAGTGTGAGTTTCTGATAAAAAAAGTAACAAAATAAATTACAATGGGGTTGCATTATCAGAAGTGGTAACTGGTGCTCTACAGTGCACTTTGTGCTAATAGCTTTTTCTTCAATTGTAAAAATCGTATTAATTGGAATTATTAAAATTGTTAATGCTTTAATTTGTAATCAATTACTTTGCTTTTATAATTGCTTTCGACTCTTGTTTGGTCAGTGAAAATGCTACTTTTATTAAAATTAAAATTTGAGTAAAGTCGATAGGTGTATAACTAAAGCAACATTCAAATTGAAAGTCTGCGCTTATGGTAGGAACTTACAGTATTCTGTAATAGTACGAATTATAGCATTTTAGTTTTCGTTAGTCAGAGATCGATAATTTAATTAACGACCTCTCTTCAGGCTATTATTTTTTAACAGTAAATCTTCAGGAAGTAATATTAAAAAAAAAAATACATGTATGGACATTGCTCAGTAATTTTTTTTCCGTACAGATCATCTAAGTATTACGTTTGCAAAATTTGATCTATTTTCTATCGTGATTGGATCGTTTTTCTTTTTCTATTGTAAATTAACTTTTTAGATTTGGATCTTTTCTTCATTACACTTTTTTTATTTTTCGTAAATTTTCAAGATATTTATAAACTTCAGTAAAACATTTTGGTTTTTTTTTTCAAATCAAAATAGATTGCCAGTTGAACACCATCTACATACATATAAATAAAAAATCTTAATCTTAAGCTCACTGCGTAGAGCGCTGAGGTGCTGAGCTGCCGATCTCGTGTTCGAATCAGGCTGTGAGTGATAAAATATTTAATAGGTGTCATGGGACACTGTGGGTTCTGCAGGTGAACCTGACTGGGGCTTTCAAAGTCCCTAAAGTCGGTAACCTTAATTGAGGGAACAACTGGCGGTCGAGCATGGTATGGGTAAAATGTATCATTTCCTTTCACAACGGTGGTCTTAGAAACAGTACAGTCTCTAGCATGTACTGAACCCCTTCGTGGGAAGTAGCAGTACAATTTTTTTTTTAATTTTTATTAGTTTACTGTTTTATGTAAATACTCATTATATATATTTTTTAGAGGTAACGATCACGAAAAGCACCATCAGATCTGTTTGCAGTTCTTTGTCAGGGACATTCTTCGGCTCTTGGCGGGATTCGACCGGCCTCAACAAGCCGCTCCTCTACATCGGGCTCTTCGCCGAGCTCTTCAACGTCCTCCTCCACCTTTTCGCTTCTTGGCTATGGACTTCCAGCATATGGCTTCCTTCCATGTTGGATGCTGTGGTTGTCGGTCTATTTGGTATGAGTGTCTTTCAGTTGGGGCTCAACTGTTATGTCACCGAGAACGCCAAACCAGAGGAGGTCACTTTGAAGTAAGTGTTATGTCAATGTTTTAACTTTTATTTTAGGACCTAAAATTCCATTCATCAGAAAGTTTATAACTTCTGTGATAGATTTGATTTGGGTTAGTAAAATATATGGGTTATGCTAAAGGTTTAAAACTGTTAGGCAGTGATATGAATGCTTAAATTAAATACATAGTAACACCCGTGAAACTCCTCTGCGAGATTTGGAGACCTTCCTCGGGTTTACCCACTTCTAGAAGTGGATACTTTAATTTTGGTGAACAATCAAGTTAGCTCCGTGCACAATCGTTGGTTCAGGAACAGTACGGCCTCTACCATGTTCTGAACCCAATACCTTCATCGGGTTTAGTGGTAATTTCATGGTGTTTGTTTTGACGAATGAGCAATACGTAGCATAATATTTCTTTTTTTCTTTTTCGGGATTTAACATCCTTGGGTCATATGCCAAAACCCAATACATTTAACCGCCAGTAATCTCCATCCTCCCAATCTCCCTCCGATAAGCTTCTTGCTGCCATCGCTCTTTTAACTCCGTCCAGCCAAGTTTTCCTTGAGCGACCTCATTTTCACCTCTGGAACAAAGTCAAATATCATTTTTGGCCATCCTCGGGTCCCATTCTACTATAATAATATCTAATGCACTTGTAATGTACTGATGAACCTACATCAGGCCGTGATGGGCGAGGTTGTTAAATTACTATTTAGCAACCCCCTAACTTTTACAGCGTTGCGACGGGTCGTTTTAATTCGGCCTGAGTGGCTTGAAATTTATTGCCTAGGAATAAATGTTGGCCTTGTCACCCTGATTAGAAAGGTTGGTAATCCGGAGGAATAACCCGAACTTTTCTGTTTTCAATAATAGGAAAGGGCATTAAAACCCATTTAAAAAAAGGTATGCTAATTATATTATTTCCAATAACAATATTCTCTATTCTAAAATTACTTCACGTTTTCAGGCTTCAAATATTGCATACGATGACATTCGTCGGATTCCTCGTTGCTACTCCATTGCGAGGGATTGTCCTCACAGCCTTAGGCTACCCGACCTTCTTCTTGATCACGGCTGTGATGTACCTGCTCGCGATTAGCCAGGTTCGCAGCTCGGTCCACGAGAAGCCCAAAGTCGTGGAGAAGAAGAAGGAGATGGATTTGATGGGAAGAGTCAAAGCTGTCTTCAGATCCAGGCCGAACAACGTCGTTATCTGGGCTATGATGATAAGCAAGCCGCTCTTCTTCACCTTCTTTCAAGGTATGAGAACTCTGAGCCATATTGGGGGTCGATTTTATAATATATAATTTATTTATGCAAATTTACCTGTAAGATACATATAGTTAGTTCAATATTTGTACCATGACTATGGAACTTCTTAATGAAACTAATATGACATGTTTATTGTACCGTTTGTTAACAGCGGAGCGCACGATTCATCTTTACTTCTTGCAGCAGGGTTTCGGCTTCACTGTAAAAGAAGAGACTATATTCGGCACCTATGGCTTGATTATAACTACGGTCGGTAAGTAATTACAATATATTTAACTTTGCCATAAACTCCAGGAAATTTTTAAAGAAAAAAACATTTTTTTTTTTTTTTTAATTTATTTATTGATATTTACAACTGTATAATAAAAAAAATACATCCAGTAAATAGGCTATGTGATACAAAATGACATGAGTAATGGCAAGTTGAGAAACTACCCACTGGTAGTACTCAAATCACTAGTTCAACTAAGAAGGTCACGTGGCCATCTTCTTTTCAGACGCCTCGGGGGATTATCGGGAATCGAAGAGGAAGCTAGGTTTGAAACTAGAGGGTTTGAGTGGGAATGAATTTTGTTATGAAAGGAAAGAGAAAAAAAACATAAAGTCCACAATTTACTTAGGGTGACATGCCTGGTGTTTTAAAGCTGGGCTGAATGTGAAGTAGTTCAGCCATACTCAAGGACTTGGTATTTCAAAGGTCTCTAGTATTCGAATTATTTTGGTTGTGTAATTAGAAATTAGTGATGTAATGGATGCAATATTTTTACAAGTAATATGTATCTTTACAAATAATATTGTTTAGAAATAAATTGAAAAATTCAAACCAAGAAGCCGTAAGTCTCAAAAATAAAATAAAATAACAGAAAACAAGAAACTGACTAATAAATTTAAAGATATATACAAATAAAAAAATATATAAAAAAATGAAATTCATCCAAAACTCATCATCTAACATGGGACCAACCAGAAACAGTATCTAACCACCTTGATCAAATTTATTCAGTTAATCCAAACTGTTTTTTAAAAGTGGATTTTGTCTATTTTTACGAATGTGCAATGTTCCCACCTTACGAATAGTTATTGATTGCATTCTATTCAACATAAACGTTGCTTACTAAAGTAAATAGAAAATTATATTTCATATATTCAGCGTAAAATTGGATAATGGATCTATATGAACTATTTTAGCTGGGTGTATTTTCCAACCTCTTTGAATATTCAGTGGCTTCCTGTATTCGACTCAGAAACAAAAACAAGTAAAAGAATCGATTTCAATCTTGTCTTAGTTGTTGCATATCATTTAATAGACCAGTTCCTTTTTGATTATTCCGGGAGGGATGTCCTCTAATCTTTCCTTTTTGGGTAAACATCGGTTTCTATTACCGAGACGAAGTTATAAGCCAGAAACAGTATTCTACGACCTTGGCCCCAATGCTTTTGAGATAAAATGGAAGTTATTGAACAACATCTGGGAAAGGTTAGAGAACCCAAAGGCTCACTAATTCATTTTTTTTTTAAATTTTATAATTGTTCACTAATAAATCAACTACCTAATCAGGATTAATCTTCTATAATTTAAATAAAGAATTCATAACTGACATTTTTGAAAAATATTTATCTTATATTACCTTACTCAATGGAAATTTCATAATATTTGGTTGTAAACACTTGCAAACCCCAATAGCCTATATTCAGGAATGTCATTTAGTATGAAGAGCATCGCCATTGAAAATATTGATAAGAGATAAAGCCAATGTCAGTAGTATACAGATAGGAAATTTGAGAAAAATTACTCTTTTTATTTCTGTTCTCTATACATTTGTATCCACACCTGTCAAGTACAAACGTTTTACAATCAGTAGACTGGATGTCAGTAAGATTAAAATAAAATTACACGAGATGAATAAAGAACAGTAGCGGTACCTCTCTAATTTAAGGCTTGGTTCAATCTCTAATCTTCTTTTAAGATTCTTCCTTGTGTCCTCAGGCTTGAGTGCCGTGACCATTTGTTCTATCAATCATATTGGGGGTCCATGTAGTTTTTCTTGGAAACCTCAGTAGTATGTCTGTATGTGTTCGTCAACTGTTGTTTTTTAAGTAAGTATGCCGAGTTTTGTTACTAACGTGCTATGGTGTTTTTGTGATAAGTCTAAGTACTATCGATTGAAAAGTTTGGAGTCGGTTTTATTGCTTTTAGTAAGCAAGTGTGAGTGTTTAATTTTTGTCTAGCTCCTGATTTGGAGATTTTTTCGAATACTCTATCGATTAAATTGAGTTTTAGATTTAGTGAATTTACTTAAAGACATAATGTCATACTTCGCTTAAAAAATAGATCAAGGTATTGTACTTTGCCTGTCCGCAGGTTGAGGGAGCTATTAAGGTAAATAGGAGAGGATGTTTCACGTCTAAGAGTATAAGTGATGTGCTGTGGCTTTTTGAGGTTTAGTTTAGTCTTTCTTAGTTGACAAAATTCGTTTAAGTTATGTTTTGTGAGGCCTGTGTCGCGTTTTGATGTTTGGTGATTAAATCTTAAATCTTCAGCATAGATTAATGCCAGTAAGCCGGCAATGTGGTGTATGTATTTTATGTACAATACCGATGCAAGTATTGTTCCCTGAAGCAAACCGGCTATAAACGCTCTTATTTGAAAATAGCTCTGAGCCTCACCGAGTAGGTATGCGGTAGTGCAGTCTTAATCTTAAAGGAAAGCTGGCAGTGCCAGACCTTATCGGATGTTTGGGTGGCATCTAGAAACACTCCAGTAGCATAATATATAAGTCTTTCTGTGTTTTTTTTTATTATTCCATCTATGACTTTTCTCTCTCTATTTATATAACTTTTTTCTAAAAGTTTGAAGTAACATTGGTTATATTCCTGGCTTAGTAACCCATCCAATTTTCTTTGACGAAAAACAAATTGTCTTTTTTTTATATATATATATTGCAAAATCCATTTAAATAGTGATATTGGTTCAGTTGATACTTAGCAATAACTACTATTTTTATTAATACAATAAAATATATACTAACTCTTATTATTGATGTTTTGTTACTTAGGATCTATTGCCTCACCATTGCTGTTCACCAAAGTGCTGAAATGGTCAGACTTCAGGATGGGTATCACTTGCTGTTCCATGTCCACACTCACAGCACTCCTCACTGCCTTCGCAACCACAAAGACGCATCTATATCTCAGTGAGTTAAAATTACATATTTGATATGAATTAGTGTTATAGTAGTTACTAATATTTAATTTAACGTCACATTATGCTGCTATGGCTAATTGGACGATGATACAGTGGGAGTACTAAAGTTTGCCAATTTAGGCTTAATTAGGATATGGAGGGATCGTAAACGAGTATTTGCCTCCGTACAGGCTCCGGGCCCCGTTTCATGTCTCTTCCGAACAGCATAATAACCAAGGATTTTTTACACTCTTTTAAAAAAATCTTAGGGACCTCTGCCGGGTCCTTTCCTACGTTATTCTCTTGGTTAATCTCAAAAGATATTCACACGGAAAGGAAAATTTATTTGCGAAACTTTAGTGGATTTTATAACATTTTTTTTGTCACAGGTTGGTCTAAAAAATATTTCCTAACTAACGGTTAAAACGTTATTTTTATATCCTTAAAATACAATTTAAAAAAAATAAACCTAAACAATAACAGCCTTTGAATGTAAGAAACAATGACGCAAGTTTCAAAAATAGAAAACTAATTTTTTTTGCATTTTTGATTCTTTAGAACGCCCCAGAGAAATAAATGTTAACAATATGAAAGTTATAGACAATTTTTGCAACCACTTTCGTGGTCTCATATTTGCCCTACTATAAACAGAAGGATAAAATAGTACAATAGTTTTTTGTTTAAAAAAAATTATTTTATTGAATTGTACAACCGTAATATATACATCTAGTACAAGGGCTATATGAATAAATAAATACATGACAGGGCATGTAGAGGCACTACCCACTGGCAGCACTCTAATAACATATCTATAATAGAAGGTCCCGAGGTCATCTTCTCTTCAGATGCCTAGGAGGATTGTCCGGGATGGAATTGGATGCAAGGATGGAAACTAGTGGCTTTGGATGGGCCTGGACTTTATTATGGAATGATAGGTATCTGGAATGGGCTAAATCGGTAAGATATGGAACCTTGAGGTCATTATGGATGGTTTTATTTGTGACGAAATAAGGAGCGTTTAGGATTTTGCGAAGGATTTTGGATTGCAAGGATTGAATACGAGAGGAATTTTATGGTTTGGTTCCGTAAGTTCAATTCCGTAAGTCCATATAGGTATTATAACAGTCAGATAAATAAGTCTTTTGTAATTGATCTGAAGCTTTGAGCGTTTGTCTAGTATGTGTTGAAGTAGTCGGAAGCGTCTAGCTGTTTCTTGTCTTTTCAGTCTTGTGTGAGGGTTCCAAGTAAGAAGTTTGTCTAAGTTGAGTCCTAGGTAGCGAATCAGTTCAACAGGGATAAGTGGAGTACTATTGAAGGATACAGTAGGACAGGAAGTCATGGGTTTTTGGCGAAGGGTAAGGGTATGGAAATGATTAAAATCTTGTAATTTAAGGATGGGTAGGCGTCCATATTGATTTATTAGTAGTCGTAAGCTTTTCAATCACACTAAGTATGTAAAAATATGAACGTTTAGTAAAGTTAGTTTCAGTCAGTAGGGCAATGTCAATCTTCGTCAAGTTCGTCTCGGTGGTGATATAGTCCGTTCGCATTCCATAAGAGGACAGCTAGGGGCTTCACATTCATCGCGGGAAGTTAAATGGAATTTCTGTGAGGAGTCTAGTGAGGAGGGCGATGTTTGATAGTTTGTTTTAGGTTTATCAGGAAGGAAGATAGGATGGAATATATGTCGGTATTATTATGTTTTAGGAGTGGATATGGATGAGGAGTTTGAGATGGAAAATCAGTAGGGGTGTTGGCTGGGTGCTGAGCCTGACGTAGTACAATAGTAAATTCGAAAATAACACCTTTAATAATGCAAAACGATAACCGTTTAAAGACTTGTAGCGATGCGCATTACTAATGCCGTATATATATATTATACATATTATATAAAACGTGAGCTTTTTATGAAAAATAATTAAATGTTTTAAAAAGTAATCAAATAAAAGTAAGTTCTAAGTAAAGGTCTCTGATGAGGAAAGGGTCAGGAGATCGAAGAGGATGAAGCGTTCCAGGGAGGAAAGGTACGTGCACAGAAAATTCATTTATGATTGATTCCAAGTACCCAAAAGTTGGCTGAAACTAAAAAACAGTTATCATAGATAGGGGTCACCTAAGGTGTAGCGATTGGAATTATAAATTTCTATGCCCAAGATCGCGGTTTCGAAATCCATGTTATGGCCTGAGGATTTGAAGAGAGTAAAAAACCTTTGTTTTGCCGTAAAACGGCTGTTCATAGCCTGCGCGGTCTCAGGAACTCGTTAAAGATCCTGTAGTATCGTCCGATTAGCCACAGCTGGGTAAAGTTACGAAAAAATAATAAACAAAAAACATCGACATTTATATTACAATATGATGTTGACATAGTGTGAAAATTGATTCTAATATTGTAAAATTATTTCTTCACAGTTACCCTACTGGAAGTCATCAAGTACAACCTCTTCTCCATCCCAACTTCTATACTTAACAGGTGCATCAATAATGATGAGCTGGGTATGTCGTTATTTTTTTTTTTATTATCATTATTTATTTATTTATTATTTATATCAATATTTTAAATTGTTCTGCCAGGTGTGTACACTGGGTTCAGTTCGGCGCTGGGTATTTTCTTCCCGTTCATAATCAACTATCTCTACAATTATGTGTTCTCTAACACATCGAAGACGATGCCTGGGGCTGTGTTCCTCATCAGTGCAGTCGGGAACATCATCCTTCTTGGACTATTTTGGTAAATTTTATGGAATATATTAACTTACCATGATAGTATACAACCGTGCGATAGTAGATTCCAGCGAGCCGTCAATCGAGCCCGAAACGTCTTATTTTATCTGGGTTTTTTCTGTTATGGCCATTCGTGCATAAGGATGAAGTACAGATTATAAATCTATTTTCGGAACAAATTGAAACAATAAAGTTCAAATATACATTATACTAGTTTGTCTCTTTTACTTCCAAGTGCACAGAAAAGGTAAATTTTAGTTTTGGAAATTTAAACAGATTTATCCATCGGAATAGTTTGACGTGATCCAGTAGCTCTTTCGTATAACTCAAAAACCGTTGACCTCAGAAAGGTGAAATTTCATATTTCGTGTTTGAGTTTCATCTATTTATAAACTTCCGGTACGGTTTTTATCTACACTTAAAGAAGTGCCTTACATAAAGATGTGAATAGTTTTATACCCAAAAAATATCTTCTCGAAAAATTACTTATTTCTAACCTAAACTAAGTTTTATATAAATACGAACATCACATTTAATTTATAGACTCATGTAACACAGACTGTATACTTTAGTAAACATACTTGTGTATTGTTCATTCAAAATTAAATCTTGAATGAGAAAAAATAAATAAATTTATGTATTTAGTCGATAAGCCCATGATACTTGATAATATTATGCTTGATAACCTAACAACCTATTAATTTCGGCAAATGATAATTTAGGTATAGAGGCTTTTAAATACATACTTTTAAGGAGTAGAGGAAGCCGATGTAAAAGCTATACTTTTCAGATTTCCCTCCATTAACAGGTTATGGGTGTAAGCTGCGACTCTCATATTAACTGTTCCATTTTTCCATTTTAACAGTTAACATGGCAATCCGAAACAGCTATTTTCATTCTTGTTACTTCTCCAAACAAGATCAATATACTTAAATTACTAAGAGTTAAAAGACTTTTTTTTATTAAAAAGACAGGATAAGCTTTTTCGAAAACTGGATGGTAATGAAATGTAAAATATAAATATTCAGTAACTAGAATACAACAATTATCAACTTCGAGTATGTTTCTATATCAAGTATATTTTGAAGTAAATAACAAAACTTTATGATTAATGTTTATAAATGTTTAATATATCATTTGTTTCATTGATATTCAAATGTTTCAGTCTTGCTCAATATTCTTACGTACCTCAAAAAAAGGAAGAAGAACAGAATATACAGAATGGAGAACAGAAGAAAGTAGATTGAAGGTTAAACGATATTAAATATGTATGAAAATGTTTGAAACTCTGTTTAGGAACGAATGATTAAAGTAACATACGATTTGTATAGTTTCATGTAAATAATTGTATTTATTTTATTTCTGCAATTTTTACAATTATTTTTACTTTTGTTTTGTGAATAATAAAAAACTACTTATTTAAATTAAAGATTTAATTGTTTTTTTAAATCCTTTTTATTTACATTTTTTCCCAAATAATAGTCCTCACGGTACCTCGTTTATCCAGTTTAAACCACTGAATTCTTTAAAGAATCACATCAAATTACAGATAAATATTAACAGACCCACTGAATAGATTCCCTCTGATGTTCCTGTACCTGTAGAAATAAGCTTTCAGTTAATTAAAATTGAATTGAAAAATTGAGCTCGTACAATAATCTTCAATTCCCATATTCTTTAATCTTTAATTCTATAGATGTATAAAACCCGAAAAAATAAAATGTTTATATTGAGATAGAAATACCCACGCCTATACTTGAAAAAAAAAGTGAAGATTTTCAAATTAAAAAAATTAATAAGAAGCCAAGGAAACATTTGTCAATATTCTCATTATAAAACTATTAGTTTATATCTAAGGGAAAAAAGTTATAAATAACTCCAACAATTGTAATTTTTGGATATAAATTTTCAATATCAAACTTGTGAGGTCATTTTGACTGGTTATTTGTGAATTTAGGGTAATTGGTAAATTGACTTCACAACACACGTATAATTTAAACTTAATATTCAATAAAATAATTTTTGACATTGTTCATTTTTGTAATAAGACTTTATCAAATGGTTTATTTCGTGAAAGATTTTTAACTTTATTAATACAATGATTTTTATAAATATTTAAATAGATCAAATTTTATTTTTAATTAAACGAATTATCTCTTATGGTACTTCATATTTTAATAAATTCTAATTGGTTTTAGACGATTAAGAATTTACTTTACATTATGAATCAAATTATTGAAAAGTAACATTGCGTTAGCACTATAGTCCTTAGGTTCTAAGGATTATAATGAAGTTATTTACTTTAGACAACAATCAAAGGTCCGGGTTCTATTGCTTAGTCAGTCAACAGCAGGCGCCCTATCCGAGCACAAGTGAATTACACATTCTTTATTCCGTACTGAATCACTTTATTTTATTCTTTATGAACTTCTTATATTGCTGTGCACCAACGTTACCATCACGAACGGCCCGAACAAGATTGAGTTTCAACTCACCCGGCTTCTCCACTCAGTAACAGGATTGGGTTCATTCTTCGTCAGTCTCAGCGCGACTTAGGACGCTCGCATGTACGATACCGATGCTGCACTGACGGATGGGTTCGTACATAATTCTAATCTTTCATTTCAGGAGAAGAAAATTAAAAAAAAAAGTATACAAATAAATTCGGTATCCGTTCGGTCGCTTCGAGTTGAGTAACAAGTTTTAACTGTTTATTCGTTTCATTTTTTGTATTTTCCAAAAATACAAGTTATCGTGTGCTTTAGTATGGAAAAGAGAATGTAATTATGGGTAATTAGTAAAAAAAAAAAATACCTGTACCACTACAACCCGTGAACGAGTCTGGGTGTTCAGTACATGGTTGAGACTGTACTGTTTCATGGGCAACGGTTCTGAAAGGAAGTTACTTGTCCTAGGTCACGCTCAACCGCCAGGTTTCCCCCCCTTATTATGGGTACCCTATTTTTATAATATTTTATATAGGCTGGGTGATCCCTAGGAGGGTCCTAGATCCTATATGATCCATCTCCGGCTGCAGACTAAATAAAAGCAACTGCCCGCAGCGGGATTTGAACGAGGATTTCCGGCATGGCAACTCAGTGCTCTACCACTGAGCCACTACGCTCCCTATGGGTAATTAGTAGATTTTGGTAATCATTTCATCAAGAAATAGAAGTTTCAACTAACATTTCGAAGTATCGACGATATTTGTTTCTAGATTGATCACCGAAGTATAGACATTTCTCATAATTACATTCATTTTTCCATACTAAAGCTCAAGATAACTTGTATTTTTGGAAAATATAAAAAAATAAACGAATAGCTCATCTAGAAGCGACAACCTGCGGAATAATTACCAAAACTTCTAAAGAGGCCTAAACGTTTATATATGTGAATTAGTTAAATGGCCCTATTCGTAATTTTATTTAGATTATTTTCAATTTGTTTGTTTGTGGGGGTTATCCTTCCCCTATCGGGCGCCTCCCCAGGTGGCGGATCGGGGAAGGCTCGACAGAATCAGGTACCGGGAAATCCGGGGCGGACCAATACTAGTACGAAAACCCAGAGGCGTCTGTTCTATATTAAGCGGCCATCTGGTCTGCGTCTGTTCCCAGTGGGGCGGCAGATAACAAACCTGCCATGAGGTATAAAATGCAACGGCGAAACCATGCGATAGAAAAAACAGACGGTTCAACTACCCCAGGTGGTAATCCAGATCTGGAAAATCCAACCTCCTGGAAAAGACGATTACGTTAGTCTTCTTAGAACGTTAGGAAATCGATATATCATCGGAGGTGACTTCAATGCTAAAAACACCTACTGGGGCTCAAGACTAACCACAACTAAAGGTAGAGGACTTTACAAAGCAGGGTGCGAAGTCAAAGCTGAATTCCTCTCCAGTGGCACACCAACATACTGGCCTACTGATATTAATAAAACACCTGACCTGATAGATTTCTTTGCGATAAAAGGAGTATCTAGCAGGTACCTTTCCATTGAATATAGCGGGGACCTTTCATCAGACCACTCCCCGGTTCTTATGGTAATAAACGAAGAGGTAGTCCCACAGCCAAACCTAGCTAGGCTGACAAATAGCAAGACTGACTGGACCCTTTTTAGGCAGACATTGGAGGAAACATTAAACTTTAAGGTACCACTAAATGATAGCCACCAACTAGACGAGGAAGTTGAAAGGTTCCACTCTCACATTCAAAAAGCAGCGTGGAAGACCACTCAGCAGTCATTTAGAAAGGCCAAACAGAGGGAAATCTTTCCTTCACCAGAAGTGAATAAATTAGTCAAGGAAAAAAGAAAGGCTCGTAAGGTCTGGCAGAAAGTGCGTACTCCTGAAAATAAACGAATATTGAACAAGCTCTGTAATGATCTTGAAGAAACAATTAAAAAAGATAAGAACGAAAAGCTTGGAAGATATCTAAGCAATCTTACAGCCCAGAAGGACACTGATTATTCACTCTGGAAATGTACTAAACCATTTAAGAGGCAAACTACCCAATCATCACCAATCAGGATGCCAGATGGAACCTGGAAAAAAAGCGATATGGAAAAAGCAGCCCTTTTTGCAGACTATCTTGAATAGACGTTTCAACCACTACCTCAACAGGCAGAAGTAGAAAATACTTCCAAGAGGCAAATAGTGGATGAAAGAAATATTAACAAAGTAACACTTCAAGAATTGAAAAGAGAGATAAAAAGCAATTTAAGCCTGAAAAAAGCACCCAGGATATGACTTAGTGGCAGGTCAAACAATAAAAGAACCAACGAAAAAAGCTCTGAGGAAGCTATTGGACCTCATAAACGCGGCCTTCAGGCTGAAGTATGTACCAATTTTGTGGAAAGTGGCCGAGGTTATAATGATTTTAAAACCAAACAAAACACCGACTGAAACGAGTCGCTTTTTAAAGTTATATATGAAGCTAATTGATGCAAGATATTTATCAAAATAATTGAAAATGACATCTAATGTGGAAACGTTTTATTAATAATTAAATGAACTAAAAGTTTTATGACTGGATAATGATTTTTCCTTTGTTACGAAATTAAAAGAAGTTAAAATGAAAATAATCAAGCGTATTAATTTTAACTCAGAGTTGTAAATGGAAAAATAAATTGTGTATTGATAACTAAACCAAAATACAAAATTCTACAAACTAATATTTAATTTTTTTTTTTTTATACAAGGTCGAAATCTCAATAGACATCTGAGGCCAAAAAATCTTCAGATAGTGTGGGACTCCAAACCACTAAAACCACCTTGTTGTGCAACAACTGAGCTAGCCCAACAAGTCGTTCCTCTTTCACGTGAAAAATCTCGGGTGTGGGATATAGCCCATTGGCTAATCTCCCAATTTAGGGGATTTTTCTTTTGTTTGGAGTTTTAACTTACTTTTATTCACTTTCGTAGCATGTCACTAGGATTCACTCTTTTAAGCCGCCTTATTTGATGCAAATCCTCCTCAGCTATGCTCTGCATTTCAGGGTTTATTTTAATTCTTTCTTTGTGACTATCCGCAAAACTTCCAATCTCTTCTCTGACTGAGTTTACTTTGAGGCCCCTTTGCAAATTGTCGTTTCTGGCGTACCATGGAGGATCAACTATACTTCTGAGTACTTTATTTTGGAATGTTTGGAATATTTGCATGTTGCTTTTCTTGGTACAACCCCAGAGCTGAATTCCATAAGTTCATACCGGTTTTAGGACTTGTTTGTACAACAGAAGCTTGTTCTCAACTGTAAGTTGTGAATTTTTCCTAGCAGGCAGTGCATTTTCCTAGATAATATATTCAACTCTTCTTTCTTTTTTTTCAAATGCTCTTTCCAGTTGAATCCAGCATCCAGTGTCATTCCAAGATATTTGACTGTATTTGAATGCGGCACCTCCTGTCTGTTAATATAAATCTTTCGATTATCTATTTTTATATTTGTGAAATTTATATGAAAAGATTTGCTTTCATTTAATTTGATCCTCCAGCATTTGGTCCAGTCACATACCTCCGTGATTGCGTGTTGGAGTTCCCTAGTAGTTTCTTCTATATCATCACCTACTACTAATATAGCAGTATCATCGGCAAATGTTGCCATAGTTGTTTCTCTTCTGTTTGGTAGATCCCTTGTGTATAATAAATATAGGATAGGGCCTCGTACGCTGCCTTGTGGAACACCTGCGTTTATTTTCTTTAGGGAAGAATATTCATCACCCTGTTTTATCCTAAAATATCGGTCAGAGGTATACAATTTTAACAGTAGGTAGAATTCTTTTGGAAGATCTCTATGCAGTTTGAATTCTCATCCTCTATGCCAGACTTTATCAAAAAGTTGCGCTGCATCTAAGAAAACAGCCGAGCAAACTTTCTTTTCCTCAAGAGTCTTCTCGATCACGTGAGAAATTCTATGGACCTGTTGAATCGTTGAATGCCGCTGTCTGAACCCGAACTGGTGATCCGATACCTTTTCTTGACAAAATCAATGTTTATAAGATTTCACAATGTCAAAGTGGCCCATTACTGTCATCATCACATCAACATGAATATTTATACATTTTTAACTTGTTTATTTTTATTTTCATTTAGCTATTTTTTTAGTAAATTAGTTATAAGTTTTCAATAAATAAACCGTATACTGATGATTTTGCAATACAAAATAGAAATATATATATATATATCTCATGCTGATTTGAACAGCATAATTTAACAGTTAAATATTTCTGAATGTTGAAATGAAAAAAAAAAACCTGTACCACTACAACCCGTAAAGATTCTGGGGTTCAGTACATGGTAGAGACAGTACTGTTTCATGGACAACGGTTGTACAGGGAGGTGATTCGTCCTAGATCACGCTCAACCACCAGATTTTCCCCCTTATTTTAGGTACCAACTTTTAGAGGCTGGGTGAACCCCAGGGGGGTCCTGAGTCCTATACAATCCATCTCCAGCTGCTAACAGACTAAATTAAAGTCTTGCCTGCAGCGGGATTTGATCCAGGATTTTCGGCATCGCAACTCAGTGCTCTGAGTCACTCCACTCCCAATGAAGAAATGAAAGTGACTAGATAAAATATAAAGCAAAAAGCAATGCACTAATAATAGGCTACATAATAAAAATCGGAATATATTTTCATAGGTGCCAGAAAGTAAGTAAAAACAAAACAACGTCTTATTATGAAAAAAAACACAAAGTAGCTAAAATAAATGTTTAAAAAGCTTCAAGAAAAGATACTAAACAAGAAAAACCATTATCTACTTCTGATCGATTTAAGCGAAAAATTATACTTGTATAGAGAGCACCTATTCGAGAGGTGAGGAGATGTTGGAATAGGATGTTCGGATATTAGGAGTGAGTTCCAGAACGTGGTGGACATGAAATGAAAGGAACCTCCGAACGGTCGGGTTCTGCAGAAACGTTGGTAACTGTCCGGAAAGGCTATATCTTGTTTCCTGGGAACGGAATGAGGATTTGAATTGAAGGAGGCTGTGAATCTAGTAATGGTATTGAAGTCGATGGATTTTTACATATATGAACCGATGAAATATTGTCTACGGATGGAAGGAAACAGCCACCTAACACGTCATAAATTTGGGACACATATGATTGCCTCAGGGGTTCAGAAAACAAACCGTAGTGAGCAAGTCATTGCTGTTTTATTTCAAGGGCAAACAACTACAAATGGTTATTATTGCCCTCACCACTAGAGCATATAGATATTTACATTACCTACATAATTACACATTTGTTCACATTCTTGTTACATTAATACTTAGTAAAAATATTGTCACATATTAAAATATGAACATACTATACTATATTAAACATATAATAGAAGCATATTAACATATAATAAGCATCTATAATATAAGTCCTTAAGTATAATAAAAGGTGATAAGTTCAGCTTTCTAAAATTGTATAAAACAGACGGATAAATAAATTATAATTTATTACTTTAATATAACTAGAAAAAAACATGTTTTATCAATAATGAACAACTGATTTGAAGGTTTAAATAAAACAAATGTTTTCCCACATTGTTATTTTAATTGATTAATTTGAGTTAATATTGTTCTATTTAATACTTGGTTTGAATTTAACTTTTATATGCCTTAATGTTTTGGAAGTTTGGTATCTAATAGCTGTGCTTTTATTTTGAACATCGAACAGTAAAAGAACGTCTCTACTTTTAGATAAATCTTTTGGTAAGTTATTTTATCATCTAATTAAATTAGCATGTTATTACTACTTTCTTTAATTACTTACATTATAATTACTTTACAAAGCCTTCTACCTTACCCTAATTAGCAGATTTCATTAGTTCACAATTCTGATTTTTCAAACTATCTCAATGCTATCAAACTTTTTCAAGAACTAGCCTAGAAAGGTTAAAAACAAGAACTTCGGCAGCAATGAATAAAAAATATTGGTTTTCAATATAATTATTAACATATATATATATATAATTTAATTCAATACTTCAAAGAAAAATCAATTATTTACATATCATATTAACTGGTTACATATTGACGAGGTGAGGTAGGAAAAATCAATGAGTTACTGACCTATTGGCTTAGGGTTCGAAACCGATAAATTATTTATTGAAGGTATAGTTGTGGAAGCAGAGCTTACCTAACCTCTCTAAACTGAGAACTCTCAAATAGGAGAACATCGGTAAGGCATGATCTCATCCAACTATCTCCTAGTACAGCCGCTAACTTAGAAACAGAACGGACTTTACTTATTTCACCATACATTATTTCATATCGGAGCTAGGTATTTCAGGGTGTAGAGCGGTGAGTTGCAGTGCTAAGATTAACGGGTTCAAATCCTGCTGTGGCAGATACATTGATCTGTTAACAGCCACAAATGGACCATGTGTTATTTGCAGATTCTTCTGGTGCTCACTCAGCTTCTATAAAATCTGTACCCTACATCTTATTGGGACGGAAAGACTCGAGTGATTTAGCCTAATCGCCTCACTGTACTACAGTAATCATAGAAGAACATATTCTCTACCATGTACTGAACCCTCATTATACTCCCCTGAAGTCTACAACTTATGAAGCGTCTTAGGCTAAGTACATGGCGGAGACTGTTCTGCTTGAAAGTCAATAGATGTGCAGGAAGGCGATTTTGTTGAGTTCACGCTAACCGATAGTTTTCCATCAATTGAGGGCAACAACGTTATAGAGGTTGATGTCAAAATGATCTTCAGATCCCACCGGGTCCATCAAAGACAGTTAACAGATCATGTAAATTTATCTGTCACAGCTGGATTAGAACCCGAAAGATTAATGGTAGAATACTACACTAACTTCTTTAACTCTATTTGGTAATGTTTAGACCGATACTTTATTTCTCCACAATTCATAAAGAGGATCCTACCATCTGTCTGATAGGTAAAAAATCTACTTGACTTTTTTTTTTTTACAATCTTAATTTTTTTACAATAGATGTCCTTTAATAACCATGTTATACAGTTTACGAAGTGCTGGTGAGATATAGATGAGCCGAGCCATTTTCATTCTGGTCCCCATTCTTTTGGATCAAGGTTACAATACTATATTCAAATTTTGAATTTTTTTATTTTTTGTTTCCAGTCTTTTTCATGATAACGTTTCGAATATCTATGGTATTGTTTATTTTTTTCCAATAGATTAATTGAATTGATAAAATCGTTCAAGGCGTTTAGAAATAATATTTTTCTGTATGTTTAAGGATCATACTCATGGAAACTGAAAGTAAGATCGAGGCTGAAAATTCATGTGAGAAAAATGAAGTAAAGGTGACTAACTTAGTTTCTGAAATAAAAACAACGGATCTACCAAGAGAATCTCCAATTCAGGTTGACAGAAAGGAAGAAGGAGATACCAATAGCAATGAAGAAGGGAAAATTATAAAGGGGGATAAGAAAATAGCTGAAGATAATGATAACGTAGTAAAAGAAGACAACGGAGATGAGAAAGTGGACCACGAGAAGATGAAGGCAGAAGAAGTCGAGAAAGTAGATAATGAGAATAAAAAGACAGATGAATCCAAGAGAGCAGATAATAAGGATAAAAAGGCAGATGAATCCAAGAAAGTAGATAATAGTGATAAAAAGACCGATGAATCCAAGAATGGAGTAAATGAAGATAAAAAGACAAATGACTCAAAGAAAGTGGAAAAAGGCGAGAAAAAGGCAGAAGATTCCAAGAAAGCAGATAATGGGGATAAGAAGGAAGATGGTTCTAATAAAGTAGAAAAAGAGGGGAAAAAAGTTGAAGAATCCAAGAAAGTTGGGAAAAAGTCTGATGACGACAAGAAACTTGATATGACAGAGAATAAGAGTTTAGGGAAATCATCAAAACAAGAAAAAGTTTCTCCCCTTGCAGCATATTTCAAGGATTGGGACAAGTTCACGATCTATCAAAAAATAGATATCGAGAGGTTGATCATCAAGAAAGCTGAAGAGATGGGTGCTCCGGCCAGGACGAAGCCTGGGGTGAGGACGTACGACGAGAAGGACAGGATGCGATTCAGGTGGAGTGCGATCAGGAGGAGGTGAGTTGGAAATAGAAATTGCAACCAAAACCAGTTAGTAAATCTAGGTTTAGTGTGAGGTTAATCCGGCTAGAGATGAGAGCAGTATAGATTTATTGTGAGGCAGTTGCTTTTGCTTTCTTTTTAGTGATTTCTACACTAATACCGATGAGAGATACATTTTTAAGATCAATTCTGTCGGAAAATCCTAGATCCTTGAGGTTGCGGTAAGTGGCAAGCTCGAAAAAAATAGAGTGAGCCATTCGTAGAAATGGGATAGTTCAGAAAAAAAATCAAGTAAATGTATATTGTATCTATTATATAATTTTTTACAAGAAATAACAACCGTAATCTTTCTTTTTTTTTGTGGAATCCCTTATCGTTCTGTGATACAATTTTGTAACCATTAGTCTATTTTTCTGACTGACATTATATTGAATTGAAGTTCTGGAACAATTAAATTGTACATTTTACTACTTTCATAGATACAGTTTGTGGATATATATTTTGAGTAGTACGAAATTTCACAACTAACTGATAGTGTGAAGAAAAAAATACAAACCTGTACCACTACAACCCGTGAATGGGTCTGGGGTTCAGTACATGCTAGAGACTGTACTGTTTCATGGACAACGGTTCTGCAAAGAGGTGACTTGTCCTAGGTCACGCTCAACCGCCAGATTTCCCCCTCCTTATTTTGGGTATCCTATTTTTATAATATTTTATAGAGGTTGGGTGAGCCTAAGGAGGGTCCTAGATCCATCTTCCGCCACAAACAGACTAAATAAAAGTCATGACCTGAAGCGGGATTTGAACCAGGTTATCCGGCATGGCAACTCAGTGCTCTACCACTGAGCCATTTCGCTCCTTAGTGCGAAGAACAAAATAAATTATTATAGATAAGTCATCTTTTTCAGAAAGAAATAAGTCACCCCGTCATATTTCAAATCGATTCCTTTCCTTCTCGTGGTATGCTCGGACTTCCTACAACCATGGGCTAGCGTTTTGACTGAGCACCCATCTATCCTCTTTCGATTCTTTTGATCGTGAACTTGACCTAATCCTTAAAAAATACTGCCAGGTGTGATTTTTCCCATTTTCACTACTTTCTTGAAATCATCACCTGTTTCCCCCAGGTTTTTTAACCTGGTTTCTTGGAATCGCCTTTCTTCTTATCTACTTTCTTAATCTGCTTTTTTATTTATTGGCTTCATCTCACTTTTTGGCTTTTGGTATAAAATAAGATGTGCGTTTGTGCCCTAGTAGTTGGCTTAGAATTAAATAATCTTATAATATACTAGCTTTTGCTCTCGGTTTCGCTCGCGTGGAATTTGGTCTGCCTTATAAAGTTTCGTGACAGATCATATTAAATAAATAATTTTTTTTTTTAAACTATAAGTTACTCGCCCAAAATTTCAGATGTCTAACTTCAAAACTGACGGATTCCATACAATCTTTGAACCCCTATTATATTATGGGGGAAACCCTTGGGGATGGAATTATCCGGATTCCGTTCTTAGTGCTCATTTAAGCAATACAAAGAACATATCTGCAAATTTCAAGATTCTAAGTTTCTTGGTTTCTGCTGTGTGTTGACCGCTAGTTGTGTTAGCCAATCAGGTTACAGTTTTATATAACCTTCCCCTGTATAGTGTATTGATAAAAATTGGCCTATGTCCTTCCACAGGCTTGAGATTATCCATATCAAATTTCAGCACAGGCGTGAAACATACATAGACACTGATTAACAAACGGGACGGACAGAAGTTACTTTTGTTTACTGTTGTTTGTGTCTGTAAAGGATTAGTACGTAATGTTATTGAATTTATTGAAAAGGATTACTTAGTGTAACGGTTTCACTTGTCGTACGGCAGCAGCGAGAAATTAAAACTGAAAGGTTTGGCCTGCCCGGGATTCCAACCGTGGCAGTGTTCTAACCAATTGAGCTACCAGTGGTCGTATCCAAGTCAGATAAATCCGTATTCTTCACTGATCCTACATCCCCCTGTTCTAGTAATTTATGCGATTTATACACGGGGAAGAAACTTATGTTCATTTTAACTGAACATAAGTTTAATTAGGATCTTCTTGACTTACGTCAGTATACTATTAATTTTATTTTTTATTAATTGTTATTATTTCTGTTTGTTGTTATTCCGGCCTGGGCAAATATTTTCTCTTCAAAACAAAAATATTTAAAAATAATAACAATTAGTAAAAAATAAAAATTATTAAAACTGAAAGGATCAGAATAATGTACATATGCATGTAATTTATCGATGTGTTTTTGGTTTTGGTGGTCATACTTACCTACTGCAATTTACTCCTGTAAACCATGTTACTTGATTTGTTTCGTTCAGCGAAAATACGTAGATTTTGCGAGTTACTAACACGTGAGCAAGCTACTCAGAGGGCAGAATTTTATACGACTTACTTCATATTTATCGTTATATTATGACCAAATTACACAATCATTATAAATTGTAGCCTATGCGCTATTCTGAGATATAACCTATATTATTGTAATGTTTCATCCAAATCCGTTCAGTAGTTTTTGCGTGAATGAGTAACAAACATACATACATACATCCATCCATCCTCACCAACTTTCGCATTTATAATATTAGTAGGATTCCATAGAATATATATATAAATTCCTATGTATGAGAGGACGGATATTCCAAATAGCAATATTATTATGTAGCATTACATTAGGTTAGTTTTTCTTTTACGATCGAGCAACTATTGACTACGTCTGTTTCTTTTTACTGTTTTTTTTTCCCTTCCATATCTCGTTAGGAATAGGAGGCAATCGAGAAGATTTAAGGAGTCATTGGGGCTAGAAGGATCTCGAGATAGGCGCTCTCCAATCAGGCACCGAGAATCTGGAGACATGAGGTAATATTTAGTATTTGTACTTGTAAACTATTACCTAACAATAGGATAAATATCTTTAAGGCAGCATATTAACTTTATGACAATTTAATATAAAAATTGTACAGGTGCGGCAGAGACAACCTATAAATTTTAAAGGCCTCTCAAAAACAAAAAAATAATTATCTGTGTTTTTGAATATCCCTGTAGGACATCTATTCAATAGTATTTCCAATCAGTTCCTCTTTCCAAACTTAACACAGCCATTTTAAATTTACTTAATCTTAATGTCGTTGGTGACAGTGAATCTGGTGATGAAGAAAGTTATGGTGTAGGAAACTAATTTGAATTTTAACTATAACTTTTAGAATGAAAATGTTCGTATAGAAACCATTGAGTCAAAGACTGGACTCGTACCAGTGCCGTAACAGTTACGACCTCTGCCTCACCCAGCTCAATGCTTACAGATCCCGCTACCCAGGTGACAATAGAAGATACGGTTACTCTCCCCGTGGCGAAGCGTCCTGGAGGAGCCCTTGGTCTTCCCCCGCCCTGCCGGTCGAGAACTTGATAAAGCAGATGGAGAGGTTCGTCCAAATGGTAGACAAGTTCCCTAAACCTATTACCAGACCAGTTCCCGGCAACATGATTTACGAGGAGCCAAAGATGCCTCTTCTACCGACCCCACCGCACGGTTACAACTTTGCTCTAAGGTACTAATAATATATAATAAGGATATTTTTAGCATATGAAACTTCTTCTTATTATTAAACTTACACTCTTCTACCATACGACCAGTATTGAGGATCCTGCCTTTAGAGCCTGATCCATATTCCTCGGTTCTGGAGGAACTGGATCCGCCAACTCCAATCCATGCCTCTTGCTCTCCTTCCCTCCACCCTGGAAGAGTACTCAAGAACGAAATCTCACAATTACCATCTATGCGCGGTTACTAGACATGATACAGTGTGCCAGGCATTATGTTCTTCCTCCGTAAATCACCTACTAGTTTTCATGAAACCATCCAGAGAAAAGATGCTGCAGATCTGGGAGAGGAAGGTGCTTCGGCAGATATTTGGGCCGGTATGTAATGAAGGCCAATGGAGGTCAAGAAATAATAGAGAGCTTCAGGACCTATACAATGAACCAGACCTACTCACCTATGCCAAATCAACCCATATAAGATGGCTTGGGCACGTTGAAAGAATGGGAGAAGATAGGTACCCAAAGAAACTATTATATGGCAAACCAGGAGGCAAAAGAAGAAAAGGAAGGCCCAGGCTGCGATGGCTGGGTGATGTGGAGAACGATTTGCAGAGGATGGGGATCGGGCAGTGGAGAGGTCGAGCTGCTGACAGGGAGGACTGGAGAGGCGTTGTCGTGGAGGCCAGGGCCCTGCAAAGGCTGTAGAGCCATGGGAAAAAAAATAATAAAAAATCCAATTTCACAAATAAGGGGGATGACTACGAAGAAACTTCATGACCTCGAACTTATCCAAGGCATATTTGTTCCAAGCAACAGTCAATTATAAATACTGATATTCCTCAAATGATTTATGTTTATGTTTATTTGAAAATTTTCTATTACCGTGCCACTTATTAACAGCTTCTAAAAATCTAACTAGTTACCTTATAACTATCGATTGTATCAATCCTTTAAAAAAATCCAAACTTTTAAATATATTCTTTCGCTTATAATTTATTTATTATTTATTACTTTACTTACAATTTAAATTTGTTTTAGAGGGAATAATAGTCCGACTGAAAATAAGGCACGTGATTACATGGGAAATAACTATGGACCACCGCAGAGGTATCTTCAATTTAAATTTACTAAATTTTAGAATTATCGATTTAAAACCATACTAATGATTAATTGTTATTGATAAACAATTAATTCATGAGCTATGTAATCAGTTAGTATAGATTTTTACATTTGGATCTAAAAACCCTCGCCCGGTCCCAACGGTTTCATTTTTTTTCCTGCTACATCTTCAAACTCACGTTTCAACATTTCTTAAAAAATGTCATTGTATTCCATCTTAGTCTTGACCCTACAATGTGACGTAAAATTTACCAAGAGTTGTCCACAATATATATGCATAAAACATTCACAACTTCAACCCATCAAGTATTTCTCCATTGGTTGTGAAAGAAAGTAACTTGGCTGACATCTCACTTTTCACCCAAATATGTGTTGATAGAGCCTAGGCTAGCCAGAACTTTCTCAAGAGCTAACAATGTCAATCCATGGCTGTTAATAGAGTAATAAACATTTTACTCAACACAACCGGTTTCGAATATCAGTACCCTATTTAGTAAGCTTAGATTACATGAAACATTAATAAGTAACGAATCAGCTATGTTTTAAGACTAAAATAAGGTTGACATACGGACAAAGCCGGGGTGGCGTAAAATAAAATTCGTGATTTTTTTTATTTTTATTTAATTTATTGATATTTACAACTATAATGCTATTATAACAAGTAAATGTGCTAATATGTACAATATGACATGAAAACACTTGTGGAGAAACTACCCATCGGTAGCACTCAAATAAAGTTCTATAGTAGATGGTCTCGAGGCCATCTTCTTTTCGGACACCTCGGAGGGTTATCAGGAATAGTATGGGAAGCAAGTTGAGAGACCAGCGGATTCAAGTGTGTATGGAGCTTGTCATGGAAGGGTAGGTATCTAGTTTGGGCCAAATCAGTAACATATGGGATATTAAGATCATGATGGATGAGTTTGTTTGTGACATAATAAGGAGCATTGAGGATTTTGGATTGTAAGGACTGGATACGAGATGAATTGGATGGTTTAGTAGAGCCCCAAAGCTCAACTCCGTATGTCCAAATAGGTCTGATAACTGTCATGTAAATGAGTAAATTCGTGAATTAGTTCTAAAAAAGAGATTGAGAATCAAATAAAAATTAAAATCAGCGTGAAGCGCATCAAGGACTGTTAAATTAGGACGTATTCTTTATTACAGAATTCAGAAAAATTACTAGCTTCAATTACTAACTAAAAATGCCAATGTGGCTTTAAGCTGGGTTTGAATCTCGCTCGCTTGCAGACTTTTAATCTGTTAGAGGCCGCAGATGGATCCTATAGGATTATGAACCCAACCTTTATAAAGTGGGTACCCAAAATAAGGGAGGGAGATTTGGTGGTTGAGCGTGAACTAGGACAAATCACCTCCCTGCAGAACCGGTTGTACATGGAACAGTACAGTCTTTACCACGTACTGAACCCAAGACCCTCCATGAGTTTTAATGGTACAGGCTTTTTAATTTTTTTATATCTAATCTAGAAGTAGGAATATTCTAGCTTAAAACCAACTCGACATTTTCTAGTTAGTGTTCATAGCATATCATTCATAAAAAATTTCATATATTTGCTGTATTCAGTAATAAGTAAAACAACCTAATCTCAGAGTACTTGATGCGCTCAATGCAGATTTTAATTTTAATAAGGATTGCACAAGAGGAATTGAGTGATTGGATAAATAAGTTCATGTGGAATTTTGAAAAAATTGGTTGGTATAGGATCAAATACGAATGGGATATGACCCATCGTTATACGGCTGAAATCTCGAAATATTATTTTTATCAATTTATTATGATTGAAAATAACATTTCAATCTCAGTTAAATCTAAGCATATATTTCGAAGCGTTTTAACAAAACTTTTCATATTTTTGTAAGCTATTTAATATGAAACTTAAAAGCATTATACATAAATAAAAGTACATTGATACAATATTATTAATAATACACACTGATACTGATATAAATTGCCCGATGATAATATTCCCCCCATAGCAGGTGGTCTGTTCAACAATTCACTGTCAACGCGGAAGAACCTTCTCGGAGACTCTTGGGGAAAGAGCCTTCTTCGAAAAGCCTTCCGAAGCCAAGGCCTTCGCCCTACAATAACCGGTCCTCCTACCCTTCTACGACCCAGAGGAAGGATAATTGGCCAAGCCGGGACAGGGGCTATTCCAAGAACTCTGGGATACAACCTCCGAGCCCTTACAAAGAGAGCAGGTATAAATGTATGAAATAACTAGTTAGCTGTGAGGCACATATGTTAAACAATAGATCAATGACATTTCGTTGAAAGGTGGACCCTGAATATTTCACACACAAAATCCAAGTTATTCTGTTGGGTAATCTGACATATTAAAGTTTATATCATTATAAAAATAAAAAAAATGTTATATTACACTTAGCATGGTATATTATCATAATGTAATAATACAATGCAATGCAATACTATATAACATCATTCAATGCAATTCAATACAATATGGTACACATTGTTATATTACTGTGAAAAAATTGTATTGTTATATATTAACATTAGTGGCAGAAAAAGTGGAGATTTTGTGACTATTGTATTAGGAGGGAATGAGTTTGAAAATGTCCAGAAGTTTGAGAAGTACTTAGGGTAATCAGAAAAAACGAAATTCAAGAGGAAACAAAGGCGCGATTAATGACAAGAAATGCTTCTTATTATTCGGTGGACATTACTAAACCCCCGTCTTTTGTCTCGAAATCTAAAAGTCAGAATTTATAAAACCATCATCCTTCCAACTCTTCTTTATAGATGTGAAACGTGGCCGCTAAGGCTAAAGAAGGAGCAACCTCTTAAGGTATTCGAGAATAAGGTGGAGTGTAGAATATTCGGTCCAAAAAAGGATGGGACCACTGGAGAATTTTAAAAGATTAAACAATGCGGTATTGCGAAGCATGCACACGGTTAATATTATTTAAGTGATAGCGTCAGGGAGGTTAAGATGGGCTTGCAAAGTTTATAAAACAGTGGACTGCAATTGACTATCACCTTTCCTTCCCCTGACTCATAGGCGTGCACAGCATCTCTTATTTGGAGGTGAACCAACCATTGAACCCTAGGAACTTGGGTGGTAGGTCAACAATAAACAATTTTTGTATGAAAGTAATGAAAAAAAAACCATTGCATTAGTTAGCGCACGTTTATGCTGTCACGTTATTTTATTTATAAGAGTAAGAGAATTGATTTGGTAGCAAGTTATTATTACATGATGGCATATTTAGAAACATATTAGCATACATGTTTTTTTTTAGGTTTCATTATGGAACACCATACAGACGTTGAAATTACCTCCTCTGAGCTACTACAATGAGAATTTAGTTACTTCATGGCATCATCCCTTTGTCCTTAGAGTTTATTTCCGCTGATGGAAAACAGGACTAGCCAGTATCGATAATTAGATAGAAGATGACAAATTTTGAAGTAAATTATAAAAAACAAACATATAGGTGGCTCAGAAATAAACTTCTAATATATTTTATATGTATTTATTTTCAACTAAACTAGTATAGTTTTGAAAGATGGATTTAAAAAACGTTTCTTAACCCTTTATTGGTCAATGTGCACTGTCATGCACAAAATCTTTATTTATTATTTTCTCCACTATTTTAGCCTGGGTGTACAGCTTGATTATAACATGTGTTTGAACGCTTATAAACACTATAAATAACAGATGTTATGATTAAGCTGTACAACTAATAATATGTATATATATATCTATAGTCTAATAAATAATAGCTAAAATAGTCGAAAAAATAATAACTAAAGATTATGTGAATGACAGTGCACATTGACCAATAAAGGGTTAATCCGACAGACATTCCACAAAATATTTTTCAGCATTATGAGATAAATAATTATTGTTTAATTTGGTTTTGAAATTGTATAATTTAGATAGCAGAATTTTTCCATTTATAATATTATTGTTATAACCGATGTTTTTTTAATCTATTAAAGTGCACACAAATGTCTCGTTTAATTGTTGCACTAGAATGTCTATTTATGGTATTTATTGTTTGAAGTTTAAAAGAATTACAGTGCAGTACATTTATATTTTGTGTTCTTAAATTGTCATGTACTGCTATATTTCTACCAATGGTTTTTGCTTAATAAACACATCATTATAATTTATTGCTGGAAATTTGAGTTTTTATTTCTTTCCAAGAAAACTAGATTTAGATCTTTCAACCTTTCATCAGATATTCGCTCAATGTTACCCAACCAACTTATTCTTCAAAATTTAATGAATCTGAGAATATCATCCTCCTCCATCCGAACATCCAATTCTGAATGTAAAATTTCTTAGAAAAAAAAAAACCACTGAGTAAAATCACAAAGCCTGAGATACTGAAGGTATCCTAATCCTTTCACAAATGAAAGGGTTCCTTGTTTTTCTTTTCAAGATAAATTAGTAAATCCTTTTGGCTACTACTTACAAAATTCCTGTGCATAAAATGGGATTGCGTTATGATGACATATTATGTTTTTAATATATTGCAAAATTTCAGTTCTGTTTGCAAGCAGCTGCATATTTTTCTTATAAATCTTAAAAAGTTATTCTGAATTAAATTAAAAATAAAATTTGGGTATAATATCAATTATTAAATGAAATAATTTCCAATCAGCAGAATAATAACTTCCAGTGAGAGTGGGGCCGCTGGTGATTCCAACATCAGAATAGGTTTCTTCTTGGCCCATATTGGTTGTAGCTCAATTACAAATAAATATAGTATAACACATTACACAGAATACATGTTTTCCTACTTGAATGTTTAAAATGTTACCTGTATAGCTTCTGGACTTCATACATAATAATCAACAAGGATTTGTTATTGGCCATGTACAAAACTGTGGGTACAGCTTACCTAGTTATATATTCAAATCAAGAAGCAGAAAAGAATTGCCAGGTCAGCTTTGCAAACATATCTATTCAATTCAGTAAAGAAATTTGCAACCATCAAATTTGAGTTTTATGATTTATATTTGTTCTTGATTTGCAGAAATATGAATCATTTTTATAATCAATTAATAGTCAATCACCAGGTCTCTATGCTATTGTATTTTCAATCAACCAGTATAACAAGTAACAGTAACACTTGAGAAAGATATATTTATTCAGAAGAAAATATTTAACTATGTATTCCAAAGTTATGATAGATAGGATAATATTTTGAACAAGACAAACAATAATCATAAATTAGCCTAATAAAAAAATTATACTAGAACAATATCTATCTCAAGCAATCAGGCGGAAAAAGAAAAAGGTAATCAAAACTAATAACATTTATTTACAAACTATAAAATAAAACTAAAAAAAAAAATTAACAATAATCATGGTTCCTCATAGGTTTTTCTGGATTGAATAACTTGGGATCCTTTAAGAATTTTGGTTCTTTGTTGATGTATGGCATAAATCCTGAAAAATAATAAGTTAGTGAAGTAATAATAATAGTAAATTTATATTATTCTAAAAGGTACAAGGAACAATAATTTAAATTCAATGACTCCTTCTTGAAATAATTCCAATGTAAAACTCCGGAGTTGGATCACGTCATTTATTAAGGTTGCAGCACTAATGAGTTACAAAGTGCAAATCATGGTACTTACTTCTTAGTATTGAAGAGTAAAATCTGTCATTGGATTTACTATTAATTATAAATTAATAGTAATAATTATTCAGCTTTAAATATATATTTTTAAAAAAATATTATTTCTATTGGATTATAACTGTCACGATGGGTTGACATAAACACAAATTTCAACAATCATGCTTGAGGTTATGTCGGGCCTTTTTTTTCTCTATTCAATTAGACCAAAATTGTCAACTTTCATTTGCTCAAGCAATTAACAGAATGGTTAGGAGTAAAGAGGGGCAAAGGGGGTGACAACCCAGACTCACGCCTAAGAAATTTTAAAAAATGACATACACTTGAGACAAATTTGTAATTTATTTTGCTAATTGTCCTCAAAGTAACATCCTATATTATTATTGTTATGAGAAGCGAGTGGATGGTTGACTGGAAGATAGAGTAAGGAAGAAAATAGTTGGGGGTGCAGTCAAATAAAAACACTAAATAAGTGGTTACTTATTTAATTATGTGCCGACGTTTCGACCCACTTTGTGGGCCATCTTCAGAGCTATTGGAAGCTGGAGCTAGACTAGAAGCGATCTAACTGACAAAAAAATACGTTATTATTATTATGGCTCTATGGACCTGCAAGAACCCGGGCCTCCACCACCACAGCCAACCAATCTTTGGAATCTTGCGCTTTATTACTCTACTCTTGTACTCCCAGCAACTTTAAGCAACTCTTGTCCTCCTACACATCCCCCAGCCATCTGAACAAGAGCATTCCCTGCTTTGTTTGTCGTCTGGTTTCTCATAGAGCATTATCTTTGGTATCCTGTGTTCTGGCATTCTTTCCACATGTCTCATCGATCTAATTCTAGCTTCTTTATCGACGGCACCATGTCAGGGTCACCATACAACTCCTCATTCCTTTTTCTTCTCCAGACCCCATTTTCGGCCACTCTGCCCCATATTCTTCTTAATATTTTTCTTACCCATGAGTAGGCCATCATGTCTAATTTATTGGTCAGAGGCCATGGCTCACACCCATACACTTCTACTGGTCTTACTATGGTTTTGTTTATTTGTAATTGCATTCTTTAAGAGAGCGATTTAAATTGCAACACTCTTTGTATTAAGGAATAACACGTATTTCCTGGGTTGTATTTCAGTCTCTAAACATCATCAACTGTACCCAAACATCCCTGAATATGCTATATGTATACAAAAACTAAATAATGTAATTGTTAAATAAGAACTACTGCAGCTTACGTGAAATGGTCCGATGCCTGTGTGATCACACTTTACATTTAATTTAAAAGACATACATTTAAATTTACACTATGATCATAGTTTACATTTAATTTAAAAGTCATACATTTAAATTTACACAAGTTACATTTAATTAAAAAGTCAAAGGGCTGAAAAGCAAAAAAATTCTTACAATTTTATCTCTTAATAATTCAAGGGGAAACCCTGGCCCATCCATTCTACTTGAAAGACATTCTATAGTGGCTCTTGATGTATTTGTTTTACGATGATCTTGTTTTGTTTCGCAGGTAATAGAATGACTTTAAAAATTCCAGGATGTATAGTTTTTCAAGCACTTCAAATAACAATTTATGGGGGTGGGCTGTTTAAGAAATAGTATTTTTTCAGCCACTTAGAGAAAACAAAATTACAAACCCGACATTATTGCACATAAAGAATATAAAACTATCACAAAAAAATTTAGCTCTATAAGAAATATGGTTTTTTAGAAACAAAGGTGACTAGATAAGTGCTAAATTTCTTTAAAAAGGTAAAATATAATAATCATACATTTCATAAGGCGAGTAAGTGTTGATTTCGTGTGGTTCTAAGTGACCCATTCGTGAGGAATGAATGAATGAATACATTTTATATTAAAAGTTAAAAACAAATAATGATAGGTACCTGCATTTTGAGCCTTTAATATTTCTTTTTCAACTAATTCTTGCTTATGCTTGCATAGCCTCGTGATGTGCCTTCCATAAACTCGTCCAGTATAAGGTGAAACGAACTGAGAGAGTAGCCTAACATTTTTATAATCTGGTGTGATATCCATCTTGCACAAAATGCACTTTGGTTTTTCTTTCACAAATGGGTTTGTCATCTCAATTGGCTATAATAAAATAAAAAGTGATTAGAAATAAAATAAACATAACTATTTCAAACTAAAAATTCTAACGTGTTTTAAATAAAAAAAATATAATTATTTTTGATTAGCATCAGTTGATAAGATTTAATTTAATTTAGTCTTCATTAAATGAATGACTATTTTTTCTTCTTACCATATCAACCTTTTCTATAGAAGAATCATTGGGAGAACTGTGGGTAACTGATTGTTCAGATGAAATTGTATTTGCAGCACAGACCTGAAAACTAACAGACCTCAGCAGTTTTCCTGGGAAAAGTGATGAAAAAGTGTAAATATACTAACAATTACAACGTAATGTAAGAAAAAACAAGGAGCAATAGCTCATCATAATAATAACCTGAATTCCTAATTACTGCAGATAAACTCATGGTGCAAATACAAACAAGCAAATAACCGGATAACCATAGCATTCAATATTACAAGGTTCTTGTTTATATTTATGAAACAAAGAGGAAGAAAGGATGAAAAGTAAAGCATACTGAGGAGGTTTTGGTTTTGTCTTATTTATTATAAACTAGGAGTGCTATGGACTAATGTAAACAACTTTGATATCTGAGTGAACTATACCACTGAAGTGCATTTCAAATTCGGGCAATGCCCTAGGTCATATTGGAGGACACTGATCAATTTAACTATAATCGTGAATCTACGTATGGAGTCGCTCGAATTTATAAGTATTGGATATTACCACATTTTAATTCAAGGTATATGGAACAATTGATTATTGGTGATAATTTCTGTGAATGATACCTTCCAGTATTATTTTCCTAAAAAATCGGCGGCACGTTTCATTGTGTTACGTCACTACCATACATAGGAGATCTACCTATTCACACTGAAAATTAAAAATAGTTTTGCTTTCAGAATCATAATTCCACTTGCATATCACGTTTTATACACCAAGGAACAGATTCCTAGTCTGTAATCAGATGCGAATGACGCTTTTATAACAATTATTACCGGTAATTAAATGTTGATGAAATTCTCTGGAATATTGTAGATTGGCATCAACATGTTTCCCTATCAACATCTTTAACTACCTCCTCTGATTAAGTTCAATGAATCCTTCTTGAAATAATTCCAATGTAAACTACGGATTTGGATCACGTTATTTATTGGGATTACACCACTAATGTGTCATAAGGCCCAATTCATGGTACTTACTGCTTAGTATCGAAGAGTACATCCTCTAATTTCACCCAAGCGAGTGCAAACTAATTTACCTATAAAAAGGAAAAACCTTTATTTCTAGAATTACTAATCAGATTTCACGCAAAATCGTAAAAGAGGTAAGGTTTTGTATAATTTTAACATACTGATGTCGCTTATGCAGATTCAAACGTTATTTCCTTGGCATACATTTATTTCGAAAACTTTTCTTCAGATGTGGTCCAATATTGGTTTACTAAATTAAATCTTTTACTTCCACTTATGAACCTTATCACCCTGGAAATGGACTGTCCGATTATATCGTACTCACTGCTAACGTATCTATGTATATTCCCTTACATACCGATATTTTAATATAGAATGGTTTTTTTTTTGTAGATTTTATTCCAAAACGACAAATTAAAGTTCTTGAAACATGTAATTAGGCACAAAATATATAAGATAAGAAGTATATATTTACCCAGTAAGCAGGTTTTTTTATTCTGCTTACATTCCGACTTCATGAAAACCAATAAATTTTAGACTTTCGCCAATAGCTACTTTTCTATCATTTCTGTTTTCTGATGTTTTTGAGTAGACTAAAAATCCGTGTCTTTATTTTTATAAGACTGAACAAAATAATTGTCTGTGGTTTAGAATCATATCACACTATGTTTCTTAATTAATTCTTATTTTGGATTCTTTGAGGGAAGAATCATCGACATCATTGAAGATGTTCCACTTTTATGAAGCTGTTGCTAACAACGAGGTAGTAATAACGGACCTCTTTGTTAGTATTTTTGTATACGTTAACCTTCCTGCATAACAGCCAAGAGGAAACTCACGTGGAGACGGTGTTTGAGATTGAACACTGTTGTATTTGATTTAGACCAATAGTTAATTTTATGAGTTGTTACTAATATGGCCAAGTTCAGAAAACGTGTTAATCGAATAAAAGGTAAAAGATGGGCAAAAGGCCAGAGTTCAAGTTCCAACCCATCTACACAAAAATACAGAGAATCAGCTAAGTCTAGGTTTTTTGAGCCCATCACTGGTAAGTAGTTTTCAAATTTTAACATTACATATGTATTAGTAATTCTGTTTTGTTATCAATCTACCATACTGAAAATCAACTCCAAATATGAAATATATAATTAAACATCTTATTTAAACAGGTCCTTCTATGTTGACAAAAGAAGCAATTGAAAAACATGATGCAAAATCTTTTAAAAAGAATGGAACAAGTATTGCCGATGATTTGGAATCTTTTGGAGGCAAAACATTAAAAACTTTTGATACATTTGCAAGTGATTGGAGTGCATGTTCTAATCAATCTTTTAACAAGTAAGTGTATTAGGTTTCTATAATGCAAATGTTTTTTTGTTTTGAATTTGCAGAATTTTCTTAATTGTGTAACCCTTCAACATTTAAAGAATATAGGGTAGTACTGTTGACAACCTTAACAATATATCATATTTTAGATTCCTTTTCAATACATTTTATTTAATAATATTAAATTTTATTTTTTTCAGGTTGGTTAGAAACTTCAAATCTGATTCCGCTATCCATAAAGACATGCTTGCTGTTTTGGCTGCTGTCACTGAAGTAATAAAAGAAAATGGAGGGAATGAAACTTCAACTGAATATTTTGGTGCTTTGGTAATTTTATTATTTTTTCCATTAAATGTGTGATTTTAACTTCTTTTTCTCCCTAAATTCTGCATACTGTCATATGCTCAGGGACAAATTGGGATTAAAAAGTACTTGCTAATGTTTATCGTGATCCCATAAAACATTTTCAGAAATGTCACTTTGACTTTGGATCAACAAGTATTCAAGTAATATCCATCTAAAATACCAAACATGTGCAAATTGGTTCTAATAATTAATGAAACATGAGAGTTATATCACTCTTAACTTTTTAATCAGATCGAAGATTTGAAAATTATCCAAAGCATATTATTTCATCTAAAGAATCAATGAATACGTTTTGTTTAAAAATATGCTCACAACAGAATTTTTATATTAGACAATATCTGTTCAGTTTAAATAAGACTATGAGATTGAGAAAACATAGAAGATTGTTCTATCAATGTCTCCAATAATACTGAGTAGTCCTAATGATGGGCATCAATAACAATGTAAACGATTTAATGTTATAATTATAAAAATTGTCAATTTAAATAAAAAGTTAATTGAAAAAATTAAGAAATCGATGACAAAACATGTTGACTAATTCTTTCTATTATTATTTCAACATTTCATTATTTAACTATGAGAAATAAACCAATGTACAATACTCATATTCATATTCAACTCTGTTCCAATGACTAACAGCCTTTTTCGTAAGAAGTTAAATATAAAATAAAATCAATGATTACTGTTCCTTATATAAAATAAAAAATAAAATTCCTATTTATGACTTGAATCCCATTAATCAAACAACACAGAATGAGTTCATGTTTTTTCATATTATTGGTTAGTCAGCTATGTATTTTCCAGCAAACCATTAGAAATTAATACATACAAATCAACTTTTAATTTGAACGATCTACTGTTTTAATTTCAGGTGACATCTTTAGACTCAGATGGAAACACCGATGACACAATTGCTGCTATTTTGAATTTATTAAGTATGGGAATCAAAAGTGTTCCTAAAAATGTTCTGCAAGCAAAGTTTTCTGATTCATCATCAACACTCATAAAAACTCTGGCAAGGTTTTCGGAGACTGAAAAGACCTCTGTTTTGAGATCCGTAAGCTAATTATTTAGTATTTAGTTAATCAGCAATAGACAATATCACCATTAATCTACATTGGATCAATTAAGTGATGATTATCAATTATAGTTAAGACTATAATACAATAATAAAGTTATATTTTGTCTTGATTTATAATCATTATTGTCTGTTATCTATTTATTAAAAAATACTCATTCATCTTTCCTTTTCACTGTATTACTACATGTACTTTTTTCAGATATTGGGGTGTTTATCAGTTCTTCTCCGAGCTCAAGAAGCAGCTGTTTGGGGAAATTCTTATACTTTACAAGTTTTAGATTCAATATTAACATTTATCTGCTTTTCAAAACCTAAGGTTGGTAAAGAATATTTTTTCACTTTGTGTTCTTAATTCTTTTATTCTTTCGCTTAATGTTTTATTATTTTGCTTTAGGTGAGGAAGGCCGCACAACATGGAATCACAGTGATCGTCAGAGGTTCAAGCATTTCTCAGAGTGCTCTGTCGCATATTGCCAAACACTGTATTAAGTTAATCGAATCTGTAACCACAGGGAGCATCACTACTACTCTTCATACCTTTACGCTTCTCAAGGATATTATGCATACATTTCCAAAAAAAGAATTGAAGGTAATTTTTGTTTAATTTAAAATAAATATTCATGTATTTAATTAAATTAATCTAGTGATGTTGTATGAAATATCTGTAATTCTTAAAAATATTTATGGAATCTGTTTTATACCCTGAGACAGACATCAGCATTAAAAGCAGTTAATACATATTGTAAAAGTGTATATTCCCAGCTAAAACTATGATTATAGTTATTTTTCTTCTCCAACTATTTTCCAACATTTTATTTGTATGATTGAATAAATAACAAGGATGTAGTAAATATGTTTTATTATGCGGGTCAACATTTTGGCCCAAACTTATGAGCTATTATTAGAACTAAATAATTTTGAGAGAGTCGGAAATAAAAGTCCTAAATCCAAACCTTTAGAACCACATCCTGTAAATAATATACTTATAATTTTTTTTTTAGGAATGTTGTGAGTCCGTCTTGAAGGTTATGACTATGAATAACGTACTGCTGATTTCCTGCGGGCTTCAGGTCCTCCACGGGATGTTCCTTGGTCGGCCGACAGCTCTATCAGCTGCAAGAGCTGCTCGTCTCATCAATGCCTTGTATGACTATCAGCCTCCGGTCAATGACAGTCAACTCATTCAGGCTTGGCTTGCTGTTCTACATCAGGGCTATCTTTTTCTTGCTCAGTAAGTCTGATGCGATGTATTAATCGAAATATAACTTGTTCTACTGGATTGTTAAAATATTTTTAAGTTTCTAGAGCTTCTTAGCAATTCTCAAATACCAAGGAAATCACAGTTAGTCATATATTCATGTAAAAAACAGTTTTAAAAATTTAAAGATAGATGGAAATCTTTACTTCCTTACTTGTTCTTGTTCTGAATTATCTGTATTGTTGCTTTAGAAATAAATTAGGCTAACGAATAAGGACATCAATTTTAGAAAAGAAAAAAAAATGTATAGACTAATTGGTTAACCAATACACTAATTTAACAATTTATTAATTGTTCTTGAAAATGATGTTCATGAATATAATGCAAGCTTAAATTAATAAACTTCATTCATTTCAATTCAATAAAATTCATTCATTCATTCAATTTGTAAATTAGTTTTGATACATGCATAAACTTATTTCTTTGCGTTGAACACTGTATACCTCTCTTTAATGCGCAACCCTACGGAACATATAAATCAGTCATATTGCAGTTTGTTGTAGAGAGGCTACTATAAAGTATTCTTCCAAACATTATTTTCTGTGATGTAGTTTGCTCAGCTAATTCAGATATTAACATAAACCAATAACTAAGATGAACTTGAAATCCTAAAATCATCTGCATACATCACTCAAAACCTTTTTTTGCTTTTCTAAGATTTTCTTACCGCTAACTGATTTGTTTCAGGAGTGATTTGACCTTGTGCATAGTCAATTGCCCTAAACTCTTTACGACTTGTACTCCTTTGTACTTGACAAACAAGCCCGAGACGATGACAGCTGTCACCCATGCCCTACAGGCTGTGATCACTGACTGCCTTGGACCAGCCTCACGTGCCGACTGTCTCAATCGCCACACTCATGAGATATCTAAAGTTGTACTTATTCTACAGGACTGCCTTGCCTACCATTACCATGGAGCTTGGACCCATGTATTACATCTCATTGCTGCACTCTTTAAGGTAATCATCTAAATAATTTTGGAATTAATTTGCTCAGAAATGTTTTTAACTGTTATTAGGAAATCAAATTTCATAGATTTTATCTAATTAAGTTTGAAAAATTAGTAAATAAAGCATTGAATTAATTTGAAAGTTCTTGTTAATCATTGTAAGATTTAAAACAAAACCTTGTGTCTCTTAAGTGATGGTAAGCATTGAGAACCATTTTATTTTTTGTTTTTATTTATTCATCGTACTAATTCCATATATGTTTTTCCTACTCATTCTTACAGTAGCATGACATGAATGAATTATTATCATTATATATTTTAATTATACCTTAAGACAAAGGTAATATATCGATAAACTTTTGAATTATTACTTTTTATTTTAATAGGCATGTGGGGAGACTTGCACAAGCATGTTGATTCCCTGCGTCAAAGGATTAATCGAGCTTAGAGACAGTGATCAATTTTTAAATATCAATGAGCTAGAGAATGCTGTAGGTGTTGCTATAACCTCAATGGGCCCGGAAGCAATTCTCAAAGCTGTTCCTTTCCAGGTAGGTAATTTTTTGATTTTCTAATTGCTATACTTTTAAAATTCTTATGATACAGAATATATTGAATTGTTAAAGGATTAAATAAGTAATGCCAATATTTAAAAAAGTTTTGATTATTATTTAAAATTTAATTTGAGGATTTTCCACAATAAAGTATTTTATACTTTAGAATTAATAAAAATGACAAGTTGATATTGTTTTGATTTATTTTATATTTATTTATTTTTGATGAATTATAGTTTTAATAATGAGAAACAATGTTTTGCTTCCTCTGTAATATTTGATACTTTCCATTACAAGCTCCTCAATATTAATTAATTTTCTTAAATCACTTTTTAATTATTAAATACCTGTTTTTTCTCTCTCTGTTATTGTAAAAATTCCAATTTTTCCAATTCCAAATTGTAATTTACTACAAAGGATGTACTATAATTGTATTAAAAAATTATAAATATAACGAAAAGGCTAATATTTTTGTTTGTTTTATTTTATTTCATTTATTTGTATTGATTTATTACCTTATTCTTCATGTTTATTTTTCCCCTAGATTAATGTAAATGACAAAAAAAGTGAATTTAAAAGAAGTTGGCTTCTCCCAGTTCTCAAAGACAACATAAAAGGTTCAACATTAAAAGTTTTCATAAATGAATTCTTACCTCTTGCTACAACTTGCAAGTAAGTCATTAATCAAAGAGTATAAATATTCAGTAAAATTTATTAATTAGTTTTTTAATCAATAGGTTATATATATATATAAATATTGATAAAGTGAGAAGGCAAAGGATGCAATAAAAAAGTTAATTTTTCTGTGTTAACATTTTTTAAAATTAGAATTTTTGATAAAATGTTCATGATCTTATATTATGATTATACTTTAGTTTTAGAACTGTTAGAGTAGTATTTGAAACTTGTAAACACATTTACTCCACCTTGATTATTGAAATTTAATTTAATATTCCCATAATGTTTATATTAACATTGTTGAATGTTTTCAGGAATGAGGCGGAGCGATTCAAGTCAGAAAATGATCAGATTAGAGCTCTAAGCTATGACTTGTTACAAACACAGATTTGGTCCCTATTGCCCAGTTTTGCTACGATGCCTACTGATATAGCTCTTTCATTTCCTGTAAGTATTCAAATTACTTTTCATCATTATGATCCCTGGTGCTACAACTCCTGGCCACCTGTAGCGAGGGTTGCCTGAGAAAAAAACCAGACAACTTTTTAATTTGTTTTATTTGCTTATAAATATTACTGAAAATGACAAAAAAGCTTACAATCTACATTTGGATATATTTAGGATTCGATAACACTGCTTTAACAAAGGTTTATTGCAAAAAATGACATCTATCTTTTGTCCGGTTTACCCAGATTTTCTTGACCGGACAAACATATAAAAAACCGGACATCTGGCAACCCCAACTGCAGCTTGGCTCACCATTCTTCTCTATTGGTTGCCACTGCTCTCCAATTGCGGATTCCCAAGATGGACCTGGCCTCCGCTGCCACTCATCGGAACCAAGGTCTTCCCACTCCTCTTGTCCCATAAATCCTTTCGTCCAGGACCATTTCAGGAATCTGATCCTGGGTCATTCTAATTATATGACCTGCCCATCAAAGCAGGGCTACTTTTATTACCCTTAAAATATCTGGGCTCTTATAGAGTCTTGTTAGCTCAGCGTTCATCCATATCCTCCAGATCCCATTGTTGCAAACTGGACCATAAATTCTCCTCAATATTTTCCTATCGAACCTGAGGAGAAGGGCTTCCTGTGAACTGGGTAATGTCCAGCATTCGGAGACATAAGTAAGAACTAGTCTTACCAGGGTCTTATACTAATGCACCTTCGTGTTTTGAGAAATAGCCCTACTCCTGAAATGCTTCAGGAGATATAAATAAATGAAATGAAATGAAATAAGGAGAAATAAAGTTAGATATAAGTAGCAAGAGGAAGAAGTTAAGTATTCGGTGCTAAGAAAAACATACATATAGATTTGTATTGCCAAATGCTAGCTCAATTAATGTTGAAAAGAGTTTAAGGAACAAGAATGGCTGTTAATAAGTGCTACCAAGTTACAAGTTTCTTCAGAAACTAACCTAAATAACTGGTATAACACAGCAGTGTGTTAATTGACTATACCCAGGACCAATTTCTTCATACGGTTACTACCACTCTTCGTTATCAATTTTTTTTTTAGGCCTAAACCTGCTATTTTTGAAGTTTGTCAGCAAAGTTCATATAAAATTAAAAAAAAAAAATTAGATTTAATTAGGTATGCAGTCAAAATTGACCATTTCAAAATATTTGTTTCTCCAGCTGGAAAGCTTGTTGCAAGTTCTCTGTTTTGATATTCTTCAACTATCTTTATTTTTATTTCAACTGCATTCCCATTATAAATAAGCTGCCTCAAGAACCGAGAAAAGGTCAAGTGATACCAGGTATATTGTATCTTACGAAGAAGAATTTTATGATTATTATATTGAATTACCTGATTAAATGTGTTTTTACTTCAATTTTATATATTTATGGGGAAAAAAACATATATGTGATAATTTACTTGGAATATTTTATTTAATTCATCCCATTTTTTCATTATATTAATCTAATAAATTATATGTTTTCATAGGTTATTGCAAAAGCTCTCGGAGGTGTTCTAAACAGCAGAACGGATTTAAGAACTATTGTGCTATCAACTTTAAGGAAATTGATTAATTTTTCTGTTGAGAGTAACAGAGAAGAAGATTTGGCAACTATGAAGAAGTTCGCTAAAAATTATCTTCCGATCTTGTTTGTGATTTATACGACTAAAGTGAAAGGTACAGACGAAGAAGGAGCTAGGCTCGCTTCATATGAAACTATTAAGGTAAAAATCTATTCTTTTTATTAACTACTAATTCGCTAAAGCATAGGTTCTTCAACAGAAGCCTGGGGACCCTAAATGACACTCTGTCACCTTAAATTCAGATAATTAAAACTGAAGTGGATAATAATTTTGCTGTCTATGAATTTGAAACATGTTCACAAATTAACAAAAGGCAGGGAGGACTAAACATGAATTTATCCTTAGTAGGGGTGTAACTGCAGTGTCTGAACAATTGAATGTTGGGACTTAAATATTCATAACAATTCATTTTTTTCTCACATCTTAACGGGAATTGAGGCAAGAAAAACAGGATCTTAGAAAAGGTTCCTAAAGTAAGCTATTATATCGTCGCTGTCAAAACAATACCGCCTAAGTACACTTTGGGCGATTTTACAGGAGAGAAAAAAAACCTTTAGACTTAGCAATTTATAATCTATTTTTTATCTATACAATTTTGGAACTATTACTAAAAAGATTGAAGAGAAGTATCAAAAAATCATACTCTGCCATGTTGCTGACTTTAATACGTCCCTTACCATTACTAACTCATTTTCACCAAAAGTTGTAGATAGACGGTATTACTTTGACAGCGACAATATATTCTTTATATCTTTAACTGAAAAACACGATGAGTTATCATTACAGGTTACCAACCTTTTTAATTAGAGTAGGAAGGTCAAAATTTATTCTGTCATTTCGCCTCAAAATAAAATTTTAACCTGCTCAGGTCAGATTTGACCAGCATGGCGAACAGTGCTCTCTGTTCGGAGACTGTGAATTATATCTGTAAGAGACAAAAGTGTTATCTAAAACGTTTTTTGTTCGGGTCCAATCTTTTATGTTCCAGATAGCTCTGAGTTATGGAACCTTAGACATTTTTACAAATTTTAAATGTTTTTTTTATACATGATTCTGATTTTTTTTAAAGGTTTATTTGAAAATAGCTAATCAGGAATTGACTAAGGAGTTGTATGATCGTGCATTTCTTAAACTTGAAAATAAAGAAACAGTCGGGTTTGTAAGAGACTGTGTTTTAGATTTGCTTAAAGCTCTTTTACCTTATCAATCCAGAGAGGATGTGAAAAAGCTTTACGACATGGTCGTTGGGAAAATAAATGACTGCAATGATCATAGAGAACAGAAAAAATATTACAAGTTTGTATTTTATTCTTTTAATTTGTTAATAATAATAATATAAATTTGATCATTTTCGATTATTTATATATTTTTTAATGATTTTCAGACTAATTGAAGAGATATGCACTTCAGGAACTCAGGCATTAAGTGAATTCCTGAATGAGCATTTGGATCAGATAAGGACTTTGCTTGTTGAATCTTTAAGTAAAACTGCACCTAGTAGCAAAGCGGTAAGTTAGAACTGCCATTATAATATATTATTATAAGTCTGGCCAGAGACATCGATTTGTCCACATTGCTCTATCTTAATTCAGTTTGAACTTCAGTGTTTTTGTAGTGCTATTTTTCTTTTTGTTTGTTTTCTTCTCTTTATAAACATCTTTATTATTATTTATAGTATATTATACTATAAATATACTCAAGAAACGCAAATAGAAGGTTATTTAATTGATTTGCCAACTTAATTTATGTGACCTTGAAGACGGCGAAGGATTTGCTACTATTATCAACAGCATTAGACAGTATTAGAAACTAATAAACAATCGTAAGCTATATATGTTTGTATTATTGATTTTTACAATGGTTCAGTGCACTATTTGTAATAGCGTTATCGCCTGGGATGACAAAAGCAATATATGCTGCTCTAAATGCAGTCTTATATTCCATGGGCAATGCGTTGATTTTACCGATAAAGATTTAAAGGCCCTTACAAAAATGTTCAGTGGGTATGCACAAAATGTGACCGGGGAAAAAAAACACTGGGAAAAATTTACCCTCCACCTGAAACTTCATTGTCAGATATTTTAACGACTGTAAAACATGACAATAACTTTATGTAGGAAATTAAAAATATCAAAACGGCTATTGACTAATACGGGGACTTGACTTTTGAATTGAGTGATAGGGTAATGATAATAGAAAAGCACCTAGAGGGGGAAACGGAATTTATTGAAGATGTTTTGGTGGAAAATAAAGCCCTAAAGGCATGGGTAAGGGATCTTGAAGCCCGGTTAGATAAAAGCGAACAGTTCCTATTATCTAGGTCCCTAGAGATCCGAAGGATCCCAGTCAGAGCCAGAGAGACCCCATCTGTCCTAGTCACAAGTATCAGTGCAGGCCTAGGAATCAAATTAAGTGTGGAGGACATGGATAAAGTGCAGCGTCGGAGAGCCAGGAATGATGCCTCCTGACCCCCACCAATCATTGCACACTTCATAAGACAATCTGTGAGGGATGACCTGATCCTTAACCTTCCGTTAGATGCGCACTTGTTTCCGACATGGTTAGTCGCGTTGCACCTATGAGGTGTTTCTGATTTTTTGAAAGCCCAATGAAATTTATTCTAGTTTAAATAGTTAATTGTTACCTATTTAAGATTCTTTAGAGAGATGAAGTATTAAAAAACTTATTTAACGAGTAAAATTTATTAAAAAACAGTATCACAAATAATTGAACAATATAATGAAAAACAATGGAAACTAAATTTGTAAAAAGACATTGAGAGTCTTGTATGTAGGAACAACGTATTTCAATGTCTCATATCAGTTTAAACATATTATTTTTGAGGCTGTCTGATCCAGATCTATCTTCATCTGAACAAGAATTTTCGCAAGAGTGACTGAATTTACAAATTGTTGTTACATGAGTCAAACATAAGTAATTTCCGCAAGTACCACAAGTATACTTTCTTGTTCATCAGAATGTTCTTCTGCAGATGCTGAATCAACGTTGCTTTGCTCTGTTTCTGAATCTTGGTCCCGCACTTGAAGATCATTTCCACTATTAGTATCAGACAGATCTCCAAAATCCTCCTCCTCCTTCGAATCATCATCAAACAATGTTCTATAAATCTCATTCACGTCCTTGGGGTTCTTCAAGTCAAAGGTTTTCTTTTTTGAATCTATTCTAGAATAAAAGTCAGAGAAAAAACGGATTTAGTCGCGTTGCACCTACTAGGTGATAAGAGTATTTCATGCATTTACTAATGAGATTTTGTTATTACAATCTAACAAAAGTATTCTCGCAAATGCAGAAAATAAGATAATATATATTAAATTCATAAAAATATTACATCCATAATACTTATGTCAATGGTCACGCTGAACCCGTAGGGTGAACGGAGCTTCTGTAACTTCTCCACCGCCATGAAGGTCGGGAGTACACTGATCTTTGAGTAACCCGAAGATTAGGCTCATCCCCCGGAAGCGTCCATTGATGGCAGAGGAAGAAAAAGTGTAGTAGGGATGCACCTATGAGGTGCGCCCGTCTAACGGAAGGTTAAAAGGAAAGTCAAAAGAGATTTTGCAACTCGTGATATTGGTTGGCAGGAAAATGACTGCCACCGCATCTATCTTAGTGAGGAAATAACAAGAACGAACAGCCACCTCTTCTGGTTGGCAGATGAAGGCAGTGGGGAAAATAAAATATGTGTGATTTTCCGCGGGCAGAGTGCATTGTAGAAAAGACGATGGTCACCAAGTCGTCTTCATAGATCAGGCTCAGCATCTGGACGTCTTCGGGTGACTACTAGAATTCTGTTTACCCGCTAGCTCCATGACAACCTTTGGCATTCACCACAGAATTTTAGATTTGGTTTATATTCTCACTGTACTTTTCAATTTTATTTACTTGCCTATATTTTAATTTCTTTGGATCTTGAATTCAGTTATTTTTTTTACATGCTTAAGTATCTGTCTCATCTTCTTTTTTAGTCTATTACTTTACTTATCTTACCACTTTTTCATTATTTTCTCTTTTTACATATTTTAATAGTATTATCATTTATTTATTATTGATATTCTTATCTGTTTTTTGTTTTATCTTGCATTTCTTTAACTTTTTGGACCACTTAATAGCTTTTCACTTAATTTATGTACTAAAATTAATTTTTCTCAGCATCCTCTCTAATAAGTTGATCTTCTCTCCTACTTCACCATCATGTCCAGTGTCCTGACCTCCTGTCACGTCAACACCCAATCCTTACCATCAATATTTTACCCCATTTTGAATTCCATCAATATTTCACCCAAAACTTTTACCATAACATACCATTGGAATTTCTGAAACATGGCTTAAATCCCACACCCCACCTCTGCAATATCCTTACCAGACTATTCATTCCTCCGCCACCGACCATCACACCCTCCTTCCGACACCTGGTTAGACTTGTTTGTCATTGATTCATGCTAGAAACTCCTTTCTTCCTTTCAATTACCCGTTCTATTTCTGGCCTCTCATGATCTTATCCAAATTTCATTCAGTATCCATACTCCAGATATACTACCTAAAACCGTAAACTTTCACAACCTAGATGCACACACTCCAGAGAACATCTCACCTTCCCTTGAAACCTTTGATTGGAGAGAGATTGATTCTTGTGCCACTATTGATTCCATGGTTGACATACTTACTTCCAATCTCAAATATATCCTCCACATTCATACCCCACTGAAAACCTCAACCTTTCGTCACCAGCCTGCTCCCTGGAGGTGTCAAAAAATTAAAGATCTTCAAAGGAAGTGTGATGCTGCCCTAAACACTTAAGACGCACAAGGCTAACTATCAAGCCTTAGTTCAGGGTTCTCCGCAATTTGACACAGTCTACAATCAGGAAGGCAAAAACCAAATACTTCCACGAAGCCCTTTCCACTGTTCCCGATCCTAAGTCTAAATGGCAACTCCTCCGAAAGCTCTCCCTGTGTAATTCATCGCTCTCCAAAGCCTTTCCTGATGAAATGAACTCGTACTTTTTGTCTGCCTCAATTAACACATCAAAATCATCCTATCCAGTCTTTTCACTAACGCCATCTTTCAACCCCGACAATTTTTATTTCTTTGGCATTTCACCTACCGACATTATTTCCTCCGTCCTGAAATCCCTCTCCAGTTCTACCGGCTTTGACGAGATCCCCTTAAAATTTCTCAAATTATGCCTTACCAATATCCTTTCTGTATATAATTTTATATAATTTATATAATATATAATTTTTCAGTATAAAACGCAGTATTCCCGAATTCTTGGAAAAAAGCCTTATAAACAAATCCTCAACCCCAGTATCTCCCAAAGGCTACTGCCCAATCTCAATTCTCTCCAACCTTTCCAAGCCTATCGAAATAATAGTCCAATCACAAATGTCAAATTTTCTCGAACAGTCCAAAGTCCTTGATCCACTTCAATCAGGTTTCCGTCCCGGTTTCTCCACATAATCTGCACTTACCAAAATCACTAATGACATACATACCGCTATGGACGACAAAAAACTAACTGTGCTTATCCTACTTGACTTTTCTAAAGCTTTTGATTCCTCAGACCATTCTATCCTTTTCGCTAAACTAAAATTATTGTATTTTTCTACCAGATGGTTCCAATCTTTCCTCTCTGACAGATCTCAAGCAGTTTCCATTCCTAGTCAACCCCTTTCCACTTTCATCACTCTGTCCTTAGGAGTGGCACAGGGCTCAAGCATCTCTCCTCTTCTTCTATATCAATGATCTTCCTAAATCTGTTCACCACTGTTCCTACCATCTATATGCTGACAACTTCCAAATCTATTTGTTCTTTCCTCCTTCTGAGCTATTAATTGCGTTTGCCAGTATTTAGGAACACCTAGATAGGATCAGTGCCTGGGAAAAGCTGAACAAACTGGAATTGAACGCAATGAAAACTCAGGCCATTGTTTTAGGTTCCAATTCCCTCCTTACATTCATCTACACCCTCCCAACATTAATCCTAAACGATCACCCCATCATATTAAGCTCCTTTGTGAAAAACCTAGGTATTACTATCAACCAAAACCTTTCTTGGAAATCCCAGATCGCCCAAATATCCCTGCGGGTCAATTAGTACCCTGCAGTCGTTCCATCGTTCTCGACATCTCCTTGCACAATCTTCCCATATGCTTCTCGTATCATCTCTCATCTTCCCCCACTTTTACTACTGTCAAAGTGGGGGAAGATGAGAGGCCTTTCTAAAATGCTTGAAGACAGATTAAAGTGAATAATGAATTGCTCTCTAAGATTTGTGCTTGGTACTTCGAGGCGATCGCACGTATCCCACCTTTATGATGAGGTAATGGCTCTTCTCTCCCTTCCGAATACAATATTTCCTCTGTTCATTCTTATACCAATCCATTAACTCTGAACACCCTTCATATATCTACAGTCTCCTCCAGTTCAAATCCTCAGTTCAACACCATAAAACAAGATCTTGCCTTTCCGATCTCTATATTCGTTCTCACAGAACCAAAGCATTCAAACGTTCCTTTCTCCCCCACTCCACCACAGTGTGGAACTCAATCCCTTCTAACATCTGCCATGCTCCTTCACTATCGTCAAATAAATCCTTGCTTTTCCAACATCTCCTAGCTTCCCAAAAAGATGCTCTCTATGCATGTTAGTCATATGCTTAGAATGTATTGTATAGAATAATTGATTGTGTTATTTAGTTGTTTTAATTTTGTTTTTTAAGAAGATATACATCACGTAAAGAAATTATTGCATGCTTTCTAGCTCTTGGATTTAACAGATGTTATGGATTTATCAATTCTCTTGAATTACTTAATACCTTGTCTGGTTTTTTTACTTATTATTATTTTGTGTTTAATTATTTCTTTTTAAATTGTTTTATGTAATTTTTTACACACTTTATGATTTGTTTCATGTTGCCTTCTGGCCAGATCTATATTATGTTTCTTTTTCTGTTCATATTTGTTATTCTAAAGGGAAATAATCCCAAAGTTAAGTTACTTTTTTATTGTATTCGATATATTATGTCAAGGTAGTTGACAATTAAACTGTAAGGACGATTAAACTGAGTGTATTAATGTCCTTAAACCTCTTTAAATATCTTACTGCTTAATTTAGTAAAAATTTCGCAGGTATTTAGTTTTAACTCTAGTTTTTACATTATGAACATTATTAAATTTTGTTTTTAATCTTTTTACTCTAATCATCAATAATTTTTATTATTTAATATTTTCCTTTAAAAAAAAAAAAGTTTTCACTTATCTAGGAAAAATTAATTCTTTTGTTTTGAAGAGAAAAGATTTGCCCTCGCCGTGATTCGAACCCGGGGGTCGTCTGTTAAAAATAATAATTAATAAAAATAAATTATTTCTTTATACTTTAATTTATTATTTCTTCCTCCCTTTTCTTTAAATGTGTATCTCAGCTTAAACATTATGACTCAAAGATCACTTAAATAACTAAATTTTTGTTAATTTTTATTTTGTTTTTATTAATTTTAAATTTCAAAAAGATTTTATAAATTTTTTTTTCTCAAGAAACATAAGGAAAAGAAAACATCATTATTTCAATAGTTTTACAGTAGTGAATTTCATTTTAATATACAAACCATTTAAATAAAATTATTTTATTGTGGTTTTAACGATATTCATTTCAGGTTGTATAAGGTACATTGATTAATTATTAATCACTGATTTTTTATTTTTAGGCTAGGCTAACATGCATTTCAGAGCTTCTGAAGCGTGTTGATGATCCTTTAAATCTGGCCATACGCGTCTTACCAGAGACTATACTTTGTGTAAAAGACATCAATCATAAGTGTCGAGATACAGCTTTCAAGATTCTTGAAAATATATCCCAAAAACTTCAACTAGATGAATACCTCCACGTTCTGTTGGCCGGTCTTGCTGGAAGCCCCTCTCTGATCACTTGTTCTTTACTTGCACTAACAGCTGTAGTTTTCCATGTGAGAGGTAAATTTCTAGATTTTTATGATAAATATAAAATAAAGTTAAAATTTTGTAGTTAAACTAAAACTTTAGTACTATTGATATGTAATTGTTATACAAATTTATTGTGTTGCAGAACAACTTTTGGAAGATGTTGAACATCAGCTGTTGTACAATGTAGGCCTTCTTGCCGTCTGCAATACGAGAGAGATTGTTTCAGCTGCTCTTTCTTTTATTAAAGTTTATATTCAGTCCTTTCCAAGGATTAAAGTGGGTCAATTTCTTCCTGATCTGGTATGTATTTTGTCTTACCTCAGTTTTTTTTATCATATTTTTTTTATAATAGTTTTTAATATTTCAAGTGTTTCTTTCAGTTTTTTCAAAGAAAATTATGATTTATATTCACAAAAGTCAATCATTGGAAACATGATATGCTTTAATTACAATAATTGCATTTATCATAATAACTCATGTTGAATACAACAATAACCTTACCCACTAAAACATCAGTTTGATTTGTTGAGACACCCTCATAGTCTCTAACTCGAAAATTTGACTTCCTAAATTTTTCATTTGCTCAAGGTTCTTAGTCTTTATCCCCATCACTACTTAAAGAGGTTTGGCTGCGTAAGCAGCTTTCAATCAAAATTTTAAATTGATACTAATCTCTTTTAAATTTCAAAAGATGGATCTAAGTAAACATCTAATTTATATAAATGATGAAATATTATTTTATTAATTAAAAATAGTTTATCAACCGAATCTTGTGGGTATTATTTTCTTGTTTTATTAATATTATTTTTTAATTGTATTTACTGTAAATGTGACATTCAGTTATACTGTATATATAAAAAGCAAATCTGAAAAAGAATTTGATTTATGCTGTTACTAATATGCTATTGATTAAAACGGTTTATGCTGTTTTTTAAATAATTTATAGTACTTGATAATGATAAGTAATATGATATTTATGTATGCTTGTATATTACTTTAATATAAGCTTTGTTTATTATTGATAAAAATCATAATAGTCTAAATACAATCATAGTAATATTTCTTGTTTGGCTTGATACACTATATCATAATTATTTTGATTAGATGAAAATCTTGAGCGGTATGACCGAAGACTGCAAGAGACACAACAGGACTAAGACGAGAGATATCCTTTCTCGACTTTGCAGGTGGTTTGGGGCCGATGAGTTGATGACACATATCCCTGCAGGCGACGATGTGCTCAGGGTACGGGTCAGGAACTTAGGAAAGCTACATAATCGTAAGCAAAGGCTGAAGGAAGCCTCTAAGGCTAGTTCTGTGTCGCCAACCACTACAACATTCTCTGCACCTGCTAGGCACAAGAGGTTGGTGTTGGTTTAGTATTTATCTTTTGTGTTTATTTGTTTATAATTGGGTTTATTGGGGGATAATTAGGGTTTCTACCTAATTATCTATTGGATAATAATTTGTCCTGAGTCTTTTAGAATAGAATAGAATATAAAAGTAATTGAAAAAGGGAACGGTCAACAGAGACATCAAATAAATGTTAATACATTAGTGGAAAAATTCCAACTAAAAACCTTAAGTCTTCGTCACTCAAGTAGAGTGACCTTCCCTATGATTCAGTAGTTGCATTTGAGCCTTGGAGGTGGTGGGATGTGTGTTTTTTTGGTGCATTATTCATCTTTTGGTTTGCTATTAATCTCTTTCTGCCCTGAGGATGCCTGAATAGGCGAAATATTGGACAGGTATTTTTAATTTCCTGTTTTAGTTGGGAGACTTAAGGTTTTTAGTTGGAATTTTTCCACTAATGTATTAATATAAAAGTAACTTTATTCTGGAACTAAGTCCCTTTAGAACAACAAACATGAACAGAAAAAGAAACCTAATATTTATCTGGCCAGAAGGGTACATTATACAAATCATAAAGCGTATAAAAAGTGCCAGAAAACAATTTAAAACTAATAAACTAATAAAATTTTGTGCCATTAATAGTTCATAACTCTAGTTATTATAAGAATTAAGGCAGTTTAAGAATAACAACAGTTATGAGATAATAATGATGCTGTGGACCGTTAGATAGAAAATTTAAAAAAAAAGAAGAAAAATGTCCTTATAAAGAGAGAATCAGATAGATTTTGAAGTTATGTAAAGTGAAATAAATAACCTGAATTAAATTGGAATCTTTGAATTGCTTTAATTAACTAAATTAAATCTTCCTAGTAAATTGAAAAAGAATAATTTAGATAATCAATTCTTTTTGCTCTTTTAGTATTGAAGAAATTCTGGCCGAGTCAGATTCTGATATTGACATGGAGATTGATGATGATAAAGGTTCAAAAGATCCCAAAAATAAGAAAAAAGGAAAAGTTTGGATCACTGAAGATGCTGATGATATTGTCGATTTTACTGACACTAAGACAACACAGAAAATTACTGGTATGTATATTATTTTATATAATATGTATCATGCTAATAATTAAAAAATACATTAAAATGTTCTTTTATGATTTTCATAGCCACAAAGCCGGGTACCTTTGCCGCCTTAATGGAAAAGAAACAAAATAAAAAGAAATCTGAGTTTAAGACTGCACCTGATGGAAGGCTTATCATCACCGACGATATGGATGGAGATGAGGATGATGAAACCGGAGGAAGGAAGAAAAAGAAAAAAAGTATTATCCCTGGACTTGATGATTCAGGTAAGATATTTTTAACCAGCCATGCAGAAATAAGAACCATTTCTTATAATATAACTATTGTTTTACCTTCACTTTTGTGTGTAAAAGAACACCAGTTTATAAACAAAAAATAAATCCATAAATAGTGAAAAAAAATCAGCTGGGTCATTTTATTTTCAATAATGAATCTTTATAATCAACCAGAGGGGTAGGGGGAGTTCCAAATTTGAGATTTGGACATTTTTTACATTTCACAACTGGTGTGCAAGTCATGTAAACCTTCTGATTTATTTGTGTCCAGATCAGACCTATTTGAAGGTATAAGGTTTTTAATATTTACAATGACTACACATTAAGTGATTAGTAATAAACTCAGTTTCAGTTAAACAAATTTCGAAGTCACCATCGAAAATGCTAATGATTTTTTTTTTTTTTTAGATGATGACTATGAAATGTCAGATGATGATGTTCTCACTACTGCCACATCTACTGTTGGAGGAAGAAAGAGGGCACTTAGTGTAAGCAGTATGGGCACAACTGTTCAACCACATAAATATCAAGGTAAGATAGATTTTATTTTTTTTAATTTATTTACTATCAGTTTTCTAAAAAAAAAATTTTTAAGTATAATTGAACTTTTAATAATTGTAGTACTCAATTGTTTATTTTTATCTACCTATCTGTCTATATATATGTATATGTATATATATATATATATATATAAAAAAATACTTATAAAAAAATATATAAACATATATATTTACACATACATATGTATGTATAATTATTTACACATATATACATATATTTTTTTTCCCATTTTTTCCCCATTGAGGGACCGTTTATTAGTACTAGGACATGCTCCATGCTTAAATAAGCATATTACATGTCATTACATGTGATTTTAATAATTTATATATAATTTTAATACCTTCTAAATCCTTTAACTGCACGAAAACAATACAGTGGTTTAAGGCTACCATGCCCTCAGTGTGGGAAATTACTATAGTGGTCTATCTATTAACAGACATGTATGGACACTGGGATCTGAAGACCATCCTGGGGATTGCCCAGCCTCTATGTAGTGGATTCTATTAATTAGGGTAAAAACCTGGACGTAGAGTATGATCTCAGACAAATGATGCTGTACAACCATTGTCTCAGAAACAGTACATCTTCTTACATGTACTCAACCCAAATACCCATCATGGGCTGTTGTGATACATTTATTTTTCCCCTTACTCTATATCTTATATATTCCTGCTTTCCTTAAATATTTTATGTAATAATATTCCCATGATGTCTTAGATGGGTTGATTGTCAAGTTCTAGGTATCAGCTTTTATAAGATTTGATATTTTAATACTCTCAGAAAAACTTTTTATTTATTTTAATCAGTCTTCTCTTTATTCACTTTCTGTCATTAATATAATTATGTTATAAGATTATTTCCATTAATTTTATTTTTATTTTTCAAAGCTGGTGGAAAAGGTATTCATAGGCCAGTAAAGAGGCCTTCATCGATTGCATCTTCGAAAAGATCTATGAAGCCAAGGAATAGCAGCATGTCTTCGGTTAAGACCGGTAAGGAATACAGAGCTAAGAAGGCTAAAGGTGATATTAAGAAAAAAGGTTTGCCAGATCCTTATGCTTATATTCCCTTGAGGAAGGATGCACTAAACAAGAGGTTAGCTATATTTATATTCTTAAATTAATAATAACTTATTTTAATTTATTTCTTAACTGAATGTTTTCTTATACTTTCAGAAAGCGAATAAAGAATATAACTAATTTAAAGAAAATTCTACATAGTGCAAAACACCACAAAGTGTAGAAAACACCACGATACCAGAATCAAAATAGTATAAATAATGTTTATAATTGTTGATTAATATCATATTTTATTTATTTACCATATTCAAAATATTTTTGAATAATTTTCAATGTTTAAATTTACCATCTGTGCTGTAAAATAATATTCTCCCATTGGTGCTTCTTCACAGCTGCTTTGAAGATCACAAGTCCTTTAATATTTATTCAACTGTATAAAAAAAAAAGAATAAATAATAATAAATTACTTTATTTTTGATAAATCTCAGGCTATTTCATTACCTTTTCAACTCCACTGTAAAAATTTCTCACTGCTTCATCTGTAAGTTTGGTTTAAACTTTAGAAAGAAGTGAACTTTTTTTTTTTTAATTCTTGTTTAAATCTGTTTAGTATTCTTCTTATTTTATTTTATTTCATATTTGTTTATTAATATTTAATGTTTCAATTGAAATGTTGACTTTTTTATAAATGTATTATGAAATTAAAATCTTTCAGATTTTAGTTTTAAATACTGATTTTTGAAAAGTTATGATTGTATTTTAGTATATTTTTATTGTTTTTACAGTAATGATTTGGACTTATAAATTTTAAATGAAGGTAAGTATATGAGGAATTACTTAAATTGAGAATGACAAATAAGTGTCGAAACGTTTTTTTAACCATTTGTTAAGTTTGAATAACAATTTTTGACTAGAATATGGTTTTTTCTTCATTATTAAATTATATATTGATTTGTGTTTTTTAATTAACTGGTATCGGATTTATATTTTAAATATTATTTAATGTAGCTATTTAGAATATAGATCAGCTGAATATTTATACAAGGTAGATTAATTTGTTAGTTATCGTTGAGTTGTCGCTCTGCAAAGGCGCGAACTCGTGCGGATTCAGCGGGAACTATGGCGGACAGTTTCGCACAGTCGTTTTAAGCTGATTGACTTTCCGAGGAAGGTTTCAGTTGTCAGTTGTGTTTAGTCTTATCTAATCTAGCGACACGTATGCTATGGTGTTCCGAATTTTAGAAAAGTGTTTGTAAAAACAAAGTCGGTGGTCAGTGATACTTTTCTCTTATGAGATAAAGAAGAATTCTTCTTCAACTGTGGCATTTTGGTGAGTAAATTCATTTTTTTAAATTGTATTTATTTTTTCTTATCTAGAATATTAATTTTCGATTGACATCTGATTTAGAATAGTTCAATTGTTTCTACAACGTCCTGTTTCCACTTTAAACAATGAGGTACGTTTCTTATGCCGTGCTCTTCCGTGTCTGTGGATGACCCCTTAGGATAAGTTGGTGCATGTCTCCGTTTGAATATTTCTTCCAGCGGAAGTGTTTAAAAACTCGATAAATGTGTGGTGGTTTTACGTCATTGCGGCTTGAGCCCGGGTTGCTTAACTGGTAGTGTCTTGGTCTAGGTTCGAGTCGTTGATTCGAATGTCAAGGCTATGTTTTGGAAGTGAACCACTTTAGTGACACACCAGCAACAATTAGCATCCATACGTTATTATCAATTATACACCCAATCCCTCCTAAAAGCGGTTTCGAAATTAAAAGATAAATTATATGTGCTCTTTTTTAACATTTTATGTCCCTTGAGGACTTAAACATTATAAGTTTTAAACGGATATCTTGATAAAACTGATTTTATTCAATTTAATAGATCAGTATTGTATTTCAATATTTGCACTTACGGCGTTACATCAGGAAATGAAAAAATACGTTTTACTTAAAACAGATTTTAAACATTAAATAAATTCTGCAGATGCCAAACTTTCGATTTAAAAAATATATTGCTTAATTTTAAACAATACATTTAAATTTTTTTTTTTTTGAGGATGGGAAACTAACAGTTGTGCAGACTTTTAAGCTAGTTCTAGAAATACATCGCTACTTTCGTAGCATAAGGTTTGAATTATATTTTGAAATTGGTGTGAATTCTTTTCTGAAGCTTGTTTCATTATTATTTTCTCAAAATAAATTGCTGTGCCCCAATACTTTTGTATTTTACTGTAACTGGATCTCACTGCATGCCTTAAAATGCAATAAGTTGCAGTATAAGGCTTCAGAATAATAAGCTGGACCCCTGCAATATACAAAACAGTTTTATATTATGGTTTTGGTAAAAAAAATAAAATAATAATGCATTTTGCTCAAGACTTTTAAGAACATTAGTACATTCAACACGTAATATACTTTCGAACGCGTATCACAAATGTTCTGTGTGTTTTAATGAGGAATGTTTTTTAAAGTGTGGGGCATAAACATATAATTTTCCTACAATTTCAAGTTTTTAGTTGTTTTTTTTTAAGCTTTGTTTTATGATTATTGTGAATGTTTTCTTTATTTAAAATTAAATTATTTATATAATATTTATCGAATCTGACGATTAGAAGTGATTAAATAAAAATATTTAATTATTTTTATATGTTTATAATTTATTTATTGTTCTTTTGATGGTGATTATTTTTAAATATTTTTATTTTGAAGAGAAAAGATTTGTCTTGGCCGGGATTCGAACCCGGGTGGTCCGCATCTATAGCGCTGTGCTCTAGCCATCTCAGCTACCAAGTCTCGTAACCAAGCCAAAAAAATCCATTCTCTTCACCGACCTAAATACCGATATAAAAATATAAGATTGACGTAAGTCAATGAGGTCCTAATTAAAGTAATGTTCAATGAACATTCTTCCCCGTGTATACATCGCAAAAATTGCGAGAACACAGGTATATAGGATCGGTGAAGAGAATGGATTTGTCTGGCTTGATTACGAGCCTTGGTAACTCAGATGGTTAGAGCACCGCGCTAGAGATGTGGACGACCCGGGTTCGAATCCCGTCCAAGAATAATTGTTTCCCTTCAAAATGATTCCTTTTTACAAATAATCACCATCAAAAGAACAATAAAAAAAAAAATATTAATTTGATTTTATGAGATACTAACTGTTTTCTCGTTTATGTTAGTTCTTATGTATTAAATATTTTTTATGTAAAGAGGTAAGAACGCCTGATCGAACATGATAATTTATAACCTTTATTATTTTAATTAGTTTCATTATTTTTACATATTGAATGTTTTTTAATATATTTTGCTTTTGTTAAAATGTCTGATCAACACCAACAGTTTTATTGTTATTCATTTGAGTTCCTTATTTTATTTTAAAATGTTTTATGTAATTTTTATAGTATCTTATATCATACATATAAAATGAAGGAGCTTTAATTATTTTTGACAATATAATGATAATAATAATACAACTTATGTAGAAATACATAGTCGGTCAGAATGTAATTAAAATTATTAATTATACTATTCAACAACAGTATTGTCATAAAAAGCAAAAGGAATAATCGTAATCGTAATGAGAAGAATTTTAGTTATTTACTATTCCTTTAATTTACGTCATCCTATTAATAAATCAATGTTTAGCTCAGCTATATATTTATTGTCCTAAATTTATCTTCAGATTGCATTACTAGTCGAGACCTAATCGAATATTTTAAACAATTTCAATAAGGCTCGGCTGCTTTACGTACATATTTACCTGTACGTTAATGCTCAGCATTTTATAGTTTGTATTTTCGTCCAAAACTAATTTAGTTACCCATATACACTGTGCTATACAATTATAGGTTTGGAATAAGTTTATTTTTTAGGGTTGAGTTTTTATTCGTCTCGTTAAATGTAAACCCTTAACTAAAAAGTGTTGTCTTTTACGTTTAATGAGATGTTATGAGATCCGTCCCAACCTGTTGATAAAGTTGTATATTTCAACTTATGCTGTACATCTATATGTTTAAAAATATAAAAATTTAGAAATCGATGTCGAATCTCTTAAGGATTACCCAGCTTCTATAATGTTGTTACCCTCAATTTGAGGAAATTTCTGACCGCTAAGCGTCATCTCGGACAAATCATCTGGCTCCACAATGGTGTCTTACTAACATAACATACTCTATCATGTATTAAGCTCCAGACAAAAATTACTTCCCATGACAATTTTTTTTATTATATTAAAAAATCTCCAAATTGCAGTTATCTATGTTTCGAAGTTTTTTTCTTCATCAGTTTCTACAATATAACCTTAAAATAAATAATAAATAACCATAATAAAATAAAATAAATTATAAAATATTTAAAGATTTTTATAATAAATAAACAAAGTAAAATTATTAAATTATAATATTTGATGATGGATTGAATTGGTCATGGGGTTCTGTCAATGATAACACAAAAATAAGCAGTACTTATTTTTTAATAGTTCCAACGTTTCGGGGTACTGTCTAGCTCATCTTCAGGGCAAATAGTGGGTCAACTTGAGTTGACAACTGTTAGTCTGACAAGTCACCACACCTACTAATTGCCCTGAAGATGACCTACACAGTTGGCCGAAACGTTGAAAGTATAAAAAAATAAATTCTGCTTATTTTCTTATTATTATTGACTGCACTCCCTGAGCAATTTAATCCATCATTAGAATTATCGAGTCAACTATCTTCCATTCAAATATAATAATTAATGATAATTTTTATAATCATAAAAATTGTTAATAGTTTTAGATGATAATGGTTACGATAAAAATTGATTTAAACAAAATTTGAAAATAATGGAGTTTTTATGAGATTTTAAGCGATCTACAGTGTGGAGCTGGAAGCTTTGAAGATCTAAAAAAAAAAAAATTTTTTTTTAATACTTGATCTAATATATAAAAGCTATCATGGGATATTCAATTTTTTATAAAATTGATAAAAACATCTTTCGTATTACTCCTACAATCGTTCATTAAATCAATTAATCCTTGATTCATTTTTTTAATCATTTCTGTGTTGTATTAATTATAGTAAAATCGTATTATGTTCTAGATTGTGTTTTAATTATATAGAATACTATCTAAATAAATACTTTACTGTAAATAATATACTACATGTATTGTTATATTTATTTGTTATTGAAATACAAATGCAATTTCGTATTTTATTTTCATTAATTACTGACTGAATTAGAAGTTTATAATTTATAGTTATAATTATAATTATATAGTACTTCACTTTTCCAATAGCTAAGGGGTATGGCCTGTATAACTGAAAGTATGCAGACAGTATTGTTTTATCCTGAAGCGATGATATCGAGTTCTAAATTAGTTCTGGCCTGAGACACTTCAAGGCGAGGGGTATGCAGGTACCTGAGCCGCACCACTCGACTGCATTGCAAAACTATATCCTGCTATAGGCACGGCGTTCAGGAAACAATTAGTAGTTGTAATAGGACCTACTATCTATTCTATACTGCCTATCTAGGAGCTATACTGCTAGGGAGGCAGGTAGATCAATCTGTGGAGCACTTAGTTGTTGAGCTGAAGGTGCTGGTTCGAATCTGGCTGTGGTTGATAAATTATTAAATCTATTATCTGGCTTAGATCTAACATGTGGGATCTGCTAACCCTTCCTGGGGTTCCCAACATCATAAAGTAAATAACATCTGGTTGGGCCTTATCTTAGGCTAATCACCTCTCTGCGTATTAGTTGGCGTAGAAACAGTACGACTCTAACATGTATTGGAACATTTCATAGGTTTAAATGGTATTTTTTTTTAGTTCGTTCAATACCTTTCTTGGCTAATCTAAAAATTCCTGTATCCAATCATAATGTCCACTTATATGACTCATGAAATTTGTTACCTTGTTACGTGAAAATGCCTCCGCTGGGATAATTGTATAATATGCGTTACAGCATTTAAGTCTTTAAAAATTCGTTATTAAAGTTTGTATTTAAATATAGTAATGCAAGGAACGGAAACAGGATCGTTCAGTGTATAAGGGTGCTAAAGGTCCCGGATTCGAGATAAAATGTGAGAGATAAAGTATCTTGGCTTATGCAACTAATTTCTAAAAAAGTATAGGGACAATTCATTTGTTTTTAATTGAAAGGTTTTTTAGTTAATAGTTTATTAACTTTATTATCAGTGGCAATAAACCAGTTAGAAAGTTGGGGCCTTCCAGTAGTTACCACCATCCCTCTCAATCTTGTGCAGCCGTGATCTAATTCCGTACGCCAAGCAGATATAGAATCATTCGCGATTCCGCCTCTCCACCGCCGTTTCAGCCTCCTGAGGCTTTTGAATACTTAAAGATGTCATCAAATTTTTAGCACCGTTTTATTCAGCCATCCTGGGAGAATCTCCAGCCGCCTTTAGCTTCCCTTTGCGGATGATTCTCATAATGTTCCTTGTCAGTGCCTCCAACTTACTCCTCGGTATTCTGTTTTCGCCTACTTTCACTAAACAATAGATTTGGCCTAGAATTTTCCTTTCAAACATATGTAGCTTTCCCTCATTTTCATTCACTTTTGAATGCATTGGTGCAAGCCTCCAAGACAGGTTGGATCAGGGCCTCACATTATTTCAACTTTGTACTCCATGTGAGATGATGACTTCTAAAAAGGGGCCTTAAACCGAAGAAGTTTCTGTTTGAAAGTACTATTCTCTTTCTTCACTTGGCTGTCACGTCGTTGTTTGCGTTAACCTGTCATCCAAAATAGACAAACTTATCGATCTTTTCAAAAGTTCCTATTGTAATCCTTACTCCCGGTTGAGTCTCTGACTTGATTAATTCCTAGGCCCATTCTACTTACTGGGACTTCTAGTGCCATAAATGTGTCTTTGACAACCTGATAAGATATTTCTATAATGTCGAATTCATCACCATAGATATGAATTTGGAACATATTCATAAAGTATTGAGGTTGACATTATGCGTTGAATTTTACTGATTTATTCTATTGCTATGATTACTTTGGGCCCTAACCCTCAAACTGTGAAGTGTGTCAGACTTAAACAAATATTCAAATATTAGATTACCATGTTTTAAAGTATTGTTTACAATATTCCAATATTCCAATACCACATTTCATATTTCTAAACATGGCTTTTGTCCTAGCTTGTACTAATCGAAACACTGTGCGGTCCTTTAATTTTTCCGCCATTTATCAGAAATTTTGGAGAAATAGTTACGCAATCTTATTTTAATTTTCCTTTCATAGACCTCTGGAAGGTTTCTAACATTTAATTTGGTCGAAAAGAACTATAAAATAAAAAAATAAGGATGTTTCTACCAACCTTAAAAAAAAAAACCTTTCTTGAAAACAAGTACTCTAAAATACTTTATATAAAACAAAATGTTGTACTCGAGTGTGCAGGCTATAATGCATCTTATTATTAATGGGGGAGATGCAGCTATGAAATATAAAAAAGTTAGCCCGGATACAACCGGATACAAGTCATTTCCACATCTTAAAAGTTTCAAAATCAGGGAAAATCCGTCATGCATTTTAAAAAAAATTGATGCCCTTAATTATCAGATTTTTTTAATTAGAAAAAAATAGCACCTATGAGTACATATACTATCGATATTCAACAATTGATTCATATAAAATTAGTAACATTATAATTTTGTGCGGTTGAAATGAAGCTTTGAATACAACTGATTTATTCTATTTCTATGGATTCATTACTTCGGACTCTATTACTGACGAGATGAAGTGTGCCAGGCATAAACAAATATTGGATTTCTAGGTTTTGAATAATTGTTTACAATATTCCAAAAAAAGTTTTAGAATTTCGAACATGGATTTTGTCCAGCTAGCTCCTACTAATCGAAACACTGTGCATCATAGGGACCCACTATAGGGACCTATAGGACTATAGGGACCCACTGTACTGAGACTGGGTGAAATAATAAAAAAAATGACCTGTGCCACGACTAAAACTGGGAAGTCGTTTTAATACATGTTAAAATCTATACTGTTTTTAAGCCTACGGTTGTGCAGGGAGGAGATTTGTCTGAGATAAGACCCTTTAGAGAAATCTAGGGTATTCCCTTCCTGGAGGTTAGGTGAAACCGAGTAGGGCCCACTAGACACCACGGAGTCAATCTTCGGCTGTTAACGCAAAAACGATTTACCTGCCACATCCAGATTTGAACCGTCGAACTCAACCCTCTACTGTCTCAGCTACTACACATACCTTGTGAGGTTCTATTAGCCATATTGATTATTTCCCGAACGCCATGCCTATAGCAGGATATAGCTTTAGTGCAGTCGAGTGGGGTGGCACAGGTACTTGCATACCGCTAGCCTTTTAAGTGTCTCAGGCCACAACTAGTTTAGAGAGCTCTGTATCATCGCTTCAGTGCAAAACAATACTGTCTGAATATTTAAGGTTATGTCCCTTAACTATTGGAAAGAAATTACAACATCCTAGATGTATTTATTCCTTGTTATTAATTTATTTATTCTCTTTACTGGCTTAATATTTTGCCATGATACGTACTTTTTATTTATTTTTGTTTAATTTACTTTTTTGGCCATTTATAAATACTATATATTGTGTATTATTTAGTCTTCTGGCCAGATATATATTATGTTTCTATTTCTTTTCATGCTTGTTATTCTAAAGGGACTTAATCCCAGAATATGGTTACCTTTCTATTCTATTCTAATAACTGGAAATAATCATGGTATTAAGATATGCTGTTAACCCATGGATCCATGTTGCAGTTTAATCCCGACCTATTCTTTTAAAGAGCCCTTTATGTTTTCGTACCTGGCAATTTTCCAGACATCTGTGGTGGAAGAAGTTCTTGCTGGAAAACTGCCAATTAACTTGGATGATTTTCCTTCCGGGTCCTTTTTTCTTTTATTCCAAGCTAAGATGGTGCGTTGTAAACTATATCTATAGGTCGTGACGGTTCTTTGGAATCTCCCTTCCATAGATTTAGTGATAAATTTTTCTTAACTCGTCATACCAAAGTTCCTCTTTTGATTGTTCTTTTGCATGTTTTTTTTTTGTTTTGCTATTTGTATAAAATTAATAAATATGAATCAAGTAATGTAGAGATTTTAAAATTTAACAAGTTTTAGAATGTTGTTTTTTTTTGTTATGAATTTTGGAGGCAATTGCCTATTGCGGTATCTTATATCTTTCTTCTCCTTTTTCTTGTTTTTGCTGCTTGGTTTGCTCTTCTCTACCTAGATTACGCCGAAATCTCTTCCGAAGGTGTCTCCTCTTTTATCTGCTTTGCTTCTTTATCTAACATCTTGGTACAACATCCTGTTTGTTTTGTACACTGCAGCTTGCCATTTATTTTGTTCAGGATACCCCATGCAGACCTTATTATTGGGAAGTAATTCCTCTGACTTTCGAAATCCTCCTTCAAAGTACAGCTTTGCGAGTTGTTGTTTGTACTCCAACTTCTCCCGAATATTTACGTTTTCCTTCGGGTGCTGTCTATCACTGGTTATCGGTGATTTCGTTTTATAAGTTCTATTAATTAGCAAATGCGATGTTAACGACGTTATGTGATTCAAAGGACTTTGCTGTATTCCGACAAGACAAGGAATGGGTATGAAATAAGCTACACTTAATAAATTTGTAATTTTAGGAATCAGTGGATATTAACAAAATTTACTTTTCAACTCATTGTAAGTTATAAGTATGTTGTGAGTAGCTTATATTCTTAAAAATCTGTACCACTACAACCCATGGAGGCTCTTGGGTTCAGTACACGGTATAGACTACACTGTTACATTGACAACGGTTGTGCAGGGAGGTGATATGTCCTAGATCACGCTCAACCACCAGATTTTCCCTATTATTTATGTACCCAATTTATAGATGCTAGGTGATTCAGTGATCAGATACAACGTTTAAACCTTTTTAGCTGCGATTTATTTCTATAGCTTTTTTCAGTTAATTTCATTTTTTTTTCAGTGAATTTCATAATTTTTTCAACAAATTTCATAATTTTTTCAACCAAATTCATAATGTTTTCACCCAATTTCATAATTTTTTCAACCAAATTCATAATTATTTTAACCAATTTCATAATTTTACCAATCAAATTCATAATTTTTTCAGCCGATTTCATAATTTGTAAGATGTCTCGGCGTGAATTTCAGGAAATCATATAATATATAATTTGGATATAATACATATATTTGGATGTATTAAATTATTACATATTCTAACGATATACTTATAAGGAGGTACGTATTAGGATTACCTGTTCCAATTTCTGTATTCCTGTGCCAGAAGACAACATCGCTCTTGATTTTGATTTTACTTTTGAGAAAGCATATTCTGCCGGATTAACCATTGGGAATATGGTGGCAGGTATTTTATTATATGGGAAGATCGCACCATAACTTCTCTAACCAGTTCAGTTTTGTGGATAGCTGCATTGTCCGTCACTAAAATACTATTGATAAGGGGAAGCTGATCAAGTTTTTCAAGCAATTAAAACAAAAATTGGCAACAGAAATCACTATTACAAGTTCCAGAAGCTGTAACAAAAAGTGAACGACCTGTTGGTTGTTGATAGCCAAGACGAGAGTTGTGTTCCTCCCTCGTACTTTTTTTTTTTTTTTTTTTTTTTTTTTTTACACCCTACCTGCCATTTCTGGCATACGGGTTTCGGCAGTGACGGGTTAGTGCGTTGGGTATACGCACGCCCGCCACTGCCAGAAAAACTCTTTTTTTTTTATAAAACTTTATTTATAATATTTACACATATCGGGGGGGATACCATTTAATAAATGGGGACAATTTAAATAAAACTTTCTGTGGTGCTGCCCAGTGCACGGATGTGCACCTTACTGTTGGGGCAGCACCTTACCGCTCCTCCTGGCCGGTCCCCATCCGTCCGGACGCCGTCCAGCAAGCCTGGTCCGCCGCATCCGTCCGGTCATCCAGCCAGTCTCAATCCCTTCGGTCTCCTTCCTCTTCTCTCTCCTCTGGCGCCTCCTCTTCTGGTGGCTTTACGTCCGGTGGCTCGCCGAGGGGCCGGACCCTGCTAATGGTGAAGTGCGCAGGCCCAACCACTTCCTTCCACCCGTAGACAAAATCCCTAAAGAAGGGGTAATTGTCCTTCTCCATCAACCGGGGGAAGTCAACCTCGGCGAGGGCGAAAATACCCGTGTTCCGCGACAACCTGGCACGGTGTCGCTCCATCGCGGTGCAGGAGAGCACTACGTGCTCCGCAGTCTCAGGGACCCCACAATGCGGGCACCGGGGGTCGATTTCTCTCCTATGCTCACTGAGCTTACCCCGGAACCCGCCGTGTCCTGTAAGGATCTGCGAGACCCAGTAGTCCGGGAGGACCCACGTAGCCACCAATCTCGACTGGACGGTGGGGAAGTACTTCCTCAGGGTTGAGCCCTTCTGGCTTCCCACCCACCGTCCGTTCCACTCGTCGATCGAGTCCTCCCTCAACATCTTCTTCCATCTGTTAGGGGTCTCGCCGATCCTCTCTCGGAGTCCCTCCGGGAGCGCCGCCAGCCCCTGCCTCTTCACCTCATATTTCAGGGCGTCCTCCCTGAGGACGAGGTCCAGGGGCATCGCTCCGGTCAGCACCTGCACCGCCTCGTGCGACACCGTCCTATAGGCCTTCGAAACTCTCAGCAGAGCCAGTCTCTGGATGGTCGCCAGCCTCCTCTTATGCGGTTGCGTGAGGTTACGGCTCCACGCAGGGGATGCGTACCTCAGGATACCCAAGACCACGCCTTTGTAGATGGTCATAGTTGCCGGGTACCTGAGGCCCCAGAAAGCACCCCCTATTCTTCCAAGTCCGTTGAGTGACAGGGTCACCCTATCTTTCAGGTATGCTAGGTGAGGGGTGGCGTCAAAGTTCCTCCTGAACCTAACGCCAAGGTATGTCACCTCCTCACCCAGCCTGACTCTTTCTCCCTGGATCTCCAATATGATAGGGTGAGCCCTGTCTGTGGAGCCTCTTAGGAGTATGGCCTGGGTCTTCCCTGCGGCCATACTCAACTTCCGCCTCACGCACCATTCCGCTACAAGGCTGGCGCATCTCTCTGCTTGAGTCTTCAATCTGGCTCTGCTGTTTTCGGCCACTAGGACTGCCAGGTCGTCGACGTAGGCCGTGGCAAGGAACCCTTCGTCTTCTAGCTCCCCCAGCAACTGATCAAACACGAGCTTCCACAGGGCCGGCCCGAGGACCGACCCTTGTGGGCACCCTCTCTCTATTCTTCTTTCCACCTCGTAGTAACTACCCCTTACTCTGACACTCCTGTCACTCAGGTAGCTACTTACGAGGGAGTACAGGTTGCTGGGGGTGTTGAACTCCTGCAGCCGCTGGAGTACGCAGGGCCACCATACACTGTCGAAGGCGGAGGATATATCGAACAGCACGAGCATGACGTACTTCTCCGCCCTCTCTTCCACGTCCCTGCGTACTCTCAACAGCGCATCAGTGGTTCCCTTGCCACGGGTCGAGCCGAACTGCCGTGGATGGCTAGCTGCACTGAGGACCGGCCTTAGGCTGGTGACTATTAGGCTCTCCAGGACTTTACTGACGACAGGGAGGAGGCATATAGGCCTGTACGCCTTGGGCGACTCCTTATCCTTGCCTCCTCCTTTGTAGAGGAGTCTCAGGTCCGCGATCCTCCACTTACTAGGGAAGCGACCCTGGTCCAGACACTCATTGAAGATGCCCAGAAGGTCATCCTCAATGAGGGGGGCGCTTTTCCTCAGGATCGCGGCATCTATCCCGTCGAGTCCTGGGGCTCGGCCGATCCTCTGTCTCTCCACGGCAAGACGTAGGTCCCATATATCCCATTGTGGACAAAATTCGGTACCGGGGGGGGGGGGGCACACCGTGGTGCATCTAACCATTTTATCGACTTCCGTATCCTGGGACGGATCATCCCTGGGGTATGTATAGTCAATGTACATTGTAGCTGTCTCCTCCAGGGTGGTTGCCTGGGCATCTCCAACTCTGATTGCCGCCATGATGGTCAGCGGCTTAACCTTGCCCAGTGCCACCCTGTACGGGATACCCCAGGGATTCTTCTCCGATTCCTCGACGATAAACTCGTCCCAGGTTTTCTTCTTCTGGTGACGGACGCACGCCGTCCTCCCTCGTACTGTCGGCGTGGTCATAATAGCTTTCGTGTCATCTTTTGACCTAGCTCGGTTACTTGTTAAATGTAAGTTAAATCCGGATTTATCAATGAAGACGATTAGAGAGCGATTTTGAGGTATCCAGTTTTCAAAATCAAGAGCGTATTGTTTTCTTTGCTCAATGGCCAACTCCGAGTTCATACAGTCAAGTTCTTTTGCAGCGCGTTTTAACTTAATTTTCAACTGAAATAGCCCTCTATGAATTGTGGAGATCAAAACATTAATGTTTAGCTGATATGGTGGCATTCATAGTTGTGTAGAGGCGTCCTGAGGGATCACTTCGAGCTACATGCCCCGCCCATCTTAGCCTTCTTGCTTTCATATCCTGAGATATTGCCTGACCAGTTTCCGTGCGCAATTTTTTATTGGTCCTTCTCCTCCATGGGTATGAGTCTCATCCCATGCCGCTCCTGTTATCGTCCGAAGTATTTTTCTTTCCCATCTCTCGATTCTGCTTTATAGGGTGCTGGTGAGAGCCCAAGTTTCACAGACGTATATCAGATTCGGCTTTATTACAGCATTATACACCCTTAATTTAAAATTTCTTGAGATGCTTCGGGATTTCAATACTCTTGAAAGAACGAAGAATGCTCTATTTGCACTTGTTATACGCTGGTCTCTCAGTTAGTAGGTCATTAGTTGAGGTTATTGTGGAGCCGAGGTATTTGAAGGTATCTACTTTCGGGAACGATTTGCGATCCACGCAGATGATGTTTCTGGGGTGGACTTTACGGCTTACTATCATGTGTTTTGTTTTTTCCGTATTTACAGGTAAGCCGATTTGGTCTACCTCTTTCATAAGCGCCTTAGCGAGTCTCTTGATATCCCTTTCATTACTTCCGAGGACTGCTATATCATCGGCGTATGCAAGAATTTTATGTACCTTTCCGACGTGCACCCCGCCATTCTCTCTTGATGTTGCTCTTATCATCTTTTCAAGGGCTATATTAAACAGTAAAGGTGAGAGTCCGTCTCCCTGCCTCAAACCAGTTACAATTTCAGAGGCCTCAGCCACATCTCCCTGTAGCAGGACTCTACATCGTGGGTCGTCTGCACACGCCTTTGTTAATCTCACCAACTTGCCGGGAATACCCAGCTCAGTCATGATCTTCCATATACACCTTCTGTCCAAGGGATCATATGCTGCTTTGAAATCAACAAATAATGCGTGTACATCTTGTTCTACTTCCCATCGTTTTTTGAGTACCTGTTTCAGAATGAATATCTGGTCTCGCGTACTCCTTCCTCTTCTGAATCCTGCTTGCTGGTCGCCTGCCGTGTTTTCGTAATACGGATATATTCGATTATGCTATATGTTGGTCATTATCTTATAGGCAACCGGAAAGAGCGCTATGCCTCTGTAATTCCCACACTCGTATATGGACCCCTTCTTTAGGATAGGACCTGTTTTCCAAGCCTCTGGTATTTTCTCTTTCTCCCATATCTTCTAGATTAGCTCTAATAGTTTGCCTCTTACGGTTTCTCCTCCATCTTTGAACAACTCTGATGGAAGGTTGTCCAACCCAGGAGCCTTTCTTCTTTTAAGCCTGTCGATTGCTATTTTTAAGTCCAGAATGTCAGGTTTTTCAACCTCTTGTGGGTCAAGATCCTCCTCGTGGTCCATGTCCTCTTCATTCGTGTGTCCCTTGGTTTAGAAGTTTCTGGAAATGTTCTTTCTAGATGTTTGATGATTCTACTTTGGATGCCTTCAGTTTTCCATCTTTCCCTGGCATTTGAGTGCTTCTCGCTCTCAATCCAGCCCTTTCCTTCCTAATATCTGCGTATAGTTCGCTTATATTTCCAGCCTGCCAGTTATCCTCAATGTTTTTTAGTCTTTCCTTGAGGAATTCCCTTTTTGCTTTTCTTATCGTTTTATTAGCTTTCATCCTAGCAGCTGAGTATTTTTCAGGTGTAGCTGGATCAGCTTTGACTGCGTAGAGGACCTTCGATCTTCTTCTTTCTTCGACTGCTTTTTAGCATTCCTCCGTGAAGCATATTTTGGATTTCCGTTTTTCCTGAATCTCTATTATTTCCTTTGCTGTTTCTTTTAACTCGGGCTCTGTTGTCTCCCAATGTTGATCAATTGTGAGATTCTCTAAGTCCAAGGGTTCAAATTTATTTTTCAGCTCGATTTGGAATTTGTCTTTTAGCACAGGATTTTTCAGGTTTACGACATCAAACTTTCTCCTTTCCATTTGGTACCCTATTTTATGGATTTGTTTCGGTCTCTGACATATTTTGATCCTGATTAGAGAATGGTCCGAATCACAGTCTGCTCCACGATTGCTTCTTACATCTTGGATAGAGCTCCGATGTCTCTTATCTATCACCACGTGGTCAATTTGGTTTCTAGCCCCTTTCGGGCTAACTCATGTATATTTGCGCATGTCCTTGTGCGGGAACATCGTGCTACTAACCACTAATCCCTTGCTTGTTGCCAGACTAATACATCGCACTCCATTGTCATTACTTGTTTCATGGAGACTTTGGCTGTCGATAACGGGCCTAAAATGTGATTCACGACCTATAATAGCGTTGAAGTCTCCTATAACTAATTTTATCTCATGCTTTTAAGACTGGTCCACTGCATTTTCTAGCTGATCGTAGAACTCGTCCTTCACCTCACCATCCTTGTCTTCCGTTGGTGCATATACGTTGATAATCGTGGTGTTAAACCAGCGACTTCTCATTCGTAGAACACTAATTCTTTAGTTAATCGGGGTGAAGTTTATCACTGATTTCCTTTCAGCTGGGCTAACTATAAACCCAGTGCCAGCTGTTCTGTTTTTGGTTTTCTCCCGGTGTAGAACATTGTGTGGCCATCAATTTTGGTTTCTCCACCTTCTAGCCATCTTACCTCTTGTATGGCTGTTATTGGCATATTGTACTTTTTGACTTCATTTACTACCATTTGTGTGGCATCTGGTCTGTATAGACTCCGAATGTTCCATGATCCAATGTAAAGTCCGTTACACAAAGCCGGAGTCTTTGCCATGTTGAGACTGTCCGATTTTCCGAGGCTGCTATTAGGTTTCAAAATAATTATTTTTTTACGGGGTAGGTTTATTGGCGCTATGCCCAACCCCCAACCTGGAGGACCAGTGGCTGATTGCAGTCAGAAGACTGGGCGATGGGGCCGCCAACTCTCTACGCCTAATTATCATTATATATATATATATATACATTTTAAATTTTTTTTTTTGAGTGATCGAAATGAATAAATAGTAATATTTTTTAATTATTTTACTATAATTAAGGTTCTTAATACTTTTCAAACCTTATAATGATGTATACAAGCTTTATACAAATGCTTGAATCAATGCATGTCCGTAAAAAGTACCGCTAAGGACACTTCAAATCTTTTTAACTGCTAACACCTCAGTCGCTCCACTTATTCGTTCCATTGTTCAATTCGGAGCGATACTAGATACGAAGTTATGAGATTCTAGACGACTATTAGTGTGTTCTGCCTGAGCACAATGGCCATAACCTCTTGAGCTGGCCTTTATTGATGCAGCTTCTATTCTCGGCATGTCTAGGCTTGCACATTTCACCTTTATAGACACATCCTCCCACATTGGAGTACTTCACTCCTGAAAACCAACAAATTATTCTTTATTTTACTTCCTTACAGAAGCAAACGTACGTATTCGATTCTGAAAAACGAAAAAAAAAAATCTGGATTCGAAAGGGTTGTGCAAAATTCAATTGGAATCACTTGTCAAGCTTGACAACCCATTTTCATCGCTTTAAATATCATAAGATTCGCTTCTAGTGAAATCGTAGTTAGTTAAAAAAAAATTATCTTTTTCTCAGTTCTAACTGTTTGTTACAGTTTGGGAATATATCTTGACCTAGACCTGAACTATTCTCTCATCCACCTAATATATATAAAATTAAATATTATCATTATTAATTGTAAACGAAATTATCAGAATCAAATATAAATTAAACGACATAAATATAAATTAAAATAAATAAATGAAATGGATTCGCTAATGAAGCATAAAGTTAGTTGTAGAAGAGAAGTTGAATGGTGGTTCATCTTCTCGTCTTAATGAGAGGAAATTTCCTACTTGGCGGTCGGCCGTTGTGGGACGATTTGATGGTTGCCTATAGCAACCGCTACTTTCCTTATAATATTTTACATATTTACACACACACACACATATATATATATATTATTATTTCAATAAAACACACACACATATATATAATGTTCTGCTTGCTTTCGAAACTACTGTAGAAAAAAAAATCACACTCACCAGATTTTCTTTTCCAGGGTACGCAGATTATACATATAAAGTATGGCGAGATATCGCTATTAAAAAAATCAAGTATCTTGGTCGGGTTATACAATAACCAGGACTAAATATTACACATAATTAAGAAAGAGTTTTAAAGCTACAAAAATCATAGTGTCACTTGGGATGACTTGAAAAAAGAGGCGTCTCTAACGCTAAATAATAACGCAAGAATAATATTAAGGAGACGGAAAAACGAGACAAAAAAATAGCGAGGAAGATTTATGGACCAGCCTACAAGGAGGGGACCTCGATGTAGAGAGCGACGGTACAACTTTATAAGCACGCAGCGACATCAACAAATAAATCAGGAAAAGAAAAGCCAAGTTCTACGGATACATTTTCAGGATGAATGATGCTATACTTATTAAATGGATACCTTCAACATATTGTTAGTAGTTCAGTAAAAACCAATTGGGAAAAATAAACTCAGGAGAACTTCAATAAGCTGAACATTTCCACAGAAGATATAGCAGAGAAGGAAAAAAAAATTCGAGGAAAGTTTTAAAAAATTCTTGCATATAATAAATCTATATTTTCAATCTAACTTTCTGATAATTTTGTCTCTCACGGGAAAACGTATTAACTGATTTGTTGGAAACCTGTTTTTTTTTTTGTATCTAGGGCTCTATGATAGTTTCATGCTATATTAACTAGTTAATAAGTAGATAAACCGATCATGAGTTACCTTTTTTTGTTGCTATTTAGAGCGGTAAATATGAGATTAAACTGTAATGTGCAATTTCGACACTAAATGAACGCAAGAGAAGAAAAAGGTTGTTAATCAATGTCTAATATTTTCAATAAACACAAGGCTTTACGAAGTCCCGCCCGACCTCTTATCATTATTATCAATAATAAAAATATTCTCAAAGAGCTGGAATCGAATAAGTGGTTCAGCTGGAGCCAAGAGGCTGGAGCTGAGTGCGTAGAAGACAGAGGCAATAGTAATAGGTTCCAATTACCTTATTAAAACTCTTCTTTCTCTCTCGACCTCGTTTATAAATAATAATCCTTTGAATTTTTAATCCAATAAAAAACCGTGAAATTATAAAACACATGAAGGGTCTATATTGCTCACATGGTAGAGACTATATTGCTTCTAAGACAACGGTTGTACAATGTGCCTAGATCAAATTCGACTGCCAGGATTTGCTCTCAATTTATGGCATCAAGGATATAGATGCTGGCTGAGCCCCAGGTGAGTCTCACACAGGATCCAACCGTGGCTTTTAAGAGATAAAATCATTTATCTGCCACAACAATATTTTGTAACCATATTTATCCGGGATTCAGCAAGGCGAATTAGCACTCTACTCACTCACAGTGTACTATAAGAGGTAACTCTACTAGTATGAGAACTTTATAGGTGTTATATTGAAATGAGTGAATCCCTTTGATCATTAATGCTAGTTTTTATACTAGAAGTTAATCTAATATTGATTGTATAATTTTATTTCTATTTATTTGTTTACTTTTTTTAAATTGAAGAAGAGAGATAGCTCAGAGTGTAGACCGCTGATTTGATGTGCTGAAGATTCTGGGTTCAAATCCATCTGTGGCAGAAAATTATTTAATCTGTTCACAGCTCCTTGGACTAACCCATCCTCTAAAAAGAGGATACCCTTACTTGGGGGAAACCGGTAGCTTTGGAACAGAACTGTCTCTGTCATGCACTAGCTCAGGACCCTACATGGTTTGTAATGGTAGAGGCTTATTTATTTTTAATTATCCATTATTTTATTTGTTCGTATTATATTTTACTAGCTGACCCGGCCACGTGTTTCTGTGGCTGTTATAATAGTTTAAAAAAATATTAAGCTAAAATTTGAATTTTAAAGAAACAATGTATGAATGAAAAAAATGAATTAGATAGATTTTTGATTTTACAATTTATTCATCATATATTTAAGTAAAGTAAATAATATAAAAATTCTTAACTGATAAAATATAAACATTAGTTTAATGAATGAGGCATATCATGGTTGATTTTTAACTATGGCTAATAATATTATTTTAAATTATAACTATTTATTTCAATTTATTTGAGCGGTAATGAATGCCCAATATTTTTTGTTAATCTGTCCTTTGCTAATACAAATAGATTAGATGGTTTACCAACACGTGAACATGCAACATATGATTGCCCATGGGAGAAACATGGATGTTCTGGGTCCAAACCGCAATGGACATAGTCTGACCTTGAGACTTGTTGATGGTCATAGCAAAAGCCAAGCTTATAGCAAATTGAAGTCTTTTGAACGGTATTATGGGTTCTGATGGTATCATTGGAATACATGGCAACAGGACGATTTCTTCTTTAAAGCTTCCAGTCAACATGGCTGCTTCAATAACATTTCCAGTGATATTTTTGATGACCAAACGTGTACCATTGCATGATTAAGGTGGATTTAAATTACGCAGAAGAATAAAAGGTGAACCGATCTTCAACCGAAGATTGTGTGGTGGCATTCCTGGTATATCGAGTGAATTTAAAAATTCATTGGTTTTCATCAACAATATTATTGATTGATTTAAAGGACATTAGATCACCTGGTTGTATTTGAAAGTTAATTTCGTCAACATCAGCACTTTTTGCTGCCAAAATAACATCATTACTGAGGCAATTATGGTATATTTAATTATTTAGTACATCCGGGAAGATACTCATAATTAATTCATTTTTTGTCTGAACAGCAGTGCTGAAATTTTCTGGCAATTTGATGAATTGTGTATTTGGTTGGAGTTCTATTTCAAACTCGTGAGCAAGCTACTCAGGGGGGAGCCCTTTGGCGCTGATTTTTCGTCGTTGGCCTGTGTAATATTGGATTAGGAGGATAGGATGCTCTTTCCTGAAGCTAACCTATTATTTTCTTTAATTGTTATTTTTCTGGAATAAATAATGATTTTGTAATCATTTTTAAAGATGTCATGTTCTTGTAATACATCATAAAGATAAATCAGGAAAATATTGTGAGAAAAATAAATAGCAAAAAAAAAAGAAAACAGAAAGGAGTTGTGGATGAGATGTCAGATAATAGTGACAAATTGGCCGGGTTCACAGCCCTGCCTTGCTCGGCTGACCTTGTGCTCTCTAGCCCCACTGTTTATAAATTCTTCAGCTCGCTATGATTCTATCGTAGTTGTCAGAGGATATTAACCATATTAAGAAATGCTACTAATCTATACTAATATTATAAATGGGAAAGTAACTCTGTCTGCCTGTTACGCTTTCACGTCTTAACTACTGAACCGATTTAAATGAAATTTGGTACAGAGGTATTCTAGAGCCTGAGAAAGGACATAGGCTACTTTTGAATGCGAAAAAGGGTTGTAAGGGGTTGAAATAGGGGATGATTTAATATAACTGATTTAATTTGAAATGAATAATAAACATATGTTTTATTAAACTAATTTTAATTATTTAATAAAAACATATATCAATCCTGTACATCAATAAAAAAATCTCAAATATCTAATAAAACTTGAGCGAGTGGGTCTTAGTGTTTTTATTCTAATATGCCTAGAAAACGCAAATTCAATCTAGCGTGTAGTTCTAGGAAATTGCTAGAAGCCAAGAGCCAAGAGCAAGCTCAAACCCGTTTGGTTTTAGATGCCGAGTATCAGAGCTGCTAAGAAGGGCGGATGGATAAAAAGTGAACAAAGAATAGGGAAATACAATTGTTGTTTTCAAATTACGTCGTTTGGAGTAGATAATGAGGTTGTTATGCCCGGATTTTCCAATTCGTTTACAATCCAAAGCCTATCACAGGATTGGCTCTTTACTGCCTACATATGATCATTCAAAATTTTTGCAGATTTACTTTATGGGAGACGAAAATAGCGAAGTTGATCACAGGTGTTAAAATATTCAGGGAATTGAAAGACCCAAAAACGATACTTACCGCTTTTTTTTACCTCTGTACAAAAGATTGATTGGCACGAACGCTTCTCAATGTTGAGGTACCGAGATATTACACTTGGAACACAAAAAGGAGAGAATGGAAACATCGAATTCAAGGAGCACCTGCTCAGAATTGACCTGGTGTCAAATCTGGAGATGCTTTAGGTCGAATTACCCGGTCCATTTTAGTAATATGGAATGCTTTTGTTTAAGAATGCTTTTACACCATGTGCGTGGGCCAACCCCTTCAAAAAGCTCAATAATAAAAAAATTTCAACATTTCCAGAGGTATGTGAGGGTTATTAGAGAATGATAATCATTGGGACACTACTCTGGAAGAGGCTGCACAATGCAAATCTGCGCCCAAGGTAAGAGAGCAGTTCGCTATATTAATAGCGACATGTGGACTTTCAAACCCTCAAGAATTGTGGAAAAAGTATAAAAATAACATGGCGGATAATATTTTACAAAGATTACAAGAAAAAGAATCCGAATGCTTCATACAATGATTTAATTTACAATGACGCGCTAACAAAAGTTGAAGACCAAGTGGTTACTATTACTGGAAAAAATGTATCCGATTTTGGAATGAGCAGACCACAAAGAATTGGAAAAGTTAGTAGTGATTTAATACGAGAACTAGATTACGATACTGTTTCTTTAATGCAACCAATAACAGAAGCCCTTCCACTTTTAAATTCAGAACAAAGATAAGTTTTTGACACAGTTACTCAAAAAGTTGCCAGTGGCGGTTTGTTCTTTTTGGATGATCCAGGAGGCACTGGCAAAACCTATATTTTAAATTTATTACTAGCCCAAAAAACCCCACCTACTGGCCTACATCCCTCAAAAAACGTCCCGACATCCTTGACATATTTGTTACATCCCAGATTTCCCCCGCACAAGCCAATATTGAATCATTGGACGACCTTTCATCAGATCATAGTCCAGTCCTCCTTTTCTTGCACTCAAGTTTTGCTCCCAAGCCTTCCCCTCCCTCATTGATTACAGGACGTGTCAACTGGGACGATTTTTGTTATGACTTGGAGGACAAACTGGACTTAAAAATTTCACTTAAGACAAAACAAGACATTGATACAGCCATAGAAAAACTTACAACTTCAATCAGAAGCAGTTTACATGATAGCATCACAAATCATACAATTAATAACTATCAACAGACTGATTTGCCACAGCATATTCGAATCTTATTAAGAGAAAAACGTAGAGCAAGATCGAAGTGGCATAGAACTCGATATCCAGCAGATAAAACTATCTATACAAATGTAACTAACAAACTAAAAGCAGAAATCAAGAAGTTCAAAATTCAAAATTTAATTACCTGGACTGAAAATCTTACAACCACCGACAAATCATTATGGATGACCACCAAAAAACTCCTAAAGTTCAAGGAATTTAATCATCCACTCCTCACTGGATCAAATAACTGGACAAGATCTGACGGAGAAAAATCACAGTAATTTGGTCAATACCTTTCCAAAATTTTTCATCCACATCCTGAAATCATTAACCCAACTCACATTAAATGTATAAAAGAAGCGTTAGATGCTCCCCTCCAAATGTCCCTTCCACCCAAAGCATTCCATCCTACAGAAATATCCAACATTATTCACAGACTATCTTCCCGCAAAGCTCCTGGGTACGACCTCATCACAATTCATATCTTAAAACACCTAGAAAAGCCATTCTATTCCTTACCTATATATATAATGCTGTACTCCGCTCCACATATTTCCTGACCCCTGGAAATTATCCATTGTAAAAATGATACCCAAACCTAAAAAAAACCCAGAATACCCTTCATCTTACCGTCCTATCTCTCTTCTACCGTGCATGGGTAAAATCCTAGAAAAACTCATCCTCAAACGATTGTACCCCATCCTTGATGCAAATCATGTAATACCAGATCACCAGTTTGGATTCCGAGCATCCCACTCCACTATTCAGCAATGTCATCGTGTGGTGGATGTGGTCTCCTCTGCATTAGAACGTGGATCATATTGCTCGGGCGTCTTTCTTGACGTGGAACAGGCTTTCGACCGAGTCTGGCATCCGGGCTTGCTCTACAAACTCCGTAAATTCCTACCTCATACCTATTTTCTCATCCTTCAATCCTATCTCAAAAATAGAACTTTCCAGGTAAACCATAATAATGTCCTTTCATCCCTCTTCTCCCAATCTGCTGGTGTTCCTCAAGGTAGTATCCTTGGCCCAATCCTTTATACAGTTTATACAGCTGACAAACTTCATTCCCACTCAAACCCTCTAGTTTCAAACCTAGCTTCCTGTTCGATTCCCGATAATCCTCCGAGGCGTCTGAAAAGAAGATGGCCACGTGACCTTCTTAGTTGAACTAGTGATTTGAGTACTACCAGTGGGTAGTTTCTCAACTTGCCATTACTCATGTCATTTTGTATCACATAGCCTATTTACTGGATGTATTTTTTTTTTATATACAGTTGTAAATATCAATAAATAAATTAAAAAAAAAAATTACTAGCCCAAATTCGGAAAGATCAAGGAGTGGCTGTTGCAGTTGCTTTCTCTGGAGTAGCTGCTATACTACTCAGTGTACGAAGAGTGCACTCAGTTCTAAAACTACCATTGAACTTAGCTCATGAGGAAATACCAGTATGTAACATTAGCAAAAGCAGTGAGCGCGGAAGAATGTTATAGCAGTAAATGCTGTTGGTTTGGGATGAATTAAGATGTCCCATAAAAGAGCAATAGAAGCACTGGATCGCACAATGAAATATATCAAAGGAAACCAGGGTATCGTGGGAGGTAAGGTGGTACTTTTAGCTGGTTACTTTAGAAAGACTCTCCCGGTTATTACTAGAGGTACGGCGGAAGATTAAATAAATGCCTGTTTGAAAGCATCTGTATTATGGGTACACGCAAAAAAAATTTGTCTCACTACAAATACGCGAGTCAAACTTCGCAATGATTGTCAAGCAGGTGCAATATGCAGTTGCTCTTCTAAAAATCGGAGAAGGTTGTATGCCAACAGACAGTAACGACTTGATTAAACTGAGACGTGAGGTCTGTCAAATTGTTGATAACACAAATGATCTAAAAAATAATGTCTATTCTGATCTTCAAATAAATATGGGCGATCGAGAATGCCTGTGTGAAAGGGCAATTTTGGTGCTGACTAATGAGATAGTTAAACAAATAAACGAACGAATCATGCTAGACGTGGAAGGGGATGTTGTCGAATACCTCTCAGTAGACAATGTTATGGAAACTGAACAAGCCACATCATACCCTATAGAGTTTCTCAACTCTAGTGGCTTCCCATAAGTTGAAGCTGAAAGTTGGTATTCCAGTCCTATTAATGAGAAATCTTGATGCGCCAAGGCTGTGTAATGGTACACGGCTACAAATTACACATCTGGGACACATTATAAAAGCTACAATCATGACTTGAATGGCAAAAGGAGAAAATATTTTGATTCCCCGTATTTCGATAATTCCTACTGATTTGCCTTTTCAGTTTAAAAGAATACAGTTTCCCAGGAAAACAGCATTACCTTCTGGTGTTCGTCCCTGTCGCCATAAAGTAAGTGCTCTTAATTATTTGAAAAACCTTGCGGTTGAGAGTGATCTCGGGGTGATCAAGTCCCTATACAATCGTTGCTCAGTAACAATACAGTCCCTAACATGCATTGAATCCAAAACCTTTTTTTTTTTTTTTGTACTAATTATATTAATGTAAGCATCCAAAGTAGTACCTACATATTAAGAAGGAAAAATTCAAAATTCTGTATTGTGGTATTACCTACCAAACGATATTTCATCTATAAGATTACTACGTTATATTCTCGTGAGCATTTAACTATTAATGTAATGTTCACTCATGTTTTATGTCCTGGACGTTAACTAGTTTTGATTGCTACTTCAGATTTTGTTGTATATTTATTATTTTAATAGTGATTTTATATTTCATTCAATTATACTTACCTTCCAGAAAGTGCAAAGAATCTCGGATACTATGCCGAACAGGTAGACATTCCTCGGACATGTATACAGAATGAACAAGCATTGATTAATCAAACAAATATTCGACTTTTTCTGGAAGGATATGACCATTACAACGTGGATTAAAGAAAATACGAAAGATTTGGAAAGTTGAACATCACAGAGTATCACTTTTTAGAAAGAAATGAATTTAAGATTGTTATTATATTATATATATATTTGGATGCGTTTTTGGATAAAGAATGATCAGGGAAGGTTGGACGAAGCTAGACAGAATATCAAAGTGAACATGACTGTGAACGTATGAAGGGCTATTGGAGGCAGAGAAAATTCCAGAAGAGGAAAGGAAAAAATAAAGGTGTTACGTGGTACTAAGTGATAAATAAGAAATAAAAATAGTAATAACATTTTCGATGATATTTTAAATTATTCATCAAGAAACAAAATGTTGATGTATTTTCGAATCGGGTTGTCATCGGAACAATGTTATTATTATCTTCATTAATCGAGTATTTATCTTAGGCTTCATCTAAGCTGATTAATGTTCGCAAAAATATTAGTGTGAATCAAAGCAGAAAAAAAATGTATTTTATCTTACACTCTTAACCATTAAATTAGTGCTATTTTAATGTATTGTCTTATGGTTCTGTCCTTATTGGTTGCTACTTTCAGTGACTTAAGACTTTTATCCATTATATGTTTTATGTTTTTATCCAAGATAAATATAAATATGGAATTGGATACTAGGCTATTGCAGAGAGGGAGATATGACTGACTGGAGGAGAGCTAACTGGACACAATTGCTGGGTACAGAGGAAATGCCTCATCAAGGGACTCTTCGATCTGACTTGATTCCTCTCTCTGCCTCGAACCCGAATCGTCGAGGATTGATGGACGTTTTGTTCTTGGGGCCGACTTCTTTTGTGGCACTTCTCTTAGGTCCGTTGTTTCGATATCCTGAAGTAAATATACTCATATATACTCATTAGTGACCTTTGTTGACATACTATGTACGAAGTAACGTTAACAATTACGGAGGAAAAATAAATAAAATTGAGAGATATATACTGGACAAAAAATTAAAAATATTTTTGGGCTTCGTAGTTACCTTAAACATAACCGAAAAGAAAAAAATAAATATAATCTGTATATAAATAATACCTAGTTATTGATAGATACTCTATGAGTTGTTTTGTAAACTTATTAAAATATAATCCAGTTTTAACCACTGGAATTTAGAAAAAATCTAAATCAAATCAGAAAGTATGTACATATGTCCCTATGTGTTTATTAAATATTATTGAACTAATACTTATTACTTTTAAAAGTAAAAATCAATATAATTAAATAATTTTAAGTACGAGTATTAGAAAAAAATCTCCCTAGTTCCCTTCAGTCGGGTTATAAGTAAATATATCTTATATTACGTATATTATTGTAAATGATATGGTGTATTTAATGGTAAATTTATGATGTGGACAACAGTAATATACATTACCTTGCACATCTGTTAGATGAAGTGTGATTGAAAGTCCACCATAGTGATAGCCACAAAAAAAAAATCTATAATACATCGCCAATTAAAATGACATTTTCTAGACAATTTTGTAAAAAACACCTCATAAATAAATACATTTTTTTAGATTTTTTTCAGATTATGATTACTGTCTATTTTAGTGAAATTAATAATCTAAACTAATTAACTTTTTTGCATTTTTCAGGTTATTTCCTTGTATCAAAATACTGTGTTGCGATTTTCGGACGGCAATAGAATACTAAATGAAATATGTAATCGGATGTAGGGAGTATCGAATAAGGCTACACCTACATTGGATCCGATTCGGTGCGACGTGATTCTATCACATACGATGCTGGGGTGTATACATTATACATATTTTACTAATCATTATAGTAAAACATAAATGTATTAAAATAATTAATAAATAATCTTAATTTTATAAATTTAAAGAACCAAATATTATAACTCTCGATATATTTCAGTCATTTAGTTTGCTAGCGACGTCTCATCGTATCACACCGGATACAATGTAGGTGTAGCCTAAGAAAGAAAAGGCAATGGGAGAATAAGATCCTTGAAGACATAGAAAAATCCTATCAATAAAAGAACTGGCGGAAATTCTTCCAACAAGTCAATGAAGGCAGAAGAACTTTTAAGCCCAGAGCTATTGCCTGAAAAGCGGAGGACGGATCCCTGATCGCTGACAAGCAAGGGATATTAGACCGGTGGGCAAATCACTTTGAAGGTCTTCTCAATAATAGTAATGTTGAAGAGGATTTCGCCGTGGATGAAGCATTGGAGCAGATCAGTTGGACCCACCAGATGAAGAAGAAATTCAGCACTGAAAGCAGATAAGTTGGACCCACCAGATGATGAAGAAATTCAAGAAGCCCTGATAAAGCTTGATAACAATAAAACCCCCCGATATCGACAATATCCCAGCGGAGCTGCTGAAGCATGGTGAATACGATCTGGTGCAATTTCTTCGGGGCCTACTACTCGATGTCTGGACCTCGAGACTACCCGGCAGTCCCGGCATTCCGGCAGAGACTACCCGTGAAATGGAAGAAGAGAGTTATTTGTCTGATACACAAGAAAGGGGATACCTTGTCTTGTAGTAACTACAGGGGTATATCTTTACTTCCTTCTGCGTACAAGATATTGTCAAATGTCTTGTTCAACCGGCTGCTTCCATATGCTGAGAGAGAGGTTGGGAAATACCAATGTGGATTTCGAAGAGGTAGGTCAACGACTGATCAGATATTCACACTCCGGATGCTGTCGAATAAGACCAGATAATACAAGGTGAACGACACACCATATATTTGTTGACTTCCTACAAGCCTACGACTCGGTCAACAGAGTAGAAGTTTATAGAGCAATGCCTGAGACGAATCTTCCACCGAAGCTAGTGCGCCTAACAGGAATGACTATGGAGGGCATCCTTCGTCCGGATTAGTGGTGAACTGTCAAGAGGCTTCTGCACTGGGACAGGGGTTCGACAGGGAGATGGATTGGCATGCCTGATCTTCAAAAGGCGGTTAGAGACTTTGAGATCCAAATAAGTGGTACACTCATTAACTCCTGCGTGCAACTCCTTGGATTTACAGACATAGATATTGCTGGCAGGTCGTTAGCAGGAGTCAAAGAAGCATTTATCGCACTGAGAAATGCTGCAGCGAGGATGGGACTTCAACTACAGCAAAACAAAGTACATGTGCATAAACCCTCAACAAATAAACCTTGACAACCATATCCAAGTTGACGGGCAGAGGGTAGATAGAGTTGAGGAATTTGTGTACCTTGGATCGTAGGTGAACCAACAAAATGATATTGGGGAGATGTCGAGAAGCGGATTATTTCCGATAACCGCTGCTATTTTGGTCTAACGAAGCATCTACGTGATGGTCTCCAGTCTAAATCCTCTAAGATCAGACTATACAAAACTCTCATCCTACCAATTCTCACATATGCCTCAGAAAACTGGACCCTGACCCAAGCACACTATCTCTCACTTCTGAGATTCGAGGATCTAAGGAGAGTCCTTAGGAGAATATACGGTCCAGTTTTGGTGGATGGAGAGTGGAAGCGCCGGTCGAACAACGAACTGAGACTACCTTATAAGGAGCTGGATGTAGTACAGTTTATAAAGTTAGCAAGACTGAGGTGGGCCGGACATGTGATTAGGATGGGGCAGGATAAAATTCCAGCCATAGTCCTCAGGGAGCGAATGTATGGTGTGAGAAGAGCAGGCCGACCACGACTTCGGTGGGAGGACTGCGTAGCTTCGGATGCCCGGACCATATTGGATATCCGCAATTGGAGGGTAGCAGCACTAGATAAAAAAAACTGGCGGTCGATGCTGGAGCAGGCCAAGACTCGACTACAAGGGTCGTAGCGCCAAATGATAATGTAGGGAGTACATAAAATGAAGTTTGAGATCGTCATACATATATACATACGTCATATACATATATATATATATATATATATATATATATATATATATATATATATATATATATATATATATATATATATTTCTTTAACGTCGCTTAGACTGCTGGGACCATTAGCGACTACAGCTCTGCTTATATTTCTTGGATTAATTTTGCGAGTTTTAGGTACATGAGAGTCCTCTGTAGTTCATTATTATTTTTGGAATGTAGGCACATTTAAATGTCCAAATTTGTTCTTACTATTTGATGTTTCTTGCATTCAAATCGATGCTTTACGGTAATTTGTATATTGCCACAGATTTGGCAGGTGAATTAGTAGTGCCCTAAAAGTAGGTGAAGATGAGCCAGCTTAGTATGACCGATTCTTAATCTGCTTATTACACTTCACTCTTTTGGCGTTAGGTCGTTGGAGGTATCCAGGCAGTGTTTTTTCTTTTATTTGACGGAGATGATTTTGCGGAATGTCCTCCCACTCTTCATTCCAATTTTCTTTAATTTTATTTCTTATCACTGTTAGCCATTTGAACAAAAAGGTGGATCCGAACAACGTCACTTTTGGCAGCTGCTTCAGCCCCCACATCAGCTCGTTCGTTGCCTTCATGCGAAGGGACCTATAATAGTGAAAATATTTTATTATTTTATTTTAAGGGCATATTCATGCTTCCAATTTTCTGTAAAACTGAATTTCTTGTTCAAAGTTCTTCTAATGCATTTACCACTGATAGTGAGTCAGTTACTATGACAGATTTCGCAATGCCATCATTTGATATATGTTCGTATGCTTTTAATATTGCCCTTGCTTCACACGAAAATATAGAGTTTAGCTCGTTCATTCGCCATTGGCATGTGCTTATGTGAAGAAAGTAAACGAGCTGCGTTAAGAAGTTCTCCCCTACTCGCCAGGCATATCTCCAACAGCTATCCATCTGTTCAGAAATTGGGACAACTTTTGTAAAAGATTCTCAAGTCACAAACGCATTTTAATATTTTTTATACTTCATTATTCATCCCAAAACCTTGATTTTTTCAGTTCTGGGATTTGATAGCACGTTGAGAATATCGTTAATATTAAAAATAAAAATGCTTAGATTCATAAAATTGTTTAACGAAATAACGTTTCCTTTTAAAACGGATATTACATATGAAACAACCCAACAGAATTGCATTCCTGCTTATGAACTTTTGTAATAACTTAGTTCTTTCTTTTATTTATTGCTTTAGATTGGGCTAAATAACCAGTCTACGTCACATGCATGGTGTCAGGAAGTAGATCTGTATTTATGGAATGTGTACTGTATGAATACGATATTATCTTCAATTTAGAACTTTTTTTTTGCTTTTACTTATTCTTTTTCTCTTTTTTTTTTTAGACTAATTTTATTATAATAATCATTTAATATTTAAAATAAATTATTGCCGCTAATGGACTGAGATATGTTTGGCCATGGAAGAGAACTAGATAGATAATAGTTATCAGCTCCCATTGAGCTAGCGGGCCAAGCCACATTGATTTTGTTCTAGTGACGTCAGGGTGACTCAATGGGATCGTACTACCTCACGTGTCTTCAAGGTTAAATAAATATATAAATATGGATATCATCTAAATAAATGTCACTTCTTATAAAAAGTAATAAATTTATCAACTGTTAGCTTCGAAGAAAAGTGGCATAATTCTAAACCCACTACTTATCAGTAAAAGATGGTTGAAGTTTTTATGAAATTTAAACAGATTATCAATGGTTTCTCCCTGAGTTCATCAACCCATTTGCAGCTAAATTTATAAGTTGTGGAAGGTATCTGTTTGCATACAAATACAATTTCAAGCATAATTGTTTTTACTTCTAAAAAAAAGTTGCTCTCGGAAGAACACACGATCAATACATTTTTTGCGGTTAATTCACCGAGAAAATTGGCTCAATATTAAATAAATTACCAGAGATCCTTAATTAACAAGAAAAGGAACAACCAAATTTCTAAAATCTGTAAATTAAAATTTGCTTATTAATGAAAGGTGCTTGAGTTCAAATTTCAAATGAAATGAGTTCAGTACATGGTAGAGACTGTATAGTTTCTGAGACTATGATTGTGAAGGGAGGCTAATTGTCCGAGCTAATCTCCATCAAGCGGATGCCTGCTTCAACCACTAACTACGACGCGGCAAATTATGGTTCCTCTAAGAATATGGGAATCCTAACTTTTTGTGTCAATTAAGATAACATTTCTCGAAATCCACCTCCAAATTAACACCTTACCGTCAAGTTTTACCAATATGTATTTAAGTTTTAAGAGTTAACTTATTAATAGCCAATCAACTTAAGAAGTTATTTTTATTTATTACGTATTTTTTCAGGTTAATACTTCGAATATAATTTATTATCAACCCATATTGCAGCGTAATAATTCTATATATATAAAATCCATTTCATAATTTCGACTCATATATGCTTATAAATAGGATTGTCAAACGAATGTATTACAATGAAAATTGTAGATAATTTATTCTCTTTTCATTTAGTGCTAAATTAACGCTTGAATTTTATTCGAATATTATTTTTTAAAGTCACAAGTAACAAAGCAGTTGCACACTAATTTGAATGATTTTTGAAATTTCAGTTTCCATGAGAATCCTATTACATTTTCTTGGAAATTGAAGATTTGTTATACTACCAACATTTACTGATTAAAGCTATGGCAATAATTTGGACTTAGAGACTGTTTCTAATAATTGTAACATGATTCAGTTATATTTTTTCATGCAAGAATCGTTATTAATCAATAAGATTTTGTTTAAGTTATTCGTAGTTCGGTCTTTGATAGAACTGAAATTTTCTTGTTGGTTCCCTTAGTTATTGACTTTAGCATATCAGCAAGACTTTACGACCCTTAGGCGGCCAACACTGAATCCCTTATCGTTTTCCTCTTTAACTACCGTATAGTTATATTTCACTACCGGTTATATTTAACTACCAGTTATATTTAACTACCGGTTACACGTAACTACCAATTACCCAGGCCCTCGCCCCTCTTAATATCCATGCTGACCAAGCATTATGCCATTACCGATATGGCTTTTAACGTTTAAGTATACTACTTTAAATAAAGTTGTTTGAAAATAATAAATTCAAAACAATAGAAATTTCAATTATCTAATTAAGTATTTGTGCTTGAAAAATGGATCATCTGGAGGAGATGTCGCAGAATAATACAGTTTATCTGGACAATATGGATATTGAAAGGGAATTAAAGAAAAACTACTGGTCGTTAACCTTGGACTTCTGGAAATGAGCAACTGAAATATGTAGCTTTGATAGGTTTGATGCACAAAATACCCTTGGAAAGATCCCTATGAAGCGATCAGAATGAGTTGGACACATAAAGAGATGAATAAAGTTCATAAAGGCAGGATACGGTCAGGAATGAAAATAGACAACGACAATGAGGGACTTGTTCTAAAAAGGAAATCTTGGTAAGAAATGCAATCAAATTTGTACGGAGAACTTTTTTTATGCAAGCCCCAGCACAGCACAGTGCATGCACTCAGCCATATTGAATTTCTACACCCCACAACACTAAACACCAGCCAAATTTATAACTTAGATTTTTAAATATAATTCAGATCCTGGTGCCTACGTCTAAAACTGGATAATTCGTTTCATTCCCTAATATGACTTGAAACCATTAGGGTTTTGAAACTCCCACTTTTTTTTCTGCCACTTTTATTTAAAAACTATTTCGATATTTTTTATAAGATCGGTAAATTGAATATTTCCATTTTTCCGTGAATTTTCCACTCTATTTATGGTTCTTTAATCGAAGTCTATGGCCTCTGAGAGACGGAGAACGGAGATGGGATCAATACTACCTTTTTAATATTAAGTGAGAGTTGTATTATAGTTAAACCTAACCCTCGACAGTTATAATATAAGTTCTTCAGGTTCTTGAAGTTTAGTTAACAAGTATAAAATTATATTTTGAATACGAATATATGATTATGAGATTCACATTCGAATATGATTACATGAACATGAGATTTAATTGTTCTCTTATTCATGCTCTAACAGTAAAAAACAGGCTTTTAATGGATCACAATAAACAGTTATAAGGCATTAAGATCACACACTAATCGGAATATAAAATTAACCCAATACTATATTGTAATTATTATAATATTTGTAAGAATGAAAATGTTATACATAAATGGTACTTACAAATGTATGATGAACTTTGTTTCACTATGTCACTCAATATATCTTTGCCGTATGAACATGTTTGTATTAAATACTGCCTAAGACAGGATTAGTTGGTTCCATCGCTAACGGGTAGTTTTTTGAAGTCGCCAAAATATCATTTTATATTTAGATATCAGGCATATTATCTGATCATAAAATCATATCTGGAGGACAGGTTTTTTATTCTTAATCAGGATGGTAAACATTCCGAATATTGCCGAATTAATGCAGGAGTACCGCAGGGCAGTATTCTAGGTCCAGTTCTATACTCTATATACATCTACGACATCCCACAGACGCCAGAAACACTACTTGCAACATATGCGGACGATACTGATATACTTTCGACCAGTACTAACCCCAATATAGCTTCTCAGAACCTACAGACTCACTTGAATTCATTTCAAAATTAGCTCCATAAGTGGCGTATAAAAACTAACATACAAAAATCTAACCAAGTAACAATTACACTTAGACATTCAGACCGCCCCTCACTAACACATTACAGTACACCATTGCCAAGACAAACACAGACAAAATACTTGGGTCTTACAATGGGCAGAAGACTGACTTGGAAATCACACATAACTAATTTGAAGAAAAAATTGAATCACCGACTCTCACTTCTTAGACGACTACTTCATCACAAAAATAAATTATCACTAACAAATAAAATTACAATATACAACATGCTACTTAAACCAATATGGACCTACCCCTCGCAAGTGTGGGGGTCATGCAAAAAATCCCACTTACAGACCATACAAATTTTTCAATCGAAATTCCTTCGTTTTATTACACATAGTCCCTTTTACATTACTAATAAAACATTACACAAAGATCTCAACATACCACTTGTGACTGACACAATCAAGAAAAACTACAAACAATTTCATGACTCACTTGCTGGACATCCAAACGTACTTGTGCTATCACTACTGACAGACACATTGCCGCAGAATCCGAAAAGGAGACTGAAACGTCTCTGTAGCAGGAATCTGCTATAGTGAGATGTACCACGCTAGGAGTTCCTTCAATGGGAGGTTTCTCCATTCATGCTTTCACGAGAATCCCTTAGGGGAGGTTTTCCAAAGAACATTAAAAATACAATATGAGCCAAATGGTATTTGTATTATTTCTCAAATAAATATTTTTATTTTTATTATTATATTTAGGTATAACTAATATAAATTATAACATTAAACTATTTACGATAGTGCAATTTACTTTGATGTAATATTTCAGAGATAGAATATATGCATATTAAAGAAGATGTTGAGAATGTTTAAAATGCTGACCAGTATGAAGCCATGTTATAACTAACTCCCTCGGCTAAAACCTTTATTATAAACATTATTTCAGAGCTCATCGGTCTCTTAGTCAATGGTTTTGGGTGAAATTGATGTTTGACTTTCAATGTGTTTGAAGATCGAAAACAATAAGTTATTCCAATAATACAATTGGAAGTATCGATACTGTTTTATATCGATTTCCGAAGCTGTGAAGAAAGGTGCCTGTGCCTTTGCTAACAAACCCCCTTGAGTATTCTCGCCGTTGCCACTTGAAATGCAGATTGGCCGTGAAACTCAGGCTCCCGAATAAAGCGCCTTCTACGGCACTTATCTCGTCTTCTACAATTGCCAAGTCGATAACCTAATGATGGATTTAATGGTATAGTTTCATTATTGGCTTGTTTCTCCCTGTTATCACTTCTGGGATTCTGTGTAATTGTTAGCTTTGTATGGGCGATTTATAGGGATCAAATAAATGAATGTATGATAGGTTTAGGGATTAAAAAAGTTATGTACTTATAATAATAATAATAAAATATAACAAATTATGGCATGATAAATACTTTTTGTATCTATATAAAGTATTTCAGTTTTTTAAAAATACCAAACAATCCACTGAGTATTTTATGTACAAATTACACTTTATAGGAAAACCTGAAACATTCATCTAATTATTTTTCTATCAAAAGATTCAAGAATTGTGGAACTTCTAACAAAATTCTATACTCGTTATCTGTATCTGTATATTTCTTATACTATTAACTGCTATCTGTTTTTAAACTCTTTTACCCTTCTAGTACATTTTTATTGGCAAACAAAGAGGGTAAAGATTATAAAATTAATAAAATTACTGATGAGTAATTAAATATATTTTATGATTGTATTTAATGAGGACAGCAAAATGCAATAAATTAATTTATTATAAGGTGAAATATACATTACATTCGAAGATAAACATGATAAGAATAAAACAAAATAGTGAGATGAAACAGAATAAAACATAAAAATAAGTAAATGATAATGAGTAATAAACAAAAATAGGGACAGGAACTATGTACAGGATGTTTCAGGATTAAGTAGCCAATCTGAAAATTTGAATTTAAACAGTAAAAAAATTTCCTATGGTGGTATGCCCCCAAGCGCTTTTGTTTAGTAGGTATAACATGAACGACATTTAATATTTAATGGTAATGTTTACATTTAATGAATATCGTAGTTGGAACAAATAAAATAAGTTTTATTTATTTCCTATGCTTAAATTATTCACTTCAATGAGAATCATTAGGTGTGAATATTTCCTTAACAAAGCGTTTGTGGGGATATCTCCGTAGGAAATACTTTTTTGTTATGAGCTCCTTAGTTCAATCTTTCAGCTTGACAACTTAACCCTGTATATAGAAGCTTCATTTTTCTTCTCTTTTAAGACATTTTAATTATATTTTCTCAATCTCATTTGGTTTTTGTCTTTACCTAGTGAGATCAACCAATTAGGCCGAAACATGGGCATAAACTATGTACATTTACATTGTAGGAACCGTACTGTTTGTTAGCCAGGAGTTGTTCTAGGTATTGAATAGGCTTCGATCACACTCAACCTCAAGATTATTCTCCCAATAAAGGATAAGCGAGACCTACGAGGTTTCTCAGATCCCAATTATTTCTTCTGTTAATAGCCGAACTTGAAGCACCTTTAATCTATGTTCGGAATAACTGGCCTTGAACCTGATCTAACTGGCTTTTAACTCCTTAATTCGTGAGGCCATTAGTTCGATAAACAGATTCGATTTATAGAAACGGTAAAGATAATGATTTTATGGCCAGAAAGCGATTGGAAAGGTTATTGGACCCGTTTGACTCGAATTAAAAAGCTATATCAATTTATCCGAACCAATCCAGAGTCGATTGAGTCGATCGGAAAATTGGGATCAGCGAGCCATAAAAAAAATTAATGGCTAAGAGTTTTAACACGGATGATACCAATGGAAAGTTTCTATACCATTATAGATAATACTAAAATGGGCGTTCATCAACCAACTATAACACAACGATAAAGTAGAATTTAATTTTATTAGGCCACAGAAACAAGGAATCCGACTTATTTAGTTTCATATACTGACTTCGTAAACCGGGGATGATAAACAAAGATAAAATATTTAATTTTTAATCAGTCATAGATTGACTCTGTGGGATCTGGGAACCCTCCTGGGTCTCCTTCAGCCTCTATGAATGATGCTCTTAATCGTAGGGAAAAATCTAGCGGTTGATTGGGACCTAGGCCAAATCACCTCTTTGAAAATTGTTGGCTTAGATACAGCGCATCCCGTACGCCCAGCAGCTAGCCTTAAAAGCCGAAAAAACCTTGGTTAGTAGGGTACCAAAACCGGTGGGGTCTCATCTACTCGTTAAAGATATCTATTCTCTTATTACACATGGATAGGCAAAATTTAGGACTCCCTTAGTTTTATTAGAAAAATAGTTATGTTTAATAACTAAACAACAAGTACATCCCCTACCATGTTACGAACCCAATACTTCATTAATTAACTTAATCGTTGCTAGCTTGTATTGATTAAGGTTTTAAAGTATCTTTCTGCGTGGGAAAAACATAGCGATTGAGTATGACCCAAATCACCTCCCTACACAAACGTTGGTTTAGAAGCCAGAAGTTCTGAACTACTGAAATACTGAACTCGTGTCCCTTTATGGACCATAGCGGATTCTTTTTTAATATATTGTAGTATACAAAAGGTTAGATGAAGTTACAATGGCACTGGATTGTATACAAATAGTACAATCGTCTCTTAGCAAGTTGGTTATATTTATGATCTTAGAGGGTCGTAAGTTCACAGCATCGACCCATGAACTCTATACAAACCTCAGTAAACGTTCTACGTAACGTTTTCAGATTTAAAAAAAATGTTTTTATAGATAGATTGCTTAATAACAACCTAAATTAAATTCGATCCAAATCTAAATCCTAGTTGATTACTTCTCGAAAGGTATTTAATAATCAACATGATTATTCTTCCTCTATGACATGCCCCAGACGTTGGCAGGATGTTCCTGACTCACCCCGAAGAACTAGCCCTTCGGAGTAGCCCCAGGTGGACGGGAAGCAACAATATCGACCCTCGCAGAGGCACTTAGCCGGCATTATCTCCTCTTACTCCTTAGCTACATCATCCGCCTTCCCTAAGCCGTGCAAGGGGAAGTGGAGGGGGTAGGTATACTCGAGGTTAGAGTGCTCTCTCGTAACTAAAATAGTAAAACATTCGCATCACCATGCCTCAGGCACTATCAAATATTCAGATTGAGAGAAAAACTCTACAGCATATACTTACGGTTTTAAAGTAATCCATAGCAAACTACTTTAGTAATAATTAAATGTAGGCTTGGGAACAGTGAATGGTAAGAACTGTGTTGTTTCTGTGGCAACGGTTGTGTACGGAGGGGATTTGCCCGAGATCTCACTCAACCGACTGGTTTTCTCCCCAACTCAAGGGTATCCTCATAGAGGTTGAGTACCGAATGGGCCTTTTTTTTTTTTTTTTTTTCTTTCTGGGTAGGGGAAAAATCTTTCATAAGACGAAGTGTAATAACACAACAGTGTGAGATTCCTACTCACTAAAAAAATCACCTCCCAATTCTCCTTTTACCATCCCACGGAACAGCCGTCAAGCATTACTTCGTGGGGTGGCAGAAGGGCTATGTGCCTATTTCTTCTTTCAAACGGTCAGACTGATTATCTCCCTCACTTTCCTACTGGTTACTGAAACTGCCTCAGTTTTATGATCAGCAAGCTGGAGGCCTACCGCTGAGAGCCATTCACGAATGGTGAGGACTGCTTTGTTCGCATTGTAAATAATCTCCTCTAATAGTTTCCCTCGAACAATTATTGCTAGATCATCTGCAAACCCGAGGGTAGTAGTTTCCTCTGGCAGGGGCAGTCTAAGCACGGTGTCATACATAATGTTCCACAGCAATGGCCCTAGAACTGATCCTTGAGGAACGCCACCCGTGACCTTGTATGTTTTCAACCCATCTTCTGTATCATACATCAAGATTCTATCTGTGAAATAGCTCTCAATAATCTTCATAAGGTATTGTGGGACTTCCATCCTTCGTAATCCGTCCATGATACTATCCCACCGAGCTGAGTTAAAGGCATTCTTAACGTCCAACGTTATAATGGCGCGGTATTTCTTACCGCCTCTTCGCCACCTTTTTCCCGCTATGGCTTCCCGAGCCGCTCTAATTGCAAAATCAATGGCATCGATTGTCGATCTGCCCTTCCGAAAACCATACTGGTTATCGGACAATCCTACTGGTCCTTCACTGACTTCATTTAACCTGCCATAAACAATCCTTTCCAATACCTTGCCAGCAGTGTCTAGAAGACATATTGGGCGATAAGATGAGGGGTCTTTCGGAGGTCCCTTTCCCTTTGGAAGGAGAACCAGCCGTTGCTTCTTCCACTGTGTTGGAAATACGCCTTCACGGAGACAGCAGTTGTACACGTCTAAGAAGAGTTGCGGCCTTGTTCTAATAGCCGTTTTCAAGGCGAGATTAGGGATATTATCTGGGCCCGGAGCTTTAGAGTTCCCTATTTTTCTGCTTGCTTTATCTAATTCGTCCTCAGTGATTTCTGACTCCAGGTCCAGCATAGATATCTTGTCAAAGTGGACTTCCGGGCGCCTTGGAAATAGCACTGCCACTATTTTTTCTAAAAATTCTGAAGAGCTCGGGGGCGACAAGTTTGAACTTTTCAGTTTTGCCATGACTGTTTTGTAGGGCCTTCCCCACGTGTCTTTGTCTACCTCCTCACACATCTTCCTCCAGCAGTTGCGTTTACTGTCTTTTATTGCCTTAACTAGGTTCCTTTTAGCTTGTTTATGCTCTTGCTTTCGAGCATCGTATAATAAGCGGCCTCTCGCTCGCTGAGCTAATCTTCTGGTACGAAGACAAGTTCGTCGTAAAACAGCAATCTCCTCGGTCCACCAATACACTGCTATGTGCCGATTTCTCCTAGATATTCTGGTCATTGATGCATCACATGCCACAGTAATAAACTCCACCAGTTGCTTTGCTCTTTCTTCTGCCGTTCCTTTTAACTCGATTCTTTCCTGCATCATGATAACAAAGGAATCTCTTTCGAAAGACTTATGGTTCCAACCTGCTGCTGGCTGCGTTTTAATCATTTTTCTTGCGCCAATTGGTGTAACGACTTGGAAAAAATGGCCTGATGGTCACTATGAGTATATCGGTTACTGACCTGCCAATAATTGTCCCGGCAGCAAAGGTTTGCGCTAATAAGAGTCAAATCGAGTATTGAGGAATTGCCATTTCTAGAGAACGTTGGAGGTACCGAATGGGTCTAATCTACCAGGAACGGAGTAAGCTTACTTGTCCCTGTCGGCCTCGAGTTCAGACCTAAAGATCTGTATATTAAATTTAATATATTATGAATATTATAAATTAACCAAATAATGAATGCAATGTCTTCAAGTTGAGAAAAAATCGGGTCACGGACACGGCCGTTTGTTGTACGTGAATACGTTTACATAACGGGTAATATTTTTAATATAAAATATTATCATTTATGTACTCAGGAAAAAATCAAGTAAACAAATAGTTATTGTGTTACAATATAACTTTATTAATTATATGTCTGTGATATGATAAGTACGACAAAAACTTCATACAAGATATATCGAGGTTTCTGGTAAACGTTAAACCAATACAGGCATTACCTAACGTTGTTGGAGAAGTTTCGATGTAACACGAATTGAATTCGCTGAGCATGAGGCAATGAGTGGTCTTGTGAGACCGTAACATTAAAGTATCCGACTGTCAGAATTTTTGATGTCAGATCAGATCCGTAATTTTAGCGATAGAAATTAAGAGACGCTGTGCCCGGATAGATGTACACACCCGAGTATGAATTGGAAGATGCCTTTGGCTTTAATGTTTACTGGACAGATACCAGCAACTTTTGCGTCTTTTATTTCCAAATAAATATCCGAAACATCATTGTTAACTCTGTTACAATCAGTGAAGCTATTGGTGTTGTGCTATATGCTACTCCACCGGCTTTGCTACTACCATGATGATACCGCTACCGATGACGTATTGTGATTTCCGTGTGCTTTGCGGTATGACAATATGATCTCAGATCAATGGCAAATTGCACATTCACAGGCATGTAATATTCCATCTAAGTCTCCAAAATCGATTGATGATGGAAACGGTAGAGATGTTTTCTGAGTGCGGGGCCACGCTTTGTGGATTAATCCCGGTGATAAGTATAAAACGTCGCTTATAAGAAACACTATCACAAAACTTTTTTACTTTGGCGACTAGGGTCATCAACGTAGTTTGGGCCTATCCTTTGTACTCATATCGTATCTCTTTAACTGTATGAGACTCCCGACCAAATCCGTGATGTAATTTGAAATCGTTTCGGATAGTGATCATATGAATCTAACGATGTGACACGACTCAAACCCGAATAAGGTAGTTGGTTTTGGCTGTGCTTGAATCGGCCATATGGTGTTTTATTGTTACCATTCGGCCGTTCTTGAGAAGCCCTTTCCAACTATATACGATATTTGTATTTGGATTTGACTTTTCGATGCGTATAGGCCGACATTATATATTCTTGACTTTTGACTCGGAGAAGCTACGAATTCCGTTTATGTTTTAATCATCAGGTGTCGTCAAAATCTTATTCTAATCGTCAAAATTTTTATTCTAACACCTTATGCACTATCACTATTTTACGCTAATATTTTATATACTATCGATAGATTTTGACGACACCTGATGATTAAATCATAAACGGAATTCGTAGCTTCTCCGAGTCAAATGTTATAGTGAAATCCCAATTGACATGAAAATTACCTCAAAACGGCTCCCTCCAACTGATTTAATGTTTTCTTTGTGCGGTGGAAGAATTTCCATACTCCAAAGAAATTCCATCGTCGTTCTTTCATTTCCATATTTTTTACATACGAATAAATGTTTTGTGGAAAAAAATAGTAATGGTAGAGATGGTAGAGATGGTTATTCAGTAGCCAACGTTTCGACCTTCTTTGTAGGTCTTCTTCAGGGCTGTCGTGCAGGGTGGGAGGGCGTTGCAAGCTACACTACATCTACAGTTAGATGTAGTGTAGCTTCCGACGCGTTTGTGCTCACGCCCCCCCTCCTCCTGTACGACATCCCTGAAGAAGACCTACAAAGTAGGTCGAAACTTTGGCTACTGAATTAATATTACTTGATATTTAATAGAAATTTACTGACCTCTACCCGGACCATTTTCTTCCACATATTTCATAAAGGTCGACTATTCGATGATTAAATGTTTTATTTCTGTATTCTTACATTTTTGGCAGATTGGTTGCTGCATCCCTAAAAGAAGATGGAGATAAATATTGTGTGCCTGATTCTTAGGATATCTTAAACAATTAATTTTTCTTTCTATATTTTTAGTTTTTTGAACTTGTTTAATTGATTTTTGTGCACTATTTTTTTATATTGCAAAATTTGCCCTAGTATTACTATTACTATTTCGTTGAAGAATTTCAAAGCGATTAGTTTTCCCAGCAAGGACACTATAAGGTCATCAATATGTTATTGGTTGCTCTGTTGGCATTTTATATGATCAGTGGCATTTAGCTTTTGTCTGGAAATGTTATACATTAGCCTTCAACTTATAGCAAATCCTGTGTCAACTAATAATTGAAATATTATCACATTAAGTAGTTTGCATTGAGTAGATAATCGGCTAGTGGGAGAAGTATTTTTATTTATCTGACCGTTCTTTGATTTTTGTAATTATTACTTTATGTAGGTAATTCGAGTTTTTAAGTTTTTAGGTCTTCTGAGTCACAAATTACCATTTTTCTTAAATATATGTGCGTGAATTAATCATCAACTTTTTATTTTAAAATCTTTTATCCATATTGATTGAAGAATTCACAGAAGAATCTACGGACCTAGGAGAACAACTGAAGGATACAGGTTGAGGTCGAATCAAGAAATCTATAAAGAAACAACAGACTTAGAAACTGACGTTAGGGTGTGAAGGCTTAGGTTCTACGGACACATGATGAGGATGAATCCTGAAAGGCTAAACCATAAAATTTTTCATCGAATCCACTGTCACAAAAATTTAACAGGATATTTCAAACAACTTAAGGAAAATCTGGACCAGGTGGGGCTAACAGATCAAGATTCTTTTGATAGAGATGAACACAGAAGGACGCTCAAGGGAATAAGGGTTCTTGTGAGAAAAAAGCGCCCCCAAAAGAGTCTTGCGTGGTATGAGGAGAGAAAACTTACGCACGCAAAGCTCATGAAGGACATATGGGAGAAGAGGAAACAGATGAAGACGAAGCATTAGAGTTATGATATTCGCGTGGTCTTTAAGACCACCTGTGTAAGAAGCTGCTAAAATAATTGACGGTTTAACAAGAAAAATTAAAAAAAAGTTAAAAGCTTCAAGGAAAGTACATTTACAAGAAGGAAAGAACCAAAATGCTCATACAAGAAATAATTGGTTATTGCCTTCTCCTGTGAGGAAAGTCTGATTTAATATTATACTCGACATTTCTTGTTCTAAATTTAAATCCGAATTTGAAGTAACTTATAACCCTTTTTGAAAAGAAAAATTAACAAAAAACGCTTTAACAATTCCAATCAGACAGCTTATATCTCCGCGGTGAAGGCCCCGGTGTAAATCCGAGTGTAGCAGTTTTTATTTTATATGTTGACAGCCGGGGATGGATCGTTTGGGATTTGAGACACTTCTGGGGCTGACCCAGCCTCTATCATGTGGGCACATGATCTAGGACAAATCAAATTCCGTTGTCAAAAAAAACAGTACCGTCTCTACCACATACTGAACCCAAGACCCTTCATGCGTTGTAGTAGTACTGGTTTTTAAACAGCCAAAGAGGTTATTATTAGGATATATTTGTAGAGTCGGACGTAGGGAGATGAAGACAAGAGATGGGCATTTCAACTCAAGGGTTCATGACAATTGTGCTAGGTCTAGGTTACTGATCTCTTGGAGCCATAGGTCAACCTTGTGTGATCTGCTCACTCTGTCTTTATAATGTTCGATCCATTATTGTGAAAACACCTAGCAGTGATGTATATATATATAAAATGATGAGTACTAAAGTAATATCATAAAAAAATATTTAGCAACATACACTTTTAAGCACCTAGACGCGCTTGATCCTACATAAGCTGTTGTTACGGGCTACTGGGTGTAAAATGGACTAAACTATTACTTAATTCAAGAATCTAATATTTATTAACAAATTAACAAGAATACAATGAGATTATTTAAAACAGTTAAATTATTAAACTAATATCAATATACAATAATAATATTCTACTAAATGTTATCTAATTTCTAAGATAATATACAAATAATATAAGATATTGTTTATACTAAGTAACTAAACTATTTATATAAAAATTATTACAAATACAATAATATTACACTATAGTTTACAATTACAAATTAACACTTACAGTTCGCTAACTAAAGTCCACCGACCGTAAGACTCTTCAAATATGACAAACTGCCACACAGTTTATTACACTTATTACACGGTCACTAATTGTCACTGTTGCTCACTAAGCACTTATTACAGACTGATACTAATACTAACTAACTCACACACACTGCCACTAGTTAACGACTGCTACTCACTGGCTTATTACAGACTCGTCTTATTACTACTGCCGCGGCCGAAAACGCTGTCCTTTTTATATAGGCAAGGTAGGTCGTGGTGGGGCATTACTCGGAACAGGATCGAGAACCATCCAGGCCGATCCAGGTTGAACGAGATTGGCCTCGGCAACTTCTTTAATCCCTTCCGCTTAATCCCATTGTTTGCCTAATCCTGTCTAGGCAGATCAGAAGCCGGTCCTACTTCCTGCTCTGACCGTAACACTGCCCCCTCCTTAAAAGTGCTCTGCCCCAGAGCATAGTCCGGAGAAATCGGGCGGTTATGAGCTTCCCTCGATGGAGACGCATTTCCTTTCCAGGGGTTGAACGTGCACACCAATATGGCGACTCCAGAGTTGGCGAATGTCTGTTCAAGCATGTTCCTAACAACCTTCCACTCCAGGCCGTCATATCCACAGCCCAACTTAGGGATCGCGAGCTTGGTGACACGCAGTCTCAGAAGCTTACTCCGCAAGTCGTCGAGGCTTCGCCGCAGTGCGTCATATGTGGGCTTCTGATCAGTAGCACACTTGGTAACTAAGTAGAACAGGTGTCGTCCTTCGTGCGTATGGTGGAGTGCTTTCCCGACGATTGGTCCTTGGCGTTCCAGTTCCTCAGTTCCAGCAAACTTCTTCCTGAAGACCGTTGCAATGCCTCGGGAAGTCCTCAGATCTTCGGCGACACAATGGGCCAGAGAATAGTCCGCGGGTAACGAGAAGATATCTCTGTATACTGTCTGAGTTACTCCACGGGAACCTTGTGCCTTAGGTTGTGCAACTGATACCTTACTGGTCTCCACGTTGTTGAGATACCTGACTTGCTGGTCTTTTGTCGGGCCATGATCTCCTTTGTATGGGGCCAGTCTATTAAAATGGACTACCCTGGGTTTTCCTTTTGGCTACTTCCTGATCCTATAGATGACGTCGTTTATCCTATTGATAATCTCAAACGGGCCATCCCAGGAGTTCTGAAGTTTAGGTGAGTAGCCTCGCCTTCTTCGAGGATCATGTAGCCAGACCAAATCTCCAGGTTGGAATCCACCTTTCTCTGCCCTGATGTCGTAACGCTCCTTCATTCTGTCACTGGCTCCCTGGATGTTTGCACGAACCTTCTCGTGGATATTATCCATCCGCTTCGGTAGATTCGTGACGTATTCCTCTCCGTTAACTTCCTCGTCTGGCGTGAACCCGAATTTCAGATCACAAGGCAAACGAAGTTCTCGGCCGAACACCACATTTGCGGGGGTCTGCCCCGTTGCTTCATGGACTGAACTGCGGTAGGCTAACAAGAACAAGTGAAGATACTGATCCCAGTCTCGCTGATGGTCGGAGACCACTTTAGACAAATATCGACCCATCGTCCTGTTCATGCGCTCCACCATGCCATCCGATTGAGGGTGAAGAGGCGTCGTCCTGGTCTTCCGTATCCCCAGTGCTTCGCACATTCCGGAGAAGACTGCAGACTCAAAGTTTCTTCCCTGGTCAGCGTGAAGTTCCATGGGTACTCCAAACCGGCTGACGAGCTGCTTCACAAGTACGTCTGCAACCGTGACTGCCTCTTGATTCGGAAGGGCATACGCTTCCACCCACTTAGAAAAGTAGTCCATGGCCACGAGAATATATCGGTTGCCTTCGTCCGTCACAGGGAAAGGGCCAGCGATGTCAATTGCTATCCTCTCGAACGGTGCTCCCACGTTGTACTTCTTCATAGGGGCCCTCTTTCTTCTTGTTGGTCCGTTAGAGGCCGCACAAGTCGCACAACGCCTACACCAGTCCAAGACATCGTCCTTAAGGTTTGCCCAGTAAAAGCGTTCACGAACTTTTTCCAATGTACGGTGAACTCCAAGATGGCCGCCAGTTACACCGTCATGTAGTTCCCTAAGCACTTTGGGCACTTTATTCCTTGGGACGATGAGCTGTAGCCTACGCTGATCTCCTTCCACGTTCTCCAATGCCCGTTTCAGCAGCCCGTTGTCCACTAAAATGGAGTCCCATTGGGCCCAGTACGTTTTTACATTCTTCGACATTGGAGCAACATCCTGCCAGGCAGGTCTTCCTCGCCCCGATATCTTCCATTCCTTTATTTGTTTCAAGTCCGGGTCCTCGTCTTGCGCCTTTGACACCTCTGTGTCCCGCCAACTGTCGATAACAGCCGTTGTCCTCAATACTGTTGCCTGCTTCTCTTCTTGTCGGGAACAATGTCTGCATTCTTCATCTTCACATGGTCTTCTTGACAGCGCATCCGCATTCCTGTGGCTCGTTCCAGAACGATGAGCAGATTCAAAATCGTACTCTTGAAGGCGCTCGATCCACCTCGCCACTTGTCCCTCCGGTGACTTGAATCGCAGCAGCCACATTAGAGCCGCGTGGTCCGTTCTCAGCAGGAACCTTCTTCCGTATAGATATTTATGGAAGTGCTCGATGGATTTTACAACTGCCAGAAGCTCTTTCCTTGTGACACAGTAGTTGTGCTCCGGAGCTGAGAGTGCCTTGCTGAAATATCCAATTACCCTTTCTTCTCCGTCTTGGAGCTGAGACAGGACACTTCCAATGGCGATGTTGCTGGCATCTGTGTCGAGTATGAACTTGCCCTCGGGACGTGGATAGCACAGAATAGGAGCACTACTCAATTTTCTCTTCAGCTCCTCGAAGGATGCCTGGCACTCGTGGTCCCAATGGAAAGTCCTTTTCTCCTCGGTAAGCCTGGTAAGAGGTTTTGCGATGTCAGCAAATCCTTTCACGTACCTCCGGTAATAGGTGCAGAGCCCGAGAAAACTTCTCACCTGGTGCCTATCTCGAGGTACTGGCCAGTCGGTGATCGCTGCTATCTTCTCTGGGTCAACAGCAACTCCGTTGTCTGACACAATATGCCCCAGGTAGTTGACTTGCCTTCGGAAGAGATTACACTTCTTCGGGTTCAACTTTAGGTTTGCTGCACGCAGTCGTTCGAAGACCTTCTCCAGATTCTTCAGATGGTGATCAAAGGACTTTCCCAGCACAATGATGTCATCTAGGTACACCAGGCATACCTCCCAAGAGAGACCTCTTAACACATTTTCCATCAGCCTTTCGAATGTGGCAGGAGCATTGCAAAGCCCGAACGGCATTACTGTAAACTGCCAGAGCCCAGTGCCAATTGAAAACGCCGTTTTCTCTTTATCTTCAGGTGCCAATCCAACCTGCCAATATCCACTGCGGAGATCCAAGGTAGAGAAGAGTTTACACCCCTCCAGGGTGTCCAGCGTATCGTCAATCCTGGGAAGCGGATAACTGTCCTTCTTGGTGACGTTGTTCAGAAGACGGTAGTCTACGCAAAACCTTGTTGTGCCGTCTTTCTTCTTCACCAATACGACAGGAGACATCCAGGGGCTACTCGAAGGCTCAATGACACCATCAGCCGCCATCTCCATTATGATCTTCTCGGCGTCCTCCCGTTTGGCTAACGGCAGCCTCCGCGGGACCTGTCGGATGGGCTTCGCATCCCCGGTGTCAATCCTGTGCTGGACGATATCCGTTCTGCCCCGTGGTCCTGGTCCGATCTCGAAGACGTCATGCCATCGGATAATCATGTTCTTCACTTCCTCGCTCTGTTCAGGTGAAAGGTCGCGGCATGACTCGTTAACAAATCCTTTTAGTTCTTCTGGCAGTCCTCGGAGCTCGGTGGGACGACGTTGCAGCTGACGAACCACTGAGGTAGCGGTTGTACACTCCCCGACCGGTGTTCCTTTCTTCAGCGTTACCGGGAAGCTGTTCAGGTTCATTAGCCGGATTGGAGTCGTCCGTCCGACCTTGATGAGAGACCTGGCAACAAGTACGCCACGTCCGATCTCTTGTTCTTCGTGCCTTCCGGGTTCAAGTAGTACACATTGACCTTCCGGTAACTGTCCTTCGACCGTCCCATGGGTCAGGATTTGGCTCCGTGCAGGTAATGTGGTGTCTTCTAGTAAGAGCACTCGTGCGTAGAGGTCCTTTCCCTGCCGAAGGATGACTTCCTCCTCTCCCAGCGTCATCACACCTCTTGCCATATCCAACTTAATCCCGTATTCGATCATCAAGTCCGTGCCTAATATGACATCTTCATCGATTTCTGCCACGAGAGCACCGTTCCTCAGATGTTGACCCCCGATGATGAAGGTGGCAACTGTCTCCCCGTAGACCTTGGCTGGCTGTCCCGTGGCAGTCCGTAATGCCCAAGTGGTTGGTAAGACCCTCTCAACGGGAACTATCTTCGAGTTCAAAATTGTCATGGTTGCGCCAGTATCCACTAGAAGACTTCGCAGCTGCCCGTTCACCATCCCGTCAACGTAGAAACTGTTCGTTCTGCTTCCTATTGACGCAATCCTGATGGTCTTCCTGGGGCCTTTGACGTTACGGGTTGACAGTTGCCCCCTCCCATCAACCCTACTTAGTTTTCCTGTGGCTTTTCTTGCTTCTTAGATGGACACTTGCTTCTAGGGTGTCCAATTTGGCCGCAGCTCCAACAGCGTATCTCCTTCTTACGGGTCCTGAGAGCCTTTAAAACTTTCGTCACTAGGTCCTCAAAGCTGGGGACTACATTTGGCTCCGCTTCTGCTGCTCGTACGCGCGCATGGCCCCGTACAGACTGTCTAACAGCCTCGAATTCCATGGCCTGGGATAATGCGTCTCCTAAAGTTTTCGGCCGGGCGAGCTTCACTGCTTGTTGTGTCTCTGGATCCCGAAGTCCATCGAGGAATTTGTCGACAGCCAAGCTTTCGTAGACATCGTCGGTGACCGATGGGTAGGCGTTCCTCACTAGCCGGGCAATATCCGCTTCAAATTCCTGTAAAGTCTCGTTGGTCTTCTGGATCCTGCTTCTCAGCTGTGAGCGATACAGCTGGTCCATGTGGCGGTGGCCGAAACGCATCTCCAGTCTTCTCATCAGCTCCCCGTAGTTGGACCGCTCCGACATGGGCATCCCCTGCAGCACTCCTAAGGCGTCTCCACGCAAGGCCAGGCACAATGCTGAAGCTTGGGTCTCCTGCGACCACCCGTGGATCGAAGCCGCGGTCTCGAAGAGAGTCATGTAGTCCTCCCACGGCGTCTTTCCGTCGAATACTGGAATGGTGTTGTGAGTTGGTGGCGCCCCAGCATAGGCAGGCAGAATGGTGTCACGATGGCTGCCCTCGGAGGAACGGTCGGTATCGTTCGTCGGTGGGTTGCTCTTACGTCCCTCGAGAGCTTCCATTCTTAGCCTAATTTCGTTCACTTTTTCTCCTAGCCTAGATTCTACATCTGCTACTTTATTATTTACATCGGCTAACTTATTATCTACATTTTCCATTAACTTAGTCTCTAATGTGCCTAACTTAGACTCTAATGTATCCATTAAATCATTTTTTACAGTACCTAGCTCATTTTTAACAGTGCTTAACTCATTACCTAGCTCATTTTTAACAGTGCTTAATTCATTTTTAACAGTACCTAATTCATTTTTAAAAGTTGCAGACAACTTGCTTAAATCAGTTTCAAATAGAACGTCATCTGGATTTTCCCCTAACTCTACAAAAAATTGACGCAAGCGATGTTGCAGTACACTTTTATTTCCGGAAGAATCCAGATCACGTTCTTCTAATTCCCGTTTTAAATCTGCAACTTTTAAATCCATTAATTTAAGACTTTGAGAAGCCATTTTTCAAACAGTAGCCCAATTATTACAAAATGCAAGACAAAATAACAATTACACAAGATCCCACTTCTGACACCAATTTGTTACGGGCTACTGGGTGTAAAATGGACTAAACTATTACTTAATTCAAGAATCTAATATTTATTAACAAATTAACAAGAATACAATGAGATTATTTAAAACAGTTAAATTATTAAACTAATATCAATATACAATAATAATATTCTACTAAATGTTATCTAATTTCTAAGATAATATACAAATAATATAAGATATTGTTTATACTAAGTAACTAAACTATTTATATAAAAATTATTACAAATACAATAATATTACACTATAGTTTACAATTACAAATTAACACTTACAGTTCGCTAACTAAAGTCCACCGACCGTAAGACTCTTCAAATATGACAAACTGCCACACAGTTTATTACACTTATTACACGGTCACTAATTGTCACTGTTGCTCACTAAGCACTTATTACAGACTGATACTAATACTAACTAACTCACACACACTGCCACTAGTTAACGACTGCTACTCACTGGCTTATTACAGACTCGTCTTATTACTACTGCCGCGGCCGAAAACGCTGTCCTTTTTATATAGGCAAGGTAGGTCGTGGTGGGGCATTACTCGGAACAGGATCGAGAACCATCCAGGCCGATCCAGGTTGAACGAGATTGGCCTCGGCAACTTCTTTAATCCCTTCCGCTTAATCCCATTGTTTGCCTAATCCTGTCTAGGCAGATCAGAAGCCGGTCCTACTTCCTGCTCTGACCGTAACACTGTTGTGTGTTAAACTGTGTTAAATAATTCAGCTCTTGGCCTCTGTAATTTAAGCTTAAGTATCGCCTAAGCTCTAAGAAAAAGTCTTCTTTATAGTTGGTCGATGATGTTTCGTTCTAATCAGACCATTCTCCTCTCAATTTCACGGTTTAATAAATAATTTTGCAATTAATTTTAATTATATTGATTGATTTATTTGGCAGTTAACGGATAAAGACTTGAGAAAGACTTTACAAATAAACCCGATGGTACATTTACTGATAAAAAGATCTATAGTCTAGGTGCCCAGCTGGAAGAAATTATGTTTAAATATCAATCCTGCTGTATTGTCCTTAGCTGAACCATTTAATGATTCCGGGAAAATAAATTTTCATTGATCTGATTCATCTCATATTAATGATAATATACGAATATATCAATGTAAAATTTTTCCAATGGTGTTAGTGGTGGTTGAAGAGAATTGTTCCTCAGCCGGATCGACCTTTGGTCTTGTTGTTAGCGTAACAATCTACTAAGGCCAAGATCAAGGGTTCGTAGCCCGGCAGTGGCTCCGGGAATTTTTAAAAGGGGGAAAAAATCCTTGGTTATGCCGTCCTTTGGAAGTGAGTTTAAACGGCCTTTACGATGTCAGGTACTCGTTAAAATCCCTTTCCTAATTAAACCTGGAAATTTAGAGCTCCCGATGTAGAATCGTCCGAATACCCATAGCAACATAAAGTTACGTTAAATAAACAAACAAACATATTGCAATACAATAATTTCAGAAGAGCTGTATCATACCAAGGACTACGTGGATAGTTTTATTTATTAATTGGTAGCTACATTATTATTTGGCACTGAGAGCCTTATAATTCGATAAATAATTTTAAGTGACTGTAAAGTAAAGACTTTCAATGTGTAAAAATTGTATCTTGGAAGTGGAATTTTATATATTATAAAATATTGTGGTCATTGTATTGAGATTATTAGCAATGGTTTGATTTGCAACCATTGTATCTAAGGCAATATTAACTTTAAGAATATAATACTTTAATATGTATAAATCTCGAAAGATACTTGAGTAGCCTATATTAGTTATGTCAATAAATACATAGTAATTATTCCGAAAAATCAACTCTGTTTGAAAAATATTGCCATCCACCAAGAAAATTGAGATTGAGGCCTGGCCCTGGGCTACATCGAGTCGTATGAGAACAGGCAAATACGCTCTGTTCAATAAATGAGGCGTATTGTGTTGGATTTAACAAAATATCTTCCTTATCGCCTTTCACTTGTATACACTTGTACCACCGCTTTATCCATTCCTTGAAGCTCTTTTCAAAGTAGGTTCTCAAGATTGCCTTATAATTCCTCACCGATTAAGTTTTTATCTGATCGATCGTGGAAAGCTCTTAAATCTGCCCTTTAATCCTTGCCTGGCTTTTATTTTCGGAAATTAATGTCGCGCACCTTAATCTGGTGAATATGGAGGCTGTGGTATGATTGTCCTGTTGTTTTAAGCCAAAAAAGTACGAACCAGCAACGATATGTGAGCGGTGGTATTATCACGATCAAACAGTCACGAATTGTTTTTCCACGAACCCGGGCGTTTTCTTTTTACTGCTTCACGCAAGCTGCGCATAACTTAAAGGTAATATTCAGTATTGACCGTAGTACATCCTGTCAGAAATTCGTGATGCGGAACACCATCATAATCAAAGAAAACAGCGACTAAAACCTTCATATTGGCCGAATTTGCCGAGCTATTTTTTGTCTCGACTCTTGTCGCTTCTATTGAGATGATTGTGGTTTCGTTTCGATGTCATAACCGTATAGTCATGTTCCATTACTGGTCATGGTTCCACGCGCAGTTTGTATCGTTATTGACTTTATTCAACAACTCCTCAGAGAGGATATGCAACGGGTTATTTGATTGACATCAAGCTATTTCTGAGCGACCTTTGCTGACACGCATCATCTCATGCCTAAAACATCCGAAAAACAGCATGGTACGTGCCAACTGATATGCCGTCTTCGTCAGCAACCTCTATTATGGTTATATAACGGTTTTCCAGAACCATTCTATTCTTTCCCCCAACGTTTTCATATGTTTTTGAAGTACTAGGACATCCAGGGCATCTATCATTTACTTTTTCAAATTTCTCGACTTTCTTCAAATTTCTCATATCGCTTGAAAATATTTCTTTCACTTTGAAGAGATTCGCCAAATGCAAAAGTTAACATTTTCACGATACTATTTTGTTTTTGCGAAAAATTTAATACAACTTCTTTTCTTCATTTTTTAAACGATTAAAAGCAGTAGTTAATCGTTGTGTTTGCTGTAAACAACACAAGCATGCTAGATGGTTGACGTTTTCAACATGTTAACGCATGTGTACCAACTTCTTAAAAAAATAAAAAATGAAATTGAATGCATGCAACTCACATGATTTAAAAATTGGCCTAATTTATTAAAAAATACTCATACCTATATGGCTCAGGAACAAACCCGGCCATAACAACAACCCCTTGGAATGATAATTGTTGGATAGAACCAGTCTTTAAAGTTTAAAAATAATATAACCTGTTATCATGTAAATTACTTTAAATTAGCTTAGGGCACTTCAATATTATGAGCAAATCCCATTATAGACGAAATAATAAAAATAACTAGATGTAGGAAAAATATATATGTTATATGAATTCGTATGTGTGCGTATACAAAAATTGTAATCAACCAAAAAAAATTATTAAAATTATTGCTAAAAAATAAATGTTTTTTTTATTATTAATTTAATTTTACGTCATTAATGCAAAACAAAATATTGAATTACATATTTTTATCTAAAACAATTTTAACTTAAATTTCTCCTTAGCCTTGGTCTATAGAACAGGTGGATGGATTCCTTTCCTTATAATATTATATACATACCTTTAATCCTGAAACGTTTATTAACTATACTAAAGAACGGAATGCCAAGAATGACTTCCTTTGTGTAAAGAAAATTCTTCCCAACCTATACGATAAAGGCCGTTTACTATCCTGAAGGAGCTGCCGTCATGATATCACTCATTTTTATGGCTGTTTATATTTTGCTGCTGAGAGCTTCTTACAACGTAGTTATTTATTTGGAGATATTACTCCTTTTCATACTATTGCGTCATGTATACTTTACTCTGTAATAAAGTAAAAAAAAATCCTTTGTAACAAAATATCTTTTTACCTCATTTTTTCCAGCCTTCACGATACTATTCATATTACATTGTGAAATTTGGCATCCAAAGTCAACAATTTTTAATTATTTCTAGAGTTTTGACAGAAATTTGTATAGATATTGGCCAAGTTCGTGCTACTGTACCTCTACATCACTTAAGAGGGCTATAACAACTGCAAAAAAAATTGAAGCAGTTTGACTATGGCGAATGTTAATCATTGAAATACTTGTAGCTATATATTAATTATTTAATTAGTCTTTATTATAGAAGGGCTAACCACAATTCTTCGTTTAAGTAAACAACTTGAGAAAAAGATTGTTGTGTTAGCATAATATAGTCACGCAGTATTGTTTGTCGATATTTTTCCATGCAAATGTTTTGCTTGGTGGTGCAGAAGGTGGTAGAGTTCTTATAATGTTTATGAATTTATATTTTAAGAAGAATTGGTAGGGGGGTCTAGTAATGAAAATTGAACAAACTAACAAATACAATTTTAAATCTTCTAATGCTGACGTCAGTTGTAGCGATACAGTATTTTAGTTCATTGTAGTACCCATGGAAGTTATTTAAAATCAAGGAATATTAAGGGCGTATGTGTTTTTCGATAGAATGTTGTTTTTTACGCAACATGGAGCTTCTTTTATTCACCTTATATTTTGAAATTTAAAAGATTTTAATATATTTTATTTTATTTGTTACTAATTTTTAAATATTTTTATTTAAAAAGAAAAGATATGCCAAGGACCGGGACTCGAACCCGGGCCTTCCAGATCACTAATCTGGGACTTTACCATTTGAGCTACCCTGGGGCCTAATGAAGCACGCTTCTTGGTCGTGGTCGTATCTTTTCCTTTCACTGATCCTAACTGAACTGATCCTGGACATATCTTTTCTTTTCAAATAAAAATATTTAAAAATTAGTAACAAATGAAATAAAATAAATTATAATAATTATAATAACGTTAGTCAACTATATCTAAATTAAAATAATATTCAAAGAACGTTCTTCCCCTCGTATACTTCGCAAAAATGCGAGAACGTGGGGGCTTAGAATCATTGAAATGAAAAGATATGACCACGACTTAGAAGCGTGTTTCATTAGGGCCCAGGATAACTCAAATGGTAGAGTCCCAGACTAGTGAACTGGAAGAACCGGGTTCGAGTCCCGGTCCTGGACATATCTTTTCTTTTCAAATAAAAATATTTAAACGATTTTACCTTCTTAAAGGCTTCTTCTCTTTTTCACTTTATTAGTGCTTATTCATTTTCAGCCTGAATTTCAATTTTGATGATTTGGGAGAAATAGATCTCTGTGATTTCAATCGCAATTTAATGCCTTTCTTTTCATTTTGGGGTCTTTTTGGTCCCATGTCATTTGAATACTTCATTCAAATACTAGTTCCCGGTAACGTAGTATGTCTGTCTGAGGAATCTTAATTCGAGCTTAATACAGGATTAAGATCAATGTAAGTTAACACACCTAATTCTTAACTGCCATCGTTATTTAATTTCTATTATTTTTAACCCAATTAAAAAATTGCTGACAGTGTTCCCGTACACTTTGACGCTGCAAACAATTATTTTTCTTCTGTCGGTTAAACTGAATCACTACACTTGAATATTCAAGTATAAAAAATATCTGGAGAAATTGGAATAGTAATTCAAGGCCTAAGTAATGGAGGGGGTTCGGAACCAGCAAGAACAAAAGTGGAAGTCCAAGAAGTGGGTTAACTGCGTCAATATACTCGAGAGAGAGGTTTTTGCCACTTGGCCAGAGTTAACCTGATTTATTTAAGGACAACTTTAAGTTTCTTTAAGGCTAAGTCCTTTATAAAGCATGCTCTAATGAAGAGCTCGGGTACTTAATGGAAGTTTAGATCTTAAATAATGTAATTTCCATATAATAATCATCTCTTAAACTAATATTTAAACTATAAGATACCTAATAATGCTATTTATTCACTAGTTTTCTGTAAGAAAAAAACTGTACTCCTTTATAGACAACAATTGTGCTGGATGGTAATTCTTTGATCCCACAGGATCTTTAGGTAGTTTAATCAATTTAGCTATCACGTGTGGATTCGAAGTCTGGATCTTCAACACATCAACTCAGCGCGTACATACATTTTCCAGCTCGCCACATTTTCCAACAGTAGAGTAACAATAACGATAAATTTGGATAAACGGTAATAAAGTTTCCCCTACTTTATCAATGAATACTGCTTTTACACAATATTAAAACTTAAATTGAATTTTTGTTTTTGTAAACTTCCTTTCACATATCGCTCCATCAAAAGAACAGTGTCATAACTAAAAAAAAAACTAGAGATATTTGAAAGTTCCATGTCTTGTCAAAATTAAACCAGATGAGTCAAACAAATAAAAATTTGGGCACTATAAATCAAAGTATCCCTATTGTAATGGTGTTATTGAAATTCTTTTATTAATCATTAGAAAATTTTTAAAAGTTTGAAAACCTTTTTTTATTTTAACTTCATCTTATTATTTCCACAAAACTTCAGATTCAAGCATGGCACAGCTCAAAATATGACTTATTAAAAAAATGTTGGAAATGAAATATCAGGTATGTCGTTCCTGAATTAAAAAACTTCAAACATTAAAGTTACTGCTGAATGCTTAACTCAAATATGCCAATTTTTGAGTTGTTGGTCTTTTGAAGGAGCGATATGTGAAGTTTATATGATATCGATTACGTCTATGTTGGAAATGATCTTCATTATATCCTGCTCCACCAATTGTGATTTCTCTATTATCTTTCGGACATTAATTCACGTTGAAATTTAACCTTATTTTATAATCTTGTCCCGCCTGTTTTATCTTTCTGTTCCATAAGGTTTTGTTGTTATTAGCTGCTATCCAGAAGTATATGAAAATATTGATACTAAGGTTTAAAACCAATCATGTTGCTTTGTCGTATTTTTATCTACTTGAATATTTCAACTTGTTCAAACCAAAGTCCATTTATTTTAAGTATATCAAATTCTCTCGTTTACGTTTTTATTTTATTTTTTGCTATTGCATTTTACTTTTGCTTTTTTGGCATTGATTTTTATCTTTACGCTGTACAACTCCTGTTGAGGAACATATTTAGATTTTACTGCGAGTTTCAACATTTATTTGTTAATATTGCGATAACATCTGCGAAGCAAAGTAGCTTATACTTAATTGGTATTAGATAGTGGAATACCAGGTGGCTCACTTAAGCTTATTTTTCATTCTTTCCAGTATCCAACAAACAAATCTAGATCCTTATCAATATTGTATATATCCAAGTCTTCTTTCTCCATCCTTTCAAACGTCTTTTAAATCAATAAGCATACTTCATGGAATGGTGCCAAACATAAAGCTTTATCAACCTATTTATTTGTTTTATTCACCTACTTGGTACCATTTATAGATGACCAAAATATCACCCGATCGAATTAGAACATAATATATAATATCAATCAGGTATCTATCTACCTTTGATTTCGAGTGATTTTATCATTAAGTTATGATCGGACCCAATATCAATTTTCTAATACCCTTAGTGGTAATTATGCCTAATTATAATATATTTCTGGACGAGGAATATGTCCCTACTTTGTTCTAAAGTTATAATTTAAGGATATCTTTGGGAGTGGACAGAGGCTTGCTCTAACTAATTCATTGGCTTCGTAATTACCCAGAATTCTTTATTTGGTTCATTCTTAAAAAGCTCCTGAAGAATCTAACTATGCTGATCCCTTCATAAGAACAATAGGATACCCTTACGTATCCTTTCTTTACACTGTCTGCATTATCATCAGGCCCGTTGCAACAATTAGGGTGATGAGAGTCTCCCCTCCTATTATCTCCATACGAAAAAATCGCATCACTCTCTCTCTCTCACCCCCCTCTCTCTCTCTCTCTCTCGCTCTATATCTCTCTCTCTCTCTCTCGCTCTCTCTCTCTCTCCCTCTCTCGTATACGTTAATAATAACAAGATAAAATAATTACAAATGGTAAAATTGTCCAGTATTAGATGAGAGAGAGATATCAGTAACATAACTGTATATCAATATGTTTTTAATAACTTTCGGTACAACACATTTATTCTGGGACAAGCCCCTTTAGAATAACAATACAGATATAATTTATAAGCTATTATTTCTTAGAGTATAATGTAATTACATTTAATTAATTCAAATATGCAAAGTGTGAAGACTGTGGGAAGACTATGAAAATAAAAAGTTGCACTGTTGAAAGGTGTTAGGCTAGGTTCGTACTTAAGATTGTATTGTCTCTTTACCAACGATTGTGCATGGAGGTGATATAGTTGAGATCCCACACAACCATCAGTTTTTTTCCCAAAATGAAGGATACTCAATACATAGAAGCTGGATGATTAATTATTGAATTTTAATTGTTGGAACCTGGGAGCATCAGAGCAACAATTGAGCCCTCTACAGTCTATGCTACTCGACATACCTTGTTAGGTTCTAAAGTTTTGCAACGCAGTCGAATAACGCGGCTCAGGTACTAATTTAGAACTTTAGTGTAAAACAATACAGTCTGCATACTTTCCATAGTTATATATCCTCCAACTATTGGAACTGTAAAGTATTATTTCACACACCAAAGTTTTAATTTAATCATAATTAATTTTAATTTAATTAAGTTAAAATGATTATTATATACAAAATTTTACTTATATTTCAATAACAGAAATATATTTAGCAATGTATTATGATATTGTGTAGGGTGTTGTTAACTGTACAGTATTTATTTATATTTTTATGTTTTAAATTATAACCCTTGTATTAATAATTAAAATAAATCTAGAAAATAATAGGATATTTTTAATTATTATAAAACACATCAACTCTGAGCTAACCAGCTCCCATAATATCATTATATTATTATATCCCATAATGTTTATAATATAATATCATATTTTTCAATGGGACCATCTATAAGGCCGATATATAATTACTGTGATAATAAATTATTTCACGGTATATCACTAATAGTTTAAATTTTATATGATAATAATAATAATAAAATAATTATTAATATTATTAATAGCTGCAATCTGTTAGGAAGACGCGAAGGATCGGAATGGCAATAGGAGGTGGCTCAATACTGTACGAAGTATGACGTCAAACCTTCAACCCCTTCCCGATAGGACCTAATAATTCTCCACCTTGTTCAAACACCCCCCCCCCACCTCCCTCTAATCCAATCTATGGGTCCGAGTCCTGCCGAGTCAGGTCAACTAATGAGGAAAGGGATATATTTTTTGTGGCAGGATCTGTTGGAAGAGAAAAAAGATATTCAGAGGACGTAGTAATTAGCCTGATTTTTAAAAGTGGCAAGCTTCCAGAATGACCTTGACCTTGAGTGAGTTGCTTGACGGTCAGATCTTCTGGAATTTTTCTCGTTAGGAAAAGTTAGTTCTTTCTTGTTTTTGTTTTTCGTTATAAAGTAATCAAATTTCATTATTTTATCTAGACATCTCTCAATTTTATTTTATTAATATATTTTTATATTTCTTATGCTCTTTTTGTCTTCTTCCAAGTCTTACTGCTATGGTGATTGCTATCAGACGTGTCAACTGGGTTGTGGATGGTGGAAGGGTCAGATATGATGGTTAGCAGCGAAATAAGTGGATGAGCCCACTGAATATGCTTGTCAATTAACCCTGGTCCTCCAGGTTGGGGGTTAATCGGTGTGCTCCTTGTTGGTCGTGAAGAACATGCAATGTAAAAAAGCAAATAAAATGCCTCGGATTTATGGGCCAACTGCCGAAGATTGAACAAATTCGGATGCTGGGATGTTCAGAAAAAAAAATTTACAAGTGGATTATTAACAGGAATTGGTACAGACGTAGAATATCGACATGGTTCTGTAAAGATAGGCATCACCATGGATCGTCTATTTATAAAATAATAACAAACAGAAATAAGCCAAGCGAGGAATGATTTGTTAACATTGTTTTTGAAGAGCACCATCGGACGAGAATCTAAATTTCTCTGGATCTTAATTTTTCTCTTCAATGGACTCTCAAATGTATTTCCTAAAAGATAGTAATTGATATTTAGAAAAATATTGCTTTATCTAGTGATTGTAAGAGCCAAAAAAGTTGAACTAATGAAATCAAGTAATTTTCAGAAATACTCGGCTAAATATCATGGAATGACTTTTCTAAGACTTCGAAGAATACCGCAAAGTCTTAAAACATTGTCTCATTTTTTTCAGTTTTTCTACGTTATACCCGGTCTCATGAATCTAGTCAAATTTCTAACAGATAGTGATGATGGAAGTTTAACTCGTACAGCAATACGTGTGCCATGTATCTTGTAACTGTGTCCTGGTATTGATATCTTGCTTATTTCTTATTTCCCACCTAAAATTTTTCCAACTTAAGAAATAGTGTTCTACATTTGGCTTAGAGGAGTCCTGTAATGAACCTCCATTTCATCAGTTTTCCGACAACATACCCACATTTTCGTAACTAATCAAATTTCTACTAGACATAGCCGGGATACGTTTTATACCAAGAGCGAACCGATATATTTCGTTTCTAAAAGTTTATTTTTATTTTACTGTTTTGGGATATTTAAAATTTATTTATCTACTATCAATATATTTAAGCGCAACCGTTATTTCCCCAAAATACTTCTAAAAAAGTATTTTGATTTTATTGTATAATTTTTGAAATGTATTTATGAAGTATGGTGTATTATATTTACTTTTCTTCTATATGTTGAATTTGGAATAACCTCTGAAGTAAATGTAGATTTTTTTTTAAATTAGTGAAACCTATTTATTGTCTTTGATAAATAGGACTTCAAAAGTTCCTTAAATTTTTAAAATGGCCCCTGAAAATTACCATCATGACTTCATATTTAGTATTAATGAAGATGTAACTCACAGAAACCATAGAAAAGGGTGTTTTTGGTTGTAAAAGAGTGTTGAAGGTTATAAAGGCAGATTCTGTGGACCCTCACAATCTGAGAACGTTAGTTTCTCGCCCACTTAATAGTCCTTAAAAGCATTCTTCTGTTTCGGCCAATCTATTGCTAAAAATACTTACTAAATAGTAACCAGAGCTACTGGCTATTCTCAGTGGCATGTCACGATTCTTTGGTAAAGTGTTAATTCTGAAAGTTTTATAGCCGCCCTGGGACGAAGAAAGTGCTTGGAAAATGGAATCGTTGAAAATAAAAATGTTTTAGTCATCAATTAAATAATGCAGGTCAGTGCATGTTGGAGACCCATTTGAGTTTCTAGATTTATTTTAACAGTTAGTAGGCTTGGAATTTATTAATTTTATTTTTTATATGCAATTCGAGCTTAATCGATGAAAATGCATTTGTATAAGTTGTCTGCGGCAGGATCTGACAATATAATGTCATAAGGCTATTCAGAATTAATATAATTAATAAGCCTTTTGTTTAATAATGTTTACTTTATAATAATGCTGTTTCTGTATTTCTGTAATGTTCTGATAACACTATTTAAAATTAGAAAATACGACCTATTCTGTAGCTAGGCGAAAAAAGATCTCTAATTAGAAAAAAGAAAAGTAGTAACGTGTAAATGTAATAGATGAAGGTAATAAGAACTTCAAAGAAACTCATAGAGCGGATTAAAGGAAATTTTAATTCATTGGTCTATCCGAATTATATCATATCAGTAATACCAATCGCGCAGCAGCGCTTATAAAAAAAGTAAAAGGATTTTATTTGTACACGTTAGGAGGGGGCCACCCAAATAATGAAAGTGTTAATTATTAACACTAGTTGTCAAATATGTGTGACATACTTTAGTAATATATTTAATGGAACTACAGGGTGTCTCAAAAGAAAGTTTACATTTGTTTAGGTTTCTGAGTGAACCCAACGAATCTGAAGGGGGTAGAGGGTATGTCAGTTGGTAGCCAGGGTCTTGGGAATTCAGTCGCTATGGATCGTTTCTCGGGTGCGGACCGTGCGTTGTGAGTGCGAGAGATTTACAAAAACGGTGATTCGGCGACTGTAGCGCGTAGAAGATTCTGCAGTATTCGAGGTTTTCGCCACTTAAATGATGCACCAACCATTCCTCTGATTAAGAAATGGGGCGAAAAGTATGAAGAGACTGGTTCAACATTGGAAAAACCTAAATAAGGGCAGCCAAGGTCATCAAGATCGGTAACAAACGTGGATAGTGTTAATCTATTCGTGACAATCTGAACCTCTCACTTCAAAAGCGCGCAAGTGCTTTAAATGTGCATAGATCATCCTTACATCGCATTTTGCAGAAAGACTTAAAGCTGCATCCCTACAAAATCCAATCGGTCCAAGAACTAAACCCCCAGGATGCCAGTCAGAGGCTTGGATGATGTTATTTTTAAGAAATAAATTCTCAAATTGTGTATTTTTATAATTATTTAAGTATAATTAATAAACATTTTTTCGATATACAGCTTACTTCTTTTTTAATTGGTCCACCAAATATAAACTTTCTTTTGAGACACTTTCTAAGGGGGCTACTGCCGAATCACCGTTTTTGTAAAACCCTCGCACCCATAACGCACGGTCCGCACCCGAGAAACGATCCAATTGACATACCCCCACTCCTTTCAGATTCGTTGCGTTCACGCAGAAACCTAAACAAATATAGACTTTCTTTTAAAGTTTATGATAATGTATTTTATATAATGGACATATTTGCTGCTATTTTAGAAAGTTGTTATAAATCTATTTGGATATAAAAAAATCATTTATTCGTTTAAATGATTTTAATGATTAATATTACATAATAAAATGTAAAAGTATATAGGGTTTAAAACATCACTCTTTTGCTTGTTGCAAAGTGATAAAAACTTTAGACCGCTTGCCCATATTTTTAAAGTAAATCGAATGGAAACCTTTAGACATCGCTAGTAATAAAAAAATGGATTCATACCACTGTCAAAAATAACAGCTCATTTGTTATTTATGAATTTCCATAAAAAAGTATTTATTGTTATTTATTTAATCTTCTCGACACATCCTGTAAACTATAATATAATAATAGAACTGAAACAAAAGTAAATACTGGGTCGTTCATATAAAATGTCCGTTATTATTATTTCTAAAATTCAAAGTAGAATTAGTGGACTTGTGTTGTTCGCTATTGATGTTTACAGATAATTATCAGCTGTTACTAGTCCTCTCTTATTTGATAATATTCACTATCACTACCATTAAACGAACATTTTTTATAATCCAATCCAAAATGGTCATGGAAGCAGGCATTGTTCCATATGCTTGGGTTGGCTAAAGCTGCAAGAAACATTATCACCGCGTTTGGGGAAGGGTGTTGTAATGAACGGACCATTCGCCGTTGGTTTGAGAAATTTTCCAACCAAAAAGTTATTGGTTTATGTGTGATGGCCAATGGTAAGAATAATTCATTTCTGCTTTCTACCCAGATGTGAAACATTCTCATCCCCGTCGTACTCGAGGGGTATTGGCATAATGCAACAAAAGCTTATCAAATGACAACCTCCATTGGTTAATCGGAAGGTAATTGGTCAATTGAAAACAACGACAGACAGTGAAGAAATTAAACGTGCTGTGTTACGAAGTCTACCTTCACCCATCTTATTCCCCAGAGTTTTCTCGAACTGGTTTCCATCAATTGGAAGTCGTTTTCAAGAGTGAACGTAGAAGGTTTTTTATGGTGATTTCTAAATGTTACAAATATATACTTACTGTTGTAATTTTATGAATTGTTAAAGTTTATTTGGATTCTGCGGATATTTCCTAAAAATATTTTACAGTGAGATATTTAGCAGTTCTAACCGTCGAATTCCCATACACTGAAGGGTAAGGACAATTAAATTATCTATTATTATAATCAAACAAAATTAGAATTAAAGAGGATTTACGTGTAATAATTGAGTGCAAAGTGGATTATAATAGTATCTATCCAATCGTATTTCAATCAAAATTGGATGTGATTTACTTTGTGACAGTTTAACCTTTTATAAACTCTGGATTTCCCCACATCACCACGACAAAAAAATTGGTTGGAAAAATTGTGTTTTATTTTTATCCTAAAAAAACCTGTAGGTAACAGGTGGTGGAACTCGCTACAGACGTTTCACTGGCTGGATCTGCCACTATTTAGTCAAGCGTAGCCACACCTCAAAGGGATCAATCTATATGGAAATCAAGTGTAATATTCTCCCTCGAAAAATGACACCGATCGTTTTTACTCTTCTTAATGCACCTAAAACTTGAATACCGTTATAAAGTCATGGCCTATCTATTATATTTTGCATGTATGAATAATTTATTAGACTGCACATTGTTCTTTTTTTTTATTTTAAGAACTTTATGAAAATCGCATAAATTAATAATAATCGCTATTAATCTCTTTCAGGTAAGTTTCTTCTGTGCATTTAATCACCATTATCAACTTAGGCTGAAGTTAACTTGAACCAGTTATAGATGTGTGAGTTAAATTGAATAATTTATTTATTTTATTGTTTTTATTCATTTATATCCAAAAATTACCCCCATCCTCAAATGTTGAAAAATAGCTTCTTAGAATACTTAGAATCTTAATACAAAATAATAAATAATTGTAAAGAAAATAATTTTTATTGTCTGTCCAGCTCTGCAAGTTTTTATTCTACTTTTTTATTCAAAATGGTGGCCAGTTATGTCAGAACAGAGAAAAACAAAACGATGTAAATATATGCTTATTTATTTTGCTTTTGTACAACCAAAGAAAGGAAAATTTTATATTCATACATTCATAAAGGTATTTTTGTCAGATAATAAAATCCAACAAACTAAATTGCAATGGTATTATAACGGTATTACAAATCAACCTTCTAATGTTTATTTTGTTTACCGGACCTACTTGAAATATCTTAATCTTTGATTTTTTTTTTTTTTTTTAAAGGACCATTTATTTATTGGGACAACCTATTTCACTGTATATAAAGTGCCTTTAAATTTCTTACTTATGACTTATCTATAATAGCATACTGAAGCCTATTTGGACATATGTAGCAGAACTTTGGGGTTCAGCAAAAAAAAGTTCACATACAAGATTCAAACAACACAGTCCAAAATTCTCAGAAAAATTGTTAATGCACCATTGTATATTTCGAATCACACCATACACAACGACATGAACATTCCCACTATAAAATCATATATTCATAACAAATACATGACATTCCACTCATTGTCACAATATCACCCAAACCCACTCGTTCTTCCGCTTTCCTACTCCCTGTTACCTGGACTGGATAGGAAAAGATTAAAAAGACGTTGGCCAAGAGACCTACTCACCTATTGATATTTATATTTTTACTCCATCATCATATAGAAGTTCATGTAGAAAATAAAGGTGAAAAACACTAGGATCAAATTTGCTGAATGCGCAAATGAAAATTAAATTATAAAATAAAAAAATAAAAAATTATACATGCTTTACATTTTAGACATCTTCTCAATGTGATGTCAACTTTTCCAAATCAATGCTATTAATTAATTTCATGAATTTGGGCCGGATTGTATAATATAGCCAATCTTATCCTCTTAATTCTATTGAAATAATTAGTTTGGACCATTACCTTTCGTAAAATTGGCAGTCATAAATCACGTGTTAAATTTAAAGTTCAATTATTCTTTTATGATTGTTTGTCAAGCAAACTATTTAATGAAGATCTTTTACATGAGTTACGTTAAATCTGTTACATTAATATTTGTAACATGATTTTATTTGATTCGCTTACGAAATATTTCATGTATTAGATCTTCATAAAATGGTTTTCTTTATAAATAGGCATAAAAAAATGATTCAACTTTAATAATAGTTGAAGTTTCAGGGTGTAATTTATGGCAACATATAGTTTCAAATGATTTTTTTTTTTGTTTTATTCATAAAATTACACTTAATTTTAGATATGTGATGCTCTAGTGCTTAATTAATTATCTTATTAGCTATTTTATAATAAAATGTAATTATCTTAAAGTTAGAAGTCATGTCGTTGGGAATTGGTTTCAGTGATAATAATCTAGAAGTCAGATGGAACACGGATCTATATTTAGCGAATGGTTCGATCCTAATGCAATTGATCAGGAGCTATTTGTGTATCTGAAGATTTGAATTTAGCTACTGTCTTATTATTTCAGTTAATGACCGGCTTTGTATGATAATTACTATTTGATCGATCAATTTTATTTTTTATTTTACATAGCAATAGTAATATATAATAAAAATTATACAGGACAATGAGGGTGATAACTGTAATAATTAATAATAAATAATTGTAAAATTTAACAAAATTAATTACTTTATTTGTTAATCAATGAAATTTAAGATATTATCATATAATTATTTTGTATTTGTGACGGATTATGAACATATTTGTTAACAAAAATGAATCGAAAGAAATATTTTGTCTTATAATAAATTTATGAAAAGTTATCAATAAATAAAGTAACTTAAAACTAAATAAAAAAAGGTGGAATAAAATGTTTGTATTCAAAGGTACTTAAGAAATGGAAATGCTTATGCAAAGTAATTTGGAGAAACATGTACTGTAAAGAAGAGGCAGCTATAAAGAAATGAAGTACTAAGATAAAGTATCGGAAAGACACATGTAAAGACATTCACCAATACAAGTGAAATAATGGAGAAGAATATGTAAAATTATCTCCATTATTTTACATATTATTCTCCATTATTCCTGTAAAGATATGTAAAATAATGGAGAAACTTAACTAAAGTACTGGAGAAACACAAGTGAAATAATGGAGAGGCGTACGCAAAATAATTGGAAGACAAATATAATTTTTTTTAAATTTAATTTATTGATATTTACAACTATAATATGATTGTAACTAGTAAATCTGCTGATATGTACATTATGCCATAAAAAACACATGTGGAGAAACTATCCATCGGCAGCACTCCAAAGACATATATAAAGCAATGGAAAGGCATGAAAAATTAGTAGGAAGGCATATGTAAAGTATTGTAAAGGCAGCGAAGGGTAGTAGGAAGAGATATGTAAAAGTTATAGAAAGTAAAGTAGTGAGGAGGCCTATTAGTGAAGAGCACGCATATTATGTAGAGTTGAGAAGTTCCCAACTTAAATAATATTCAACTTAATTTACCTCATTATAAGTATAATATAACCTCATTACAGGGATAAATTATTCCTCAAAATTTTATTTTAATAAGCCAAAATCAAGGTAGTATCCTGGGGCCCATCCTATACACGATATATACAGCTGACATCCCAACCCATCCAAGCACTGTCCTCACTACTTACGCTGATGACACATGTGTGTTATCAGTTAATAAGGATCCATTTGTTGCATCCCAATCTCTTCAATCCCATATCTCACACCTACAAGAATGGTGTCAAAATTGGAGGATTAAAATAAATCCTAACAAATCCCATCAAATTACCTTCACCCTTCGTCGTAAACCTACGAATTCCTGTCCTACTGTATCGTTTAATAATACACCACTGAACCCTGTCGAACAGATACGTTACCTAGGACTCCATCTGGATAAACGTCTCACTTGGAATCCTCATACAAGACTGAAAAGACAAGAAACTGCTCGACGTTTTCGCCTACTTCAACACTTACTGGACAAACGCTCTAAGCTACCAATTAATTACAAAAGACTTATTTACATGACAGTCATCAGACCTATTTGGGCATACGGAGTTGAGCTTTGGGGCTCTACTAAACCATCCAATTCATCTCGTATCCAATCCTTGCAATCCAAAATCCTTCGTAAAATCCTCAATGCTCCTTATTATGTCACAAACAAACTCATCCATCATGATCTTAATATCCCATATGTTACTGATTTGGCCCAAACTAGATACCTATCCTTCCATAACAAGCTCCATTCGCACTTGAATCCGCTAGTCTCTCAGCTTGCTTCCCATACTATTCCTGATAACCCTCCGAGGCGTCTGAAAAGAAGATGGCCTCGAGATCATCTACTATAGAACTTTATTGGAGTGCTATCGATGGGTAGTTTCTCCACAAGTGTTTTCATGTCATATTATACATTTTTGCACATTTACTTGATATAATACCATTATAGTTGTAAATATCATTGAATTAAATAAAAAAAAAAATAAAAAAAAAAATAAGCCAAAATAGAACTAAGACTATATTAACCCTTAACTTGGAAGAATTTTATTTTTTTAATATCAAAATAATGCTCATACCACAACCCTTAAGACCCAAGGATGTCTAGACATAAAAAACTAAAAAAAATATCATGAGGGTAGTTAAAAAAAAAATCACATGTATCTTGTGGAATACATTGTCAAGAGCATTAATAAATATATTACACTAAATTCTGATGTATCTCCACAGATGCATTATCAACAAAAGGGTTAAATAATCATTTAACCCTTTAGCAAACGATGTTTCATAAAATTTTCCATTACGTTTTTCATATTAGAAAAGAATAAATGAAAAAAATAATTTGTTTAAGTTTTTTTTTTAATATTTGGTATAACCCATTTTGAATTAGTAATCAAATTAATGCTTCTCAACAAAAAAATGTTCATAATTTCTTTGCCCTTTATAATAATTTCCCCCGTTTCTGGTCCCTAGTTAGCCCCGTATTAGATCGAGGCCAACAATAGGCTATAAACTGTTCTGGGAACATCAATGGCTACAGTTTAAAATACTTCCAAGAGCTCGTGATGAAACCGGTTCCTATATTGTTACCGGCACAATAACCGATTTCGGTAACTTATTACCATCAGAGTTCGTTACTGTTTAACGTTTATTAAATCAATATAACCTTCCACACAAATAACATGTCACCTTTTAGAAACGGTTTTAAAAAAAACTAATCTTATTTATTTCTATCCTACACGATATCAAGGCAACTAGAAAATGTTTGTTGGTTTTGGTCGACCAACAAAGATCGATAGTTTTTATCGATAGGCCTGTTATAGTAGCATTGGTGATATAACAATTTTTTGTTTTCAAAAACTTTGAGGAGAAATTCGTCAAGGAAATAAAATAAAATGTATTAACAAAATAATTATATAATTAATTTGAATACCAATAAAATAAAAAAAACCTTTTACGATTTCAACACATGAAGGGCCTTGGCATGGGTTCGGTACATGGTTGAAACTGTTCTGTTCCTAGGACATTGATTGTGCAGAAAGGTGATTCGTTCGAAATTATGCTCGACCGCCACATTTTTCCTCAAATTAAGAGTGCCCATTTTATATAGGCTAGGTGAGCCCCAGGAGGGTCTGTAGAAACCGTAGGGTCTATCCGGGACTGTTAGCAGATTAAATAATCTATCTACCGCTGGTGTCCACATCTAACACACAGGCTACTCCGCTATTATTAAAAAAAATAAAACCCTAAAAAAAAAAATACACTCGAATGTGACCTTTTTCTTGTTGTTTATAATGCCATTTCCTATTCCTGTTGTGAGAAACAGAATGGGATATTGCTATAGATTAACAACCTTTCTGACAAGAGGTCAACATTTATTCGCTGGGTTCTCGTCCCATATATAATGCATTGTATTTGTGATATACCATGCTAGTTACATTATTTGAGATTAGCAGCTGCTGACACTCCTTTGTCTACTGTCCTATTCCCTACACTTGATACTAGTGCTATAGAGTTATATAATAAATTATATATAACTTTTATATAATAAATTATATATAACTTTTATATAATAAATTATATATAACTTTTATATAATAAATTATATATAACTTTTATATAATAAATTATATATAACTTTTATATAATAAATTATATATAACTTTTATATAATAAATTATATATAACTTTTATATAATAAATTATATATAACTTTTATATAATAAATTATATATAACTTTTATATAATAAATTATATATAACTTTTATATAATAAATTATATATATTACAGTCAAGCCAGATGCCAATGTAATTGGAAGAAAAATTTACTAAAACGCAACCATTCAATCTCTTTAAAATCAATAAGTGAATAAATTAAATTAAGGGATTTTTCATATGAAATGTCCGTTTTTATTTCTAAAATTAAAAAAGGAATTAGTGGACTTCTGTTGGTTACCATGTTTATGTTCTGATGTTGTAATGAGCTGTTATTAAATGTCTCTTTTTTGATAATGTTTGCTATCACTACAATTGAATGAGCATTGTTTAGTGTGTCATCAAATATGTCCAAGGAAAAACGATGGGTTTATACTCGGCAACCCTAACTCCAACAAACCACCGCGTTAGGAGAAGGGTGTTGTAACGAATGGACCATTCACCGTAGGTTTAAGAAATTATTAGCTGGTGGCTTAATTAATGGTCATAAATAAATAATACATTTCGCCTTCCCACCCAGAGGTGAAACCATCACATCCCCATCTTTAGGGATATTGAAATGATACAACAAAAACATATCAATAGCCATAAGCTTATCGAAAGGAACCTATTATCCTTATACCTCCTCGTGTGAGGACAGGCAGTGAATAAACTAAACGATCTGGGTTGCGAAGCCCTTCCACACCTACCTTATTTGCCGGACTTATATCCAACAGATTTCCACCGGTCAGCCATTAGGAGTACTTAGAGTAAAAGGGTTTAGAATATTTCACTAGACTAAACGCATTTTCAGACTTAATTCCATCACAAAACCCTGAATTTTCCCGTTTTTGGATTGAAAATTTGACAATGCGATGGTAAAAATGTATAGAAAATGAGGGGGTTTCATATTAAATGTTCCTTTGAAAACGGACATTTAATATGAAAAGACCCAATTCTTAGACCACACTTCCTTGCTGTTAGTTACCAGTTGATAGTTATCGGAACTATCGATAGGCGGTCATCGAACTATCGCTAACCCTCTGGTATTGAGCGAAATAGAAAATAGATAGCGGGGATCCTTCGTGTTCCTCCTCTCATTCGAAGGCAATAGCGGATGGGCTAATTGTTGAAATGCTGCCGAGGAACACGCAGCCACGCAACCTCATCTCGAGTCCAGTCCACGACCTCCGCTCAGGTTCTTCTTCTTATTTAATCTTCTTCTTATTCTTACATTGATTTATTTATTATTATATAATTATTATATATTACAATTAAATATATAAAATTTATTATTGAAAATTTTCTTTTCCAAAAATTGATTGAGAGGAGTTGTTCCTCAGTCGAATCAAGTCACAGGGAAAGCCTATGAGGATTCATTCGACCTGGCCCATTACCTTACTTCAGGTTTTTCCATAATTCAGTACAATACTTCTATAATTAGCAATCCGAAACTTTCAGTAGAGTTCTATTGATCAATTCGTATCATATGTATCATTATTAGGTAAATAGTAATGGCTTATAATTCAATAAATATTTTTATTTGTGTTAATTTCAGAGTATAAACATTATGTGGGCCGTTATTTTTTGAAAGTGGTATACGTCCATTTTTATTCCCGATATCTGAAGGTTTCAAGGTATCTGAAGGGTGGAAGGTTGGAATAACGTTATAAATATGGGCAGACGGTTAAACATTTGTATCCCTAAGCACTTAGCAAAGAGTGATGTTTTTAACCCTATTCTCCTTTTAAATTTTATTATGGGATAATAGTCATTAAAAAAAATAAACAATTTTTTTTTATCCAAATGGACTTATACCACTTTCAAAAATAACAGCTCTTATGTTGGATATCAAATTCCATATATTAAACAAACATGATAGCCGTTGCGTTGAAATATTAACATATATTAGTTATTTGCAATCATAGCAGCCGCGAGGATGTTAAATAAAAAAATATAAAATAATTTAATTGGTTTTATTATCTCAGAAAGACACGTCTATAACTGCAACCTTAATAAATACAAACTACAAAACCTTCCTATCGTCTTCGCTTTCAGCCTTTTTTCAGGAATTAGGTAGTCGCCAATATATGAGGGTGGTCTGAAAAGTTTCTGCTAGACGACCGCCGAATTAAAGTGAGGGAGATAGCAGAGGTTATGAACATGTCAAAAGAACGCGTTTGACACATATTAAATCAACATTTAGATATGAGAACATTAGAATTATAAAATAAAAACTGTTATGCATTCTACAAGCTGTATTCCTTGCGGATATATTTTTTAAAACGAAAATTTAGCAAAAAGACTCATTAACATTCCAATTTAATACAATTTCGATTGCATGTTAATGTGATTAGCGTCAGAAAGCCCGTGCCATACGGACGCTCCAGTATCGATGACTAGCGATGTATATCGACATTTATCAACATGACTTCGATGACAGTTAGATGTATCGAACACTCAGCGGTGGCTACTTTGATTAGAATTCACATTGGAAACAAGTTAAAGTGAACGCCATCTCTAGTCATTCTCGTATCATCTCTTCTGCCAACTCGATATTAGAACCAGCTTCGATCAGATTAATAAGCTTATATATCGATCTTCGAAATTTTCGGTACGAAATTTTGGTCTCTTTATTTGATCTTGAGAGTTGCACAAGACCAAACCTATAAACATTTATTTAAAACATACTAAGGTTTAACTATATGCAATAAACATGTCCACATACCTAATACTAAAAACTTAGATCTGCCAACTTATGCCCTGACAAGAAATTCGAACGCTGTAATACAAAAACAATCTTCATTTTCTTGATATTTTACGTCATTAACAAATAATTCCTGAACCGTCCATTTTATCGAAAAACTTATGGTATATTCAAATTTAAAAAATGAACTTTTTATAGTTAGTACCTTATAATTATGATATAGTGAAATGAAATAGTGTTTCATGGAAAAACATGGACAAAAAGGTGTTTAAGTAATCATAAAATAAAAGATTAGAACCAAATTTTTGCGAGTGGGTAGCTCCGTACATAGCTCACTGGCAACGATCGGTATTTTCCATTAAGTAAGTAAGTAACTATTTGCCGTAAAGTCGTTGTATTTTTTCCTGTTTGCCTTCTCTCCTTCCACAAACCTCTTCAGTCCACTTCTTTCCAATTCTTTTTTCTTTATATATATGTTGTAGTTTCACTTTCATCACTTTTTCCAGAATTTTCTTTTGTTTGTTTATTTAACGTCACTTTATGCTGCAGCGGCTGATTGAACGATACTACAGTGCGGGAGCTCTAATTTTTACCTAGGATTCGGATTTTTAACGAGTGCCTCTCATCGTACAGGCTCGGAACCCCGGTTTAACGTCTCTTCCAAAGGACGGCATAACTAAGGATTTTTTATTCCCTTTAAAAAGTAACAGGACCTACCAGGCTACGGCTGCGATCTTGGGCTTAGTAGGTTCTTATGCAAACCACTAGACCACAAGAAACTACCAAAGACCAAGAACTACAGGATTTTTACCTGTCTGCTATATTTTTGTGGAAAAGTTCAACTTATTAAGGACCGAGTTTATTTCACCTCAATTGGTTTCCACTGTAATACTTATCGTTGTGTAGGAGACCCATAAAAATTGGGTGGAAAAGAAAATCCTGATGTTATTTGTTGTAGCCTGTGTTATAGACTCTTCTTTCAGACCCTCTATTTATAAACTGGTCTATAAATCTTCCTCAGTATTTTTTTCCTGTTTCTCTTTCTCCTTAATATTCTTCTTTATTTTATATCCCTGGATTATTTCTGAGGCATACTCGTAGACGGGTTCTGGTAGAACCGCTGTATTATGGTGCCTTAATTTAGAGTTGACGGAGATATATTTTTTTGTTGTATTGATTCCGGGTAAGTCTGTTTACTTTCTGTATTATATAATATTTTAAATAGAAAGTGAGATGTGGGACAGTGTAAATTTGTATATAACTGAGATATGTCTGCAGTCTGTTTAATTAGACTGTACTGTACTGTTTCGAACCGTTGGCGTAGAATGTTCTTCTCTCTCTTCGGTTCATTTTATGTATATAAACCTTATTAAAAAAAAATCTCTTTTTTGGCAAGGAATCCAGCACTTATTTGATCGCGGACTTCCTTAACTTATTGAAGACCTCTTTTACAATTTATTAGTGGTATTTAAAAACATAGTCTTCCCCAGACTAAGAAACGTTAATGAATCCTGGACTATTACCTTCAAGCACCAAAGGCAACAAAGAGATGAGGTTCTTGAGGAGAATAGTTGGAAAAACAAGAGAACAGAATAAAAGAAATCATAATTAGAAAAAAAATTGGGGTAAAGCCAGCTTATTGTATAATATAAGAAAACCGGTTACTCTGGTTTGACCATGTGAAAAGATAGTATAGGGTGAAAGAATACCTACTGAAGTCTAGGAGAGGAGAGTGAAAGAAAGAAAAATTACAAGAGGGGGGCTAGAAACGCCCGAGAAGTGAGGAAGAATCATTTTGGGAGAGAAGCATGGATTGGAGCAGGCAATGACAACTGGTACCGTGGTACATGAATCAGTCTCAACAAACAGATCCTCAACACTGATCATGTGGTAGAAGAGGAAAAGAATAAACTGGAATTATAACAAACAAGCCTGAAGGTTACATGCTTTATACTATGTAAAAGATATCATCTTTCATTTAGGACTAGATATTAGTTTTATTTTCTGGACTTAGGGGCTTAAAAAGTTCACCGTTCACTAAAACGGATATCATACTAGACTAATCCCTTCAAAGCTAAGTCCTCCGAACATTATTCAATGTTCCAACATACAGAACAAACATTACCATCCTGAAGTTATTGTCCCGTTCGTTTTAACTCTTATTCCTTCTCCATTCTCCGACATTCATTAGAGGCTTTATTCGTCATCCGAATCCTTTAGCAGGATCTTAATCTAGATCTACTCATCTCCACAATCCTCTTCGTCTTTTCAATGCTTGGACTGGTAGATGCCCGAAGATATTTCGTAAATTCGTATAAACCGTATATTCGTATATTTGTACATTTGTTTGCGATACGTCTTAGTATTTTATCAAAATTTGAGTATCAAAAACCGTTATTCTTTTATTAATTAAATTAAAAATCAAGGAAGATGGTTCATCTTACTATAATTATTTAATGGTCAAATTTTACTTTTGGCGAATCCTCCAGGCCCTGTGTAGAAAAAGCAATGAATTTTCTTCATTTATATGTCTATGCCTCAAATTATTTTTTGAAGTTCTTATTAACTCCATTTTTAAAGCTTATTATCTATATATGCTGATATATATCAAGTTTTAAATTAGCAAATCATTACCGAGTTAGCTAGTATTAATATAATTATTAATTTTACGAGTTTTAATATCTGGAAGCTGGGGTCTAGACACTGAGCTATCCCGTTCCCCTCATAATACATAACTTAATATTATACTAGATTATTAACCGCGAAGGTAAGGTCATTTTTTCTTAGCATGTAATCCTATACTACTCAGCCACTATCATTGCACATTTGTTTATGAATAAAAAAATAAAAAAATAAGTTTATAACTATTCCTCTGAAGATCGCATACAGACATCACGTAGCCAATACATCTACTAGCTAGAGGTTCATACTTAATGCCTCGACCAATCTGCGGGATTGGTTCGTGGTCATCATTTATCTAGAACCGATAAAACTCTACTTCACTTCAAGATTCTAGGAATTTGGATTCTCCGGTCCGAAAAAGTTCCTTTAGGCCTTAATTATACCAAGTAGTATAATAATATATTTATTATTGAATAGTATAATCGTAAATATACGAATAAATGATACAGCTGTAACGCTACAACGATAGCTGGAATACGTGCTTCATTGTGATGGGCGCTAACATATCAGGAATCGAATTTTTTTACAATAATATGATGACATGTCTGATTAAAACCTTATCAATGTGAATTATCGGAGTAATTCAATTGTAAACTTTCAATATGGTCCTTCCAAACTGTTATATTTCAAAATGAGCTTATATGTTGTTTTTTATTTAATGTGTGACAATCAATGTGATGTTGTTTTATAGTGAAAGTGTTGGTAATATAGTTTTATTATTTATTTATAATTATCTTTAAAATAACGTTTTTGTTTTGTTGTTTATAGTAATGATTCATGAATGATGTTTATTTTATTTTATAACTACCTATTCATATTTCTTCTAAAAGAGTGTTTTTGTTTTGTTTTTTTGTAATCTGTGACGAGTATTGGTTGTTTTATTTTATATTGTCACAAAAAACTATATTTATAATATAATAAAATTATATTCTGGAACTGAACTCCATTTTACCTCCTAGGGAGAGGCTTTTGTCATAATTTGATGTCAATAAAGCTTTATTATTATTATTATTATTATTATTACAATCAATGAAAACGTGATCTAAAGTTAATGCGCACTGTTCATTTCAATTCATTTAATAAATAGCTCGAATAATCCATGATAAAATGCATAGCGAACCCAATGGTTCAATGCTGATACCACCAATCTGCCCTTACAAACTTCCGTCCACACACTACATTCCAAACCCAAATGTTTACACACGTTCACCTTATCGCAAATCCTTCCTGGTACACCCCAGCCTACCCCTCGGACGTTTACCAGTCGGCACAGCGCTTATTAACTTCTCAGGATTTCGTTCGTTTTTTAAGTCCAACTAAACATTCGCGGCTCTATCACTTCAATTTTATTAACACGCTCTGTAATCCTGCGTTGAGTAATCCCCTAATTCTCCAGTGTATTCATCCGTTTTTGGAATGGAACATTCTACGGAATAGCTTATTTCGAATACCTGAAAAAGTTGTTCATCATTCAACGTTAACGGCCAGGTTTGTGATAATATCTGTTAAGAACTGATGGGATGATGATTTAAAAATTCTTATTTTTCAAATTTTGAGACAAAACGCTAAGAGCTTAGTAAAGTCAAGAGAAGTAAAAAACTAGCATTTCCTGCCTTTAATCACGCCTTTATCTCCTTTTCACTTTTTTTCTAGTTATCATAGACTCTAAGTGCTTAAACTTTTCGACATGGGTTATAGCCCCCAGGGGTATAGCCCACCATTTTCAGAGAATTCCTTTGGTATTCCATTCTGACTACAGGACCAAACCATTTAAATTGGCTTGACTCTAGGAATTCCTTCATCAAGATGACTTTATGTTCCTCCCTGATCGTTTCATTGCGTATATAGTCTCTTCTTGTGTGCAGTTCTTCGAAGATATTTCATCCCTGGAGCGGTGACTCTGATCTCCAGTCAGCTCCATATAAGAATATACTGTTTTGAAGTTGGAACTTCACTTTTCTACTAACTTCTCGTATATCAATTATAGAATTTCAGATCTGGTAGTAGACCATGTTTGCTTTATTTTCAATTCTACTACCAGTCATATCCAAAACTTATTCTCTCCTACATCTCTTTCGCCAAAAACACCATTTCTGCTATTAACAACATACTTGGTATATATACCAATGTACTAGTGTATATTTTTTTGCTTTATATTTGTATCCACATCTGTCAAGTACATACAATTATTATAAATATATAAGTATAAGTATGTGTATAAGTTATACTCTTTTTGATGGACCCTATTATAAAGCGAAAGATAAAATGAATGGACACTATTTATCAAACAATAAGTGGACAATTGTTTGATGGTGTCCAGTCATTTAGCTTTTGTGGCTTTACCCCCACTACATTATCGATGACCGCACTAAACTGCTTCAGTCTGTCTGCTGCAGGAGTCTCGCTCCGCCAGCTCTACAGGTAGGCCCGACCACTATCCTATATCTATTATCTTGTAACCTGCATCTTGTAATCTTGTAAAATGAATAAATTCATTTATTCATTGAGGCTACTTTAACACACAATATATATTTATATATTTACAATATTTTTTATTCTATGTATTTATACTTTTAAAATTAAGATTGAAAGAAAGAAAAAAAGAAAATAAATTTTATTCTGGGACATTTAGTCCCATTTAGATTCTTTGGTTATATATATATACTTACTATATATATTCGGAACCACTGCTATAGTAGAATGTAGAATAACAATATAGAAGGATAAATTGAGAATGAAAAGAACATACACTAGCGTTTATACAATTAGCAGTTACTTTGTACAACTGCAACAACGTCATTTAACAATATAACAAAGTCTACATAACATAACAATAGAATTATCTAAAATAATGGTACTATTGCGCTTTTTAAAAGTGCAAAATATGATTCTCACGGTAATCAAACTCGAATATTCAAGATATTCAACTAGCAATTAAGGCAATAGAGGGGTATAGCTTTGATCATTGTAGCTGTTGGAAGTAGAAGCCAGAGCTGTATATATTAGTATGCTTTGTATCAATTACCAAGAGACAGGACCGTGATGAGTCGCCAAATTAGAGTCGCCAAATGGGACATTTAGATTCTTTGATCAAAGGTCAGATGCACAAGTAAAAACATAACAAGGAGGAGAATAAGATAGTTGGGGTGGTGACCAAATAAAATATAAATAATAAAAATCTGAAATAATATAAATTAGGCTTTGTCAAAGACAACGTCTATAGCAGCCATGTAAAATAAAAAATAAAAAAGCATTTACACCTTTTAAACCACCCAGCCAGACAATCATTACCTCCATATAATCCATCCGGTCAATCAATAATTATTTAATAAAAAATATATTTAAACATTATAAGATTCTTTTCTGTTTATGTTTTATATAATTAATTTGTGCAGACTAGTCGTTATATTCTACTTTTAAAAAAATAAAACATAATGGCGATCGAAAAAAATTCTCAAATAGTAAACAAATGTTTATCTTCTATCATTATCATTAAATTTATCTTTAAATCCCAAATTTTAGCTCATACACATAGGCCTTTAGATAAATGTAGTATGTAACAGGGAATCTATCTCCCTTCTAAATTTTAGTATCTTGAAGAACAAAATTCAGGGTGCAGAATATAAAATATAATCGTAGTAAAAGATAAAATTGTCTTTACTCATTTTTCTATTGTTTATCAGTTATTCATCTAATATTTTGTTCTATAATTTGACCCTTCTACCATCGGCTCAATTCGGGGCCTGTTTAGGGCTTAAGTTTGGGCCGAAACGTCCGTTTTCAGAATATAAATTTGAGTTGGCTGGACTCTGCCTGTTTATTCCTATTATCAATCACACTGCACCATGAAACATCAGTATTGTCAGAATAACTTTTAACACGAGAAGAATCTGCTATGTTGTCACTTGCCCAATCAATCATCTCAGAGAAACTTAAGATCTAGTTCAATTTCGAATATTAAATTAATTAATATGGTATGCCACTCTGAGGTACAGTGATACCGTATAGTTACTGATCTAAATACGCATCCCTCTCTTTTCCAAAGGTGTACTTGATTTATTAACTGGGTGTTGTTTTATTTTATAAAATCCTTTTACATAGGATGATATAACTTAAATTTTATTGTATGGTGATCATATTAACCATCAGGATAAGATGTCTGGGGGACCTACAAAGAATGGAAAGAAGTAGACAACCAAAGATGATGATGGAGGGACACCCTGGGGGAAGGTGGAGCAGAGGGAGACTTCGTTGGCTGCAGTATGGAGGAGGATCTTCGAACGTTGGGTGTCGGCAGATGGAGATGGGCAGCCGAAGACAGGTCGGAGTGAAGTAGGTCACTGAGGAGGCCAAGGCCATAGCGCCGTTAATAGATAGATAGATCATGTTAACACAATATATGGCTACTTACAAAATGTCCATTCTCGTTATATGTGACTGCTTACCTCTTGGCTCTCTTCCGTCCTGCCTACCATTAGCCATGAGTGCATCCTTTCCTTTTCGCGGGTACAGAACCTGAATGTTTCCTCTACTTGCTTTGTAACCCTTCACAGCCTTATTTATGATTCGTCCAGAATTGCACACAACCGACATGTTTTCTTTCAACCAAGGTTATAATTATAGAGGCCGGGTGAATCTCTAGAAAATACCAAGATCAGATAAAGTCGGTTAATAACAGAATAGATATTTTATGTGCCATTGACGTTCTAGAACCCGAAACCATGGGATGAGTGTACTGGTACACCCTGAGTTACCTCGCTCATCTGAGTTCGTCCATTTTTTTTTATTAGCCCTCATTTGTAGATCCACGTTAGATAAAATCATACACAAATGTCTGTTTATGCCGGTTTCGAACTCAAGTACGCTAGTACAGTAACCAGTGCCTGTACTCCGAGATAGGCAGTTTGGAACTTATTGTCGACCATGTACCTAGAGGACTATAAACTATATTCCCAGCGCCTATGACCTATATGACCCTCCCCCACTATATCTGGAATTTCCGATGGTATGTGAGTGTTTGGGATTCTGATGGGAAATGGAATGTTAGTATGAATTCATAACAGGTATTTATTGACCCTATTTCGCACGTTAATTGCAAAAATATCTTTTTTTAAGCTTGTCTCCAAAATTCTCTGGATGATGGCTTTAAGAAAAATATAAAATAAAATAAATATTTCATTTTTTTTTTATCTAGGGGAGAATTAAAATCACATTGGACTGAGACTGTTTTCAGTTATTGACTTTAAGTATTAGAATCATCCGTGATGATGGGAATAAATTATAAAAAAACAAAAAGTATTAAAAATAGCGTTGTTTGATTTTTATATTGTTTGAGATATGAAGCATCTAGGTCCTTAGCGCCTGATTTAATTCCGAGATTTAATCATTTATAAAAGAAAAAAAAACAATAATAAAAATACAATAAATAATTTAAAATGGTTTGTATTGTTTAATTGCTTTAGTGGATTAACTTGTGTAACAAGGCGTGTGACATTTTCAGCCCGATCGTATCCTTAGGCAGTTAAGATGTTTTAAGGGACAAAAAATGAGTGCCTTTAACATGCTTTTTATTTTAGTCATTTGTTTTATATCCTGGACTTTAATGGGCTTGCAGTGAACTATTTTATTGATGAATTTTTATTATTCAATAAATATTTTTAAATTTACAATACTTTAGATTGCCTCGAGACTCCTGAAAGGGAATCATGCTATGTCATCGTATATCATACACCATGCTGTAGCATCATGTATCATATATCATGCTGTAGAATTATATGCATCACGCTATTGCTACATTGCAAATAATCAAGCTTCAATGTTTTGTACGAAATGATTTAACACCAAGACAAACATGTGAAAATCACGTACTTGTAATTTAGCCGAAATGATAATAAATGGGTTTAATAAGAAATTTTACGTTAATTAACTTAGTATATAGCTTCTTACGTTTCAAGTTATTGTTGAATTTATGAGCGTAGAAAATTTTTTTACACTTTTAGTATTGTTTTGGAAATTGATGGTTATGATATCAGGAAAATCGGTTTAATGTCCCGTAAACCTGATAAAATATTTAGAAAAAACTTCTAATTTTTTTTTCTTGAAATTGTTTTGTTGGCTAAACTACAAAATTCCATTTTTTTAACGTTCTAACTGTATCACAAATCATTTTTTTTTTACCCTCACTCTAATCATTCTATCCTCTAAATAATTTATACTGGTCAACCAATTATTATTTTAAATAATATTATATAAAAATATTCTTTATGTTTTATATTATTTCTGTTTGACGACTAGTAGTTATATTAAATTAAGTACTTAACCCATTAAGTAAATCCTCTTTATTATAATTACCCAGTGGGGATTTTAATAATAAGTAAATATTAGGATGTTTTAGTATAATTAATATAATCTTAAGATAACTATTATCTACAATCTCGAAAATTTCATTATTTTGCTTTGAGGTATTTTCGCCCGTAACTTTGAAATAATTTGTTGTTTTTTTCAAAATCTCTATAAATAAATAGTTCTTCTAATCGTGTTGCCTTGTTCTGCAATTTATTGCATTTGGAGGCATTCCGTGAGTTAGGTTACATTTGATGTTAAATAACATCGTAGTTATTGTTTTTCAACATCAAATGTAACATAACTCACCGAATGCCTTAAAATGTAATAAATTTCAAAACAAGGCAACGCGATAAGAAAAAGAAGCACTTCAGAAATATTTATTGATAGGGGTTTTGAAAAAAAAATCAATTGTTCGAAATAGTTTTATTTTTTAAAAACTTATTTATTTAAATTTACAGCTGTAAACTGTATACATCAAGTACATATAATGAAAGATAAATCATGCCCCGAGATAAAGGCAAGTGGAAAAACTACCCAGTGGTAGTACTCAAATAAAAACTTCAACTTTCAACAGGTCACGAGGCCATCTTCTTTTCCGACGCCTCGGAGGATTATCAGGAATTGAAGAGGTTGCGAGATTTGAAACTAGTGGGTTCGAGTGGAAATAAAGTTTGTCATGAAAAAAATTAGATCGGATTCGGGCCAAATCAGCAACAAAAGGGAAATAGAGGTTATTATGGACTACTTTGTTCGTAACAAAGTAAGGAGAATTGAGGATTTTACGAAGGATTTTGGATTGTAAGGATTGAACACGAGGGGAATTCGATGGCTTAGTGGGACCCCAAAGATCTATTCTGTAATTCCAGATGGGTCTAATGATTGTCATGTATTTGAGTCTTTTGTAATTAATTGAGACCTTGGAGCGTTTGTCTATTAGCCTGAAACGGCGAGCTGGAAAATACTTTAAATTAAAAAAGAAGTACCCCTCAATCCACGAAGGATCTTTAGTTCAGTACTTGGTAAATGTTCTACTGCATTGACATAAGAAAAATAACACGGACAATTTTCACAGTGTTATTTTTTCAATATTAGGAACATTAACATTATTTCAAATAGGAATTAACAGAAGCTGTTTTTATTGCAACAACCAAAATGTTTTGTTGATCATTACTGAAAATACTAAACCAATACAAGTCTAATGCAAACAAACGCCTATAATTATCTTGCCTAGTTAAATAAAGGCGTTCTTAATTTTAAGTAATTATTGAAAATCATTAAAACGGTTAATGATTTTTTTTCATCGGGGTTACGCATTATTTATCATATCCTGATCCCCAGTACACCTTCTCTCCAATATCCCTTGTCCATGCAACCATCTTCTGTCAGACTTCTAGCTGCCAAATCTTCTCTCATCCTCACAATCCACCCCTTTGAACATTTAATACTGTCCCGAGAAGAGTAGGCTTGGGAGACCTCGAAAGCAGTTGATGAAATCTAATGAAATCTAATTTGATAAAAATACTAAATTGCATTTTGTATGTTTGCGTTCTTTACTGGACTCCTGGGCAGCATTGATAGGTTATGAAGAGATATATAACATGTCATGTGTGTAATAAAAAAAAATTGAATCATTGATTGAAAATAGCAATATTTTGAAATATTACAAAATTTGTAAATACATAGGTGTGTGTGTGTGTGTGTGTGTGTATATATATATAATTGACATTAGTGGACTAGCTTGCTACTGAGAGTATCTCATCTATTTTTATGTAATTATTCTATAGTGATGGTTACGGTTATCTATACCTGTGTGTATGTGTGTATATATATATATATCTAAAAAAAAAAATATTTTCTCGGCTTAATGTGAGATGTGCAATATTTTTTTCTGTTTCTGTCCTTATTATGTCTGAATTTGAAAAATATTTTCATACTGATTGTCATTATGTTAATTCTATGATTGAAGGTTTTGTGATGGTAAATTTTAACTAAAGTATTGTAATTTTTTGTTCTTAAACCTTCTTCAGCAAGAACATTCTGGAATTATTTATCTTTCTTTACGAGGCTCAACAATATAGCCCTGTTACTTTCTTGTACGCAGTAAAAGAGACTTTTTAATTACGAAAAACGTTTTCCGTTTTCAACGGGCCAGGACCATCATTACATGACGTTCTTATTAGAAACTCAAAAATTATGAGCAGTAGAAAGTTCATATTTGGGATTTCTTAATACATTTTTTACTTTATTCTTGTATCCTATTTTTTTAATCACTACATGTTTACCAGATATGACTCATAACTTGAATACATATTTGCAATACATGCATAACATTATATTTTTATACAATATATTGTATAAAAATATAATCAGCTGTACAAGACTCGGTAGATGTTAATTTTATGTATTATGCAAGAACGTGGTTAAACTTGACTGATCATGAAGAGTAGTTTTTAATTAGTTCGTCATGATTTTAAGTCGTTATACATAGAGAGAAGGACATTTTTGTTGGAATTGGATGACAGTTAGATATGTACTTTGCTTGAAGTTCTTGATTTTCTTTGTTATTAATAATTTTTATAACAATATAAATAACATAATAGCTTATGGTTAAAATTTTCAAAATGGCAGTAGTTGTTTACCAGGGAGGATTGGGTTAAGGATGATCTGAAATTTGTTAACTTTGTCGGAATCGCGTTCCCTAAGTCTTTTACGACTGTCACTTTATATAAATTACATACTTATATAAATATTAAAACAACCAGTATCACTGTAGTGGTCCAATGCTTGGAGGGTCGATGGTTTAGTACGTGGTAGGGACCGTAATTTTTCTTGGACAACGGTTGTGCAATGAGGTGATTTGTCCTAGACCATGCTCAACCCCCAGATTTCCCCCCCCCCCTTATTTTGAGCACCCACGTTATAGAGACCGTTAACAGATTAAATAAAAGTCAGCCAGCGAGCAGTCTTTGAACCAAGGACCTCGGCACGGCAACTTCGCGCTCTACCACTGAGCCACTCCGCTCCTTTTTTTTATTAATAAAAATCACAATATTAATAAAAAATGGTTAAAACGTTAACACAAGTGTTTGAGGAAAGTTTTTCTTCTGTTAATAAGTTTTGCCGCTTGGGCCGTTGAGTTATGCCTCTGTTGAAACAGAAACGTCTTTAGTTCCGTGCCATTAATTCTTTCCACTCTCTACGTCTCTTTCCTACGCCTCGCCATCTCGAGGTAGAGAAAAAGCGACTCATCATTTTTAAAGATTTTAACTCGCATTAATCCTGCTCTGTGACAACCGTATGAAAAAGAATAATGATTTTGTTTTACAATCGATAGGTCTTAAGAACGTGGGTTTTTTTATATTTTAGAATAATGCGAAAACAGTAGAGCAATGACAGATGTAGCAAATCAATTGTAATGTAAAAATATAAAAATAATTGTTTTCTTCAGAAATGATTAACATTATTTAGTTGTGGGCGTTAGCAATATTCTTAAAAAATCATTTGAAGCATTCTTTGGAACTTTATTGATAGTCAACTAACTCCAACATTTAAAAATACATTGGAAAGAAAATATTCTGAAGCTAATGGTTGATTAAAGCTTATGTTTAATAGAATTGTTTTATAGCCACAAAGAATTATAAAAATAAAAATAAGCTTATATTGATGTTCCGATTAACATAAGAATATTTTCATGTGAGTTTTATAATTTTGAAAAATCGGATGAGTGGAAATATCTCGAAAACAATTTGCTAGTAATTTACAGGATGCCCTTTCCATCTGCCCAAATTGTCAATAAGAATATTTAATTAAATAATATTATAAATTTCTGGTACAATGCACCATTAGTCACTTATTGTTTTACTAAAGAATATGTGCTGCTTAAAGTTAAATCAACAAACATTATGTTGATAACAAACATTATTCATTAATATTATTAAAATATAATATTAATATTACTGTAATGTATAATTTAAAAATTATTTTAGTCGAAACGCCAGTACACAGTGCGTGACCATCACAAAAGTTTCTAATACTCAAAAACATTTTACTTTTTGATATTTTTTAAAATTTAAAACTTTCCATTTAAATTTCTTTGAAAAGTTTATATTAATATCCGGATTGTTTTTAAACAGATTTTTTTAACCCTTTAAAAAATATAAATGTGTACTAAAAAATATTAAATGCATTATAATGTAGAAAATAAATATGAAATAATTGATTACCATCACAAAAAAAAATACACATTAAGAATAAATTACGCTGTCCATCGTATTATTTGCATTCGCATATAAAATGTTCATAGATTAATGTATTTATTATATTCAGTTCTCTTTATTTATTTATTTTAGCAACACATAACATAAGCATATCTACTTATTAGATAGCAATTTACTATTATATCCGCCACGTTCGATTCTGTTTGAGTTATGATTTAAGGACAAACGTCACCTTTACATCTTATGTTTAGGTGTCATTTTGTGTTCCTGGAGTTGATCTATGGTTTCCCTTGGGCATATCCACCTGCTGCTAAATACATTATATTGTACATTATTAATCCTTTAACACTTCTGCAAGGGAAGCCCTCCTCCACAGCCTCAAGAGAATGTTATGGGTGCATGATTTTGTAATAGTAACATATTACGATGGCGGAGCAGAATTAAAACTTTATGACAATTTTAACCCATCTCTACCAAAAACAGGTACATTCATGCTGGAAGTGAAAACAAAATGTATTTAAACGGAGAATTGTTAATATCGAGGCCTTTGACATTCGAAGTATCAGTTAAATCCACGTTAAGAGCATAATAACATTTACTTTTATTGTCCCATTACTACCACTACCATTAGCTTCAATACCGATTCTCGGTTTGCTTAATTTCAAGCTTACTATATTCCGGTCCTGCTGAGTTTTCAGTCTTATTAGCTGTAGACATTATCTTGTCAATTTTGTTCTTTAGCCTAACATAATGTCTAACTATAAGAATTATTTTAATCACGTCTCCTTAATATATTTCTGTGATTCATCCTGAATAAATTACCAATCTGCAGCAACCTCTGTATCATTACAAATATGGAAATTCTTATGTCATAGCAAAGAGCTTGTATAATCGTGCGTTGTTTTTTCTTTGTCACATGGCGTATTTTTGGATGGCACATTAGTAAGCTGAGGAATTCTGCCAAATGTATCTGGTACCAGTGAGTTGTTAATGGTTAGAGTCCAAGACTATCAAAGATCTAGCCACTCACGAGATCCTTAATGACTTAAACTAGATATGTTCATACCCAGGTGAATCACTATAAATATTCACCAATTATTTTGCTTACGCATACTACAAACGTATTTTCCTTGATATTTCCCTTCTTTTTTTTTAACAAATAAATAAATTTTGTAGTTGCAAACTAATCAAACGAACTCTAAAACAATAAGATATACTTTATTTTTTTAAATTAATTTTGTTTTTGTTCATAGTGAACAATGTGGAGATTTATAGTGAATAAATCAGAACGCCTGAAGGAAGTAAGTTAGGCAACACGCGCGACCGTCCTGCAATGCGGAACTGAGTTGTTGCATCTAAGGCACTGCAGCTCTTTCTTTTAATACAAGTCATTTGTTCCTCCAGTCTACTTCATTTTTCATTTTGTACCTTTCTTCGAAATAATAACCTCATATTTTTTATTTTAGCATGATTTAGATGAAAGTGTTTATTTTCTGTGAATTATATAAATTTAGTTTCTAGGAAATAAATATAGGAATCTTTTTTTTTTATCGGTTAGTTTCCATAAGTCTCTTTTAATAAATAATCTCAGTATCCGCAAATCGTAATGGTTCGTAGACTCAAGAGATAATTCATTATAACTCATCAAAGGTAACACAGAATCCATTATAGGTATGATAATTTTTATCATTAAATTAAACGTTAACGTTAAAATTAAAATTTAACATTAAATTTAATTCATTAAACACCTAAATGAATTAAATACAACAGAGGATATATACTAAAATTGGAGACTTTGCACCTCGCTCCAAAAAACTCCCCCCTTCCTCCAACAATCGTTAATGTGGATACCAATAATATGAAATCATTTTTACAGACAGATCCATAACTGAGGATCCGGATATAGTATACTGGAGCCCAAAGGTAAAAATGTATGGAGAATGAATAAATTGAAATCAGCATTCTCAAGAAAAACTGGCAATATTAAAATTGTTAAAATATATTTAAGAGATGACATATGATGCAAATTAACGATCTCTCTCTACATGATGAATTATGATGTAGGTAAATAAAACGGAACATTACAAATTTCAACACCCACCAAGTCTTAAACAGTATTTTAAGGCTACATATTATTATTTTACTGGGATAATAATTGAATGTTCCATCATCAATTTCGAATGCATATGAAAACAATCTCTGGGGGCATAAGTGGTTTAATGGTGAGGATAACTAGCTTCTATCACCGGTTCGCAGCCCGGCTGGTGGCTTAGGATTTTATAAGAGTGGTAAAAAATCCTTAGTTAAACCTTCCTCCGGAGAAGACATAAAATGGCGGTCCTAATCCTGTACGTTGTAAGTTGTGCCTAAGATCGCTATCCTAATTTTACGTCGATAGGCAAAATTTAGTAAAAATGTGATTGAAACAAAAATAAAATACCGAAGGGCTATAACCTCATCAGAGTAATTTAAAGAGCGATAGTAGTTAATAACACTCCCTTTATTGAAATAAATTCAATAAAAAAATTAACCTTCTTATGATTAACGGATTTAGTTCTCCTTTTATAATCAATGTTAATAAGTTAAAAAAAAATACTAAAATTTAAACAAAAACACTGTATAATGCCTTCAAAGAATATTCATATCGAAATTGGAGAAAATTGGCTATTACTTCGGTCTCGATAGTTTAAAACATGTAATATATGGTCAATAATTTGTATCAGTTAAAACGATTGACTATTTGGATCAGGATTAAAACCCGTAAGCATGTTTGTTACTTCCTGATATTAAAGAAAAATTGTGGAAAACTTAAAAATGAAAGTTTTTTAGTTAAAAAAAAAATTAAGTGGCAGAAGATACCAATATTTGAAACAAACCCTCGCAAAGATTGTTCTATTAGGAGTCTCATACTGATCCTTAGTATTTACCGTAATAGGTTTTGGCTATCACTGAAAAATGCTCTCCAAGTTCTCCACGCCCTTTCTAAGTGTGCCAGTAGATTCTCCCAACTTGAGAGTTGGCCTAGGATTCAAAGAACAGAAGAAACTATTCTTTTAGGAAAAATGTTTTTTAAGCTTAAAAAATAACTTTCCTTATAGGGTAATATATTGCTTTGTGGTTAAAAGGTCCCTTCGGTCATAACCGCTCCTCCACAAATATTATATATTCACATTTATTATTACAATGATAATTACAGTTTCAGTATGTGGATTTGTGGCAGTCCCACGAAATTAATTTTGACCTTCTCAAACTGGTCAGAATGGGTAGTAACCGATTATACTTATACGAGTATAGTAAGTACACACATAAAAAAACGTTTCATAATGTATGTCTGTTGTTTAAGAACATTTTATCATTATTTATTATTACTAACGTTGTAAATTTTCTTATTTAATGAAACATATGCCGCCCGATTGAAGTTATACGCTATGTCGCTCCTTCAAAAGAACAACGAAATATCTCATAAATTGGCATTTTTGAGTAAAGCCTTCAGTAGCAATTGTATTGGAGAATTGAGGAATAAAATATCTGATATTACATTTCCATAATGTTTTTTTTAATATTCATATTTTGAGCTGTATCATGTCTAAACTTGTAGTTTTATGGGAATAATAATAAAAGTTAAAACGAAAAAAGTTCCAAGCTTTTAAAAATTCTCTAATGGGTAATTAATGAATCTCAATACCATCATTACAATAGGAATACTTTGCTTGAACCAATACCCAAATTTTTATTTTTATAACTCACGAGGTAATTTTATAGTTTTTTTAAGTTAGGACATTGTTTTTTTTTTAAGGAGCTATAATTTTTTTTTATTCAGTCGGTAAAAGGTTTCAAGAGGGGAACAACAGATCAATAGTTTTAGATTAAATTTTTTCCATTTGAATTGTCGAGGAAGGGAAGAATGGTCACTTTAACCTTGATAATGATAAGGTATAACAGAAAGGAAAAGAACAACAAAGAAATCTAATAACAAGAGATCTATTGATTGAAGGCCCGTTTTAATGCTGGCGGATATGGGGCGATAAAAGCTTTTATGGTTTTAATAACCGTTCACTAACGGAGGGATGTTAAAGGATTCCTTCAAGAATGGCTGAATCTGATAAATTGGCTTTTACCTTGCACCGCTGGTTGCGACTTCATTAAAATCCTTAATTATATTAAACCAGAAATCCTTCATAATCCTCTGAGGATTTAGTCACTCGGAGGGGAAGGAAAATTAAAAACAATTTATCTCGATTAAATATCCGGAGGACAAAGTTTCGACAGGAGGCATAAGGAAGTTTGATACGTAATAGTTGCGTGATGGATCGTTGTTTGCTTCTCGTAATAATAATAGTTCCTAACCTGTCCTTCCCTCATATAGTTAGTCTTCTCTCAAAATGTAATATAATATAACAAATAGTATATAACAGCACTAGAAAAAAAAATTAATAGTATATTTTTTTTATTATTTCTTAAATAAGTTTACAGAATTTACAAAAGTATACTGTAGTAGCATCTGATTATTTCATTTTATGATCAATATTGCACGATTTCATCTCATTTACGAAATATCATGTGATTTTTGGGGATTAAAGAACCCTTTTTTTCTTTTATAATAACTTTAAAATTGCTCAGGATTTTTAAACCTGTGACCATAACAACCTGGCACAGTCGTTCTCCAACAGGATTCCTTTTGGTTAGTAGACTCCTGAACTGAGTTCATTAAAATAAGTTTAAAAATTTAGCCTATTCAGAATTGAAAGTTAACTAAGGGAATTGCATAATATGATGATTATCAATTTGCTGTTCATGAACGGTATGGATAATTACATATAGAGAAAAAAGTAAGGAAATAATTAAAAATTATATAATAATTTTATCATATCAATTTTATAAACATATTTGGCCCCTAGATTGCGCTGTTTCTTAAAATCCTGGAAGTCCTTGTATAAGGGCAATAGATACCTCAGCCGAAGGACAGGTAAGGGCAAAGCAATCTCCTTTCCTTGAGCGGGTAAAGGTTGATCCTTTGTTTTTTGTAAAGGATTCATATCGAGAGCTGAGGGCTAAATAGGTCCTCTTAGTGATTTTATCTTTATACAAGTTGGTTGGCCGCCACAAGGACGAAAATAAAATATATAGTTAATAATATTTTCATTTCAGTAAAAAACAAAATTCAGTGAGCTGATTATACAACAATCATTTGGCAACCTGCATTTAAAAATTGTTCCCTATGGGCTCAACCAATGGTACCCATAATTGGTGGAAAAATCTGACATTTGAGAATGATCTAGGACCAAACACCACCCTGCATAGCCGTTGTCTTAGAAACAGCGCAGTCTCTGTCACGTACTGAACTTAGCACCCTTCGTGGATTGTAGTAATACAGGAAAATGATAGAACTTATTTTATTACTTGATTTGACGGAGATGGTACGTTAGAAGTCTTTCACATTCTTCATTCCATTTTTTATTTAGATTTATAAACGAAAAATATAGTGTCACTTGTACCATAACTAAATGAAATAAAGATCCCTCCGCTTTTACTGAAGAAACCATAAAAAATATAATCCTTAAGTTTATATAATTAAGACGATGGTCTAGCTTCATGTTACTAAGAACAATGAGTTCTATGGTGCAGAGGCAAACTATCTATTGCTCCATATCCAGCATCATTGAGACTGCTTCATTGATTTCCTTCCTTCTGAAAAAAATGGGTGCAAAGTCATGCATATTTATTTATAATTTTATACATATATTTAAGTTATATATAACTTGCATTACCTTGGATTCAACCTAGCAAAGTTTCTTTCTCGTATTTATTATTCGATGCTAAAGCAACTGATATTAGCTGCGACGAGGAATAAAGTTCCTCTTTGGTAAATATAATTAGGTATCAAAGGATCTGATACTTCAAAGGAGCTAGAAAAAAATATAAATAAGTACCAAGGAAAATATTTTAAATTATTCAAAGAAACAGTTAAAAATCTCTTTACGGTACAAAAGTTGGAGCGTCTTTAAGAGGGAATATGTCCTAATAGCTAGACACCAGTACTTTTTAAGTTATTTAAAAAAAAAAGAACAATTTTATAAAATCTTTCCAAGAGAGAGCAGCACCGAACGGCTCACTCAAAGATCTAATATAAAAAAATTAAAACAGACACATATAGTATTAATAATATATATTACTATACTATATTATTAATAATAATATCGATGCCGATAACACGAACTGCTGCTTGCAAGCCTCCTTATACGTATCACTGATCAAATCTAAACCATAAGATCACTCTTAACGCGTCCTAAGAAAACATTCGTAAAGAACACTTTGATGGGTGATGGTTTTATAGATTGAAAATGTTGAAATTTCCTGAGAAATATTTATCTTTCATTAAGTAATATCAATATCCACTATCTTTCACAAACGAAATTGTTCTTAAACTCATAAGCTTTTCAGCGGTATATAATATTCCTTGATTTTTTCCCATATGTATGATAACTTTTTTTCTTTATTTAATTATTATATTGCTATTTTTTTTTTATATTTAGCAATTTTTTTTACTAGTCACATTGCAAGAAGAAGAAAAAAAATCGCCATGCCACCATTCCTTTCACCTGCAATGCATCTACCAAAAGACCTTTTATTTTTCTAAGTATTCATTTTTTCAAATAAAAATATTTAAAATCTATAACAATTAATAAAAAAAATAATAATTAATTATAATAATATATAATGGCATAAGTCAACAAGATCATAATTGAAGTAATGTTCAATGAATATTCTTCCCCTTGTATACACCGCAAATTGCTAAAACACGGGGATATGGAATCAGCGAAGAGATCGGATGTTTCTGACCGATGGACGAACCAAGATAGCTCAGGTGATAGAGGTAAACATCACTTATTTTTTATAATAGAGAGAAATTTTTAAAACCATTTATTTGTGGAGATATGTATCGGGGGTGTAACTCAGTGGTAGTGTCTGCTTCGCATGCTGAAAATCCTGGGTTCAAATCCCAGCACCTCCATTGAGTTGTTTTTTAATTTAAAAACATTAATATTTTTTAAAGAATTAATTAACACAAGCTTACCGTTTTAGTTAGGCATTTATGTATGTTTTTTCTTTTTTATTTTACGCCTCTATACTGTAGGGTCAATGTCATTGATATAAACCAGCTGTTATTAAAAACTTGGATAGTTATTTAACACTTAAGATTACCTAGAAAGTCCAAATTGGCCGGTATTATTTGATAGTACATTATGTAACCTCGCATTTTATGATCTAACTCGCCGAACAGTGCAAGCCAACCGCGTTTGTCGGATATTCGTATAAAGTGATCATATTTAGAGGCCCTACAGAAATTCTTTATTTATAATTTTGCAAAACATTTTATATATATTTTCGTAATTTGAATTCCTTAATATCTAGGCTTGATTGGATAACAATTCAGTAGCCCAATAAATAATGGGTACTAACAATACCATTCTCGAAAAAATCACCATAAGTGGTTTAGACACCTACTAAGGATGGGAAATATTAGAATTCCAAAAATGACCATGCACTTATGCCCTGAAGGAAGAAGAAGAAGATGCCGACCAAGAATTTCATGGATGAATGTAAGACATGGCTGAATACGATCTCAATAAAGATGCTCTTAACAGGATGACCTGGAAAAAAATATTATCCTATAATTTGGTTGGAGAAAGCCTCAACTTTGGGGAAACTCTCAATAATAATAAAAAATGATAATAATTCATTAATTTTTTTAATTGGTTTAAAAAATTCCTTTTCTTCTTCATTTCCAGCAGCTCAATTCCAGTTTTTGGAATTTGGTTTAATTTTAATTAACTTTAAGCCTTATCTACTCATTTCCTCATTACTTCAAAAATTCCTGCACGTTGTCCCATTCTTCTGTAGTGATATCCTCAAATACTCGTATAATGATTTTTTGGCCATTTTTTTCTCTTGCATTAGTTTTTTATTAAATTAAAATTAATACTTCTAAAAGATATAAGCATGCAAGCTTTACGATGGACGTATCAATACTTTCAAGCTCTATCAATTTTTGACGAGTCACTTAAGATATGTGTGATCTAATTTTGAATTTAGTGGTGATTAAAAAGAACCTTTCTTACTGATCAATACCTGCCGTTTGTTTTGAATCGCCTGCTTTAATCATATTAACCGAAATTACTTTTTCCACAACCTATTGTTTATATGCATTAATTATTAATATTAGTTATATCATATGCTATTATTATCGAGTAGCTCTTATAAATGAGGTTGAGGCCAGGACAGTTAAATGTTAAATTGCTAAATTCGATTACACCAGGTTATTATATAGTACACCACCCCATTCCTACTTCCTGACGTCAGTTGGAGTAACCCTTACTTAATTTAACCTGTTATTTCAGGATATACTCGTTACAGTATTCTCCTGGTGTGTTGGTGAATGAATTGAAAGTAGGATTTAATTTGGTATCATTGTCCCCACATTCGCTCCTGAGACTGACACGTGCCAGAGACAGCCCCGCCCTCTATCAATGTCATGTATCCGAGAACTGTTACTATTCTGCATTATGAGCCATCATCGCGAATGGACTCTATTAACAAAAGTTATAGGAGGGAATTTTATCATTGTAGAATTTATAAAAGCATTAATCTTAAACTCGTAAATTGTTAATAACTTTTTTTTAACATGAAACTGTTTCAAACACGAAGAAACACATATATATGATGCGCGCGCGCGTGTGTGTGTGAGAGAGAGATAGATAGAGAGAGAGAGTGAGAGAGATAACAATAACAAAAAAAAAATAGTTCTTGTGAAACGTTATAGTAAAAAAAAACAAAGAGGGACACAAAAACTAAGTGATTATAGTGAATAAAAAAATTGTATAATATGGAACCTTGCTGAGAAATAAATATTTCATTTACTTAGGTCAATTTTTTGATTTAATATTATACTATATACTATTTTATATGTTTAGGCAGATATGATGAAATTTTTTCTATTATGTATTTTTTTCTATCTTTTTGTTTTATGATGTGTGAATTTTTATGTTCAGTGACTTTTTGTATTTTTTTTTTTATTATTAGCGATTTTATTTACTTATTTAAACGTGATCATTTGTTTCTGACCAGAAAAGTTTTTCTTTAATTCAGAAATTTTATTCTTATTTTCTATAATGTTCCATTTAATGTTAAATATAAGAACAAATTTGACTTCATTATATATTTATTCTTCAATCATTATTATTTATTCTGTGTGTGTGTGTAGCACCGAAGCTAGTACCAACAATGTAGTATTATTTTAGCTAGGAAGCTGTAGTACATTCGACAGTATGTGGCCTAAAGTAAACGCTTGAAGAGACGTATTTAAATTAGTTCTCTTCTATTTGCCTTTTAGCGACCTCTTTTGGACTGGTTCAGTGGTCTCTCTGTCTTTGTTCTTTTGTCACCTGAAGACACTCCTGCCAACTGTTGTTATATTCTTTAAAAAAAACAACATACGACTATTCCAACCCATCATGTATGGAATCCGTCAGGGTAGAAATTGATGTTGAAAACTGTTCCCCGACAGAGAAAGCCACAAGAAAGCTCTTTAGAAAATGATATTAGTTTTTTCAGCCCTCTTTGTCTAGCCCTATATCTAACATAATTATAGTAGTAGTTGTTCATTTAACGTCACTTAATGCTGCTAAGGCTAATCGGACGATTCTACAGTGGGAGCTCTAAATTTTGCCTACCCAGGTTTATTTAGGATAGGGATTTTTAACGAGTACCTGACATCGTACAGGCTCGGGACCCCCGTTTAACGTCCCTTCCGAAGGACGGCGTAACTAAGGATTTTTTTACTCCCTTAAAAAAATCCTAGGGCCACCTGCCGGGCTACGAACCCGCGATCTTAGGCTTAGTAGTTTGTTACGCTAACCACTAGACCACAGGTGACCGTATCATAATTAATTAGTGATAATAAATGAGGACATAATAAGTAATTAAATAATTAGAAAATAATAATTTATTTCAAAGATCTAGAGCACTAGAAATCTACCCTGTACATTTATTTTGTATACGCTCATTGATATCAGACAACTGATATTTTGATGACAATTTGATATCCCCTGACATTAGACAATACATCATGACAAAATAATTTTTTTTGTAAGTGTTTTATAATTTTGTCCAATAAATCGTATTTTTTCCAAATGTGCGGCGCTAATGTATGTTTTTCAATATCTCCGAAGGATTCTCAAAGATTTGTTTTTTGGTGGTGTCGCCTTATGCCCAGATTCACAGCTGGACTGTTTAGAATTTCAAATGTATCTGACCGAGAGTCTCTTATAAAACGCAAGGCTTGGTTTCTGTGCCATATACGTCACTCTTTCTAGCATCTTCGGACAGTTTCGAAGGTCTGCATAGATATTGCTGCTTTTGTATATAGGAAGATGAGAATAAAAATAATTTAATATTGCTTATATTTGGTGTTACATAAATTGAAGGCTGTGTGTGTAATGTAATTTCAGGAAGGGAATTATATTACAGGCGAAACCTAATAATCGAAAATTAAAGAAAACGTAACAGATATAAATTTTTTTTTTTTTTTTTTTTTTTATTTAATTCAATGATATTTACAACTATAATGGTATTATATCAAGTAAATGTGCAAAAATGTATAATATGACATGAAAACACTTGTGGAGAAACTACCCATCGATAGCACTCCAATAAAGTTCTATAGTAGATGATCTCGAGGCCATCTTCTTTTCAGACGCCTCGGAGGGTTATCAGGAATAGTATGGGAAGCAAGCTGAGAGACTAGCGGATTCAAGTGCGAATGGAGCTTGTTATGGAAGGATAGGTATCTAGTTTGGGCCAAATCAGTAACATATGGGATATTAAGATCATGATGGATGAGTTTGTTTGTGACATAATAAGGAGCATTGAGGATTTTACGAAGGATTTTGGATTGCAAGGATTGGATACGAGATGAATTGGATGGTTTAGTAGAGCCCCAAAGCTCAACTCCGTATGCCCAAATAGGTCTGATGACTGTCATGTAAATAAGTCTTTTGTAATTAATTGGTAGCTTAGAGCGTTTGTCCAGTAAGTGTTGAAGTAGGCGAAAACGTCGAGCAGTTTCTTGTCTTTTCAGTCTTGTATGAGGATTCCAAGTGAGACGTTTATCCAGATGGAGTCCTAGGTAACGTATCTGTTCGACAGGGTTCAGTGGTGTATTATTAAACGATACAGTAGGACAGGAATTCGTAGGTTTACGACGAAGGGTGAAGGTAATTTGATGGGATTTGTTAGGATTTATTTTAATCCTACAATTTTGACACCATTCTTGTAGGTGTGAGATATGGGATTGAAGAGATTGGGATGCAACAAATGGATCCTTATTAACTGATAACACACATGTGTCATCAGCGTAAGTAGTGAGGACAGTGCTTGGATGGGTTGGGATGTCAGCTGTATATATCGTGTATAGGATGGGCCCCAGAGATATAAATTAATAGTCTGTTTTCTTCCCCCCCCCCAAGGAAGGGGAATATTAAAAAAAAGTAATATTTTGATTTTGATTTTTTAACTCGAGTTTGCATTTACATGTACTTCTGGTAGAACGTAAGAATATAAGGATAGTCGTTAGCCAACAAACAAATTGTCTTTTCAACTTTCAATCCGCAAGTTGTCTTTTCGAGTTAAGTCACAAGTTTTTACTTTAATTCGTTTTCCTTTTAATATTCTCCAAAAATACAAGTTATCATGAGCCTTTCTATGGAAAAGTGAATTTAATTATAAGAAATGTGTACACTTCGGTAATTATTTCATCTTGAAATGAACGTTTCAACAAATATATATCATCTATACTTCGAAATGTTAGTTGAAACTTTTATTTCTTGATGAAATGATTACCGAAATCTACACATAACCTATAATTACATTCCATTTGCTTTACTAAAGCTCATGATAAACTGTATTTTCGGAAAATATTGAAAATGGAAGGAATAAACAGTTAAAATGTATAACTGAACACCAAGCGACAACCTGCGGAACAGATACCAAAAAGGATAATACTAAAAATATATATATTATTGATTCTATGAATGAATAAAAATAATTCAATATAGTTACAGTTGTGATCGAAAAAGCACCGAGTTGAAGAAAACTTTTTAATGGAATTGGGCACCATCAATGACTATTGATGCTCTAATAGTGTAGGTTTTTGTGAGAGAAAAAAACGTTTATCGGATATTCCGGTTATTTTGCCTTCTATTGGAACTGATTGGGTTGTTTAAAATCCGCTTATTTTACGTTAAATAACTTTCTTTTTTGGCGTTATTTTCAGACGCCACATACGCTAATGTAATCCCAGTAATCCAGCACCCTATATATTGGGCCACCACGCTAGAAAACCCTGGAAATAACTGAGTATTAGATAAAAGAATTAATTTTGTGTGGTTAATGTATTTTGTTTTGTATTAAGTTGAAATATAAGCGAAACATTATCATCGTTTAAAAAAAGTATATTTTTTATGCATCTAATTCCTGATAACTGTCTTTAATAATCTTTAAAAGATAACATATTATTGATATATCATATTTTAAGAGTAATTTAATGTGAGTGGAACCATAGGGTATGGGTGCTGCCAAAATTTATATACGTAACCAACAACAATCACATCATTATAAAAATTATATCATTCAAAGCGACTAATATAAACTGAAAACAATAAATTCCAGAAAAATACAAATTCTATATAATATTTAAAACTCTAATTTCTTTTGTCTATGAACATGATTTGTCTTTCATTATATTTACTTGATGTGTTCTGTATAAAGTTCTAAATTTCAATAAATACATTTTTTTTAAATATATATTTAAAACAAAATTGAAATAATTAAAAAAAACACGTTATTGTACTTCCTGAAACCGAAGGTACGTTGCTGTTACCATCAATAACCTATATCCATGGATTACCATAGTAACCTAAATCTGTAAGAACGCACTCAAAGCAATCATCCCCCCTATGTTTAGGATTTTTAGCAGTCGCCCCAAGGTTTATTAACTTTCCGTTCTTTTTTAACCACAACAACTTTTTAAGGCCTACGCTGTGGTTAGATCACTACGTGGAATGACAACATACGTTATAGTCAATTCTTATATAAATTTAATATATTTTTTTTATTAGAAACATAATGTTTATAAGAGCCCAATCGCATATACCCACTATACAAAACCTGATATCAAGAACAAAGCTGAAAATAACAAACCTATTACCGTTTTACTAATAAAGGGATCATCATCAGTACATATTCCAAAGAATTAAAACTCATTGAATATAGCACACCGCCCACCATTAGTCCATACGTAATAATCAGATACAACAATCTCTCTCAAAGACGTTAAGTCAATACTGTCCATAATATTTTAGAGGCTTTGCTTTTTTGGAATTTTCCAATTCCATTACAATAATTTCATAACAATTTTTATTTTTAAAGGTTGTGTGTAAAATTAATTTAAACACCATGATGTTTTGCTATATTTTGACACTAGCAATGCTCCGCAACTATATAGCGCAACTCGCATCAACAGTTCTACCGAATGTTTCAATCCCAGAGAGCAAGACTTTCAATCAAATACTACTCTACTTGATTATTTTATTGAACGTCGTGCCGAATGATCTGATGATGACTGAATTGGCGCGAAGTTGACTGGTTACTTATTTTACGATGTTCTTGAAATTTAAACCTTTGGTTTTATTTTTTCGAATGGCAATAAAGTAATTGGGTTTTGTGTCTCATTTCATTGATATTTTTTTCACTTTTATCGATAATAATTGTATGTAGCATAAGTATATTAAGACCTTCAGCCATGTTGGTTGAGTGGTTCTTGTTGAAAGACCCAAACTTGGCGGCTGGAGGGGATCGGTTTGACCTCCTTAAGGGACATTACGATCCCACCAGCTCCCCGACCATATTTATCCCTCCTATGGCAACTACCTTCTCGCGGCTGGAAAAATGGCGAAATGGAGATTTTATTTGGCTCTATCTTACGCGTAAAATTTATTTTATGTGTCTTTTTATCTGGAAAGGGCAGTTTAATAGGCGTCTGTTTGTATCTTGCCATATTATAGATTTGTTCGTAAAAATCTATTTTTTTCATCAGCGAATAAATTATCTTTATTAATTTCTGAATGATATTATGTTCCTAATCTGTTAACAGCCCTGGATGCTCTGTATAAAGATCTTCCTCCCTAAATTGAGAGGGAAATCTGGCGGTTACAAAATATTTTGAACAATTTATAACACAGACAACTTATAACTCCCTCCACAGCCGTTGTGTTAGAAACAGTAGAGTTTTTACCACGCACTAAGCCCAAGCTTCTTCATAGGTTGTTGTTGTATAGGTTTTAAAATGTATTTTCCTTATAATTACTCTTGTTCATATATACTGTAATAATTCAGGGTCTGAACCTTAGCTACTTACTTTCATTTTTTCACAATGTGGTAAGTAATTGAGCATTTAAGTTAATATTAAATGATCAGTATAGACGGACTTTTAATTTCACGATAAAACAAATGATAGCGATTAAAACTCGAAATAATAGCGATGGATATAATATTTCTTCAGCGTGATAAGATAAGAGTGGATTAATATGAATTTCTATAGTCGATTGTCCAGGGAAAGGCAGATGAAGAATCTCATGGGTACGAATCTCGTAAGCACTTCTAACCAACTGCTTAGAACAGCCGCTTTCAAATTGTGAATAGCGATGATAATTACCTACCTTCGACTCGGTGACAGCACTTGAAGAAGAAATGTGATAAATGGAAAGAACAAATTGTAGATTTAAACTACTTATTTGTAGATTTAAACTACATAATATTTTAATTTATTTGTTACTAATTTTTAAATATTTTTATTTGAAAAGAAAAGATATGTCCAGGACCGGGACTCGAACCCGGGTCTTCCTGATCGCTAGTCTGGGACTCTACCAACTGAGGCATCCCGCTCCCCGGCCATGTTCATATCCTTCCTTTTCACTGATCCTAAGTCCCCCCCCCCGTTCTCGCATTTTGCGAAGTATACGCGGGGAAGAATGTTCTTTGAACATTATTTTAATTTGTTTTTTCATTTTATGTTTTTAAGAGAAAATGAATCAAGAGTGTTTGATTCTTAATTTAATTCTTTGATACCTTGTAATCAATGATTAAAATATATTATCTTCCTACGTTTGACTAACTAAGTGGTTAAGCGTCTGAATGCGTGAATCATTATCTAGTTTACTATCTTAGACCCTTAAGAGTTTGAGCTTAGAATCGTTTCAGTTGTATCCTGGTTTATAACATACACAAGAATATATCGATTTAAAAATAAATACAATCGATTTTTTTTTCGAAGTGCCGTATAAAACCTTGTTATAGATAGTTAAAAAAGAAATCCAGATTTTCAAATTGGCCCGGCAACTAAAATTAATTGAAGAAATAAAGTAACAAGTTGATTAAATGCGAAAACATAAGCAAAAGCAAGATTTTTTTACGGATTTTTTCTTTTAAATCCTTGATTGGATGTTTTGGTTCTAAAACTAATTATTTTAATATAATTATTTATATTAAAAATATGATAGCAACAATTTTTTGTGTGATGTCATCAAAATGTAATTTTGAAAATCCTTAATATAGCTTATCAAATTACATAGTTGCCTAACGTTTAGATCGGGTTTCAAAAATAAAAATAAAGCGTTTTTTTCAATTGTAATAGCTCCATTGAAAAACTGGAATAGCCACGTTAACATTTGAAACTAAGCTTTCGATCTTCGTCCAACTTTGAAAGTGGCTCATGGTGTAGTTGATTAAAAAAAATATACACAACAATTTTCTTAGGGATAAGATGGTTCGGTTGTTGGTCGAAGACAATTGTCAACACCATGTATTATGTATAATGTATTTCAATCTAACTCTTCCCACGCTCTGAACCATTATGGACTGATGAAGACCTGAAGCGTTAGTCGAAACTACAGTTTTCAATCATTTTTTTTTTTACTAAGTGATAGTTTTCTTTGGCCGCTTACCGAGCTAAGAGAAGTTACTATGTGAGCATATTACATTCCAAATATAAATATCCAATGATTATTAAAACTCTTTATTGAAATGACCTGAGTCGATTATTAACCTGTATTGGAGAAGACGTAAGGTCGGAAAATGAACCAGTTACCATAGCAATGTCGAGAATCTCTGCCCCTTGTTTCTTATAAAGGTGGTAGTATCCTACTTGAGATCTTGGGCAGGATCAAGTTAACCTTATTCCAGCCAATACGGTGGCTGGGATATTGCAATATCCTCCGGTCTTCTTATCCAATAGGGAAAATCCTGCGGCATTAAGGATAGGGAGGAAAATATCAAGTATAGCTGCTTTAAACGTTTATGAATATTATTTACTTTGTTTGGAATAAATATTGATTTTGTAAATGAATATTGTCATTTAAAAGCAAAAAAAAACGTATCTGTGAACTTATACGTTAGTTTCAGAATCCTAACTACTGACGTCACCTACGCAGCCAGGTATTTTCGACAGTAAGAAGTAAATAGAAAAAAATATTAAAATACAATATAACCCCAAAATGGCAATAGTTATAGATACGCCAATTTGACATTGTATTGATGATATATCATTATTGACTTAAGATCTTCCTTAAAAAAAAAATTTTAATTTGAAAAAAATTCTTAAAACAATCTTTGAAAGACTGACTCGTTGCTATCTTTAAAAGGTAATTTTATGTTTTAAAAGTTAATTAAAATTTATTATATACTATATTAATCTTAATACATATCATATTTTAAAATATATCATTTGCGACATAAGATTTTCCTTGAAAAAATTTTTATTTGAAAAAAATGTATACTATTATTGTATTTATTCGTATTATTTAGTTCTAAGATGACAATATTATTGTTTTATTCTATATATAAATGATTTAATCATTATAAAAATGTCCGTTATCATACTCCATTTAGATCTATAAAAAGCAATTTCTTAAATATTCAAGAAAACAATTGAATTTAAATTAATTTCCTAGCCGTGATACTTTTATACAATTTATTGTGATTTTCAAGAAATATTTTCTTTTTATTAAAAAAAATATTGATATTTGATAAAAATCAAGTTCCGTAAATAATTTTCTATATAGTATTACATGCTACAAAATAAATGGATTGTTATTGCATCCTATTAATTTATTTTCTACAAATTACTTATTGTTTGTTATTATAGCCATTGATTCTATAAAATTTTTAAAAAAACCTTTGCTGCTGGGATTTATCAAAAAACAATTTCTTTAATTTAATTCCTCTATTATGTTAGGTAAATAAATAACTGCAATATTATTTTGTCTTAATTATTAGTTTTCAATATATTACTTATTATGTGTTATTATAGCCTTTAATAATTGTTTGTAGATTATTTAAAATAAAAACGAAAATTAGGGGTGCTGGGATATACTAAAAAAAAAATCTGTAAAATAATTCCTCTATTATATACGACACAACTTGCTTTATAATTTTGCTTTAATAATTAATTTTCTTTACAAAACTATTTTTGTATTATATTCCTGAATAACTATTTATTGATTATTTAATCTGAAAAAAAAAACCTTGGAGGTGCTGGGATTTGAACCCAGGACTTTCAGCATGCGAAGCAGACACTCTACCACTGAGTTACACCCCCTCTTCTCCGAGCTGTGGAAAAACAAATATATCATGTCCATCACTTCAACAAAAATAATACCTAAGTAGTTAATATTTTAAATATTTATTTTAAACGGGAAGAAACAAAATATTACTGAATTATTATAGAACATAACAGTGAAGGTTTTTGATTTTAAAATTTGAAACATTTTAATTGCCTATGTGAGGCGCTTGGGTTTACAAAACGTACAACCCCGAAATATAAAAAAAAATTGACTCTCATATTTTTCGCTAGTTTCTTCTAGTAATTTTCAATAACACGACACTTTGCCGCTTTTGAACCAGAAGTTTCGGGAGGATTGCTTGTCTGACTAGCGAAAAATGCGAAAAAGTCAGTTTTTAAAATTTCTGAGTTATACGCTTTTGTACCTGAACGCCTCATATGTAATCTAATATTGTTTAATAATATAAAATTTATTTCAATAAATAATATTGGCTTTTTAGAGAGGAATTAGGCTCGTAGAATTACATACATAACATATTACATTACATTTAGATACACATACCTATATAACTCCTGTCATTTAAAGATAAAAAGCTATTATGTTTTCCGCTGTATTAATTAAATAATTAATTTTAATTATATCTATTTTAGTCCTTAGTTGTGGCACTGAAAAAGCATTCAACACCTAACTTGCCTGAATAATAGGTTCCTATTTGTGTGTGTTTGCTTTGTTCGTTTGTTGATTAGTGAGTAAATAGACTTGTTTTGGGTTTGGTGGTGCCATGCATCATTCATTGCTTGGATTGCACATAGTCGCTCTGTTTTCATTCGATTAGTGATCAATGCAATTGTATCGGCATTCGAATTGACCTTGCTATTACCTGTATTGATGTTACCATTACCTGTTTCTAAAACAGAGCTATTACCCATTCTTTGTATGAGGATGATGCTCAACAATATATGGTTGAATGCATTATTGCACTACGATCATCAGAAAATATTTTGTCAATTATATGACCTCTCCAATCTAGTTATTATTGTTTCCACATAGTTATATACCATTTATATGTAATAATGAATTTTCAAATCAGAGTTTCATATTAACAGTTAAAAACAAAACTAATATATTATATTATGTAAGCTTTACACTTTTAACTGTTTTTTCAAAATAATTAAAATTATTTTGATTATTAATTACTCAAAAACACTATAATTATAGTTATTATTAAACTTGTTACATCATTGTAAATTTGAATGATCTTTTATACCAGATAGTTCTAATCCTCATTTAAATAGCCTCACTTGACTTGAATACTGAATTTTAAAGTTAGCTCCTGTAAATAAAGTGAACAACTGTCTGTATTTATTTTTTTTAAATAATTATTGGTTAACCAAATAAATTATAGAAAGGAAAAAAAAAGTGTTATGGGTGGAGGTCCAAATAAATTCTCAAATATTAAAAAAACATTTTATCAATGTATATTTTGACCTCCACAAGACCATTTTCTATTCCATTTAGTTTAGTTTATAGCCACCCCTAACCATATCCCCATATTACTAGTAATAAAAACTGAATAATATAAAATTTTTAGGAATTTGATGAATAGCTAAAGGGATAAAGAGGAGAAATGTTTTTGCTGGTAATAATCACAATTCTGTAAAGTAAAAAATCCACTAAAAAGCTGCAGATTTAGTAAAATAGATATACAACAAATGAAATATTAAAACAAAATAAATAGAGTCACAGAGAGAGAGAGAGAGAGAAATGCTTTATTTTTTCAGCAGTGCTGTCCAACTACATTGGATTGCCATAACACACAGCATACTCATAAATCCATAATGGACATTCTGTACATTACAATTTTAAATTAAAAAGCAAAAGTGGCATTGTTGTAGTTAATAATTTCTGAAGAAATTTAATGAATATTTTCTCTCCGCTCACTTAGAGATTTCACTTGTCTTACTTCAGCAACAATAAATTTATCCACGAATTAGAGTTTTTAAAGCTTATTTAATACAATATTCATTTTATGTTTGTTTTAATAAAAAATGTGTCAATTACATCACACCCGTATCAGGATTTAAAAAGCTATAGGGCAAAACTTTTAGGTGTGGTTCTATCATAGAGCCTTGTCATATACTATAGTTCTCCAGAGGTGATCAGAAATAAACTTGATCTTCCAACACTCAATCAGGCGATGGACAGTTAAAACCTAATCTTAAACAAAAAAAAGTTAAACTTTGTTTAAACAACTTAAACCTCCCTCATACTAAAGCACCATTAAGCACTCAACCAATTAGAATTAATTTGGAGTAACAAGTATTAAAAAACTAACAATTATGAAATAAATAGCTATAATATACAATTCATAGTTATTATTTCTAAACAAATTTTCTTTACACGTTTTCCATTTATTTCCTATTTATTATATGGTGGTTACAATGCCACAGTTAAAATATTTTTCAAGCCCTTATCTTCACATCCGCAAATTAAAACAAACCATTAACCATGGTAATTTGAAAAATATCAAAACAAAAACTAAAAACATGATAATGATTTGCCCTATATATATCTCCCCCCCCCCAATGTATCACTTAAATTTTAAGAGAAGAGGTTAAAATGATTTCTTTTTGTATAGTTTTATCATTGTACAACTAGCTACAAAATACAGTTTGAATTTTGAAATTGTTGCTCTCTTTCTTTTTTCCTAATATGAATTTCCAAACATGATGAATATTAATTTCAATATTATTTTCAAACAGAAAAATTTATTAAAATTTTAATGTTTATAACTGTTTATCAGAGGAGCGTGTGGCACACACAACTGTAGTGAATACAACTCAACTGGTTCCAAAATTATAATGTACAAAAAATATTTCTACTTCGTCAGATTTAGCATATCTTCTTTTTTGAACATCCATTATAACTCAATCTGAAGAAAATGAAAATGTTTAGCTCTTTAATCAATTCAGTCGCCAAATTTATGCCGAATATTCCTATCATATAGAGTTTAAATGTTATAATATATAACAATATGATATAAAACACTTGTGGCTATTCTATTATAGCATTATATATTTATGTATATGTATGTACACATATATACATATAAACACACGCACATATCAATTAGTATTTTACTTAACACACTTTCACAGCACTAAATATAATTTTGTTTGTGTAATATTTAAGTAATAGCAAGGAATTATCTTTTACATTCGATTCAAGTTTTTTTTCCTTCGATATCTGAAAAATTGCTCAAGCTGAAGACATAGATAAAAAAATTAAAATGTGCAACATAATTAATTAAAAGTGGGTGGCTTCAAAAAGATTGACTCTTAAAATCTAAAATTACTTTGTATTAATTTTACAAGATGTGTTTAAATATCTTAACTACATTTTATACAAATACTGACTAAGTTGGAACAAAGCCTAGAATAAACTAATTAAATGACCGTGGGAGAAACAGAGAGAAATAAAGTGGCCATGTATTCACAATGGTCAGAGAATACTAATTATTCTACCTAATCCTTTTATCTTACTTTTTATAAACCTTGTGTTTTTAATTCTTTGCTTAATGTCTGTGATGATGTTTAAATTGATAATTATTTCTAGTTCAGCATTTAGCAGTATTTTTACATGATTTGATAAATAGCGGTTTAAACTAAATTTTATGACTGGTGATCTGTTTGGAATACCAAGAATATGTTTGAAATGCAAGGAATCATCAACAGGGAAGAACCATGGCTGATGCTAAAAAAAAGGAATTTCTAAGTAGGCAAGGTCCTCCGAGACATCTGAAAAGAAGATAGCCTCATGACCTTTTAAGTTGAACTTTTTATTTGAGTACTAACACTGGGTAGTTTCTCTACTTGCCTTTATCTCGGGACATGATTTACCTTTCATTATGTTTACTAGATGTATTTAGTTTACTGTTGTAAATTTCAATAAATATATTTTTTTTTGAAGTAGGTAAGGGAGGAAAGATTTAAGTTTTTAGTTCTGTACGAAATGGGATACAAATTCCTCATTTAAAACAGTCTTATTTTTTAAAAAGAAATAAGATTAGAATTGTAAGATGCCCCAAATTAAAAGAATGGGAGTTGATGGTTTTGTGTGGCTATGAGTGTAAAAAATATTGTATATGGGTTGAGGGATTGGGGACTTCAACCAGTTCTGAATGTAAGTGTTAAAAATCTGTACTCGAGTATAATACTTCCTGTAAATATTGCCTTGTGATGAACGATCCTAAAAAAAAAATAACAAGCGCTGACCCAACTGGTAAACATCCCAGGGGAGAATGAAGCGTAGGTGGTAGGATAATGTTAGGGTGAACTTATTTGATTGGTAACACAGACTAACAAAAAACAAATTTTGTTTAACTTTTTTAACTTTAATAGTTGATCTTCATAGAATTTTACTGTACTGAATTTAAATCTGGCCTTAGTTTTTTTGTATCACCCATAGTTTTCCAGCCATTGTTCTCTCTTCCTGTACACATTAATGCTGGTTCCAACCGCCAACAAGTTCTTTTCTTTTAGTCCAGAGCCAAGGAATTCAGCTTTTTCTTTCGTTAAGCCAAGATCCCTAACTAAGTCGTTAAGCTCAATTTGAGTAAATAGTTTAGGCTCTACATTTTCTGTAAAACATTGGAATTCTTCATCATCTGGTTCATCTAACTCCGATTGTACATCAGATAATACTCTGATGTACAACTACTTTTTCTCCTTTTTCGACCGTTTTCTTAGATTTTCGACACATACATAACATACCTTATGCGGGGCCCAAGAGTTATCCTGATCACCAAGTTTACTTCTAAAGTATGATAGATAAACCTTTTTGACAAAGTCTATAATGTTTCTTTGGTGTTTTTTAATCACCAACTCACCCCAGATATAACAAAAACTGTCAGCAGAGTTTTTACAACCGCGATTAGGCAGCACAAGTACCTACAGGAAATGTGAAAGTGAGGTTATGTTGACAGTAAACAAAACATCAGCTGTTAACAGAAAAAATAATCAACCTTTTTTAGCCAGCAAATGTGTTTCAGCAGTGCCATCAACTTCATCCACACCAATAGACGTAGTTTTTCAGTTATTTATTTTAAATATTAAAGCTGTTCAATTCTTTAAAATCGCTTAATTTAATAAATTCAACTATAAAATTTAAAAAAAATTGTGGGTGGTACAGATTTTTTAACATCATATTTGGATTCAGCACCTTAAAAACTATAGGAATAAGGTATTTTCAGTACAAAAGTTAATTCATCGTTGACCAGTGTAATCCGTCTATGAAAATTAGTTAAGAACGATTGGTGATTTCAGCATCGAGCCTTCGGTTTGCCTTTTATTATTTTATGTGTGTTTATATATATATCGTAGATGGAAGGAGCGCATGATGCCTTGCCGGTTGTCATCGTCAGTTTGCAACAGGTGTGCATGCGCTCATTCATATGACAAGGCTATTGGCTTATTAATTAGTCTATTGTGTGCCTCTTCCTTTTTTATCTTGGTCGTTTTTAGCCTGGCTTAGAGTTTGGCGTGTTAGACCTATAATAGACTACTATTGAACTTCCAAAGCGTTTAATATAATACACAGAAAATATACTTTTAATTCTATATTCGATTGATTTTTTTTTAAAGATATCATTTGGGTAGTTTATTGATTTATGATTTTGATCAAATGAAGTATTCCAATAAAATATTCTTTTCGTCACGACTATCATTCTTATATATCTTTGGGGGCGTAGTAATATATATGTATATAGAAATAGTTTATATCAAACACTGAAGAAAACAGTACTTATGGTTTGGGAAAAAATCTTGATAAAGATCAAAGAAGAGCACAGGTGGAGGATCAGAAGCAATTAAGGAAAGGCAACCATCTTAGCAAGCCTTTAAGGAAAGGCAAGCTTTTGGAGGACAACTGATGGCCATCCAGTTCTTTGTGGGGAAACAGCGTTTGGTCTACTGTCACTTCACTCCCTTGCAGCTCGAAATTATGATTTTTTATTATTAAGATTACAGAAAGTGCAATCTGTGCATCGCCAGATGATGACCTATTTTATAACTAATTAGTCACTGATCGAGAACAACAAATGATAAATGAAAAAGTAGTTACTCGATTCGTTCAATTCGTGCAACGTCGGGCAGTCTTCTGATATAATACAACGTCAGACTCCAAGAGAATATAACAGTTAGGAGCGGAGTGGCTCAGTGGTAGAGCGCTTAGTTGCCATGCCGAAGGTCCTGGGTTCAAATCCAGCTCGCCTGCAGACTTTTATTTAATTTGTCGGCCATATCCTATGGAATCTAGGATCCTCCTGGGGCTCACTCAGCCTCTAAAAAGTGGGTACCCAAAACAAGGGTAAAAATCTGGTAGTTAAGCATGATCTAGGACAAATAATCTCCCTGCACAAACGTTGTCCAAGAAACAGTACAGTCTCTACCAAGCACTGAACCCAAAACCCTTTATGGGTATTAGTGGTAAACTTTTTTTTATTTTTTATTTATCATGGGTCTGCCTGTCTGATGAAACGTTGCCCCTCAAACATAATTCGGTTCAAATTCAGTAAGAATCGTATCTTCGATATTTTTATAATACACATGTAACCATCACATACACAAAGTTTATTCTCTTGTCACCGAAGCAGATGAGTGAACATCCTAAAGATTTCTATCCTATACGGTTAGCAGCGCTACCTGTTTCTTAGGCAATTTTCCACTCTCTTAATGCATTACGCCTGCTGGAAAATTACAGCTTTTCTTAGCAGCAAGAGCTTAGAGTGTATATACACTCATACATATTTTATACTATTTTTTCATCTCACTTAGTCATTAAATAAGATACATATAATAACATCATAATATCGTAATCAGATATATGATAATAACGTATATATAGAAAATGCTAAATTTTGTTGCCAATATCTGGTGTCTATTTCATCCTCTTTACCACTTGGTCTCTAAGTTCGACTTCGCGCGGATGAAAATCGCCCTCCTTCATGCTCGAACTCGAACTGTGGGCAGGTATACATTGCAACCTTGGGATTTCTGACGACAGGGTAGTGCCGTTTGTCCCGCGACTCTTTGAAGGACTTTGTTTCACTATTCCCGATGTAGATTCAGGGTCGGTATCTTCTGTTCTAACTTGTAAACATTTTCTACTTCTTTGCTCCAAATTGATTTGGTTTGTCTATGTACTTGCTGCCAGGCCATCTTAGGGAAGGTAGTCTGAATGTATACACTGAAAATGCACTTGTTTTGTGTTATGTGTGTTCTTGTGATTGATTTACAGAACTCAGAACACAACTATTATTATTAATCATCGCTAAAAAAAAATAATTTAAAGGCCAAACTTATTTTTTATATACAATATATCCAACAAAAAAAATAATCATTTTTAATCAATAGTTTAAAAATAGATTAGTTCTTAAACTGCTGACTGCTGTAATATAATACCACAGCATTTTACTAGATTACTTCTAGTAATTTTACTAATGATACATTTAAAATTAATTAAAATTGTATTAATTAATTAAAACTGTAAAATTAATTGATTATTGCAAGGTTTCATAGTTAGATTGGCACTTGCAGCGTTCCATGACGTCACATGATGCAATGGACGTGAAAGCATTCACCTGCAGCGATCGATGGCCCGCAGGACACGGTGCTTTGTCCTGTCGTACAATGGCCTCGTGTATCCAGCCACAAAGGATTAACCTGCCTCGTATTAATCATTAATAGATCCTTTTGCCGATGGAAATTAGTTTTCTTCCCTAATGGCATTTCCTATGCGGTTCAAGTCTTTATGCAACCCTTGTCGCTTTTCCAGGTCAGTGTATTCAATGGGTGCCAACCTCTCTTTGTTGTATCATATCCACCAGGACTTTTTTCATTGCAGTTTAATAGGAACATTTATAATAATAGGATTTATTAGTTAAGCGGCCAATTTTTCAGTACATACAAGTCAACGGTACTCGTTCTATCTTATTTACCATACAATGTCCTTAAGCTTTTTTTTATTGAAAATAAAAAACAAAAACAGAATATTTGGTCAGAAGACATCTAATCCCTACCCCGTAGGTTAGTCCCATAACCCTGTGCGGAGGCAAGGTATTCACTTTTACTTATTATTTATTTATTGGCTAGTTATTTAGTATGGGCAGCCACTTATTCAGCTAGGTACCCACTTAATAAAGGCAGGTTTACTCCAGGAGGGTACACACGACCCCCGAAGTGAAGCGTTACATAAAACATGTTCTGGAACCCAAAGATCTAAAGTTCCTTGAGCTTTCACTTCTTTAATGGCTGCTCCGCCTTTTCGTCCAGTAACGGCAGCAACTACGGATTCTGTTTTTACATCAATAACTACAAGCAATTTCCCCTTAGGTGATTCAACTCGATCAATGGAAGTGAAAATCGATTGCGATTCTTGAGAAAGATTCCGTGGCGATGGATCAATTTAAGCAGTAGCTTGAGCACGGAATGGTTAGTCGCTTGCATGTCATTAAGTGGAGCTAGTAGGAGATGAAAGGAGGACTTAGCTAGCTCGGAGCGTGCAATGACCGCGATTTGGTCTCTTATCTCGAGATAGTATGACTCATTTCAAGTTCCAACATTTTTCTTTTTAATCGTCTTTTTCCCGACATGGAAATATGGAATAATGTGTTGCATGGGATCTAAATTACAAATTAATTCTGACTCTCTGATTCCTCAACTCTTTCCCTGTTTGATGCATCCTAGAATCCTTCCTCCACTTCTGAGAATTTCTTGCTCTTCCCTTTCTTCTTTTCTCACTGAATTGCACCTTAAAGAGAAAAATCTGTGGTATATTACGGCATATTTGCTTTGGTTGAGTACTTATTTCATATTCCAGTTACTTTTGTTAGATATCATTTTAATTTATTTGTTTCCGACAGCACCAGAAATACGAGAAGTTTCAGATTTTCAATAATTTCTTTGCTAGAATTGTAAGATCTATTTACTTATGTTACTCTCTTATTTAGTTAAAATATAGGTTATTATAATTAGCAATAGTTCCAATGATGCACGAAACCTTACTGCTTCCAAGCTTTAGTACAAAAAGGTTTTTCCTTCAATTAACAATTTTAAAGATCTCCGGAAGGTAGGGTCCATCCACGCCTGTAAATTAGATAAATAATTTATCCGGCATAGCGGGTATCGAGCTTGGAACTTAGATCTCAGTAATCCAACACCTCATGTACCAAGCTACTCCACTCCTTTATACAAAGAATATGCGTTTACAATTATCAAACTTTTTTGACTGCACGTTTTAGTGCTGGCCTAAAATACATCATTTGTAAATTATAGTATACCCTTTGTTTAGTGAGCTTTATAATTTTAACATCCGTCCCCATTTCATCTTCCTCTAAGCCAAGTTGCAGTGAGGCATCCCTCTGAGAAACAGGGTATCTTATTCATAAAAACATACTATTTTATTTATCAATGCTGTTGGAAAATTATACATACATAAGATATTATTATCAGAGATACTTATTAGACCCCGTGTATTCATCAGTAAACCCGATAAAGGTTTGTTAACGTATTAATTATTCCAATGGGTAATTAATAGATTAATTAATTAAGGATTGGTGAGCCTTTGGTCGAGAGGCTGCTATCCAATAATCGTTCTCAGCCCTGATTGCTACTGTTAATTACCGATAGCTCACTATCTAGTAATTTGTAGGAAACCTTTATTGTTAGGTATTATTTTACTCTCTTCTCTTCATTTTTAAAGATTTCATTCCATTTTATTTTGGGTTTTTACTACCTTTTTTCTTGATTTATTTATATTACGATAACGTATATATTGATATGTATTTTTCTCGAACGTTTATGATAAAAAGCTTATCAAGATCATGAGATACATTAAATAAAGATATTATTCAAATTTATTTCTGTTGATTGTCCGGAGCTAAATAATAGTGACTTGAAGTGCAAGATGAAAAATTTATTTATTGTTGAATTTAATGTAATTTAAATAACTTATACCTCCTCCAGGGGTTCCCAAACTTTTTTTGTCCCGCCTCCTCCAATTGAATGAAAAGAAAGCGTCCCACAACTCCCCTAAACTCTATGGGCATATAATATAAAACTGCAAGTATTGGAATGAAAATAAAACATTTATTTTAACAGTTACAAGACACAACGTTATAAGTTTCTTTTTGAGATAAAAAAGAATGGTAACAGAAAAACTAGACAGTCTATGTGGACTATAGACACTATAAATTATAAATCATCATACCGACTACCTTCTATATCATTCTTCTTTTCTTCTTTTCCTGGCCCTTTTTCCTTTCATTGACGAGCTCGAGGCTCGGTCCATCTCCGCCATTTCTCTCATCTGACCCCATTTCTTCACTTTCCTCCTTCTAGTGCCTTTTTTATACGTGCCTATGTATACCCTATAAGTAAGCCTGGGTCGTCCAGCAAGTCTTCGCCCCTTCAGTTTCGCTTCAAAATTCCATTTGGTCTTCCAGAAGTCTGGCATTCTCCATACATGGTCTAAGCCACCTGAGTTATGGTTCCTCCATTTTGTTTTTTTATACTGAGAGAATACCTTGCTATTCTCTAATATTTTAATTGCTTATATAGTCTCTCTTCGTTTTTCCGACAATTCTTCTAAAGAAGGTCATCTCTGGCGGTGGTTACTCTTGAGAAGTGCTACTCTAGGGATATCCAGTGTTCTGCTCCATACAGTACCACAGAAAAGTATACTGTTTAGAAATTCACAAATTTGGATTTTCTCCTTATTTCTTCCTTTGATATAATTGTGCTGATGATTTCGTAGAAGATACTATTAGTTTTTTTGACTCTATTAGAAACTTCCAAATTCCAATATATCCAAAGATATTGAAAGGAATAGAGATGGGCTTATTATTTCTGCTTATTAGCCTTCTTATTGTGCAGCATTATTTCGATGCAATGTCGTTGGAGAGATCAAAAGTTTTTATAATTTATTCGATAGAGGTCAAAAGTCTATAGCAATAATAAAATGTTATTAAATAATTTGGTAAAATTATTTGTGTATAAAAATATACCGAGATTAAAGGAGATTCACCATACTGATTGTTGCCCATGATCAGCTGTTTATGTTGTTTTGAATATTTGTTTTTGGTTGACAACCATCAGTGGTTGACGGTTTAGGAAAAACTGCCTAGGCTTTCTAGATTTTTCTTTAATATTCGAAGAAAAAAGACGACAAAGAACACTCGACCTGAGCCAAAGCAAACTCGTTAGTCCCTCTTTGTTTTCTAATTGTCATCTCTTGTTTTCTCTCCTCTCGCTCAGTTTATAATTAAAATACAGAGTTTAGTAAAATCCCTTTTAATTAGACTTCTAATAATAAGCTTAAGTTAAATAATGTCCTATACATAGAACCCTTGATTTTTGTCATTTCATCTCTCTTGAAATCTAGTTAAAATTCCATTCAACGCGCAACTTGCATCAAGTTCCTTTTTGGTTGAAAGGTGTTTAGAAAAAGGGAGAAAACAATTACTCAAAAACTGATTGAATCTTCCATCCCATGCCTCACTACAAAGCAAACGTTGTATAACTCCTTTACCATCATGGACAGAATCAAGGAACGAGCTTGATTAGATTCTCAACTTCCACTTTCATTCGTTCAGAAATTTTCTTATTCGATATTAACAAGAGGTTCCCAACCTTGGTTGTTTCACGCTTCCCTAGTTCACAGAAAATCCTTCCATGCCCTCCCTGTTCAAATGAGAGCCTACCGTTCCCCCTACCAACAAGTAAACAACAACCTCTTATATGTTTAAGAGCTGATATATGCTTGTTATATAGTGCTATAACTCAGGAAACAATGGCATTCCTTCCTTCCATCGTAACAATTCCAGAGCATATCATCTTCTTTGATAGGCACATATACTACCACTGAAATATTGTAACATACAAAAAATATAGAGAGTGGGGGAAGCCATAATGCTAGTTTGTAATCTATACTATTTAATCTATAGACAATCTTAAGTCATATAAATCTTATTCTATTCAACTATAAATATATTTTTCATTTTGCACTTTAAGCTAGAACTGCAAGTTAAGTATTCGAACCTTACAACTTGGGAAACTCTCATACTTTTCAGTTGGGCGGGAATTTCCAGAGACCAGTAAAAATCAACCTGCAATTAAAACGGTCTAAAACTTATTTCAAGCCGAGTGAGTTAATTAACTAGCTGACCTGGCCACGCGTTGCTGTGGCTGTTATAATACTCTTAGGTAAAATTTAAATGTAAATGAAACAATGAATGAATGAAAAAAATGCCAACTAAATAGATTTTGGATTTTACATTTTATTCATTGGATTTCCACTGCTAAAACATGCCCTTACAACATATCAAAAATGCTGCAGGTTAAAACAAAAAATAATTTTGCTAATAATTATCGCGGTCATTATTCGAAACAAAACATAGCCAGTATTTTAAGGCGGGCAATGTTACATATTTCTGCGAAATTTCATTAAAATCAGTCCATTAGTTTCGGAGATTAGCCCGGACAAACATCGTGACACGAGATTTTTATATATATAGATATGTATATACAAATCCCCATCTTACAAGAAGAGTTGGAAGTAATAAACATGACAATTAATACAGGGAAAACCAAAATCATGAGAATAGGAAGAAAAAGCGAGCATGGAGACCGAGTCGTAAGACTAAACAACACGAGGTTACAGCAGGTAAGGGATTTTAAATATCTCGGTGCACACCTTAACGAACACGGCTGGATAGATGGCAAAATAAAAGAACGAATAAAAGCTGCCAGCAGGTGTTTTAATTCCCTCAAAAAAGGATTCATCGGGAAAACAGAAGTGTCAAAAAACACAAAAAAAGTAGTTTATAAAAACACCTTCTTACCGATTCTCACCTATTCAAGTGAATCTTGGACTCTGGCTAAAAAGCACAAGAGCCAAATCCAAGCCATGGAGATGCGATTTATAAGAAGAATGGAAGGGAAGAGCAGAAGAGACCGAGTGCGAAACATAACAATACGGTCCAATGTGGGGCTTCGGGCAGCGGGGGATATCATCGAGGAGCATCAGCTGAGATGGTTCGGCCACGTTTCCAGAATGGCAGAAAACAGAGTGGCAAAGGCCGTATATGAGACGAAGGTGGAAGGTACAAGACCGAAGGGAAGACCAAGGAAGACTTGGGAAGGCGCAACCCAGGAGGCCTTTGACAGAAGAGGTTTGGAATGGGGAAGGAGAAGAAGATTGGTACAGGAGAGACATTCATGGGTTAGGCTCTACAGGAGAGATCCTCACATCGTTGGCGGTAGAAGAGGAGTAGATTAAATAAATAAAATATACAAATCCCGAAGCATTTCTAGCAATTTAAAATTTAGAGTGTATAATGCTGTAATAAAGCCGGGTCTGATATACGGCTGTGAGATCTAGGCTCTCGCCAATATCCTGGAAAGTAGAATTGAGAGACGTGATTGGAAAATCCTCCGCGGAGCGGTATGGGATGAGAGTCAAAACTCGGTCTTCGTGGAGGAGAAGAACTAATAAAGAATTGCTCACGGAAACTGGTCAGTCGATATCTCAGGATATGAAAGCAAGGAGGTTAAGATGGGCGGGGCATGTAGCACGAAGTGATCCGTCAGGACGCCTCTATAGAACTATGAACGCCACATTAGTTGGCAAGAGACCACGTGGGAGGCCAAACGCCAGATGGATAGTCAGGGTCAACAAAGATGCTACGGAGCTTCATGTAGCACACTGGAAATCAGCGGCCCAGGATAGGACAGAGGTGGAGAAGGCTTGTAAAGGCGGCCAAAGATCTACAAGGTCTGTAGAGCCAACCGAAAAAAATCGATGGTAATGTTCGTGATCGCTCTAAACTAAATAACGGCATTGCTATCTAGCAATCTGTCTCTAGTCTGCACTCTGGTATTACGATCTACCAACATAAACTTTTTATTATAATTATTATGTTTTTTTTAAGTTTTGTTTTTTGTCTATGGCATCATCATGACAACACGCTCAGTACGGTGAGATAAGAGTTTACAGCCTTATTTTATTGCCATATCGGATTCGAACGGATTGAAACGTTCAATCCGAATGGAAATTGCTTTGATCACGAGATTTCTCAATGTTTGAAAATTATTGCTTCTCTTATAATTTTTTTCTCCAGTTCTTTTCAGTACCATTTTCAAAATGTTTGCTATATACAAAAAAAAGATACCACTTTTTTATACTATTCTATTATATGTCACTTAAGAGATAATTTTAGTTTCTAAAGATGATGAAAACGTATTTGTAAGACATTGGTACTAGATTGTAACATTCATTCTAAACTTTTGTATTTGTTTTCCTACCTTTGTCCAGGCTATGGTATCTTCTGGAATAATGAATGCATGTTATTAATTATTAATATTATTACTATGTAGTTTGCTATTTAGTGAACCATTAAATAAGGTTAGCAGAGATAGCCTTATAATTTATGGTTTAAATATCAATTTATCAAGTTTCAATACTATCCTAAAAATATGTTATGAGTGTAGCTTGAAGAATTTTTTCTGGATTTCAAATTATTTATGAATTTTTTTTCGTGCAAGGTATGTTACCCATCATGAGTAATACCAGAAATGAGGAAATTCCAATTATCTCCTTAATGAAGCTGTAATACGAGTATATTAGACTTTACTTAATCAAAACAATAACCCAATGGTACTGGGTTCAGTACATGGTAGTGACTTTACAGTTTCTAATTAATTCATTTTACAAGGAGGTGATTTATCCGAGATCACACTCAATTGTCCGATTTTCCCCAATTAATGGTACCCACTTAGTGAGCCAAAGGAGGTTCAGTAAGTCCCACAAGGCCTGTTAATACACAAAATAATTTATCTGTCACAACGAGATTAAAACCTGGGACCTTCAGTACAGCAACTCAGCGCGCTACAAACTGAGCTATAGTGCTCCCATAAATGTGGATATCCATAACTATTAATAATACGTCGGATGTTTTAGAAACAGAATTACAGAGACTTGAAGTAGGACAAGAAAATACTTTTATTCTAGATGGAAAGAATGGAATGAAGTTTAGAACGATTTCCTTCGAACTGGATTGCCTATCGATTATGGACTAATGATTAAAGATTATAAACTATAAGGCGACTCTACTCTCTACTTTCAAAACCTTCTTTTCTTCTCTATATCTCTCTTTTCTCTCTCTTATATCTTTAATATATATCTTAATTAAAATACAACAGAGCAGTATATACATTTATACATGGTATATACAAATAAAATATTTATAATTACCGGAGATGCAGAAGGGCTCGATATTATAGATTATTCCGATGAGATACTTGCAAGATGAAAAATTTATTTATTATTGAATGAACAGAATTTACATGGCTTATACCAAGAGCTTCTCCTACGAACTACTAATGACTTTGGAGGAACACTATAGATTATATACTCTGGCTACTCCACTCTATTATTAACTATACTATTCGATCTTACAATATTTTAGACCTTTAGTATGTACAAATATTGCTTTGTTTGTCGAGAGATGATTACTCATATTATTATTTCTTTAAACGTCCTAACTGATATAAAATTAATTCTTTTCCAGAGGCTGGTTGTCTGTTTACCAATTTCATAATTAATTAAACCATCAATACATTATTCATAAACATATAGTGCATCTGGGTTAAGCAAGGACCAAAAGAATTATAATGAATATACATTATTCCAAATACGATTAATGATCCTGCTGTAATTGAGGATTGCCATAACATACATATATAACTTAAATTAAAACTTATCTGGTAAAATAGGAGTACTTATAGAGTTCTTCTTGGTGAGGTGTGTCTTCCCCGGGTATGGCTGTTCCTCTGTTTCACGTGTTTCCCCATCTTCGGCTGCCATTGCCGATCTCTCCTTCCTGAAGTCCAATTTCCTCTTCCGGATCTTGTCAGAGAGTGCCTTTTTCAAAAGTGGAGTCCTGGACCTTCATCTTGGTATCTTGACCCCTTGGCCATACACCACATGAGTGACCTATTTCTTACAAATGGTCATTTGCCCATTGTGCAAATTCACATTTCTTTTTCTAATAATGGCCGGGAGGATACATAGCAATATCAAAGTGGAGAGGAAGTTAAGTATGTTTAATGTGCTGACTTTAAGCAAGCAATGTCATAACTTTCTGAGTACACAGCTAAATCACAATCATAATTTCTTAGATCATGAACTCATTATTCAACTACAAAAAAAAAAAAAAATAACAATGAACGGCGGATTACACTAACTGAGAAACAATATGAACTTGTGTTGTTGTGCGTTTGGGATACTATCTATAATGGATGTATTGAACGAGCATGGAACAAAAGGAAAATGGAAGATGGCATAAGAATCGAGAGAAGATATACCACAACCAGAATCGATCCCGGCCAACAATAGACATAGCAAGGGCGATTGAATTCTCTTATCTTGAGTGGCTATTCGATGGATCTTCTCTGACCAGTCAGTATGACAAGGAATACCATCTTGTTAGATGAAATTTTAAATAATAGTTTTTAAAAAACAATATTTTTTTATTATACGACGAGACATAGTGCCCGTTGATTAATAAACATAAAATGCTATATTCAGAATAAAAGTGTTTAAGATGTCCTAACGCCTGGATAAAGGTAAATGTGGCAATATCTGCCACAAATAATACCGTGGTATTCGTTCTCATTTGCTCGCGGTACATTATTTTTTAAGAACTTATAAAAGGAAGTCTGATCTAAAGAAATGAACGTAGGAGATGCTCAAGACCGGGCAACACTTAACGCTGGCATGAGCTATTATTGCTAAAAACTACTGATATTAACTTTTACTGTACTAAATTAAAGTGTTTTTGTAACGTTTAGTTAAATATATAGTGGTAATTATAAAACCATCTTCAGTATATTTTGCTTACTTTTATTCCAAGATGTACTAACTTTTGCCCAGTAAAGTGCGAACTCTTGCCCCGTGGGTGGGATATAGATATGTACATACTTTTTCTAAGAATGTTCTACCTAATTTAATAAATAAAACGTCATTTGGTTATCAAGTGCCTGGAGAATATTTTCTAATATTTTTTTGTCAATCATCATGAAGTATCATTTAACCCATTCGGGATAGTATTACTCTTAAAGCGCATCCACTTGCCCAGACCTACTAAGTATATTAAGTTATTAAAGGTTTTTTATGTTTAAGTTTCATATGCTAGCCTTTCTCTGAAAAACATGTTTTCAGTAAATTTATATTTTGTCCATAAAATTAAAAAATATTTGAATACAAACTTAACGCTTATTTATATTTAGTAATTAAACAAAATCGGATGGAAAAAATCTGAATTCGTTATATTCCTATTCATTAAACTAATAATAACAATAGAGAAAAAAACAAAGTAAGATATATGTATGTATGCATATTATACAAACAAAAAATCATTATTCTATGACACCCTTAAATTATTAATAACACTTCAAATTTCTCATTACCAACGTTTATGCAAAGTTTCAAGTTACATTACTGCATTTTCAATACATGTTACTGATTTACAACAGCTTTTACGTATTCGGTAACTGTTATTTATTTTATTTGGAATTTATTTCAACGGAAAAAAAAATTATCAAAAATAAATTTTTATTTAATACATTTTAATTTTTGTTAACCCGGACTAGTCTAAAATTACTCGGGATAAGTTATTTACTATGAGAAATATTATTTCTGTTCTTTTATATTATTTAGTGTAGTTAAGCAATTAAATTTTAATTTCAAATCATTAATAATCGGTGTAACTTTTTAAACTTCTCATTATCCGTGACTATCCTAAGTAATGAGTTAAATTAACTAATTTCGAACAAATTTTGTAGCAGATTTACAAAAGCAATGAGTCTAACGTATTCGAAAACGATAAAATAGTAGAGTGATATTTTTATACGCTTTGGTGATAAACCCGGTGCTTTTATCAGTAGAGGTAGAAAGGCGCTGGAAGAGCACTCTGGCAGATAAAAGGGGAAATATTTCCAAAGCGGTTCTATTTTTGTTGCGAGAGGCGGTGGGACAGAACGCAGAAGCAACGTCGGGTCGTAAACCTGAAGCCCTAGAGGTAGTTATAGGGTCGATAGCAATAGTGGATGCCGCGTATCAGAGCCTCTCAATAGCGGGCACACCTTTTGTTTCCATGGAAACAAAATTAGAACACTGAATTAAAAATCTATCGAATGAAAGCAATTTTATTGGCATTCATGAGAACTCCCGACAGAAGTTAAAACTCAAGAATTTTGAATAACTATGCTATTTTTTGAATTTTAAAATCAATTATGGTCTTAATTACACTGTTCTGGACCAAAATCGGCCCTGGTTAAATAATGGCGTTTCCTAACGTTTTTTGATGTGTTGAACACGAATCTGATGTCTAAAATTCTTCAACGGGTACAGTTTTTTGTAAAAATCCTAATTTTTTCGATCACAGGAAAATGAGGATTTTGGATGATTTTAGTCTATGCATAATGACGGATTTTATTTTTTTAATAGAAACCCATGTATTAAGTTAGGTAGAAGCATGTAGTTGGTGGTATGACAGTCCACATATTTTATTTTGCTCCTATAGTAATCTAATCCCATTTAAATGTAACTGTCTACTTCTCTGACCAGAAAGGCTTGACACAACTTCCTGCTGGACCCCTCAGACTTCCCTTTGAGAGGTAGAGGGACACAATTAGCAGGGAGGGGACCCAGATACCTGGGAGGGGACCCTTGACTGGTTAGTTGATACGTAAGCACCAGAGAGAGAAGACTTATATTCTGAACATGCCTAGCAATTCCAAAAATCCAGTGAACAGTTTCTGTTATATCTGCGGTGAGGTGATATTGAAAAATCAAAGCAAGCCATTGTCTCCTCTAGTGAAGAAACCCTACCATCTTTATTTTGGGTGATCTTTAAAGTGGGAGATCAGGATAAGGATTGGGCTCCTAAAGCTTGCTGCAGTAGATGTATGAGGTTCCTTGCAGGTTGGCTTCAAGGAACTAATAATGCAATCCCCTTTGCAGTTCCAATAGTATGGCGGGAACAACAAAACCATGTAAATGACTGTTATTTTTGCATGACAAATAGAAAAGGTTTCTCAAAGCGAACAAAATCCAGGATGGAATACCCTACAAACCTACCAAGTTCTTGGCTGTAACATGTCCTTAAAAGTTCATTTTCTCCATTTCCACTTAAACTTTTTCCCCCCACAATCCTGGAGCTGTATCTGATTAACACGGGGGACGGTTCCATCAGGATATTTTTTTTTTGCAGAACAGTGTTACTTAAATTTCAAATTTGTAAATTATTAACATTAGTTTGGTTTTCAGATATATTGTTTATTTATTTAATATATATGTATAATAACAATAATTATATACAATTTCAAGTAGTTTATATATTAATTAAAACATATATTGGGCTGCAAAAGCTCAATGCTAAATATCAGTAATTTAATTGAAATAAAATTAGTATATTATTTATACTTTATTTATTTATTCGGGTTTTTTTTACAATTAATGCATCCCAATAACTAAAATCTTTTCCCGCCAATTCTTCTTCTTCCTCTCGCAGCCCTAGTGCTGCCATTCCTTATCTCACGCCCTCAATCCAAGTCTTCCTCTTTTTCTTTTACAATCCGGTTTATAAAGGAAGAGCTTCTTTGGCCATCTATTGTCTCTCATTTTCATCAGATGGCCAACCATTGGAGCCTCCTGGTCTCTCTTTCATACTATATATTCTTCTCCTGCCCTATCGTTTCTCTTATACCTTATTTATGAAATATATTAAATTCTCATAGATTTTATTTTCACTTTTAGCATTATTATCAGCATTAAGTTCAACATTAGATGCATCAGTTGTATTTTCAATCATCTCATAAAGCAACTTAAATTAGTAAACTCATCACATCATTTGATAAACTTAAGTACATGAGAGTGCAGAGTGTGTTACACACACAGAAAATTCCGGGTTCAAATCTGGCGGTTGCAATTAAATTATTTAATCTGTTAACATCAACGGATTTAACCTGTTGGATATTCAGCCCCTCCTAGGGCTCACCTAGTATCTATAAAGTGAGCACACTGAATTAAGAGAAAAACCTGGCAGTCTCAGCCATCGTTTACTAGGATAGAATCCATTCCCTTCTATTCCCTTTATGTGTTGTAGCAGTTCATTTTATGTACATTTTTAAACCTATTTATATATCTACATAAAATTAGAAATGTTTAATATATTTTTAAGAGATTTTACATATTTGTTTTAAAATTCATAAACACTTTTAAAATTCATATATTCTGATACTGATTTTGGCAGGATGGAATCTTCAAACGTCTTATAGCATCATTTTTAATAAAACCATGATTACAATTTATATATGTATATGTACTATTTCATATGATTCTCTTTTTTCAGATCTGGTACTGAAGCTGTTCATCATAGCTCCAAGGACTTACTAATCTTTTGAAGCATTTAATGGTTTAGTCGGTAAGTGAAAGTGAAAATAATGTCGAGTTAGCTAATTTTATAAGAGCTATGTATTTATTTTTTTATTATAATTTATAATATCAAGTTATTAATTTACGCGTTCTGGAGAAAGGCGCCCTTTAGAGTACGAGGTATTACAGAAAATAGTATATACGCTTTAGTACCTTAGATTAAAATAAAATCATGAGAAGAATTAACATGTAAAAAAGTAAGGACACACCATTTATTATTTTGGTATGTTTCTACCTTACTAAGCGTTCCTTAGACCTCGGTTTTTTGACAACTATTAAATAACTTAGTTATTCGTGTTAAGAAATGTGAATGAAGGATCTTCCTTTGCCCAATTATTCTTTTTTTTTGTTCTCAACTTCATTCCTACGTTTCAGGATATCCATTTCTCCTTTTGAAAGCTTTATCCTTTATTTTCCATTTTATACGCTTATAAAGTTTTTATCTTCCTTCCCTTACTTCCTTGTTGTCTTTAGATTTTCACGACCGTTATATTATATTATAGTCTTGATATTTTTTAACATTACCCTAATTTACGACTTGTACCTTCTGTATTATTTGTCATTCTTTCGATTATAAATTTCAACATCAGCTTAAAAAAATTAGGCATGTAGCAAATAGAAATATTCTCTGGCAGGTTTAAAATGGTGTTTTTTTATTCTAATAAACATTAAATAAAAATTAACATTTTTGCATAGTTGTGAACAAGTCTCCTACTTTTCTACTGTGTATTTTGTTATGTGTGACCGCATTTATGTATAACCAAAGTTTTAATAGAATGTAATTAGTTGGGGGTGCAGTCAAGAAAACACGCAAAAATAGGTGAAACTATTGTATTTTATGTGCCGACGTTTCGACCTACTGTGTAGGCCATTTTCAGGGCTATGAGAAAACATAGCCCTGAAACATTAAACCAAAGTTTTAACTAGTTACTAATGTACCCAATGTAGATGTTATATAGTCTTTATTTTTTATATAACATTGATTTAATAAAAGACATTTTTATTATTATTTAAAAAATATTTGTTATATACATTTTTGATACAGTTTATTTTAAGTAAAATCTTTCCATCCCTTTTCAAAATATTCATCTTTTTCGCCTGCATGCTTCAAGAATTCAGATTTTTTAATGATTTTTAAAGAACACTGATTCTTTAAATAAGCATTAATTTGATTTATGAGAATATCCTATAGTTACTTGTTGTTTTGCTCAGAAATTTTATTTTTAATCACCAATATTTTGACATTAACAACGTTTCCTAATTTATATTTATATTGATTGTTCAGCTCAATTATCTTACTACTATTAGATAATTTATAATCGAATGAAAATTGAAAAATTAAATTACAGTTACAATTTATTTATAAAACTATCATTTTAAATGATAGATTTTGAGGAATTTTCAAGTTATTAATTTTTTTTTTAAGCTTCCTTATTTCATACTATATTATAGAGTGCAGCGTTACTGATCTCGGTGTCAATAACAAATATAATCTTTTTACTTAAACAAATATAATTAATTCATTAGAAATTAATGATTTAAATCTGAATGAATCTAATTCAATTGTCAATTTCTAATAATTAATTATAGTTTAAATTGAATAACTATCCAGTGAATATAACTTGCTCTGCAATTCTCTATCTAAATACCTCATTGACTATTGTTTCCTCGAGATATCAGTTGGAGCCTTAGACATTCCAGATTCTCGAGATGTCTGGAGTCTTCAACTATCCTTGATTTTCCTCCTCCCCCCCTCTCTTCTTCTTATCAGATAATATCCTTCTGATTTAATCGTTTTATTTAATTTATAACAATCAGATTGTCTGTTGTATGCTTTAACTAGAACCTGGAAGCATTTATATATATATATATATATATATATATATATATATATATATATATATATATATATATATATATAGATAGATAGATAGATAGATAGATGTAGTATCGTAAAACGTCATTTTAAACCTGTGTTTTTTTATATTATCTTATCTCGTAAAAACCTTCCTTTTTAATACACATTATTTACAACAATATATGAATGCAATGACTTATCAACGATAGTTTGGGTTTCAATTGATTCTTAATACAATTGAAGTATACTATAATATATATATATATAATATTATATATCGCCAATTCATATGATATCAAGGCATCTAGCTTAAATTATATATAATAAAAAATGCCTCTCCAAAAAGGCCAAAATCAAGAACTACAATACAGTGGTAAAACCAGTGATATTGTACGGGACCGAGACTATATGCTTTTCAAGTTTAGATAAAATTCTTAAAATAGAGAGAAGGATTCTTACGTTCTCTTCCACGGGCCCAAAGTAACACCAGAAGGATGCCGGCTTAAATCTGACAAAGAAATTTACTATGAAATACATGACATGAAATGAGGGTTAGAAGACTCAGATTTTATGGTCACATGAACGAGGAGAGACTAAACAAAAAAATTTTCACTAAAATTGTTGGCTACAAATTCAAACAAGGGTACACAGAACAAATAAAACAGGAAACACAGAAACACGGGATTACACTAAATCTATTAGAAAATAGAACTGAATACCAAAAATTCCTCAAAAATGTGTTACTAGTGGCAGACTGAAAAAAAATTCCATCCAAGACCTGGACAGAAGAAAGAAGAAAAGCCTTCAGTGAAATCATGAGGCAATTCAAATTGAATTGAAAAAATAAACTTGCATCATAATCGCGTGTAGTCCTTCAGGGCTGTTTCGCGTCAAATATATATGGAACACATACAAGGTGGATGTCCAATGTTAATCGTATCAAAGTTCAAATGCTTCTCAAGCTCAAAACATTAATTTTAAAAAGCCTAAGGAATAATTCTCTCCTCTTGAAAATTTACTGCTTCATAAATTTTACCGTCTAATGACAGCTTGAGACTAAAATTTATTGGTTAAGTTTTAAATACTTAAGTTTATTCATTATAAAGTTAAAATAATTACCTTTATCTTATTAAGTTTCAATGCAATTTTTAATCGCATTATTTAAAACTTGCTTTCAACATAAGAAAAGTTCGCAGATGAGCAAACAAAGCTTACTCATAATTATTAAAGCTTTTAAATATTTTAAAGTAAGGAAAAAATATACACTGTTAACCATGAAGGGCCATCAGTTGAGTAGTAGTAAGAATATAGTGTTTCTAGACCAACGGTTATGCAAGGTTATTTTTGGCCATTATGACTCCAATAGGTTTTTGACTGATAAACACTGAATGCATTGATTACTTGCACTGATTAAGTGAAACTTCTTTTAAAAGCCCCAGAAGTTTTCTTTCAGGGTTGATATCAAACTATAAAATTATAATTTTTAATTATGATTTAATTTTGATAATTATCAACCGCAGTCGGATTCGAACCCTATCCCGGAAAACAAGAGCTTTTTTCTCCATGTTCTTTTAAATAATGCATTTGACATTTCATGTATAGTTGTTGAACTACTTTATATATAGACGAAACTGATCTAAACACAAATTTCATAAAAACTGAACATCTTTTTTAATTTGATACGCATACCACAACATGAAAGAAAAAGTTTCAAACGTAACATATATATATATATATATATATATATATATATATATATATATATATATATATATATATATATATCATCATAAATAAATAAAGTATTTTCTTTTTTTCTTCAATAAATCGGTGGACATGGCAATATTTATAATTTAATACTTCTTTATACTTAGCACTAAATTAAAAAAAATATTATTATTTTACAATTTGTGATTATAAATTGTAGGGCCGAAAGAGGATAAAAATATGAGGAAATTGAATGAGAATATATATTTTTTTAAATGATAAAATAGAGATTTTAAGTATATTAGCGTCATCATCATATTAAATGTATTCACCGCACCACGGACAACATTACTTATTAAAATAATATTAGCAAACAGCAGCTTGTACAAATGATAAACACCCATTAAAACTTATATTATAAACCAACGAGAAAAACAAAACTGAAATATATGTGTATACATGGTACAAAAAAAATCTTTATTCTGGGACAATTTCTCTTAAGTACAACCTAAGATTTATTGTAGAAATATATAAATGGGATTTATTTTTCTTGAATGTTATTTATATAATTTTTTCAGGTTCTTGAGATTCAGTCTATAACTAAAAATACTCTTTTGGTGACATTTTCAGAATTTATGGTTTTCATTTTTTTTTTTTGTTAGAATTTTATTGTCATTGTTATTTATTTTTTTGATTTACAGAAAAAAAACTGTATTAATCGGGTATGAAAACTCTAAATTCTAGTTGTTGAAATTTAATTAACTCTTACTACCATAACAACAATATAAAATAATAAACGCAAAAAAAGCAGTAATAACAAAATATATAAACAATCGCACAACTGCAAATCTGTTGATCCCTTTTCAGACCACCTGGAAAATCCTTCCAACGATAAAAAAAAATAAATCGTTTTAAACCTCTCACCCAGTCTCGAGAAGTATTGGCAAGATACATGTTAATTCAGTAGTGATACAATTCATGCATTAACAATATTTTTTGAATCTTTGTGAAACGATAATGTATAAATGAGTGTTAATTTTATGTTCTGCTTCATGTGCGATCTTAATATCCATAATATTTACTGCATTTCACTAAAAGATTGTATAGCTTATTTATATAACTAACTAAATTCAAATTGTATTTTACTCCAAGACTGTCTTTTCCATATTTAATGTATTGTATATTGTTCTAAAAGTCCCAGTATAAAAAAGTATTTATTATTATTAAAAATAATATTTTTTTCACTCCCACTGGGCATGTTTTTGAGATAATGTCGTCAAAAGATAGCTTTATAAAACTTATTTATTGGACCTCAAGAAACTATATATATATATATATATATATATATATATATATATATATATATATATATATAGAGAGAGAGAGAGAGAGAGAGAGAGAGGGAGAGAGAGAGAAAGTATATCCTATGTTAAATATATAGAGTTGAATCAGGTTTTGTGGAAGAGGTCACAAAGGCTTCCCCCCTGATCCTCGACTAAGCTGGGATCAAATCCTTCCCCAACATTCGACCAATCCCATCATTAGATTCACGTTTAGTCCTATTCTCTAGCTTCTCCCAGTATGATAAAGTATAATGGATTATCGAAATTAACTAATGAAAACTAAATATATAAAAAAAAAAGTTCTCTAACAAATCAGCACAACTGTTGTCTTGAAAAAGTACTGCACGGAGACAGAACTGAAACTGAACCCAAGACTCTTAATGAGTTCTAGTGGTACAGTTTTTTTGGTAGGCTAGATCATAACAAATATTTTATAAATTATATTTTTCCTGAAATATTTTGAATTGAATGAATCCTATGGAAAAACAAGGATTGCTAAAGCTGCTTAGATAAAAACACTAATAAATCCTACTTAGCGTTAAGAAAGTTGAGAAATTATGATTCCCTCGAGCAGGTATTGTCTTGCCTTGCGAATTAATATTAATTTAATACAGGCATTTTACCAACAAAGGTTGTCTGCTTAAAGTTGAACAGGATGTTGTTGATGTTTTCATTTTATCGTTGATTACAATGTTCCTCTGGCTACTAATTAATTTATGATCTCAATTTGCTTCCCGTTATTTAAAGTACCACTGTTTAGAATTAGACTCATCAACAGAATTATTTTGTGGTTTCATAATTAGGAAGCTTCAAAATGTATTGAAGAAGCTTAAGTATATATACTATATATTATTTTAGGTATCACAGGCCTTTATGTAGACCGCGCGAAACATCCATGGCTACTTGTTTTTCTTATTCTTCCAGTACTCCTTTCTGCATTCCACTTAGGTCTTTGGGCTGTAGGTGCTGTCTTCTCAGATATCGCTTCCCACTTGTATAGCTTGTGTCCAAAGACGCTTTTATCTGTGATTTCCTCTGTGTTTACCTGAGTTTTTTCCAGATCAATTTTGACTTGTGTTACCCATGGTCTTGCAATAGTTGTCTTGAGCCGCTGTATGTATCCGATAATCGTTGGTGAGTCTGGACTATGATAGACTGTTGATGTGGCCGTAAAATTTTAATCACCTCTTTATGTCTGCTGAGAGGTTGGACAACTTTTCTGCCTTTCTCTTTTATCGGGGCATTCATTATATAAATATATAAATTATATAGGGCTATTATTTAAAATAGCTTCTCTAATGCATAAATATGAATTGACAAAATTAATCCCGTTCTTTAATCTGATTCTTAAAAGAGATTATTATAGTAACGATAAGATAATGGTAGTCATAAATTAATTAGTACCCAGGGAAACATATTAATCAAGAATGAAATAAACGACAAAATCCTGTTCAACTTTAAGCTGACAACCTTTGTTGATAAGATGTCTGTTTTAAATTAATATTAATTCTCAAGTAAAGACAATACCTGCTCGAGGGAGTTATAATTACACACATTTTTCAATACTAAGTAGGATTTATTAATGTTTTTAAATAAGCAGCTTTAGGAATCGCTGTTCTTTCTCAGGACATTTTCCACAAAGTATTTCAGAAAACAAAATCAAACTAAAATGTGAGTAATCAAATGTGCTTGTATATTATTGTTGGTATTCTCGATCTCATTTGGCTATGCTGTGCTATCAATAATTTATAATCTTAAACTCCTCTAATTAAACTTATAATATTTACTCTAATTAAACCATCTAACAAATAGTTGTCAAAAAAAAAAAAATATATATATATATGTATATGTTGATGAGGGGTGATCAACCCGTGAAAGCCAGTAGCATATTTTGTCACCTATAGTGTAGTTGTTAGCAAAAAACCTTCTAATACAAGGTCGCTGGTTCGCAGTCCAGAATGTAGCCTTAGACCTTAGGTTTTTTTAAAGGGAATAAAAAGTCCTTGGTTATGCCGTCTTTCGGGAGGGACGAACTACGGTGGACCTGACCCGGTCCTGTACTAGTTAAAAAATCCCTATCCGATAAAACCCTGTATATGCAACATTTACGGCTCCCACTGTTGCATTTTCCGATTAACCATATAAGCATAAATTGATGTTAAATAGATAAGCAATCATATCTTGCTAATTACTTTGGTGCTAATTGTTTTATTTTTATGATAGCTTTACATATGTCGTCAGTGGACTTTTATTTTATTTATTTAACTGGATATTACTTTTCGTTTATTATTACTTTTTTTTAATTAACGGCTAAAATCAATGAGAAATCATATTACGTATGATCATATGTTATCATATCATATGTTACCTGGCATATGATTTTTTTTTTTTAAGGAATCATAAAACTAAACAAATACCTAAATCATTTAGAGAACAACGAGTTGACAAAACAATATGGTGGCTATTTTTGAGATTGGAACATTTATGTAATTGTTTGTATAAAAAAACTGACAGAGGTATTCTAAATGCTGATTGGTAGGACTAATATTTACATTGGGCATAATCTGTATGCAGGTCATAATGCGTTTGAAGGGAAATATTCTTGTATCTTGCTAAATATAGTGTCGCTATCTGTGGTAACATGGTGTAATATTTTATTATACTAATCTATTTTATGAATCTTTGACTAATGCTATTAGTTTCCTTATATTGTTAGTTTGTTTATTTAACGTCACTTTTTATGGTAACATGGCTAATTGGACGATACTACGGTGGAAATCCTAAATTTTGACCATCCAGGTTTAGGATAGGGATTATTAACGAGTACCTGACATCGTACAGGCTCGGGACCCCGTTCAACGTCCCTCCCGAAGGACGGCATAACCAAGTGTGCTTTACTCCCTTTAAAAAATCCTAGGGCCACCTGCCGGGCTACGAACCCGCGATCTTGGGCTTTGTTGGTAGTTAAGCTAACCACTTGACCACAGGTCGTCCCTAGTTCGTTTACAATATATTTTATTTTCTAATATTATTTTTATTTATTGCTTACTTTTCGAACTCATAATTTCTAAAACCTGCTGGATATTAAGATTAGGTTGATGAATTATGTGATTATTTGATAAACTATTTAACTACAATAATAATAAATTTTTATCTGAGAATCTTAACAAACTCATATTGTATCTTCTTTTGAAAACCTCCCCTTAAGGATTCACACTGAATATTGGAGAAACTTCCCATTGAAGGCACTTCTGTCTTCTGGAAGTAGATCCTCACTCCAGAGATATTCCAGTTTTTTTGTCGGACTCTGCTGTAAGGTCAGTATAATTTTTCCAATGAGTTTGGGTGTCCAGCAAGTAAATCATGGAATTTTCTTAGTTGTGTCAGCCATGAGAGGTATGTCCAGGCATTATTTATTAGTTATGTAAAAGGGACTATGAGTTATATAATGATGAGATTTTGACTGAAAGATCTGAATGGTCTATCAATAATAATCTAATAATTTCATAACGGTTTAAGTAGCGTGTTGTACATAGTTTTGTGATAATTCATTTTGATGGAGAATTAGTCGTCTTAGAAATGTGAGTCGGTTATTTAATCTTCAAATTATCACATTTTTATTCTGTAAATGAAGCTGTTAATGGAGCTTATTGATGACCTATGACCAATTTTTATTAACCTTGTTCATTATCCTAATAACCAGCTCATTATGCTTCGGTTGACAAAACAATATGTCAGCTATTTCCGGGATTGTCTATTCCAATAACGTGGGATTAAGTCTTCTGCACTGAGCATATAGGATAAGTTTTCTATATTTTCAGCTATTTCTGAAATTCGAAATATCATAGCAGAGAACGGAGAGGTTTTCGAGTACCCCATATTTCTGCTTGTCATGATTCTATTTGTTTGTTGTTGCCTATCAACGAAGTGAACTTTTTTTTTTATTAACTTTATTAATCAGCTGTTAAACATTAGATCACATAGGAACTTTATTACGAGAGCCATGGTGAGAGTGATCAAAAGGTAGTATGTATGTTTCAACTATCAAAATACAAAGCTTAGTTATCGAATGCTCAATATAAATTGTTATTGTATGCTCTTGAATGGCTCAGTGGTCGAGCGCTGAGTTGGTCCAAAGGTCCTGGGTTCACATCCTGCTACAGCCAAATAATATTTAATCTGTTGCCATCGGGGAATGGATTCTTTGGGTTCTGGGACCCTCATAGGCCTCACCCAGCCTCTATAAAGTGGGTACCCTAAATAAGGGAAAAAATCTGGAGGTTGAGCTTGATCTAGGACAAACCACCTCCGTTCGTAACCGTTGTACAAGAAAGCGTACAGTCTCTACCACGTATTTAACCCTTCATGGGTTGTAGTGGTACAGATTATTGAATGCAGCGCTGTCACTGCAATAAAACCTACCGCATTAGCTGCCATAGAAACTGACCATATAAATAATAAACCTAAATAGTAACCCAAATCTTGGAATGGCTTTGGGCGCAGCATAGCGCCTCAGCATTAAACCTTAGGATCATGTAAGAAGAGGCCAACATACTCTTAAATTAGACCCTTTTTTCGCAAATTATCTTTCTCCTCTGTAAACATGTTTGTCGACGTATAGTGCCTTCGTTAAGTTTTCTTAAGGCCAGTTATTTATAGCCATGGTTACGTCACGGCCGCGGTGCTAAACTGTTCTTGTTCCTTTGATAGTCTGTAGTAGTAACAGTTTGTACATGAGCATAGAAAAATATTTAATTATAAACAATTAGGGATCATAGAAGGCTTGTATATAAATAGTAGATACTTTACCGTATCCATTGTTCACCATTTTCATTACATTATCCTGCTATTATCAATGTTTAATAATATAGAGTAACAAATACTATTGAGAAAGCGGTATTTGTCTAAATGATAGATCAAAAATACATACTTCATGCTCCAAATATTAAAAAAAATATTTTTTTTACCTATCAGTATTTACAAACATCCGTCTATCGCCCCAACCCAAATCCGTATCACCATTAACCCAATCCTCCCACATATGTCTCGTTCTACCCCTTGGGCATTTATCATTCGGCTCAGCGCTTATTGGTTTTATAGGAATTCGGTCGTTAACAAGCCCATCTAAACCTTCGCTATGTTCTCACTTCGATCATATCTGAAGTCAACTCCGAGTTGTGTAATTGTGTAACTACGTTTTATACCCACTTAAGACACACGGAAGGATAATGGTTTTATAAATACTAATTATTAAATGGGTGCAGAGTGGCTACTGAGCTGACACACTGGGTAATGCGCTGAGTTGACGTGCCGAAGTTCCTGGGTTCAAATCCTGCTTCTTGGCAGACTTATATTTAATCTGTTAGCAGCCGGAGATGGGCCTTTTGGGATCTAGGACTCTCCTAGGGCTCACCCAGCCTCTATAGAGCGAGTAGCTAACACTGGGGGGGGGAATTCTGTCGGTTGAGAATGATCTAGGACAAATCACCTCACTGCACAACTGTTATCGAAGAAACTTTATAGTCTCTACAACGCACCGAGCCCAAGACCTTCATAGGTTGTAGTTATACAGGTTTTTGTTTTTTAAATTTCGGGACAAAAGGGGTGATACTACGTAATGTCGCGACTGAAAAATTAAGTATTCCGTGTCTGTAACCACGCCTATGTTTTCGATAAAGGTAGACATTTTTTTCTGGTTATCATAGACCCAAAGTTCTTAAACTTCTCGGGTTGTTCAAACTTAGTCTATATCATCAAAATCCCCCCCTCCCTATTGCTGATTCTGATTAAATTCTTCGTAAGTTAACTAATTAATTGAGTCGAGAGAAATTATGTTTATAATTTATATTTGTAGCCTGTTTATGGCGTTGTTTCTACATGTTCTGTATTGTAAACTAACAAAAGATTAAACAAAAAAATACTTCCTGGCTCCGTTGCTAGGTGATATAAAATATTATATCATATAGGCTATTACTATGAAATATAACGAAGTGTTGATATTTTTATTATTCGAGTTGTACTCGACTGAGATCCTTAGCCTACTCCTGATATAGACAGAGTGGTGGGGAACTCTCGTAGAGTCAGTGAGTGCTTTGATCTTGTGGGGATAGTGTCGTCTTCTCCTTCTGCCATTACGAGTTCACGTCTTGGAGGACCGCCCTGCTTACGATCTGTCCTAGCTGGGGGAAAGAGGTAAAGGGAAGTGCGACGGTCATGTATTGGCATCCTCAAAGTCACAAATATAGTTCTACATCATTAACTTTCATATTTAACTTACTTATTCATATGTGAAAAAAATTCAATATACTCGTACACATTAATATACTTATCAATATACACTCCTAATTAAAATACTTTTAAAATTTAAAACAATAACAAAATTCAAATATCTCTTCAGAAAATCATTCGCTTGACCTTTGAGAAATTATTCTGCCAACATTTTATATTATTTTTCTTAAAATTTGACTTAAGTGGTCTTGAAAATTCTGGAACATTTAAAAAAAAAATTATTTTCATTTTTTTTAAAACTTATATTATTCTAAGATATTTTAATACTGTTGTTTATTCATTTTATAATATCAATATTTATTCATTTTCATGAAATAGAACAGTATTAATACATTCTGAACTTTAGTTTAAGTATTTTTCTTACTTAAACTAAAGTTCAGGTTCAGGAACAGAAATAAAAATAAGTAAATATTTTTATTATTAAAATATTTATAGGCAAAATATTCCCTACGCATCCGGTAAACTATTATTTTTTTTATTTCAAGTAATGTTTGATCGAAAATGATCGTGGTACGGTCAAAATATAGTAAGCAATTAAAAAAACATGTTTGTTATGTCCGACGTTTCGGCCAAACTTTTAATCAATAATGTCGATTATCATGTCTTACATTAGTCATTGTACAGTTCTTTCTCATGTAATTGCATTATAATTCTTCATTTCACTCTTACCTTTTAGTTGTACATAAACTATATTATTTTACTTTTTATTATATATAATAAATATAATACTAGAATAATATATTATTATATTATAATATATTAAATAGTATATAATATATTATTATATTATTTAATTTTTTGTAATAATAAATATACAATTTTCCATTGTTTTTTAATACTACACTATTGATGTTATTTTGTTTATTCTCAGCCAAAATAATTGCCTAAAAATTAGGCCGAAACTTTGGGACATGGTAAATAAGTTTTTGTTTTTTGTATACAATTCTTTGCACGTATCCTAGAACAGCTTGCACAAACTAAAATATGAAGCTTTTAGTATGTTGTGTATCTGTAATCCCACAGCTTCGAAGGGAAAAATATGCTTGCAATGAACTATACAACGTGTAGTGGAAGGTACTATATCGGAATAGTCTGTATCGGAACCACCCATCATGTCAACAATACATGTTGAGTGTGTCAGTCTATACGTTCCTCAAGGAGTCATTGTATAGCTTCCTCTGTTTGCTCTCTCTCTCTCTCTCACTCTCTCTCTCTCTCTCTCTCTCTCTCTCTCTCTCTCTCTCTCTCTCTCACTCTCTCTCTCTCTCTCTTTCTCTCTCTCTCTCTCTCTCTCACTCTCTCTCTCTCTCTTTCTCTCTCGCTCACTCTCTCTCTCTCTCTCTTCCACCCGAATCACAACCTGTAAATTTACATCATGAAATTATGAAAACTATGCCTTACAGTTTATAAGATAAAATGTAAAATAAATGAAAGTGATAAGAAAACAGCATGGACTACTATAGCACAGAAATGTCTAGAAAAATATAATGAAACAGAGCAGACGGTCACGAAGTTTGCTCCACAACACCTTTTGGAAGGTGAAAACGTGAATATTCTACCACTTGAATTGAAATCAAGATTTATAATGGAAGACCTAAGAAAAGATGAGAAACTTGCCCTAGAAAACAATATAAAATCGCATATTTATAACAAAAAGTTATTATTATAGGAAAGAATATAAACTGGAAGTGGATATATATATATATATATATATACATATATATATATATATATATATATATATATATATATATATATATATATATATATATATATATATGTGTGTGTGTATATACATATACATACATATCATTAACTCATCAAAAAAATCATATCATAACTGATATTAAGTCCTATTAACATTTTATTAGGGGGGCGGAGTGGCTCAGTGGTAGAGCACTGAGTGGCCATACCGGAAATCCTGGTTCAAATCCCGCTGCTGGCAGTTACTTTTATTTAGTCTATTTGCGGCGGGTGATGGATCATATGTGATCTATGACCCTCCTGGGGCTCACCCAGCCTCTATAAAATATAAAACTAGGGTACCCAAAATATATGGGATAAAGCTGGACGTTACCTAGGACAAGTCACCTCCTTGCAGAACCGTTGTCCATGAAACAGTACAGTCTCTAGCATGTACTGAACCCCAGACTCGTCCACGGGTCGTAGTCGTTACAGGTTCAGGTTTAACTTTTTTAACAAGACGTAACGTATAATAGACAAATAAATCAATGATACGTCATAATAAACTTATTTAGTTAATAACTTATCAATAAGACTAGTTAACTGACATTTAATAGGACTTTAAAAACAATCCGGTTAATAATGAAAAAAATGTACAATAAATCATAATGAAGATTGAGCATTTTGTTTTAACTTAGATAAGGAAAGACGATTTGAAACTTAAATAATAAATCTTATTATTTGCTTAATGCTTTTTATATAGCATATAACAAGTTTATATAACATGGTTTACATGTCTTGCGACGCCATACATTATATATCCCATTGACATTAATTTCATAATGTGCTATTAAACCTGTCATAAAGTTAAAGATTATATTTATATAATGATTAGATCTGACTGTTTTTATCATTGCACTCTCTTGCTGTTTATACATTTATTTTTAAAAGTTCACTATCCTTTATATAGATGAATTTTAAATTACGTAATATTTATCTTTTCATAATTATGCCATGTTTTTCTTAGTCAGGGATGAATATATTATAATTTAAAATTATCTAAACATTTTAGTGATACCTTGGTAAACATGGAAATAACCTTAAGCATACTTTTCGTCTGAATTGAAGAGCTTTAATATCAAGTATTTTCCGTGCTGTGATATTTAATTTTATGAGGACTACATAATATAAAATATATCTTAGTTTCTTTCTTCTTGCTAATAAACACGTATAATGATAAAAAAAAAAAAAATAATAAAAACCAATACAACTTCATTCCATACACACACACATATATATATATATATATATATATTTATGTGTGTGTGTATGTATGTATATAAAACTTAAGACGAAAGAAGCAAGAATTTTAGCTTTTACAATCCTTTCTTTACTTCAAACAAAGGAGTGAAAGAAGCAAAGACTGATTATTATTTTCCTAATATAGATGCTAAATAGAGGTTTTGCATGATAAAGAATCTTTGAGGTGTTATTTCATGGATTTTGTCAAGTGAAATAATCTTCACAAGTAGCATGTTATCGTCCTTCAATTGCATTTTTCATATTCAAGACTAATGCATTGTATCAGCGATTGGAGCTCGAGTATTCGCTTGATATAAACACTGTTAAAACAAAACTATTGCTTTGTTATTTTAAAATATAATTACCTTCCTGGAAAAACTAATCCAAGTAATATACTCAATATAATAAGAAAAAAATTAATAAGTGGTTTTTCCATAAGAAAGAGTTACAATAAGTGGTTATTCCAAAAAGAAAAATAACAATAAGATGTTATTATTCCAAAAATAACCTTTTTGAGGGTAAAAACTATAACCATTTAAAGGTTATTCACCTACGGAATTCGTCGATCTCTGGGAATGAATACGTGACTTTCAACGAGTACTCGAGAACAAAGTGGTTTTGTTTCTTTGCCATGGGATGATTAATCCAGAACAATTACCGGATATATGAATATGCATATCGAATTTTATTTTAAATAATACTAAAAATATTTATTTTATGTTTATATTTATTAATTTACCAAATTGTAAAATAATAATAAAAATAAATTCTTTTTTCATTCCGGGTGAAATCCCTTTGAAATAATGTTGATGAATATGACATACGAGCCTTAGTGTCATGGAGTAACGAATAGAAGAATTAACATATTTAATTTTCATGTGTAGTTGACTAACTTATATTTTATTAATTACGACATTATATGAAATATTTAAATTGATTAATTAATTAAACAGGAAGAAATTATGAGTTAAATCCCAGTGGCAAGTTAAAAATAGCTATTCAGATGAAAATCAAAATAAATATCTTATATCTACAAGGTTATTTAAGAAAACAATATGAAAGAAAGGAAAATCACTTACAACTTTAACTGATTTTAAACCGATACAGCTGAATGTGTGAAAGGTGTAACATAAAAATCGTTAAAACTCTTCTATCTTCCATTCATCTACTAATTTTGATCGAGAAATTGAAACATTTCCGATTTTCGGGAATTTTATGGATACTGAAGTGATTGAATATACGGTATTTGAAGGTCGGAAGGTTTGTGGAGTGAACAATTGACGAAGGTTCAACAAGGATGAGGATCGGGTAAGAAAAAATCTGTCAAAAACTGCGATTTGATGGGGTGTTTTCTATAGTCCTAAAACTATATATGTGGTGTAAAAAAAATGTAGTCCAACAAGCAAACTTAGAATTAGGTCAAAAATACTTTGTTATAACTAATTGATAATTGATAACTTTACTTTATTTTAACAATTCATTTTTAAAAGGTTTCTTAATTCTTAAAAAAATGGCACTTCTTTCTTTAAACAGCAAGACTATTTAATTTTATGTTCATTATTTTTAACTATTTAAAAATTTCCTTATTAAACTATGGAGCGCGTTTCCTCATGTAATTAAATGTCCTTAAAATTAATTACTACCTACCCTGAGAGGTATATCTACAGGTACAAGTCTTGATAAGTTCACCGTAAGAGGAAATACTAGAGGAGGAAGTTTCCAAGGGATATTACATTACATCCTAAGCGGTAGCTATAAAGTAATTAACCAAACATTTATATATAATCAATCATAAAAGAGAACCATAGTTAGCGTAGATTATACTCTAAAAAGTTAAGTGCCAGTGAAACTAACGCGGTTGCCATAAAGTTTATGTTTGTTTGTTTCGTTTAATTCCTAAACTATGGCTAATCGGACGATGGATAGGAGTGGGAATCCTAAAGTTTCCCTCTGCAGATATAGTTAGGGGCGTTGTATCCGAGATATAAGCGAATAATCGAAAAACGACTATTTCATGAAGCCTAACGAAAGAAAAATTATTTTATTAAAACTGGTATATGTCAATATCAGAGTATTGTCTTCTTGAACTTTGTCAATAGGTTGCAATAATAGGAGAGAGGGAACAACAGAGACTTCTGTATATTTTTGCTAATCTTGGGCCGTTACAACATTCATTCGGACAGGAGTACGAATACCACTATACGGGGTGAACCTCGAAGTAAATCCTTTGCACTCTGTCAGTAATGAAATCCATTACGGGCGTGTAATCCGAATGGAAGGAAGTAGAATTGCTTTAGTAGAGTAATTGAAGTAGAGTTTAAATTGTTCTAAAAATGCCTGTATGTATGTTTTTGTGTATGCAAATAATCCTTTTCTAAAGAATTTTACTAAATTTAGATAATATTTTAAATTTTTTAAAAACTTACACTCCATGAAGCATATACCACTCTAACCAATGGAGGTTCTTGGGTTCAGTACATAGTAGAGACTGCACTGCTTCTAATATAATAGTTGGGCAGAGAGGGGATTTTTCTGAAATCATTCTCAGCCACCAAGTTTTCCCCAACTAAGAGTACTCAATGGGTTTCTGCAGACCCACAAATACCCATCTATGGCTGTTTACTGATTAAAAATAATAGCTGTTACAGCCGGATTCGAATCCGGGATCATCAGCGCAGCTATAGACCTAGTCCTAGCTCGGGCTCAAAGACGATAAGCCTGTCAAGATCCATGATAATGGCTGTTCGGGGCCATGATGTATATTTCTTTCTCCAAAGCAGATCATCCTTTAGCCGAATTTCCATGCTGCTACTCGGCATCCTGTATTCCCGATAAAAGTTAAATCGTGTAGGGTCGTCAATACTAAGCTCGGTCGTTGTGAGTTGCCTCCAGTAAGCTAGCGGGGCTCATATACCCGAAGGGTGGAGGATGCTTGAAGAGTCCTGACATCGAGATTCGAACCACTTATCCAATATATGGAGGCGCTATACTTTCGTCACTAATGAATAAATTTTACTCTCGAAAGATTTTCAAAAAGTTTTAAACCACTCAAGTATATTTAATAATATGTGATATCGATATAAATATGTACATGCATTGAGATATTTACAAATCTTAATTAAAAATAGTTCTTTATTATTAATAAATAAGAACGCAATCGTTTTATTAATTAAAGAAGTCAAAAGTCCTGTTTTACGCCAATTAAATTATACTTTTATTATTTTCGGTCTATAAAATAATTACATCGCGTGTGTTTCTCATACAAGAACATTTGATTTTTTTTTTAAATTACTGTGCAGGAATTAGTTAAAAAAATTAAATTGGTAACAATAAACTTGGAAGATACTTTAAAAAATCTAAGTTGTTTAGAAGTTTGGTTCATGGTTGTGAAAAAATTTGTTTAAAATTGAATTCATTTTTTTTTAAATAAATGTATGATATAATTTTTTTTTGTACGTGCGTGTACATATTCACATGGCAGAAACAAAGCCGGATGAAATAGTGTGAATTCTGATTATTCTAATTGTTTATTCTGATTATCAAATTAATCATTAAAATATTGCAACCTTGCAGGTGGTAAAGATAATTAAAAATAAATAATTTTATTTATTTATTTCTGATAATAATCCCTCGTTGAAATAAATTTATTATATATCACATTTATCATATCGTCATTGAAACGCATTTATTGATTATTGGTAATCGCTAATCAATTCTAATGTACTCGTATCTAGTTAAGTTAAGCTTACTATTGATTTTTATATATTCATTTTTTTTAATTGTTAAAAAAATTTCGAAGTATCCATTTGCATGCTACGTCTTAAAAACAATTCCACGCGAGAAGGCTATTCGGTTTACGTGACTCGGAGGAATTCCTTCTTTTCTCGGAAGCTCGAGTACGTGATGCTAAAGCCGTACTTCTCAATTAGCCTAACAGCCTTTAATGAACAACGCTACTAAGCTCAATCGACATTCTCGTACGTTTCTTCTGGTTGACTCAATTACTAACAATGTAATATTTTAATTATGCACGAAATGCGAAACTGGCGCAGAACTGTGCAAAGAGATAAAAAAAATTAAGAAGTATTTCATCATGGGTAATTCTTCCGCAGGTTGTCATTTCGAGTTGAGTCACAACAAGTTACCTTTCATTCGTTTTCCTCACAATATTTTCCACAAAAGCAAGTTACTGTGATCTTTAGTAAAGAAAAGAAAGTGTAATTACGGGAAATCTTTATACTTTAGTAATCATTTCAACTAGAAGTGAATGTTTCAACAAAGATATCATCTATACTTCTAAATGTTAGTTGAAAGTTTTATTTCTTAATGAAATGATTACCGAAATCTATTCATTTTCCACCTACATTCTCTCTTCCATACTAAAAAAAAAAAAAACCTGTACCACTACGGCCCATGAACGAGTCTGGGGGTTGAGTATCTGGTAGAGACTGTACTGTTTCATGGACAACGGTTCTGCAAGGAGGTGACTCAACCGCCAGATTTTTCCCCCTTATTTTGGGTATCCTATTTTTATAATATTTAATAGAGGCTGGGTGAGCCCCAGGAGGGTCCAAGATCCCATATGATCCATCTCCGGCTGCAAACAGACTAAATAAAAGTAACTGCCTGCAGCGGGATTTAAACCAGGATTTCCGGCATGGCAACTCAGTGCTCTACCACTGAGCCACTCCGCTCCCCATACTAAAATTCGCCTTTTTTGTAACTCAACTCGAAGCGACAACCTTAACAGATACTTCATCATAATTTTAAGATCTAATTCCTAAAAGGATTAAATTATTAATTAGTTAATAAAAAGGAGTATAGTATTGTTACGGGCTACTGGGTGTAAAATAGACTAAACTATTACTTAATTCAAGAATCTAATATTTATTAACAAATTAAAAAGAATGCAATGAGATTATTTAAAACAATTAAATTATTAAACTAATATCAATTTACAATAACAATATTCTACTAAATGTTATCTAATTTCTAAAATAATATATAAACAATATAAGATATTGGTAATACTAAATAACTAAACTATTTATATAAATTTGTACAAATACAATAATATTACACTATAGTTTACAATTACAAATTAACACTTACATACAGTTCGCTAACTAAAGTCCACCGACCGTAAGACTCTCCAAATATGGCAAACTGACACACAGTTTATTACACTTATTACACGGCCACTAATTGTCACTGTTGCTCACTAAGCACTTATTACAGACTGATACTAACTCACTGTAACTCACACGCACTGTCACTAGTTAACGACTGCTTATTACTGACTGCTCGGGCGAAACAGCTGGTCTGTTTATATAGGCAAGGTAGGTCGGGGTGGGACAATTCTCGGAAGATAGAGAACCGCCTAGCCCCATCCAGGCCGATCCAGGAGGCTCTACGCCGTTCTATAATCCCTTCCGCTTAATCCCATTGTTCGTCTAATCCTCTCAGACGGTCCTTCTTCCCTCTCTGACCGTAACAGTATAGATTAAAAGAAGTATTTATATTTTTTATTTTAGATATGAATTTTTAAATATCTCCAAAAACGTTTCTTTCGGTTTACATAAATATGTATGAATATTTCTATTTACAAATAGTACTTTGATTTATCGAAAAATATCTATATCTACAGTCGTGGTCATAGAAGTTGCATCTCTTAAAATAATGGGGGATCTCCTTAAACCAATGTTGATCTTACCTTTTGATAATTTTAAAATGTTTTGCAAAAGGAAAATAATATGTTATTAGGCGTGAAAAATGGTTAAAACCCAAACAAAAATATATAATATTCATAAAATGATAAATAAAATTTTTAGTGTTAACGAGGAATTTAAGAAAACAATTGTTTTTTACGTACTCACATGAATTTATTTGAAAAAATTGTATAAAAACATTTAAAATATATTTATTGACATATTAATATAAACTAGTATTTTGTCGAACCGCCATTAGCCCTGATAACTGAGTTGATCCTGTGTGGCATCGAGCCGATCAAATTTTTTATGATTTTGTCACTAATCTCCTCAATTCCACGCCTTTTCGATTGCCTGTTTTAGCTCATGTTTATTCTTAGGCTTTGCAATATTAATTTCTTTTTTTATGATCATCCACAAGTTTTCTATAGGATTTAAACCAGGGCCAATTATATTATTAAATTGCCATGATTAAATTGCCTGGCCATAGCAGCGTGGAGATCTCGTTTTTTGTTAGAAAATGCTTTACCTATCCAAAAACTTAATGGTGAAGGGGATAACAAATAATGTATCTTAATGCTAATACATTGTTTTAAATAAATAAATATTTAGCTTACCAATTTGGCTCTATGTCATTCAGTCATTTTGAAAATTAAGTCCCCGCAGTGTATAAGATGTGAATCAAACTCTCTTCCAATTTTTTTTTAGATTTTTCTACATTAACCGTCCCATCTATGAAGTTTATTTTGCCAATCCCAAACTAGGAAACACATCCCCAGACCATCACACTTGCCGGATGTTTCACTGTTTTTATAGTACAGGATTCGTCAAATCTTTCATTTGGCTGACGTCTTAAGCATGGGTCACCGTCAGAACTAAAGATATTGAATTTACTCTCATCTGAAAACACCACTTTCCTCCAGTCATCAGATGTCGAATTTTTAAAGTTCTGCGCCCAATTTAGGCGAGATTGTTTAATTTTTTTATTAAGAAATGGCTTTTTGGCTGGTTTTCTTGCCAGCAAACCTTTTTCTCTTAATCTTCTGCCTACTGTTTCTCGACTTACTTCTGCTAAATTGCTATCTGCTACATCTCTAGATATTTCTTTAGCAGTTTTGAAGCTATTTCCTGAGGATAATCTCATCATCATGCGATCTAAACGCTCAACTGTCTTCCTTCCTTTTTCTTCCAGTCCCTTTCTTTCGCTCGGTAGATCCCTGGGAAAGATTTTTGTTTATTATTCTTACCACAGTGGATTGGTTGCCCCCCACCCTCCTTCCTATCTCACTCGAAGAAAGTCCAGCTTCAGCAAACGTCACTATTTTTACTTTTTCCTCATTAGACATTTGTTTGAAACTCAGTCTATTGGACATAATAATAAGAAATACGTGCTTACTATTGGATTCTCTGGGCACAACTAAACTATGACAATGTTACTGATTCCTACTAGTAGGTAAACTAATACAATCCTACTTTTTTTTATTTAGGATCAAAACAGTAACAATCTTAGGTGATGCAATTTCTATGACCACGAATTATTTTTTTTTTCATCAAATGGCGATAAAGTAATACTTTTCCATAACTTCTTTATGAATATTAAACATTTAGTTTACCGCCATCAAAGAGATTTACATTAAGCTAAGTTCAATGTAAATACCCTTTTTTTCCTCTTTCACAGAAATTTTGATATTTTAATTAATACATCGGCCTCGATATTTTTAATTTATTAAACTCTTTTTTTTCAAAGGGTTTTGGAATGTTTTAAAAATATGCATATAAAAATAAAGAAACCGAGGGAGGGAATTTAATTCAACTAATATATATATATATTTAATATCTACATGATCTATATATTATTTTTTATGTTAGTGACGAGTGTTTTTATCATAAATAACAATATATACTTTGACTTGTATTAGATAGGTGTTCAATATTAATTTGTTCACGTTCTTTTCAATTTTGTTGGTTTAAATATTTAAACAAAGTACATGAATTTTTTTCAGTTTATAATATTTTTTTTCATATTATCAATGTCTATAATTCAATATTTTTTTTGTGAATGTTTATTTGTTTGGTTAATTCTAATAATTCGCAATTACAAATAATTACTATTACTTATTAAATTTATATTACTTTATCCCTCAATTCAAAGTAAAAATCCTATTTTGATATCCTCTTTTAAAGAAAGGTATTTATTGATACTCAGAACAAGTGTATCAGTATATAGTGTTTGAAATCTCTCAATAATAGATATTTTCATAGCTAAAAAGAGTTAAGAGGTCTGAATTATTTACAATTAATATAGAGAACACAAACCACCTCAAGATTTTTTGCTTGGTTTTTTAAATTTTTACTTAAAAATAAAAATAGAGTAAAATACTAGTTGTTGATCAATCTTGATATCAAGATATGCTTCACGAAAAATTCGATCTATTTAAGAATCACCCTTTCAGCTTTACTACACTACCTCATAATTGTCTTTTTAACTTAAGAGGATAACTTGGCTATGTTAGTGTACAAGTAATGGCTATGAATGAGGAAAATGTAATAGAAACATTTAAGAATAGTTACGATTATTTTTATTTTTAATTATCTCAAGGAAATTGCTATTAATCAACTTATACAAATTTTACAATTGAACCAGTGGAAAAAGAAAATAACTCGATTTTTGCTGTAATATAAACCGAGACAGCCATTTTTCTTATCATGTGTAGGCACATTTACCCAGCAGAAAAAGGGAATATCTCAATAGATCTAGACCATTTGAAATGAATAGGTTGTCTGTCTGGTGGTGAGCCTGGAAAAAGGGAATAACTTTTAAATAAATAAATAGTCCCTACGTCCTAAAAGTATAAAATAATGTTGTAATAGAAATATATTTAGATTGCCCATGTATGAAAGTATATTTTTCACGTTTAATGTTATTTTGTAAGATCAACAGAAATCTAGGCAGTTTTTTTGCGTTTCTGAAAAAATAGGTTCAGTCACTTATTCCCTTTTTCCACTCAGTGGTTCAATTTCGTGCGCTTGATTCTAAAAATTAATAGATTGCTGTTTGTTATTTCTATCCTGTATCATTTAATTGGTAATTGTGTTTGTTTTTTGGTCATCATTTTTTATTTTATTTTATTTCTGTTGCTATGTTAATATTAAGTTGCTACTGATATTCTATTGTTTTTGATATTGATATCTTAGTTGTTATTGATGTTCTATTACTATTGGTTTTTTTTTTTTTTTTTTTTTTTTTTTTTTTTTTTTTTTTTTTTGGCTAAAGACTTCCTTTGAAGTCCTATACAGCCCGTATTCATATACTTGACACTACCCTAGTTAATTTAACTTTTAAAAATCAATATCGCATTCGTTCAAGAACCGGCATAAGGACTCTAAAAGGCTTCTGTCCAAAATTTTGAATTTATTTTGAAAGACCATGTCATTTTGAATGTCGGGATATTTGATCCGTTTGTCGTTGTATTTTTTGCACTTGGCGACGACATGGATTGGGTCTTCGACAATTTTACATTCCGTACATTTCTCGTTCTTTTTTACTTTAATCATTGTAAGTCCGCGATTCGTGCGACCATGGTTAATTCTAAGCCTAGTGATTATCGCTATTTGCTTTCTGTTTAGCATGAAGGTAGTATTAGAGAACCATGGGCGCAGACTTACGGTCGGGTGGATGGCGTAGTGGTCCCTACCTTTCGTTCTCGATTCCCAGGCATACCTATCTTGCCATTTGCTAACTTGTTGTTGTTTAATCCACCTAACAACCTCCTGTAAAGGTAACTTAGCGTTCTTTGGCCCTTCTATCCCCTGTTTTGCGAGTTTGTCTGCCAATTCGTTTCCGTACAGACCAACGTGCCCAGGTACCCACTGAACTGTGAATTTATTTGATGTACCATTGACCACGTGTATTATATCGTTTATTAGGTATGATGAAATGTGCTGTCGATGGATGTTTTTAAGAGTTTTGCATACCGAAGCGGAGTCTGTTAAGATGACTATTTTTGTATTTTTGTATGATCTATTGGCTAACCTGAAGGCTTCTGTAACGGCATATAATTCGGCACTGTATATACTGAATTTTGTGGGGAGGTTCATTGATGATTTCTGGTTGGAATCTGCATCATATATTCCAATAGCAACCTTGTTTTTATCTTTTGACGCGTCGGTATATATTTTATGATGGCTTTTATATTTTTCAGATAATATTGCAAGAGTTTTTTGTCTTAGAGCTATTGATGAATAGTGTGATTTCGAGGAGTCTGATAGATTCAACTTACTACTATTGGTACAACTACTATTGGTATACAACTACTATTGGTTTTTATCTTTCCTATTATTGAGGCTTTATTAATATTTTATGAATCGATTATTCTTTTTTTCGTCCCAAGAGAGAAACGGGTACTGTTGGAATAATTTATTTATTAAATAAATTACACAAATATTTCTGTGAATTTTAATTTACCACATTTAATTTTATGTTTTAATGAGTAAATCAAAAACCTGCGTAAACCAAATTAATATTTACTTATTAAAGTGATTAATTGAATGTGTTGGTGGTGCCATGAAACGAAGTAGTATATTTCTGTAACAATTATTTCCTGAATCAATCTTTCCGGAACGATTCTGTGTAATGACGAAAAAAAATTAAGGATACACGTGGACATTTTTATCATTAGCACCATCTAATTTTCTACATTTTTAACTGCTTTCTATACTTTAAAAAAAAAAATGAAGACCAAAAAAATTGTAGAGGGAAATTTTAAAACATCAGTTTTCAGCTAAGCTTCTTATTTTGAAGACTATAAATATAGAAATAGTTATGTCATCAATAATCAAAGATCTTATTTCGATAAGTGGAGTAATAAGATTCAAGCAAAATTAAAAATAAAATATTTAAAAATTATGTATTCAGTTCATCAGGAAGGTTCAATAGGTAGGTTCAGCGATTCATTTTGCAATTATTATTTATAAATTAATCCAACCTTGGTCCACCCATTACTATCTTGCTGCAGATATTAAATATACCATTCCGCAAAGCAAACCATCAGCCTACATCAAATGAGGTTTAAATAAATCATAAGGGCCATTCAGAAGACTTAATAAGAAATTCATAAAGTTTGCTTTTGTATTTTTTTTTTTGTCGAACACGCCATATTTTTTAATTATACTCAAATTCCTGAATCTATTTTACCATGTATCCAGAAAAAAATTCATGCGATAACATCAATTTATCTTAAATTGACCCTAAAATGATCTACCTTGGCTATTAATTCGAAAATAATTATTTCATCTATAATGAAATATCTTGTTTCGCGTAATAAGGTAATGGTTCAACAAGATTCGAGGTGACTGATAAATAAATAGAATAAATCGTTGAACAATTTATTTTACAAATATTATTTCATATTAATTTAACTATTGTCTAATTATAACTATGCTGCAATCTTGGCCAGCACATTAGAAATACCATTCCGCATAACACACCATACCAAAAGATCTTATCAACTTGGTTTTTAAATAAGGTAGAAGCACTATTTAGCAAGCATTATAACAAAATAATGTTGCTTTTCTACTTTGTCGAGCCCTCTGCCTTTGTAGATTTTTTTTCAAAGAAAATAATGTCAATTTCTGTATCAATAAAATTATATCTAAAGATAATTAGCTTCCATACTTGGGACTAGTTCCAGGTTTATTTTCAAGGATTAAAATAAAATATTTCCAAAATGATTTATTGAATGAACTAGTTCAACGATTTATTTTACAAATATTCTTTCAATTTTATTTAATCAGTGTCTAACCATAACTGTTCTCCAATCTTGCGGCACAAGAATTAGATGTACAATATCGTCAGACTATACCAACCTACTATATCCAAAAAACTATATTTTTTTCTTTTAATACCCGATATTGAACATTAAGGTACGATATGTTTTATAATTAAAATATGTTTTAAAGCCTTCTAGCATTGGTCAATTCTAGAGTGACGCTGTAGAGTTGTCAGGGTTTGGTTTTACCAACTTCAGCATGTCTGTAAATGTCTGGAACTGCAAACCATTATCATATACATAAAGTGCGTGAAGTACTTGATAAAGTTGTTCCCAAATAAATCTTCATCATTACACACTATCGTGTTGCATCTTATTAGTTCCGACAAAGTTATTAAATTGGATATCTGTTATTTTATTTGGTGGAATCAATTGGCTTATGAAAAAAAAGTGTAAACGAACTTTTTTATAGAAGAACTTGTAAATCTTATGTTGGAGTGAACGATATATGGAGTAAACGCCATAGTTTTGGAGATGTGCGCAAAACTGAAAAATCATATTTTGATCCTCCTCCCATTCTTTCATTCAAACTCCGATGCGTGACACTCAATTTCATTTTTCTAGTGAATTCCTAAACTTACTGTACTGTATTAGCTATTTAATGGAGTATGGTAGCTCAATACCTAGGGTGTCAGGTTAGTCTCTAAGTATCGAGTTCGAGATCGGCCATGCCAGTTAAATTACTTATCCTTTTAATTTCCGTGAACCGGCTATGTGGTATCTGAAAACCCTACTGGCCACTCTAATGTGTTTATTGTTAACTGGGGGTAATTGAGGGTTGTCTCTGCCAAATTACCTTGTTGCACAGTACAAATCCTACCATGTACCCAATACGTTATTCGTTGTAGACACTAGATCCAATAGGTGTTATATTAGTGTTTCATATAATGCATCAATATTTCAGTACCAGTGACCCCATCAGTAATACAACCTATTGTACTAGGCTCTATTATTTATTGACCTACCGTACCGTTACTGATCGTAATAAGTAAAGTAAGCCAACATGTCGCCGGGAATGGAATACCATAGATCATTATTTCTGATCTTAACAGGTGATGAATTAGACACTCGTCCTTTCTCGACCTCGTTTACATATTTATGAATACAATTAAACATCCTATCGGGTCTACAACAAAGATAGAATCTCCCGGTTGTAAAATTGGGTTTAATGTTTATGCAGTTCATAATTTGATAGTTCAAAACACTAATTCTTTTATGAATCTTAGGAATGAGTAAAGAATCCTTGAGAATCGATTGTCGATACTTAATTTTTTATTTCGATTTTACGATCTTTTGGTAATAAAGTATCCGACGATTATACCGATTTATTTTTTAAATTAAAAAAAAAAAAAGAAACTGCTTAGGTGTTTAAATAATCTAAAACTTCTTCAAGGTAATTTTTAGTTCATAAAGTAACTAATAATTCCTAAGAGCGTTATGATGGATTACTTTAACTCAGTCATATCGATTTCCAATTATCATAATTTTCGTTATCGATTTTACGATAAATAAGAGATGAAAATATCAAACCATAACATTGATTTATTTTGAAAAAATTACTGCTCAAAACTATTTTGTCTGCTTCCCCACAGGCAGAAGCACTGTTCAAGAAAAAATATGCTTTGGCCAAATTTCTATGCCATAAAGATGGTCAATACCAACAATACTTTTCATTATTCGGCATTTGCAATTGCATTTGTTGTAGATCTTCTTCTAGGCACTTCATTCGGAACTGAACCCTGACCTGCCAGTCCCCTTTGTTATACAGTTGTCATATAAATATCACATTGCTCCAAGATCAGGTCACCCTTAATGGGCTGCAAAACAAACAAGAAAGAACATTGTCCTGTTCAATTTATACGCTGGCATCAGACCAACGCAGAAGAGAGACACATTTCTGGATCTATTTCTATTGTGTGCTGATCTCCATTATGGTATACTGAAAACTTTGACTATCTAATGTTTGTATATTTTTTTCTGTTATACCAATCGAAAAAATATCTTAACCGAAATACGCCTTGTTGGAAGTGTTAAAATTGGTGTACACTATTTGCATTTTGAATAAGTACTCGTCATTAAAAATAAGCAACAAATAAAAATGACTTATTTTATTTGTGCCTACGTTTCGACCTAAGTTTAACTACCAAAGAAGATATAACAGTTTATATAAATGGAAATGATAAGAATGAAATACAAAGAATAAAAGATAAAAATTAAATAACTGAGGATAAATAATGAGAATGGAAAGAAATCTAGAAAAAAATAAAACATGATCTTGTCTTAACCCTGACGATTTTAAGCAGTCAACCATTTCCATGTATAATTCGTATGAATATGTATATAATATACGGTCAAGGGTATTGGATTGAAAGTCTTGGACTGAGTTTGCTGTCTCAGACTGATTTTTCTGTTTGTCTGTTTATTTAGGGTGTGCCGCATTTGATGTGGACATTTTTGGTGAAGTTTTTGATTATGCTACATTGACTGCTTACTTGTTTTTCTGGATTTTGGTAACTTTGTATATCTTATTATTTCAAAGACTACAGAGGATTTAAATCAATAAAATTCCAAAAATTAATTGTATAAAACCTTTCTTAAACTATTTTAAAGTAGGGTGTGGGCAAGAGAAAACATAATGTTTGTAAATACGATATGTATTAGTCAGTACATTTTTTGCTGAATTCATCAAAAATAATTATAAAATAAACGGTTCTAAAAATTTGGTTTAATTTCAATACTGAAAGTGAATTTATGTTAGGGAAAAAATTAAATTGATTAGAAATAATCGTCATAATAAGGTTGCTCAGTTGTTCAAAACTCAAAAGTTATGTTCAATTCTTCCAACCGAAAGTATTAAAATCATTGTCACCTGTGGTGTGTTGTGGTTAGCATAACAACCTACTATGCCTAAAGGTAGCGGGTTCGCAGCCCGGGAGGTGGCCTTTTTTTTATCCCCTTTAAAAATCCTTACTTACGCCTTCCTTCAGAGGAGACGTAAGATATTCGTTAAAGAATATTTCAAGGGTCCATCCTCAGCTGTGAACAAATTAAATAAATTATCTGCCAGAGCCGGAGTTGAACCAATGACCTTCAGACGGGGACTCAGCGCTCTACCAATTAGGTACCCCGTTCCCCCCTAATTATACATGTAATTTAAAATTCAGAACTGTAGCACTGTAGCATCGTCACGTTAAATAAACAAAAGAGCGTTTTAATAAACTTTTATTGAATCAATTCAATTTGTATGTGAATAATTTATTTTCTTTTTTATCGAACGTGTAAAACATTTCTTACCTCATTCAGAAACACTTCAATGATAATTTTGTTTACATATCTACAAGAGACAGTCTATAAATAGCAACAAGGTCGTCACTAGTTGAACCTTACGCTAAATAAATATGAGCGCGTGATAACTTGAACAGGCTAGTTGGAAGGATAATCACTGTTATATAAGGGCAGGTACCTACTGCACCTGTTGTCTCATCCCTAAGGGCTAAAGCATTACCTAACAACTAGGTCATCCGGTTATATATCTCTGATTATATGAAAGATACTATGATTATATCATATAATATTATCTTCATAATATATATAAGACAGTAAAAAAAATACGGATACTTTGCAATAAAATATTTAGATTGTGCCGAGGCCTTCGATAGATTTATCTCATTAATAAAATATACTATCGATCGGTCCCTGACATTCAATAGCTAGAAGTATTTAGGAATTATTCTTATCAAACGGGGGAATTATTTTCTTCCATAATTTTATTTGGGCTTAAAAAATTATAATTTACTAGAGGGTGACTTATATCTAATGAGTTTCAATAATTCAACTGAACAAATTGGGGCGACCTGTGGTCTAGTGGTTAGCGTAACATCCTAATAAGCCCAAACTCGCGGGTTCGTAGCCCGGCCCTAGGATTTTTTAATAGGAGTAAAAAATCCTTAGTTACGCCGTCCTTCGAAAGGGACGTTAAACGCGAGCCCTGAGCGTGCACGATGTCAGGTACTCGTTAAAAGTCCCAATCCTTATTAAACCTGGATAGGCAAAATTTAGAGCTCCCTCTATAGCTTCGTCCGATTTGTAGCATAAAGTGACGTGAAATGAACAAACAACAACTGAACAAGTAGATTTTCTGGTAGTACGCAACTCCTTTAAAAACCTTTAAATGAACACAGAAAGAATCTTTCAAATAAAATCGTACGTTTTGTTTATTAGGTCTTTATGTCTTAGATATATTTTTTCGATTTATAAAGATATTTTTATATAAAATTGTTCTCATTCCTGAGGCAGTCTAAGATATGAGTATCTGTGCTGTATGTATTATAGCAGTGTTAGTCCATAATTAGGGAGCGGACTTAGTGATAGAGCGCTGAGCTGCTTGGCCGAAAGTTCCGGGTTCAAATCCGGCTGTGGGAGATAAATTAGTTATTCTGTTAACAGCCTTGATTAGACCCTGCGGGATGTGGAGACCCTCCTAGGGCTCACCGAGCCTTTGTAAAGTGCGTACTCTTACTTAGATAAAGTAATTAGTCTGTTGGGGGGGAGGGGCCTGGCTGCTGGATCTCGAACAAATCCCCTCCCAACACAACGTTTGTTTCCTAGAGACGTTACATTCTCCACCATGTAATGAAGTTCATACATAATTCAGAAGTAGTTTTACAGGTGGTACATGATAGGAATTAGGAATTCCAAATAGTTCGATTATTTTAAAAAATAAAAAAGGCCAGGAAGTTACAATATCGTCCTCTTCCAGTTTGTTTCCTCGTAAAAAAATGTGTTGAAGATTTGTCATTTAATTTAACATAACCCAGTTTCCCCTGATTTTAATTTTAATTTGCGTTTTTAAATAATATGTTATTTGACCTTTTGCTCCTTTCATACAATATATTGGGAAAAAATGTAAAATTAACTAAAGAATGCATGTGAATTACAGTTTGAGCAAGGTGTTGTACAAATAAATCAACATTTGTATAATCTGTATACTGGGGATTGGCCCACTGTAAGACATACAGGGGGTACCCCACTAGTTTATTTACATGCATTTGCAGTTATAATAAATATCGGTTGACCGCGTCCTTGGTGGTGTGTCCCGTGACAACTTCCGGCTTCACCTAATGACATGGCGCTTCTGTAGCTCTACGTGACGCGACTTGTGATGGTCCTCCACTGTCGTGATCTCTTTCTTAATGTCACCAGGCTGCTAACAGTCTTAGTGCTATTATTACTACTCAGTAGTAGGCTACGAGTGAGGCCCAATGAATGAGCTGACCTATTAAATATAAATGTCACAATGTTTTTTTTATTTCTGTTCAGGCAATAAAACACGAACTTTCGGAATATAACTAGCTATGAAAGTCAACCAATAGTACGAATTAGTTTTTAAAAAACCTGTACCACTACAACCCATGGAGAGTGTTCAGCACATGACATAAACAGTTCTGTTTCTAAGACAACGGTTGTATAGAAGGTTATTTCCCCGATATCACGTTCAACCGCCAGGTTTTTCGACCAATTAAGGGTACTCACTTTATTAAGGGTTGATGAGCTCCAAGAAGATTTGTAGGTCCCATACAGTTAATCCACTGCTCTTAACATAATTTATCTACCACAGTTGCAATTGAACCTGGGCCCCTCAGGTTAGCAACTCACTCTACCCTCCATACCATAAATTAGTTTACTTAAATCAATTTTTTATTGCTGTTGGCAAACAACTAGACGTAATATTTCTTTAAACAATTAGGATACTGGCGTTATTTTAGTAATATATATAGGTAATATATAATATAATATCTGTCATATTACGACACCATCTCACAGGATCCATAAGGCTGTTAGAGGATTGAGTAATTTATTCCTAACTGGATTTGAACCAGGGAACCTCACTATGTCACCTCAGCTCTCTACATCCCATACATATACTCTGCTATGCCATCTAATATATAGATACACTCATATTTATGGATATTCATACATTTTATTTTCTCTTTTTCCCGCCATGGTAACCCTATGGAGGGACCGTTTATTAATGTTAGGACATGATCCATGCTTAAATAAGCATATAAGAAATTAAATAATTAATGTCACCAGGGACATAAGAAAATAAAAATTGTAATCATAAATTATATAACAAAAAAAATAAAATAAAATTTAACAAATATAAAAGCCTTAATCATCATCATCATAATCTTTTATCCTCGTCTACCGCCTAAGGAGTGTGATGAGACTCTTTATAGAGCTTAACCCAGTTGTCTCTGTCCTGTACCAGCACACTTCTTCTATTCCAATCCATTCCTTCACTCCGTCCTTCCACTTCAGTCTTGGTCTTCCTCTACCTTCCTCTGCCTTCCTTAGCCTCTACTCTTGCAGTGTAGAGGCCATTTTGCTGTGCAGCTTGGCTCCATATGTAACAGATGTCCTAACCATCTGAGCTAGTTCCGCTGTATTAGTTCAGTGACTGGAACTGTCTCGAGATGTGTCCTTATCGTTTTATTTCGCACTCGATCTCTTCTGTCTCCCCTACCACCTTCCTAAGAAACCTCATTGCGGTAGCCTGAAGCCTTGATTTATGGTTAGTTGTTAAAGTCCAAGACTCTGAGGAGTATGTCAAGATCGGAATAAAGGTAGACTTGAAAACAGGCATCTTGGTCTTTTTTGTCACCTCACGGCGGTTTAAAAATCCTCTATTCACGGCGTTGAACATTCTGCTTGCTGCCCCAATATGCTCAGTTATTTCACTATCGATGCAGCGACTCTTTTGTAGGTGCTCTCCTAGATATTTGAAATAAGTTACCTGTTCGATTATTTCGCCGTTATTTCTGACCACTCTCATAGCTCTGCTTAGCTTCCTTCCTATGCTCATTACTCATGTTGATAAACTTCAGCTCTTCTTGGAGTATCCTAATATTGTGCTGAAGATCTTTATCATGATCTGCCAACACAATGAGTTAATCAGCAAACGCCAGTAGAGTCAGATTTAGAGCCGTCAGATTGAAATGCCCTAGGTGAAACTTTTTGAATTTCTGCTTGCAGTTTTTTATGACTGAATCCATGACCAAAACAAAAGTAGTGGACTAACACTGCAACCTTGTCTAATCCCAGCAGATGTCTCGAATTCTTTTGAGGTGTTGTTAGAGAATCAGACTACATTCCTGTTTTTCTTTTATATACTCTCCACCGCCAATATGTGTCCTGTGTCCACATTCTTTTCTCTTAAGGCTTTGGAGACATCTTCTATTAGTGTTTTGTCGAATGCTTTTATTAGATCTACGAAAGAAACCGACAGTTCTTTTCCTTTCCCCAAGACCTTTTCTTGGATTTGTCTCATGGTGAAAATGAGTGCTTTGATTAGCACGGAATCCGTACTGTTCCTCCTCCAGCGTATTTTCAGCCATTCTTCTGATTCTCTTTTCAAGGATCTTGGAGTCAATTTTGCACGATACACTTAAAAGGGAAATGCCTCGATGATTACCGCAGCCCCTGTTATCTTCCTTTTTAAAGATTGGAACTATGACTGCTATCTCCTATTCTTTGGGAACTTTCTTCTGTTTCCATACCAAGTAAAATAGATGTTGCATAACTTGTTGTCCTTTATGACCCACGTATTTCAATATCTCAGGAGATATTTCATCTATTCCGGCTGATTTCCCCAGTTTCATATCTGTCAGAGCATCCTCCAATTCCTCCTCGTCTATGTAGTCGTCCTCTCCCACAATCTCCCCGCCAGATTCACAACCTAGGCTACCTTCTTCCAACAATTCTCCGAAATATTCTCGCCATCTCTCCATAATTTCATCATTCTTTCGTAGAATATTTCCTTCTTTGTCTTTTATGTGTTTTAGCAGCGGAGTTCTTTCTTTCCTTGGCCCTTTCATGACCTTATAAAACATTTTCTGGTTTTCCTTAAAAATCAGTCGCCATCTTGTGGCCAAAATCTTCCCAAGCTTTCTTTTTAGCATTCAAAACCATTCGTTTTACCTCGATTCTTTTTTTTTACATTGCTCATAGTTTTCTTCGGATCTGTTTTCAAGATATCTTATCCACAATATTTTCTTTTCTTGAATAGCCCACTTGATGTCTGCAGTCCACCAGGCGGTCCTTTTGTTATCAGATACTGCTTTTCTTTTCCCACAAACTAAGGTAGCAGCTTCCAACAGCATTTTCTGCTGCAAAATATTTCCAGCTGGTTTCAATATCATCACTTTCCCATATGTAGTCCGGGTCTCTTGCCCTTCGTTCTATCTCTTGCTGGAAATAAGTAGCCATCTCTGTCTCTTTCAACCTGTTGGATTTTATAGATTCCCTAGTTGTTTTTCTTTTCTTTGTGCTTATTAATTCTTCTCTCGACATTTTGTCCATTTTCAATAGCTAGTGGTCACTTCCTATTTCGAAGCCTTTTTTTTAACTCTTACATCTAGAACATCTTTCACCGTAGGCGTACATCATAACCGATTTGGTCATTCGATGTCGGGCAGAATTACTCGGACGAGTAACTCGGAAGTCCATACGCTCACACTGTTCCCGGCATTGTACGTTGCCTATCTTCTGTAGTTGATTGTGCGGCTTAATGTTTTAATGTCTACAACCGATATATCCATTTCCGATGCAACTTCTGTCCATAAACGTTTCGCAACATCACGATTATTGTAATTTTTTTAATGTTTATCCCACAAGGTTGGTCTATTATAAACACAATTAATTATTGTTTCAATATCCATAGCCGTTAAGGTAGATAACAACACACAAACACGACAAAATTATGAAATTGAACCAGAAATACACTCAATTAGCGCTGTAGACGCCGGGAGACTGGGGAGGAATCCCAACTCGTCGGTTGGTCGGCCGTGAAGATGACGGTTACAGTGGTTTAAACACTCCCTTTCTTTTACATATAATTGATTTGATCTGCCGAGATCGGACGATAACGTCTGAGTAAAGTTCGAAATTACTTAATAAATTAGGATGTGACCCTGCACTTTAATTTCTTCTTTACCTCTCATTTTAATTTCCGTGATCTCCAGGAAATCTAGTTTCGCTCTCTTCATCTACTCTATAAGTTCATATTCACACCTCGCACATTCCTAGTAGCCAAACGTAAAAACCATTTTCCTCGTCAAGTCTGATTCCTTAAAATCTGTCCAGCTCTATTTATTTCTTTATTTGTAATAGTGAGAGTTTCGGAAAGTTAGGGAATCGGCCTGTCTCATCCTAGTTCAGTCGGGGAGCTGCCCCTTAAGGGATACTGAACATTTCCTTTAATATCTGCCCTAGAGCAGAATGTGCGCTTAGGGAAGGTAGCCCTGAGGTGTCTACTGTTTGTGCCTTTGTCTGCATGTTGAGTTAATGTATCCGTACGTGCTTACCTGTAGTGTGGTTGTACTGTTCTGGTGATTGTGCATGGTTGTTTGAGCTCAGGAGACCGTAGGGACGCTGCTCTCCAGGCAACTGCATCCCTCACGTAGTCACCTTTATTTCTCATTTAGTAATTCTTATTTCCAAAAAAAAAACTTGGTGAATAAACTGCAAATCCGAGTCTTATAATATATCATCGTGTGCTCAAACAGTGGTTAAGTACTGAATTACAGTCTTTCATATTTTTCCTACCGCCATATTTCCTTTGGAATATACATAGGTATGTAGTATCTAAAAGGGCAATACTTGTTCTAGGTTAAGTTACGATGTAGTTCAGAATACTTGTCCAATAAGTTGATTTGTACCTGTTTTTAATAAATTTATTGACATTTTTTTAATTTTAATATTCACGTTAGTAACAGGTTAAATGACATTTTTTTGTCATCTTGGGCTTAGTACATGGTGGAGACTGTACTGTTCTCTAAGCCGACGATTGTGCAGGAGGGTGATTGATTAATTAATCTATTATTTACCTTTTACATGAAACCCTGAGTTTAACAGGTTTAATAGACTGTTCGATGTTGAAAAAAACGTTGAACGTAAGCTGTTATTTCGTAGGTTGGCCGATTGTTACGTTAAAGAATAGATATCTGAATTGAGTTTCAATACCAAAAATACTGCAAAGTTTATACATCTATAGAAAGAAAATAGAAGAAACTAACTTTCTGGGAAAGAAATTTGTTTACTTTGGGACTTTGCTGAAAAATAATCGTCGGTTTCCCTAACAATGGAATAGTATGTGCCTTAATTGAAAAATAAATAACATAATCCTTGTAACTTTGAATACCGTACTTAATAAAATTTAAATTTAATGTAGACCATTTCCATTTAATACTCAAATACAGACAATCACAATAGTCAATATATGTATATAACAAGCTGGTCTAAGTCCTTACTCAGGACTAGTGCGTATCAGGATTAATTTCGAATCTATTTTTGTTGAAGAGTTACAGCAATCAACAGAGTTTTTCCATTTTTTCTTGTAGTTTTTCTTTTGTGTATATACCCTAAAATTGCTGCTCTCCCATCAAAAATAGACTTGCAAGCACATGTCCTGATATGTTTCTTCAGCTTACCTTTCTTTTTTTATTCAGCTATTTCTTTTTTTATATATATAATTTATTTATTGAAATTTACAAGTGTATTGTAATACAAGTAAATAGAATTAATGATATATATACGAGACATGAGATAAAGGCAAATAGAGAAACTACCCATTGGTATCACTCAAATAACAAATCAAACTCAAAGTATGTAGCTGTTAGTAGCTGAATTGACGGAGTTTGTAAAACAATCCCGGGTTCAAGACTCCAAATATAATAATGCTATAAATATTTTTTTAAATAAGATACTGTGATATAAACGACTGAATTATGTTCAATTATCCGCAATATACGACATCTAGATACACAAATACTCTGTTTACGATTAATTTTCAAATGTAAAGCTAAACTGCCGAGCAAACAATCAGTGCTGATTAAGAATCTGTCATAACACTCATCGACATAATGAACCAATATGTGCACTGGTTGAGCTGAGTGAGAACCGAACTCAACCAGTTCCTATCAAAAATAATGAATCAACCGTCGTCTTGCCTATTGTCTTGTCTAAGGCTGCTTATAATTATTTTATTATTGTAGCGGGTCTAGCTAGTTTAATGACTTATTAATTGGAACTGGTTCCGAGTAATCGTCACTGATAAAAATATTATTGTCGTTATTTATGGAACGGTTATAGTGTCTCCTAAAACTTGTTAAATCATTTAGTGACTGCGTATCGAATCGAATATAGTGGAGTGACCTTAAAGGAATGACTCAGAAATTATTTTGATTTTGCACCTCGCTTTGTTCTTATTTTATCAATTCTTTGTATAGTGTATCATTAAATACTTTATAATTCTCATAATATCGCCCCTTGGCCAGATATATAGTCAATTAATTTTATACACATCTGTTATTCTTAAGCGACCATGTCCCAGAATAAAATTATTTGTTATTCTATAATTCACTTCCCTAAAGAAACTACCTACAAATTTTAGTTTTAGCAATTTATTTTGTAATTTTGGCATTTTTTCCTACACTTTGAAGTTATTTGCTGATGTGTGCAGAACTGGTTATAGTGTGAACTAAAACTTGTGAAATCATTCTGTGACTGCGTACTAAAACGAATAGTGACCCTGATGAAATGACTCAGAAATTATTTTGATTTCGCACCTCGCTATGTTCTTATTTTATCAATGCATTGTATAATGAACTAGCCTAAAGAAACTAATTTAAATTTTATTTTCAGAAATTTATTTTCTAATTCTGTTATTTTTTTCTACGAACGATTCTATAATTTTGATGTGATATGTTGATAAGTGTGCAGAACTATATGCTCTTAAATGATACAATTTATTTTGAGGAGGTCCCAAAAGAAAGAAATAAGTTCATATGGGCTATGGTACAATTCGTTACAGTATAGCAAGAAATCAATTTATTTATTTTTTTGTTGATAATCACGGGTTTTTTAAAATTAAATAATAAGATTGGAGTGCTATCGATGGGTAGTTTCTCCACAAGTGTTCATGTCATATTCTACATTTTTGCGCATTTACTTGATATAATACCATTATAGTTGTAAATATCATTTAATTAAATAAAAAAATAAAAAAAACAATAATAAGCAAGCATTCGAAAACTATTCAATCTAATTAAATATCGATTGGGTCATTATAAAATTGATAAGGTTTCGGAAATGTTATTTAGTTTGATTTAACAATATCCGTTGGAATGGGAGAGGAGCTGTTTTGGTAACCAATAAAGATAAATTTTATTTATTTTTTATCGCACTTAATACTTGGCGTTGAGTTAAGTAATGAGACAGATTTCCTAGTGTTTGATCTGGCAATATAAGGAATGTGGCACGTGAAAGGGTAGGCAGGTAATCATTTGATACGCGTACCATAAACTTTGAAGATGCAAGAGTAGTTGCGTTGTCCATAGTGAATTTTTTTACTAGAAAGATTTTTTTTAGAACTTTCTAAAAATGAGTGACATGAATATCGAATAATTTTTTGCTATCAAGTTGGGTTTTCAGACTTGGGCACAATGCAACTGAAACATTTGTAAAATAGTGAGGCTAGTGGAGCTTGTTTTGTTGAGAGCCCAAGAATTTAGGCGGTTAAAGGCGTTTCCAGAAGAGAATAAATTGTAGACTAGCCTCACAGCGGGGCCTTCAGTTTCAATAAACATGAAAATAATGAGAGAAATGTATAATCAACATTTTTACATAGAAATTCTCTACAGACTTTGTAAAAGATCATGGTTATAAGACCTAACATCAAAAACATGTAGTTGTTGCGTGACAATGCTCCCTCTCACTCCCCGATTTCTATCAATGAGTTATTTACTCATTACATATTCACCCAAATTGAAACCATGTGACTTTTTTCTGTTCCCGGGATTGAAAAATCACCTCAAGGAACGACATGTTGAGTCTGCCGTAACCGACCAACTGAGTACTATTCTACTAAGTAGTATTTCGAGTTCCATAACTGCTATGAGAAATGGAAGGATCGTCTCCAGCGCTGCTTAGCTCCCTAGATAGTTGCTTTAAACGGGACAATATGAATTTCTAAGTTTATTGCAATAAAAAAAATTAGAAAAAAACATTTTACATCTCGTATGTAAAGATTAAATCAAAGGTAAAGTAGATATTTTATTATTATAGTCTGTGTAGCAAATAAACAAAGCACTAGACCGGTCTGAGAAAGGATGTTTATTTTGTATTTTTTGCTCAATTGATTTTTTTAATTCTTATTCCGGGTTCAAGTTTTTTTTCAAACACGTAAAAAAAAGAATTATTCCTTAAAAAACAAGAATGGTTACTAGACGTATCCAGCGGGTTATTTACAAGACTACAGAAAGTGATGCTGCCAGAACTCGCTCCTACATAATTAACTGAGCGACAGGTTGCTTTACCCTATTACAGGTTAATTTTATAGAGGCTGGGTATGCGCCACGATCCGGGCTACTGCTTATGTAGCAGAACGAATAACTTATGTAACCCAAGAAGGCTAAAATCTCAAACCTAACAGTTCGGAATCCAATGCCTTAACTATCCCACATTAAAATTATTAAAAACTTTGTTGCTCGCTGAACTATCTGTGAAATATGAAAATCCTTTTTATAGTTTTTACATTTCATTGTTGGTTTGAGAAAGTAGAAAAAGTATTTTCTAGTACTTGGGTTCCTCTGTAAACAACAACATGATACGGCGGCAAGACATTGGTAGATGGTTCTTAGATGTCAACAGATGATTTCATGGGACCCGGACCGACCTACAGCTCTCAGAACAGGCTACCAATGAAGAAAGATGAGCAGCGCGTCAGCGTTTTTTAAAGAAAATTCCTCCGAAAAAATTATCAGTAAGGGAATGGAAAAAATGAAGAATTTGCCATAAATATAAGTTCCACTCTCTGTACAACGAAATTCCAATCATAAAATTTATAGATATAACCATTTAGCAATGATAGATCAAAGTTAGTTTCCTAGAAGTGTCCCAAGACAGTAGGACTGGAAGGACCAAGACTAGATGGAAAGATCAAGTCGACAAAGATGCTACCTACAGCTTACAATCAAAGCTTGGAAGAAAGGAGAACAATACTCGGAACGGTGGAAGAATCGCACGCAGGGTGTGCGATTGTCGTGTTGCAAAATGGCTCGGTTCCTGTTGTCCAAAGCGGAGTACTTTGCACTCGAATCTGCAGAAACTCTGTTAAGTGAAAATTTGTTTGCTGTCCACAGTAGAGATTTTAGTCCAATGACCGAACCGCAGGGGCAATCGACGGCGATCTGATATGGCTTCATTTGCAAGGCTCATCATCCAATTGTTGTAAACACGTGGATCAAAGTGCGCCAATATTTCGATCCATCACTGTCTCTTCTTCAAATTTTCTTCGAAAAGATTTCTTCGGCGGTTATCTTTGCGCTTATGAAGGTCATCTGACATCGCACGTGCGTTTTAAAACTGAAAATGATCCCATAAAGGAAACACAAGTCACAAGAAATTAAAGCATTAATCAAAGTAATTATTGGCATCTTTTAATGAATTAACGAACAAAAACATTCTTATAAGATTAATTATAAGAGTTCAAAGTAAAAGTTGTTTTCTCTCACAAGGAATTTTGTAACCAATAAGTATTTGTATATTTTATATAAACCAAGTCATAAAAAAAATGTCGCTACATACGCATGGGAGATAATTTAATATTTTATATCGATATAAAAGTTTTATTACGTTGGTTCTGTATTCATTAAAATATATGTCTCGTGAACTGATGAAAAACTGTATTTATATTTCATAGAGGAAGGAAGTATAAAAATCTTTAAATCAATATAAAGTTTGCTCTAGTTGAGGGCCCAGTGCGCTGATGAATAAAAGAGTATTCTTGTCGGGGGAGGTAAAAAGCTCATATATCAAAAATACCATTTACAATTGAGCCAATTGAATGTTTAGTGTAGGGGTGCCCAAAACTACGAGTTTTGACGGTCCGGAATTGCTGGCACTAAGCCAGTTGCTATGCTTATTTCATTTAGTTGAACCTTAATTTGACCAGAATGTGATTAAACAAATTTCTTTAATATTTCGATTATATTTTATGTATCTGTTTATTGTTTGTGTTCTATCTCAGCGGCCAGAGATACTATATGGATGTGAAACTTGGTCAGTTACTCTGAAGGATGGAAAAAATCTCGAAGTGTTCGAAAAAAAAGAAACTGATAAAGAGGAATAGTAAACGAAAATTTATCCGATAAAACTGTAAATTAGAATCAAATAATAATGAAAAATGAAATAAACAATGAACATAAATGTTGATATAAGTCAATGTAAATCCGGTTTCTACCTTTGTTTCATGTAACAGAACCGTGGCGGGACTTGCCGTAAATAAGTTTAATTAAATCATTTAGTCGAGCGATCGCGAGGCTGAGACCGTCAAGGATGCTGAGGTAGCGTCTAGACGGTGGCCAGCGTGGGAGAGGGACCTCGCGATCGCTTAGAAGTCGGGCAGTCTGTCCCGTGTTGGAAGAGGTGTAACGTCGCAGTGTGAGAGGTTTGAGACAATTGGTGTTGGTTACTGCTGAACCGATCAGATGGGAGGATCGCTACATCTTATACAAGGTACATGTGAACAATTTAATTTCTGGGGATAGACCCATTGATTACCGTGGAGTACCAGGCTATAATTTCTGTTCTGAGACATATAATATTCCCGTATTGTTTTTTTTTATTTTCTTGTCCTAGCAAATAAGTGGGGGAACTGGTTGTACCAGTAGTGTAGTAATTGCAAAATTTTTAACCATTCTAATATGTTTCAACAATTTGGTTTTATTATTAATTTATTAAACATTTTTTTTTTTTTGTATTTTTCAATAATTTGGTTTTATTATTAAATAAAAATAAATATAGTCATTTTATTTATATTGCTTAGTTCTTAGCCAGAGTACGTTCTCCTAATATTTTTTTTTATTTTCTTATGTGTTACTATTCTTTCCTTCCTTTCACAACCCCATTCCCTCCCAAATAAGCCGGGGGGGTGTCACAGTGGTGTCAGGTGTGGGGTGGTTGCAAAAATACCACAAACTAAATTCACGTTTTTAAAATGACGGCTGAGAGTCAATTAAGGGCTAAATTGGATGAGGTGTTAAAACTAAACGAGGAGTTTCAAAAGCGGGAGGGGGAACTCAAGCAGCAGATTGTAGAACTAGAGACAAATCAACCAGATGCTAAACTGGTTGTTAAACCACCTCGCAGAGATCTATCGTTACAGTCACTAGTGAAGCCATGGGGAGGGGAAGCGACTGCGCGGCCAGTGGAGGAGTTTTTGGACTACCTGGAGGAGGTAGCGGCTTGTGGGGCTTGAGATGACGGAGATAGAGTGAGGATATGTCGGTTAAAACTTCAGGGACAAGCGGCGACGTTCGTAAGGGGCGCTGAAGAGCTTAGGGGTGAGGTTACGTTCCAGCGACTTTCGGAGGTATTGAAGGAGCGGTTTGGCGATCCAAACACCTTCGAATATTACGGCAGAGTGCTGCAGGACATGAGCCAACAGTCTAAGGAGAAGATACAAGAGTTTGCCGACCGATGTATTACGGTGGGTGGAAAGATGGCCAGGCCAACCTTAGCCGGAGACGAGGGGACGTGGTGGGCGAGGGAGGTAGAAAGGAAGGTGCTAGAGGCGTTCACTAGGGGTTTGACTGGGGAGGTAGGTAAGCAAGTATTGTTCGGCCGCCCACAGACCTTAAAGGAAGCCCAGAAAATGGCGTTGGAGCTGGAACAGGCCCTACAGGAGCATCAACGGGGAAAAAACATATATGTGGTAAGAGAACCACCGGTAGAGCCGATGACGGGCGCACAAGAGGGGCAACCATCCGTATGTGTTTGCGCAAACTACCGGCAGCCCGGAAGGAACGAGGGGCGGGTAAACGCTCGGCCACCACTTTCGGAGGTCCAATGTTTTAACTGTGCTAAGAGGGGGCATTTGGCGAGAAATTGCCCTAACAGAGTTGGCCAGACCCCACAGCGAACCGGGAGACGACCAGACTACCCTGGAGCTTGTTTCAGATGTGGAAGAATAGGACACTTCGCTTCCCACTGTACCACCGCCGCTCAAAATGGGAGTGACCCAAAAGCCTAAGGCCGCCCTTTTGCCCCGAAGGGAGGCTCCAGGAGAACAAAAGGGGTAAGCTTGGTTTAATTCCCTGTATATCTGGCCAGGGTTAAGTCTTGAGGTTGTGATAGCCGGGCAAAAGAAAATTCTGCTGGTGGATACGGGGGCTCAGATCTCCTTGTTAAGGGAACCGGTCCAAGGTCATAAGGTGAGATGGTCAAACCTGAAGGCCAGGGGAGTAACGGGAAGGGCCCTGCGTATAAGAGGGGAACATGAGGTTGAATGCCAAATAAAAGGGAGAAAAGTAAGCCATCGGTTTACAGTCGCGGACATTGAAATGGCGTACGACGGGATATTGGGGCTGGACCTTATGAAGAAGGTCGATATAGAAATTCACGCTCGGTCTAACACTGTACTGGTTAGAGGGGTGACGGCTGAGGCAGTCAAGCGTCAGACAGGGAAGAAGTGTCATCGGGGGAAGCCAAGTCCTAGTGAGTCAGAACCGCTTCAGAAGCCACAGCAGGAATACACTGTACGGGCCGTTGCGAGGTCTATAATCCCAAAGTACGCTGAAGCCATAATAGCTGGGGAGCTGGCAATGATGGACGGCAAAGTGGTCATGGTAGAACCTGAAATCCAGCCGCAGAAGGGGTTAAGAACGGGGAGGGGCGTTGGCAGAGTGGAAAAGGGGATGGTGAACGTCCGGGTGGTCAACTTGACCGGAGAACCGATCGTGGTGGACCGCAGACAAACCTTGGGGAGGGCGGTTGAGGCGGACGTCTGGGACGGGGAGGAGACCGTGATAGGAGTAGTGGGACTACACCAGTCTAAAGAGAAAGTGGACCAGCGGAATTGGGACGCTGAGCTTGGTCATTTATCACCGAACGATAGATCAACTATTGAAGAGGTGTTAGAGCGGTATGGAATGTTGTTCGACCCACCGGATGAGAGGGGTTGCACCCTAGGCGTCGAGCACTCCATTGAAACAGGCGGCGCGTCACCAGTAGCAAAACGACCGTATCCAGTACCCTTCCATCAGAGACCTATTGTTAAACAACACATCCAGGAAATGCTGGATAATGGGATCATCCAGCCATCATCGAGTCCATGGTCGGCCCCTGTACTGATTTTCGTGGTCTCAATGCGGTTACCAAAGTGGATGTTTATCCACTGCCATTGATAAATGAAACGTTGGAGCAATTGGGGAGAAGCCGGTACTTTACGACACTAGACCTGGCAAGCGGTTACCATCAAATATCCGTCGCGGAAAAAGATCGGGAAAAGACGGCGTTCACCACAGAAGGTGGCCACTACGAGTACCGTAGGATGGCTTTCGGGTTGGCTGGGGCTCCTGCAACATTCCAAAAATTGATGGATTGCCTATTAAGTAGGCTGAAAGGGGTAGAATGCTACGTGTACCTGGATGACGTCATTGTTTACAGTGCGACTATTGAGGAGCAAGCACGTAGATTAGGGAATGTATTCAGTAAGTTGCAAGAGGCTAACCTCAAGGTCAACAGGGAGAAGTGCCGCTTTGTGCGGAAGGAAGTTGCCTATCTTGGACATGTGGTAAGTGAGCATGGGGTAAGAACAGATCCCACAAAGATAGAGGCAGTGAGAGCCTACCCTCGGCCAAGGAGCGTGAGAGAAGTAAGGTCCTTCCTGGGGTTAGCAGGGTATTATCGCCGGTTTGTAGCGGGAATCGCTCAACCAATGACTGAGCTCACGAAAAAGAATGCCACTTTTAGATGGACGACGGAGGCAGAGGATGCTTTCAATGAGCTAAAAGAGCATTTGGTGTCTGACCGGATTCTAGTTTATCCCGATTTCCATGACCCGTTCATCTTAGCAACCGACGCCTCCTCGATGGCATTAGGAGCAGTGTTGTCTCAGGTGCGCGATGGGGAAGAAAGACCCATATGCTACGCCAGCCGGCAATTACGAGGCCCAGAAAAAAATTACTCGGCCACCGAATTGGAACTGCTAGCGGTCATCTGGGCAACCCGCCAGTTTAGGTGCTACTTACTTGGGAGGGAATTCAAGCTCGTTACTGATCATTCGGCTTTAAGATGGATGCTAAGCTTAAAGGAGCCTTCTTCTCGGTTAATGAGGTGGACACTAAGGCTCCAGGAGTTCAATTATGAAGTAGAGCACAAGGCGGGGAGGAGGCATACGAATGCTGATGCCTTGAGCAGGGCGGTGCGGGGAGTACAAGTGAAGACACCGGGGTTTAATGAGAGCGAGCTACAGATAGCCCAGCGGGATGATTCGTGGTGCCAAGATCTAGCACAACAATCAGGATCAGGAGGAAAGGATGCACGGGGCGTATTGTATTGGAAAAATGGTAGTGACAGCATGGGGGATTGGAAGTTGGCAGTACCAACAGTTTTAAGAGGGGCCATTTTACAGCAGTGCCATGAAGCCAAATGGGCTGGACACCCGGGTATAGAACGTACGACGTCGGTAGTACAGCAGGGGTATTACTGGCCCACACTGGGTCCAGACGTAAGGGAATACGTCGCGAGGTGTGATAGCTGTCAGAGAAGGAAATCCCCACCAGGTTTGAAGGCCCCTTTGGAAGCCCCTTTCTTCCCGACCAGACCGTTTGAGCAAATTTCAATGGACATCGTCGGTCCGCTTCCCAGGAGCGGGCGAGGTTATAAGTACCTGCTCACCATGATCGACAATTTCACGAGGTACGCCGAAGCAATACCCTTGAAGGAAATCACAGCGGACGAGATGGCAAGGGCCTTAGTAGAGGCAATAGTAACCCGGCACGGAGCCCCCGATCGATTGCTGACTGACCAGGGAAGAAATTTCGTTTCCTCCCTATTGAAAAATACATGTCGGATGCTGGGGACACAGAAAATTCAGACAACCCCCTACCATCCAGAGGGCAATGGAATGGTTGAAAGATTACACCGAACTCTGGCTGAGTCGGTGGCTCATTATGTACGACGGGACGGTCGTGACTGGGATCAATGGGTACCCTATGCCCTGATGGCGTATAGGGCCATCCCGCACTCGTCAACGGGATACTCGCCAAACTACCTTCTGTATGGACGAGAACTGCAGATGCCTGTGGGCTTCAATATCATGCCACTGGACGGTGAAACGCCAGCAGAAGAGTTCGTGGAACGGCTGCAGGAGAGATTAAGTCAGGCTTATGAGGAGGCATCGAAGAGGATGGAATTGGCGTGGACCCGTCGGACGAGGCAATGGAACAAGGGGCGAAAACACAGAGAACTCGAAGTAGGGGAGTGTGTGTTCCTGCATGTCCCCATTACAAAGCTGGGACATTGCAAGAAACTTCATCGTCCTTGGACGGGACCGTATGAGGTAATAAGGAAGATCTCCCCAGTCACGTATGAGTTACAGTTGGGATCGGGCCGAAAAGTAGTGGTACACATCAATCGGTTGAAACCAGCTATAGGTGATAGGCCTACTGAGTTAGGAAGGGAGGAGGAGGAGAGTGGAGACGAGAGTGACTGGGAGGAACATGAACATCGGGACGAAAATGAGAGTGAGGAGGAATGTCCCCCACACGGGAACGAGGACAGCGAGGATGAAATGGAAGCAGTCAAGGACGACAACCAAGAGGAGAGTCAAGCCGACGGTGCTTATTCAACTGTCCGCAGGGAGCCCCCGGTAACGGAGCGAAGGACGCCAGAAAAATTGTCAACCCCCCGGGGCATAGTCGATCACGTTACTCCTCATTGGATGAGGAATGACCCGAGTTCACCAGAGGACACCCAAGAAACAACCTGGGCCCGCACAGAAGATGACCCAGGTACACCTGAGGACCCACGTGACACCTCGTGGGCCCCGGAGGAGGATGATTCCCTTTTCACCCCACGATCCCCTATACTGCTGAGGCCAAGAAAGTAATCTAATGTTAAACGACAGTGTTCGCAGGATGGCTGGTGCTGCAGTTGGCCCTGGGACACAGCGGTGTGAGGTTTTTGGATGAAAGGGACGTAGTAGTGAGCAGTGAGCGATGGCGGGTAATAGTGGAAGTGAACGTGACTCGCTTGTGTGGTGAAGCACTACGGATGAGGGAAGTAATAGAGGAAATAGAAGCTGAGTACCGACGGACACTGAACCATATCCCTGAACTAAGGGGGTACTGGGACGAGGTGGAGAGGACCAAGGAGATGGTCGCAGAAGTGGATGAAGCTGTTTTGTCCATCAGGAATCTGCTACCGGTTCAACGAGGGAGTAGAGGGCTGCTAAACATTGGAGGGAAGGTGATTAAAGCGGTGTTTGGTAATCCGGATGCTGACGACTTAGAAGGGATAAGGGACGATCTGGGGAAGCTAACAATGCAACAAGGGCGATTGGTCCACTTGGCCACGGAGCACCTCACAGTCACACGGAATTTGGGACAACGAACCGAGGAAAATACGAGGAACCTAGTACGCTTCGCAGGAATGTTGAAGAAGGAAATTGAAGCTACCCACCGGCGGTTGTTAACCCTAGAGACACAAGTAGACCGGCTTTCCCTTTATACTAACCTATCCTTAACCTTGATATCCAACCTCCGAAATATGGAGGTGACGGCTCTGAAAGCCAGTGGTGATTTGAGGGAATTGTATTTGGGATTAGAGAGGGTATCATGGGGGGCAGTGAGTCAGGCCCTTCTGTCTCCCCACTCCTTGAGTGAGATTCTCCAAACGGTGGTCAATGTACTGCCCTCAGGAATTGGTTTGTTCACAGGTACTCGTCCCGAGGATGCCCACCATTATTACCAGGCCGCTGCAGTCCATGGAGTGGCCACATCCACTTCGGTGCATGTTGTTATAGATCTCCCTTTGATTAGGTCAGGTCAAGCCTTCAAGCTCTATAGGGTACAACCTATGCCGATACGGAGTGTGGATGTGCCGCACAAGGTGGTATTAGAGACGTCAGTGGACAGTTTTCTTGTGTCAGTGGATAGACAATATTATGCACTTCTGCAGAAAGGGGACCTGTCGCGGTGCCGGACATCCCAGCCGTGGGTGTGCCCCGCGCTGTTTCCGTTGATGGTACGGAGACGAGTGACCTGCTTAAGCACTCTCTTCTTTGGGGATGAGCAGAGTGGTCAACCACTGTGTAAATGGAGGGCACTACGTGACCCGCAACTGGATACTTGGATTTGGGACGAGGCAAGAGAGAAATGGCTCTTTAGTATCAACGAGCCAACCAAGGCAACGATAAATTGCAGAAATCAGCAACCCAGAGAGATTATTTTGGACGGTGATGGAGAATGGGAGGCAACAGAGTCTTGTACACTGAAAACAGCAGATTACTAGCTGCTCCCCCGCTCCAGAGGGACGACGTACACGACGTTGGAGAAGGAAATACAGATCGTGGACCCTATATCTCTACACATAGGGTCAGAAGAAACGACAATTAGGAGGGAAGACCTACCAGAGGCTTGGAAGTCCTTGGAGCAGCAAGGAGACCTGGGAGCGGGTCAGTGGGCCGCTGATGAAGTTCGGGTCTTGGCCCTTCACCGTGCGCTTGAAAGGATACAGGAAGAACGGGTTAACCGAAGATGGTGGACGTGGAGTGCCACAACGACCTTGGCGCTATTGTTGCTGGGTGCCCTTGGAACATGGGGCCAACGCAAGTGGCTGGGAAACAAACAGTCCAAGGCTACTCAACGAATACAAGATGCCAGAGCTCTGGAAGAATTGACAACCAGGACCATACATCGACCCGGTGGGCGCACAGAAGCCAGCACCAACTGACAGGAGTGTATATAGTGGCAGTGTATACAGTGTAGTGTAGGATTAAGTTTCAGCCACCATTGGTACTGCACGGCGTATTGTATGAGTGGACCCCGTGGTTCCACTCTTTTGTAAAGGGGAGGGTGATGTAACAGAACCGTGGCGGGACTGGCCGTAAATAAGTTTAATTAAATCATTTAGTCGAGCGATCGCGAGGCTGAGACCGTCAAGGATGCTGAGGTAGCGTCTAGACGGTGGCCAGCGTGGGAGAGGGACCTCGCGATCGCTTAGAAGTCGGGCAGTCTGTCCCGTGTTGGAAGAGGTGTAACGTCGCAATGTGAGAGGTTTGAGACAATTGGTGTTGGTTACTGCTGAACCGATCAGATGGGAGGATCGCTACATGTTATACAAGGTACATGTGAACAATTTAATTTCTGGGGATAGACCCATTGATTACCGTGGAGTACCAGGCTATAATTTCTGTTCTGAGACATATAATATTCCCTTATTGTTTTTTTTTATTTTCTTGTCCTAGCAAATAAGTGGGGGAACTGGTTGTACCAGTAGTGTAGTAATTGCAAAATTTTTAACCATTCTAATATGTTTCAACAATTTGGTTTTATTATTAATTTATTAAACATTTTTTTTTTTTTGTATTTTTCAATAATTTGGTTTTATTATTAAATAAAAATAAATATAGTCATTTTATTTATATTGCTTAGTTCTTAGCCAGAGTACGTTCTCCTAATATTTTTTTTTATTTTCTTATGTGTTACTATTCTTTCCTTCCTTTCACAACCCCATTCCCTCCCAAATAAGCCGGGGGGGTGTCACATTTCATAATTGTTAATTACTAATTAGCTTTGTAATTAATATGTGATAATAATATTTAATATAATTAAGTTGTTTTATCAATAGTAGGATTCCATTTCTAGATTTAAATAAAACATCAGTCACAGGATGAATGGATTTTGTCTGGGCTCAACAAGGCTTTGCAAATTTGTTGGTATCCTTAAGACCTGGTGCTTGAACGTTGTCATTTCCGAATCATTTTCTTTACTGCACAATCGTTAACATATACTCGTAAACTGTACAACTCTTACTATTGCATTCAAGGTATCTGAATCGTAGTTCAGAGCTGTTTTGCGTTTAGCAAAGGCATTTTAATGGTGATAGTTTGTGGAGACAAGAAGAAAAACATTTAAAAAAAAAAAAAAGAATGCTGAAAAGACAAACTATGAGCGTACTCTAGAATCGACTGCGCAGTTGAGATATCGAACTGGAATGAACTGGTTTTAAAGAACTAGTTGGTTATCTAGCAACTTTATCAACTCGCAACAAGTGTAAATAAATGCTAATAAAGCTACTCTTTAGTGAATTTATTTACAGATTTTTCACAACAAAGGAAAACCTCAATTAATAGTAATAAAATATTTCTTGCCTGGGCTCAAGCAGATGTTAAGGCATTCTATCAACGCCCTACAACATTACTTCACTTTTTTTTTCTTCAATCAAAGAATCAATCAGATCACACTATCATTCAACAATATACGACTTCTTCAAGTCTTTCTTCTTTATTGGATACAAATGTTAATTTATTATGACGAGTAGACGACTATCTCAGAGTTTAGTGCACTGCGTTAATGAGCTTTAGGTCCATCAGGCTTGATACATAAATTATTTATTCTGTTTGCAGCCTTGAATCGATCCTGTGGGATCCGCAAAGCCTCCAGCGGCTCCTCCAGCCTTTATAAAGTGTGTACCCTTAATTAGGTATCTGGTTGTTCAGATTAATATTCTTTAATGATGTCATTAGCATCTAGAATTCAATTGGATTGTTAAGAACAAAACCCACTCTAAAATACTGAAAAATAACTCAGACACAAAGTCAATGTTTCATCATTACGGGAAAAAGCACGTCAATGAAAATCAATTATAGTAGGTACATCTCACAACAGCAGTTCAATTAAATGGATTAGTCAGAAATAGCAACAGCCAAGGTTCAAAACCAGTCACTCTCTTATTGGTAAGAAATGTGTTATATTTCATCTTCATTTATGTGATTTTTTTCTTAAATATCCTTATGACGCCTATACGTTTCTACTCTTAAATTACAGTGATAAGAAGTTTTTAAATTACACCAGTAGGAGAAACTTGTTTTTTTATCTTTTTATTTTCTGTTTGAATAACCCCACTCCACTATCCAGCAAGGTGGATGCTGTTCCCCCGGCTTTGGAACGTGTATTGTATTGTCCGACGGTCTTCCTTGATGTTGAGCAGGCTTTCGACAGAGTATGGCGCCCCGGGCTGCTCCTACTACTCATCCCTCTTTCCTCAATATGCGGGTGTTCTTCAAGGCTGTATCTTCGGCCTAATCCTCTGCACAGTTTATATAGCTGACTTATCAACTCATCCTAATACTATCCTTACATGTCTATTAACAGTCAACACAGTAAACCATAATGACCTTTATGTCCCATTTGCTGATTTGACCCGAATCTGATATCAAACCTTTCATGGCAAACTTCATTTCCACTAAAACCTACCAACCTCTTCAATTCCTGATAATCCTCCGAGGCGTCTGAAAAGAAGATGGCCTCATGACCTTCAATATAGAACTTATTATTTGAGTACTACCACCGGGACATTATTTATCTTTCATTATATTTACTTGATGTATTCAGTTGTGAATTTCAATAAATACATTTTTTTAATGTTTGAATACGTGAAAAGTTGACTATTTAGTTACATTCTCATATTTTAGATGTTTTGTTTATTAATTTTTTCAAATAGCGTTATAGTAATTATTTCGTGTATCATTTTGAGTTGTTTCTCATTTTTAAAGATAAATTTAACAAAATTGATAAAAATCTGTATATTTTTTTTAATTTTATGTTTTAGTTATTAGTTAAACAAAATGGCTAATTGTTTCATTTTAATTGCTGACTCATTTGAAAGTTTAGTTTGAATAGACATTTTTCTTTCTGCTCATTGGTGAAACATATTATTGCTTTATTTTATAGCATTATGAGTCATCGTAAGTCAGTCTAAGCTTACCGTAAAAAGTAAGACAGTATAATAACCATTGGAGTATTAAATATATCATAAAACTACTGACATTTTTTATTTCTGCAATTATTGTTACAGCTTTCTTTCCATGGATTATTGTTTGATGAAGTTAAACCATCAGCTACTAAATCTATAGTAATAAACTAAAGACATTGAAAGTAGTATTTTTTTCTCATTTAAACACTTCAGCCTTTATTAACTCTACTAATAAATATCATAAAATATTTAATATTCTTTAATAATATAATTTAATATTCCCCTTAACTCAAAAGACAAGGCCTTCCACTGATAACTGAGGACTTTCTTTCATTACAACATAGCCCTTATCATGGAGCCTTAAGCGCATTCCAATAAAAGGTCCTTTTTCTTAGAAATCATAATTAAAAATTTAATATTCACAATATTGAAGGAAAAAAGATTCCTATGGTACAATGCCCTTTTACAATACCCCTTTATCTCCTGATCCTTGGTATTTCTACCTCCCTATTCCTCAGGACAAAACCTTTGTAATTGCATTCTTGTCTTATGTTTTCAAGCCATTATATTTATTCTTGCTTGAAACGAAAATATAGTTGGTTTTCGCCATTTGTTAGTCTGCTGATACTAATGGATTATCAAATCTCCATAGATCTGACTATCATTCTGTAAAAATATAATATAAGTGACCTATTATACTCGGTTTTTCTCTTAAACTCGCGTTAAAGAGAGACTCTAAGGATGACATTCAACGCCCCTGAACTAGGCCTTCACTGGCTGGCCCGATTCCAACCCTTGCTATCTTCCTCTGCTAAAATAATAAATCCCTGATCTAAATTAGCTGGTTCTCGTCCAAACTGATATTTACAACAGTTAAAAACGTCTGAACTTGGAGAAAAGATAAGCGGGTTTCTAATTTAATATCAAAATTTATATGTAAATATTTTATGAATATGCAATCTTCAACACTAAGAAGGGTGTGTTAGTAATTGTCAAAATTGAGTACAAATGTACTTACATACGAACAAACCAAAAAAACAATTCCTCACTATTCCATCACGATAATATCTCACAGATTGTTGCTGGTTCGTAGTTTTTTTTGCTAAAAACAACACGGCAATCATGTCCCAGCCTCCATATTCATCAGATTTAGTCAGTGCGATTTTTTTTAAAACTTAATAGCACCTACAAAGGGCAGAGGTTTACCTATTCTATACCGAAAATTGAATAAAAAATAGTCCTTCGAGGATTGGAAAAAGCTCTGGTACAAATCTATAATATTTGGTGGGGATTACTTTAAACAGGACAACATAAATATTTGATTAAATATATCAAAATTTGTCTTATTACACACTTCGTATGTTGGCGCGGAGGTTTATACTAAACTGACGAGCTGTATGAATAAAATGAACTCTCAAAAGTGAACTAAATTTCTCTATTTTTTTCTTTAATTAGCCTTAAATCTCATCTATTCTTTATATTCATTCAGTGTGTTGTATTATTCATGGCCATGTACCATCATACCATCTTTACCACAATTTTAAACTTCCTAGGAAGGATGTTCAAGTTTTAAATTAAACATGGTTTTAGAAATGGTTTTCATAATCTGAGGAGAGTTGGTAAAGTATCAAGCCTCCGTGAAGGACCAAGAAGGGAACATTGTTCCTTAAATAAGGGAAATTTTCGCTAGTTACCTGTGGTGTTGAGAGATCCTTATAAATTTTTCTTTAGTATGATTTTTAAATATTTAATTATATTATTTTTATTTTGAAGGGAAAAAATCTGCCCCTGGCCGGGATTCGAACCTGGGTCGTCCGCCTCTCCATGGCAGCGCTCTTACCATTTCCACGCAGGACAAATCCGTTCTCCTCACCGATCCCATATCCCCGAGTTCTCGCAATTAACAACCAATTAACATAAAACTATAAATAATATAATGATGTAAGTCAACAAGGTCCTAATTAAAGTAATCAATGAACGTTCTTCCTCGTGTATACATCACGAATATTGCGAGAGCACGGGGATATGAGATAGGTGAGGAGAACGGATTTGTCCTGACTGGAAGGCGACCCCTGGTAGCTCCAATGGTAAGAGCGCTGCCACGGAGAGGCAGACAGCTCGGGTTCGAGTCCCGGCCAGAGCCAGATCTTTTCTCTTCAAAATAAAAAAAATTAAAAATTAAAACAATTAACAAAAAATTATAAATAAATATTTAATAATGATCACTTTGGGGTGTTGAAGGGTATTGAAAATAGACGGAAGTTTTTAGAGTAAAGCACTAAATTGCAGTTGGCAGCTTTGCAAAAATTTATCACTTGCCTAAATGTGCTAATTGTTGCAAATGTACTACCTAATGTACCTGCATTTTCTCATAATGAAGATGACACTGAAACATTAATAGAGCGAATGAAGGCAAATTGATATTCTTCATAACTTTTCTATCTCGAGATGAAACTAAACTTCTTTACCAGTCTCGATCTTTACCTATCTCGGATGAAAACTACATAAATGAGGATCTTGTTCTTATATTTAATAAGACGAGAAAATAGAAGATTACTCTCAAACACCAGTTTTTCCCCAATTAACGGCACTCACATTATAAAGGCAGTGATATCTTCATAAGGTTGGGCAAGCCCTTGATGCGACTGCCGATTCCACAGACAGATTTATGGCTAGTCTGTTCCCTTATGACTGAAACAGAATAAAACAATATTCTCTAGCAGACATTCTGAAATATACACTATTGAGTATTAAAAAATGGCCATTTTCAATCGTGAAGTTTATTTATTTGTTATGAATAGTTATAATGCAAATCAATGTTTTGTACCTATTGTACAGTATTGGTTATCTGGGAGTTTAATCTCATGGTTTTCGTATGAAAATTAATCAAATTGCTGAGTATTTATTTTCCTTTAGATCAACAATTTGTTTACCTAAGGACAACATAGGAAATCAAAGGAAGCAATACCGGTGTATTATGCTAAATCAGAAAGAACCAGGTCTAGTGGCAGGCAGAAAGCAATATGAAGATAAAGTGAAGGATGGTTCGAAGAAAATGGAATCTCTATAAGATCCACTTCCTGGATGACTGGAAAAAGGCTGTAGACATCTATCTCTGTTGCGCCAATAATTAACGGATCTCAAGAAGACCAGGATTTTTATTAGTTTTTAAAACTCTATGCTTTGATACCAAAACAGTCCAATTTGAAGAAACAAAAAATCAGCTAAATATACAAACTAAACTGTCATAAAGACAAAATCGGATAGTGGTGCTATATCACAAATTTTCTAATAGCGATTTTACCTTATGAATGGAACGAAACAATCCAAGATGAATGGCCTATTACGTACGTTGGAAATTAATTACATAATCTGATTTGAACGCCATTTAACTTATTTTTTCGAAAGTTGATTAAAGTATTTAATAAACATTAATTATCACGTTTTCAATTTATACTAGGCCATCTCGCATCAAATGTCTGATTTAAAAAAATTAATATTAAAATTGTATATATCGATTCTTAGCAAAATATTTATCAGATATAATAAATAATTGGCAATCCCTGGTTTACTAATAGTGTTTCATCCCATCTAATATTAAATATTTTAGTATCATAAAAAACATGATACTGGCAACAGGCGATTTACGAGTGACTTTTTTATGAGCTCGCAATTGGTGATTCCGTTGCCAAGGCAGCGAGGATATATCAATCAAGCTCTTGGCGAAGGGAGTTTTGAAGAAAGATCCATCTTACGTTTTCTAAATGTTCTTCAGGAGATACGGCCTTGGAACTAGTCCGTCGACGGTCCAGCATCAATCAGTGTCGAAGATCTTGAGGAAACTGCAGAATGAGACCCTCATAAAACAGTCGGAGAACTTGCTTCAAATGTCGGTCGAGAGGCCATTTCCGGTGTTTATTTACTTCCTGTTTGCGAAAGCGGATATTTTATGTCTGACAAGTGAACAATAACACAATACTACCAACTCATGTCCTCAATTATAAAATACATTTTTTTATTTTTATTTTTAAATTTGATTTTAGTTATGAAACTTTACATTTCCTGTTTTGTGTATTTGCTATTCATCTAACACGCCTTTATCTGTCTTACTCAGGTTAGATGGAGAGAATAAAAATAATTAGTTGTTAAATGTTGCTATTCATTGAACATAGAGCCAGCGTCGGCTCTAGCCCATGTCGCGCCATGTGCAATCGTGACCTTGGCGCCATCTAGTAGGCACGCGATTAAAATTGAACACACAGTTATACTAGGTGTTACAAAAAAGGGGAAATCCCTTAAGGAGGTGAATTTATCCATGAAACTAAACAAATTTTGCTATGGGATCAACATGAAATGAATTTTTTTGAGATCCTGAGACGCCTCGCGGTGCCCCTTGAGACCCGGCGCCGTGTGCCCTGCACACCCTTGCACATAAGGGTCCGTCAAGGTACCGGCATAGATCCTTTGGGTTCACTAATCCTCTCATTATTGTTATGGTTATTATATTCGATATGACTTCTGATATATCCTCATTAATGCCTATTCCTCAGTCGTATTTATATAACCTTTTCATAAATATTTAATAGGAAATGTGTAATCGTCAACGCTTTAGTGAATTGAACAAAGGATAAGATACTGTGAGATATTTGACAAGGGAAAAGATTTAAATAAGTTGAAGAACAGAGTAAAAATAAAAGACGCTCCTTGTCCTTTGTGGCGTGTTCTCTCGCCTCTAGTTCTTTGTCCACAGCCAGGCCATGTCGTATTTCATCAGCTTCCTTTGTTGCATAGCATAGCTTTTCCTATACCTCTTCTCAAAATATCTCATCCTGTTCTCCACAAGGAGGGAATGTTAATTAAATGTAAACAATCAAAACATTGAGATTGAGAATAATCTCATGTTCGGGCGCCAAAATTAAGAGGAGTCAGGAAAAAAATCTGGGAAAAATTAAGATATGGAAAGTATAGTTTCCCTTCTTAGCCTAGAACATTTTTTTTTAAATTCTGACCTGCGTTAAATGGTCTATAAAATATTAATAAAAATAGAAGTACAATAATTAATTAGAATAACCAATGCAAAGTTAACATTAAACTACTACTGTAAAATAATCAATGAATCAATCAAAAGAGGCAAAACAACCCGGTACGGGTCCTGTCTGCATCAAGGCGTCGCCTCCACTCTTCTCTATCCTGCGCCAAAGTTTATTGCCCGTTTATATTTGCCAAAGGAGGGTTTTAAATTCAGGAACGACATATCTGATATTCCATTTCCAACATGTTTTTGTTTGTTTTTATTTATGTTGTATCATTCGTTGCACGCTATAAGTTTTAAGGAAATAAAACTTAAAATCAAAAAGGCTTTTAAAATTGTTCTAATGGTTGATAAAAGAATTCCAAAACCAACATTACAATAGTAATGCTTTGTTTTACAAAGTTTTAGTTTTATAGCTTACCTAAATCTTTTAAATAGCTCTATTGAGAAATTAGGTTTTTTTGAGTTGTGACTTTCTTTTGAAGGAGCGATATGTCGTCAAGCTAAATTTTATATGTAGTTGATAAACCGGAAGTGAAAGTTTTCATGAAAATCTAAGTTTTGGCTTGACAGCAATTTTAAGTACTTTTAAGGTCTATATAATGTGAAAATAAAAAGACGTATAAGATGCGCAGGAAATGCTTGTTATTTTTCGGTCTCGGTGCATAACTTCTAAATGACCATGGGAGTTTTGTGCCGAAGTCTGAAAATTAGAGTTTCCAGAAGTATAATCCTTTCAACTGTGTGAAGTTAAATCGAGACCTCTAACTTTGAAGCTTTAAGATATTCAAACAATGCTATGCGTAGAATATTCGGTTCGAAAAAGGTTGAGAATAATCGAGAATTCAGGAGATAATACAATGTGTAGAGTATGCATCCTGTTAATATAATTGAAGTGATAGCTTCTCAAAGGTGGATATAGGCTTGAAAAGCTGTTGGGTCTAGTAAAAAAGCATTCCCGAAGAACTAACCAGCGCTGAGCTCATTGGAAAAAGTCCAAGGCGTAGCCGAGACGTAGGTGGGAGAGTTTGGTTAAGGTTGCGTATTTGTTATAAGGTTGCGGAGAATCTTGTGTATATGGGTTTGGGTGGATGAAAGTTTGTTAACAGCGATTGATGACATCGACATAGAACCTCCAGATTTGTCTAATATCAGTGTATTATTTTAAGCTAGGTACAGCGGTTTTTTTTGTTGAACTGAAAACATAACTTTCTGTGCTCTTCATATCTTTACTCCTGATCCTATACCGAAGTACTTTTGTAGCTTTGTCTCTTAACTAGTTCACTAAAAGCCTTATTGCCTATTACCTTTCCCTAACAGGAAGAGAGCCTTTTTGAACCTCTCTTTGCTGAGGACACGTGAATGCGACACGTGCTGGAATACATGTGGAGTTGAACGACCCAGAGTAAGGTAGCTCTGATTAGACCTCGAGGAAGAAACTCATTCGTATTTCCGGTTTATACACGTACCTATTTCTATTTATATCTCCATGAATGTCTATTATTATCTATTAACTTTAGGCTCTGTGGCCTCTAGTTGGCTACACTGACTCCAGATGGAGCTGCCGATTAATATTATGTTATTTTTTAACTATTCTTTCCTTTTTAACAGTATTATTTAATTAATAGTATAAATTCAGTTACAATTAAAATGAAAGTGTGGTGTAAGTTAGCTAGAATGGCTGCAGAAGTTTAAGATCTTATCGATACAATGTTGAATTTGAACATAAACAGTATTTTATTAAATAGAAACCCTTTTTAACACAAATAGAAACAAATTAGGTTCTGTCCCATTTCTATCCGTAAAATGTTGATGTAGGGGCATTTGCTGTAGCCAATATAACTAAGAAGAAACTGTACCTACCATAACTAAATTAAAAATTATTTTATAGTCAAGAGGAAGTTGGAAGGGTCAAATCAAAAATATTTAGTATAATTTTAGGATAATCAATATATTTACTGAAGTTGTTGGGAGATATTTATGAAAGGAATAGCTCAGAAAGCAGTGTGTGGGTTCCTCGATTCCACGTCCTGAGTTGTATTTCTGTGCTACATAAATATTTTGTTCTGCCAACGGTTTTGAATTGACTAAGTGGGATCTGCTATGGTGAGCATTATCTCTACCAAATCACCTCTTTGCACAACCTTTAGCTTAGAAACAGTACAGTTTATACCATGCACTCAACCCAATACCCGTAATGGGTTGTTATGACATTTTTCCAGTAGTCGATAGCACTAAGGAGAGAAAAAGGATACCACTGCTTCCCAAGAATAATCTTAGGGTTCAGGAAGATGATTTGGCAGAAATCTCGCTCAATCGCCAGTAAGAGAGGCTTGATGAACCCAAGGACTTTCTCCAGTTGCCACAGGTTCACGATTTATAACAGAATAAATAATTATCAGGCTATGCTGGTCGCAAGGCCAAGGGTGATAAAATAGTAGTACAATACTGTACACACTAATCAACTTCGCTCCCAATAATTGTAATATTCATGGTCAATGTCAGGTCTACTGGAATTATGCCAGCTCCTCCTAACAGGAACAATATAAATCCGATATGAAGGCTTTTAGCTGTTAATAGGTTCCAATAAACAATAATTTATTATTCGTTATATACGTTATTTTACTATACTAAACTATTTCACCGTGTAATGAGTGAGAATTTGTATTAATAAAGCCTGATTTATTTAATTTTTTTGGTCAAACTGTATGAAGAATACTAACAAAGAAGCGTGTACTTGGTAAAGAATAATGTAACGTGTAATTTTATTTTCTTCAGCAAACTCCAAACTATTTTATTTTTCTTATTGTGTTTAATTTCCATTTCAAATCATGATAAGTTAAGCAGCTTCGAATCAAACCTTAAACAGATTGTATATGTTTTGTTTTTTTATAAACATACACAACATTTACATACAACTGACGAATTAAATTCCATATATTTATTGTTTATGAAATTTTATAAATTATATTATATTTAAAAATTATACACAATGTTAAATCAGCAAAAAGTTTAAGAAGTAATAAATAAACTACTGAAGAGGAGATATTTTTTCTAGAGCAGCTCCATAAAAAAAAATCATCCTCTTGACTGAATTCTTGTTTTAATCAAACTCAAGGAAAAAAAGTTTCTAGGATTAGTTTTTCATCTCTTTGATGTATTTTTACGTCCCAATAGGTATTAAAGTAGAGAAAACACTGTAATAGCGAAAATTTTCACTTCTCGGGTTAAAACTGAAATAGCTAATTTTACTGAATCCATTTCAATTAATTTTTGTTTACGTCTGTATGTATGTTTGTTCATGCGTTCATAGACATAGTTATTTATCAAAAGTTATCTTTGTTCGAAAAAATGAATTATTTTTAAATTTAAAAGCTTAATACCAATTCAAATAACTTAAAATTCAGGTATGATTGATGGAAAGGATTTTTCATTATGATTTATCCTTCATGCTGCTTTTAGCCGCACGCTTAATGGTAAGTGAGGGGTACGGATTACAAGAAAATAAATTGGTGGAATTTATAACTCTAACCACGCTATTTATTCTTGTTTCGAAATGTACAATGTTTCGATACAATAATAACGATTGTACTGTTTCTAAACCAACGGTTGTGCAGGGAGCTGATATGGTCGGAATCATACTCAACCCCTAGGTTTTCCCTCAATTAAGGAATTTATTGTAACCCTATAATAGGGTCGTTCATATATTTTTTTTTACCGCCCTTATTAATTTTTAAAAGATATTTTTAACTATCTGTACAACACATGAAGGGCATGGGATTCAGCAGCCACTGAGGCCATACTGTTCTTAAGGTAACGGTTACAAATACGGAAAGTGTATGCATGTTTTAAAGGCTACGTAATACCATAACGGTGTCCTGGTCCCACAGGATCTACTAACGGATGTTAACAGAATAAATAATATATTTGCCACAGCCCGTCCCCAACTCGGGCCCTATAGATCAGAAATCCAGCACCCTATTCACCAAGCTCCTCACCTTCACTTATAAATATAATAAGTAGAAAAAAAATGTTTTAATCAACATTTGCCGTCAGGAAAACAGGAGCCTGCCAGTTGTGAACAGAACGGACGAGGCTCGTTTCCTCCCTGGGGAGAGTCGGAGAAGTGTCCCATCGGAGAAACCTGGCAATTACAACAAATATTGGAAAGTTTGCCCGTTCGCCCATTTTGAATAAGGGTTGGAAACACGTCGGTGAAAAACAAAAGAGGAACATGTCAGTGACTCCCCCAGACCAACTGAAATAAATTTCTCTCTCTGTCTCTGATGAAGCTCTCGTATCGTTTCTGTTCCAATATTTTTTATTGCAGTTCTTCCCCATCACTACATAAAAAAATTTAAAAATCCATGGATGAAAAAACATTTTTCTGTTCGATTTTTTTTTTAAAGTCATAATTAATGTCAAATTCGTCCGATAACTAACGATTTTATTCAATATATAATGATTTAATTCAAATTAAATAATTATAAACATTTGTTGTAATAAATTGTATTTATAAATTTCCATATTGGAGGGGGGGGGGGGACCTTTACCACTACAATTTATGAAGAGTCTTGCGTTCAGTACATGTTAGAGACTGTACTGTTTCTAAGACTACGGTTGTGCAAGGAGGTGATTTTTCCGAGATCATGCTCAACCACCAAGATATTGGTATTACATAATTAACCTTAACGGTTGTTTACTCAATTAAAGATACTCCCTTTACTATTATTAAGCCAACGGATTAGAGACGCATTTGGACGTAATGTCCCTAAACCGCCAGTTAAAGGTACTCAGTTTATAGAGGCTGAGTGAGCCCCAGGAAAGTCTACTTATCCATCAGGTTCCATCCATAGCTATTGAAATTAAATCATTTACTTGACACAGGCAGGATTGAATCCGGGACCTTCAATGCTCTACGCACTGGATACCTCGCTCTCTCTACTTTAATAATCACCCTGGGTGATTTCTAAGAGTTTTAAATCATGTTATTCATTTTTTTATTGATAAACTGATTAATAATGTCAATTCCGGATATATTTCGTATCTGTTGAAATATCTTTATTTTATAATTTTGTTATAAGTTGTGCTTCATTTGGTCATTTACTTGATTTTTTTAAATATTTGAAAATATTACATAGTATATCATGGTGAACCATAGAACTTCATATCTTTGTGATTTGATGAGACACATCCTAAATTAACCCAACCTTAAACCAAAAGACACGATTAACAAGACGAACGTTTATAATGATCATAAACAAGAGGCATTGTTTTTCCATTTGCTCCGCCATTTCGCAGAAGTTATGGATTGAATTTTAAATTTTATTCCATGTTTTTACATCTTCTCTAACAGATTTATGGAGGTTGTTGCCCCAATTCAGCTAGATAAACAAAAGGTAATAAATAATACATAAGATGGCGATATGAAAATTTATTCCAAATGCTAACCAGAAACGTGGGTGAATAAACTCTTGCATGCCACATATTCCTTTTATTTCTAAACTGGGCTTTCGTGTGATTATTTATTATTCGTATTGTTATTAATTGTTTATAATTGTTCATTTTTGTTTTATTTTATTTTATTATTCTAATAAATTGATGTGAACACCACATGTCTTCCTTGAATGCCTATTAAAATTTAATAGGTGATCAGAAATCATACTAAAACCAAAATCTGTGTTTACTGTATTAATTCTTATTAAATGAACACATATTATTATTAAAGGAAGAAAACGGTCCGGGTGGAGGTTTCTCTTTAGTTACAATTCTCTTCAGTAAGGAGAACTGTTTATTTTAAAGCCAACGTTTCGGCCCACATTACAAGTTTCAGGGCTTACGATGGTGTCAAGGATAGACAGTTGACAACAAATGCAATAGGTACTGTACTATTTCTAGGACTACGGTTGTGCAAGGAGGTGATCTTTCCGTGATCATCCTCAATCACCAAGGTACTGGTATTATATGATTTATCCGGATTTTAATTTGGAACCGTTGACATAGCAACTCAGTGCTCTATTAACTGAGCAACCCTTCTTCTCTTTTTTTTTTTAAATTATTTTATTGAATTGTACAACTGTAATATATACATCTAGTACAAGGGCTATATGACTAACTAGATACATGAAAGGACATGTAGAGGCACTACCCACTGGCAGCACTCTAATAACATTTCTATAATATAAGGTCCCGAGGCCATCTTCTCTTCAGACGCCTAGGAGGATTGTCCGGGATGGAAATGGATGCAAGGATGGAAACTAGTGGGTTTGGATGGGGCTGGAGTTTATTATGGAATGATAGGTATCTGGAATGGGCTAAATCGGTAACCTATGTAACGATAAGGTCTTTATGGATGGTTTTATTGGTGACATAATAGGGAGCGTTTAGGATTTTGCGAAGGATTTTGGATTGCAAGGATTGAATACGAGAGGAATTTGATGGTTTGGTGGAGCCCCATAGTTCGATTCCGTAAGCCCATATAGGTCTTATAACAGTCTCATAAATAAGTCTTTTATAATTGATCTGAAGCTTTGAGCGTTTGTCTAGTATGTGTTGAAGTAGTCGGAAGCGTCTAGCTGTTTCTTGTCTTTTCAGTTTTGTGTGAGGGTTCCATCTTCTCTTTTAAATATTAAATATATATATATATATATCGGTTTCTACTTATCTTGACTGTTATGGAAATATGATGTTTAGGTTCTTGAGTTTCAGTCAGTTTCTGTCAGGGCATGAATATGAGACTAACCTAGTCTCGAAACGTCGCCTTAAGAAGTTGAAAGAAACTGACTGAAACCCAAGAACCTAAACATCATATAATATCAATATATATATATATATATATATATATATATATATGTATAATATTTTATATATATATATATATATATATATATATATATATATATATATATAAAATATTATACAGTATTTCAACTATTTTAATTTTATATAAGAGATAACAACTGCATATGTATGCTATATACATTTATATATATATACATATATATATATATATATATATATATATATATATATATATATATATATATATATAAGGTAGTTGGGTGGATATAGAAGGATGGAAGGATACTGGGGCATAAGGTTAACGACCGATATTGAACTTGAAACCTAGCGACCTCTACACCCACTCTTATTCCCCGTACTTTCGCCCTTTCTCAGATTTTTTTTTTTTAAATATCATTTGTATTACTTATTATATTTCTTATTTTATTAATAGGTACACATATTATTGAAAAGCAATCTTTAATGGAAATCGTTTCGCTATGTTGTTTATACTTCTAGTAGTTTTAGACTTATTGATTTCGATCGACACTTTCGCAAATACTAAGTGATCCCGAAATAAAATTTTACGACTAATTTTTTGTTCCATATCATGGTATGCAACAAGGGCATGTGTGAAGATTATTACATCATACATTATCATATCGAAGCTTCTAAATGAAGCCACTAATCGACCTTTAGAAAATCCCTTCAATGTTCAAAACTTAAGTTAAACACTTAACGCAATCCTCCCACCAACTATAAATACGTTCTTTCGGAAATTTCGAATGCTTAAGACATTGTCCGTCCTTCATATTTAGCAGCCACGTTTCACACCCTTATAAAAAAGTTAGAAGTATTATAGTTTTATAAATTCTAATCTTTTAGGTTCGGGAAAAAAAGTTACAAGCTGATTAATCTCGAGCTAAAAAAGACCAAGTATATTTATTTATTTAACAGCGCTTTTACTTCCTCCTGGATTTCTTTTTTTTTTATCACAGTCCTATAATACTGTACAAATAGAATATAGTATTAATATTCTACAGATTCCCAAAAATTCGCAAATGAGTTAGTGCAAAACTTCTCAACCTTATGAGCTCAGATTATTTTAACATTTACGGAATCTTGACTATTATTTTAAACCATAAATATATCAGTCCATATTCGGTTGAGCTATTTGCTCAAAACAATTTAAAAATGATTTTTTCCGAGATAGCAGCTTAACCACCAGATTTTTCCCCCAATTAAGGGTATTCATTTTATAGAGACTGAATGAGACCCAGGGGATCTCCAGATACCACGAAGTCCATCTATGTCTGTGAACAGGGTAACTAATTTATCTGTCACAGCCGGATTCGAACCTGGTATCTTCCCTACAACTCAGCCCTCTACTCGCTGACCTAACTCTTTCTCAGACCATCCATTTTACTTCTATCATTTCCAGATATACGGCTATATTTACTCTTTCGGTCAGCCGTTATCACCTGATATCCCGAAAGCTATAACAATCCGACGAAGGACACAGAAAGGAGATATGGGGTGCTTGGTGCTTGGACGGTTGCCAATACCCGGTATTAACTGGTTCTAACCCGTTGAAGAGATATATATTTAGTAGCAAGCAGTAAGTCGCCCGATGGGAAGGTCACTCTGGCCAATACTAATCTATTCCGGCATAGCTCTACGTTCGCTGATCTCGGCGTATTATTGATTTTATTTGTCTTATATTTTCCGCTTATAATTTCATGGTTTATATGATACAAGCGTTACACACACCGTAGTTGCACTGTGAGGCTTGAAACGAACAAATATTCCTTACACTTTATGTTTCAATCAATTTGTAGGCGTGTCAAGTGTCAAGGAAAATCGAAGAATCCGAAATTTTTACAGAATTGTGAATGTAACAGAGCAAAACGCTATCTATTTACTGTTGTATAATAAAATAAATGAGAATAAGAGCTAATAAGTTTTACGACTTCGGGTTTTGGGCGTGGACAGAAGTTTGTAAAGTGATCGGCAAAGTGCCTTCGTATTCGCTAAGCAATTTATTATTATTATTGTTAAGTTTTTCATTTGCATTATTTATTTACAAATGATAATTACATTTGCTTTTTATCTATAAAAAAACCTTTATCAGTTCACGACCCTGCATCAATGCTATCTAGCGGGATTCATGGTAACTTTGTCACATTACATTCACTATATCATTGTTTATTTGTTTCATTTTACGTCACTTAAATCTTGCCCATCCAGATATAGTTAGGGATATTTTACGTGTACCTCACACCGCACATGCCCGGGAACTCAATTTTGCGTCCTCTCCGAAGGACGACGTAACTAAAGATTTTTTACTCCCTTCAAAAAGTTCTAAGGTCACCTGCCGGGCTACGAACCCGCGATCATGGACATATTAGGTTGTTATGCTAACCATTACACCATAGGCGCCCCCTTTGGATGTAAAGCTGTAGTGATGTACTTGTAATGTACCAGTAATGTAAATTATGGTTCGAAATCGATTGTCGCGGCAGTCGACGGTTGTTAAAACAATGAAAATTAAAGTGAACATTATCATTATTGTCACATCCTCAATTTAAAAATATCAATTGTTTTTTTTTAATCTCTTGAACAATCGTAACAAGCAGTCACAAGTTCATTGCGATATTTTAAAAAAAAATAGTGGCTGGATCACAACAAGAAAAATATTATAATTAGTTCATAAATAGCTTAAATATTCATATTGATAGGTACTTAAATTATTGAATGGCATGTTGATGCTATATCAATCATGTTTCAATTCGGTTCCTAATGATTAACTCATTTTTTTTTTTTATTATTATTATTTATTTGTCCTTTTTTATATTTTTGTTGTTTCGTACACTAATCCTGTGAAATAAAAGTTATTTTCTTTTACATGAAAGGCGGATTGTGTTATAATGTTAATCGAACTTCTTTTCTTTTGTAAGTTTCTTTGTGTAGTGTAATAGGAAGTTCAGATGCAATTTTTTCGTTTTTCGATTCCTGAAAAGTTTGTTTTTCGTATTCGACCTTCATCGAATCATGTATATTCCAATTTCTATACAATCAATACGTCTTTTCTGATATGATTTATAATGTATGAACTGAGTGTTATATTTTATTCAGCAGATAAATGAATAATAAAGCGCTTACCGCAAGCAATGTTTTAGCGTCAATATTTCGCGGTGCCTCAGGCACCTTTAAATAAATAATCTCGTTCTAATATAATTTATACGATCTTAGGAGACCCATGTAATAATCAAAAAAATTAGAAAATACTTTACTGCATTTCATTCGTAGAATTGATTCTCAATTGTTACTAATTTTTCTCTATAAAGCTAGGAGGGAAATATAACAAGAACTTATATTAATTACAAATTATATTAATACTTAAAACACCTTACTCATAACACAGGTTATAGTTTATCAAGATAAATGAGTGAAAACTCAATAAAGATACATACATAAATGAATTACATGAATGCAATTGAAAAAATTCAAAATGCAAAGCTTGAAGTCTCTGAAATACTGTAAAATACTAAATAAAAAATCTACAGGCGTTGATGACCCTAGAATTTTACGCCTCTAAGCAACAACAAACAACTGTAAAATAGTTAACAAGCCAGCGTTTCGCCAATTATGTACATACACCAAAATATTCATATCAATTAAGATAAGAGAATCCATCATATTTCAGTGTTTCGTTCGTGTGTTCATATTTAATGTGAGCTTTTCTGTTATTAAATCTTAAATAAATTCGATAAATATGAACAGGATAATTTTATCAAAATAAAATATTTAATTAATGCATATTTATTTTGGTGATGTATTGCAAAGTCTCAATGTTCAAACAATAAAATTATTAAACTTTTTTTATTTTACTGGAGCTTGAGTTATCATTTATAGGATTTGTTAGCATGTTTAAGAGGTATTAACAATTTAACTATTTTTTAAAAGTAAATTTTATTAGTCCTGTAACCGTGCTATTCCGTTTTACATTTGTTCTTGTATGTTTTAATAATATATTGTTATGAGGTTAAAGAATTTTTTTTTGATAATCTTGTACAAAATCGTTTATTAAAAAAATGATGAACTTGCTGGTTTAGGAATCCAAGACCTCGTATAAAAAACAAGAGCATATTTAGAAACCCCTTGCGTAGTGCGGTATACTAAACCCTCACAACCGATATGTAATGCGGTACTACCTTTCTTTATTCAACTGCTTTTGTTATTGCATATCTTAAATTGTATTATAATAAAAATAGAAACAATGAATACAGTTAAGAATATAGATGTATATAATGTATCAATAATTTTTTATGTATTAATAAGAACATGGTAGTCAATAGTTTAAACCTATCAGACTAGGTTGTATTATATTAAATCTTTGAAAGAAAGGGAAGCAAGAATAGCAGCAATTTCAATGCAGCGATTAAATACTTACATATTGCTTATCACATATAAATTGGGAGCGGAGTGGCTCAGTGGTTGAGCACTGAGTTGCCATGCCAGAAATCCTGGTTCAAATCCCGCTGCGGGCAGTTACTTTTATTTAGTCTGTTTGCAGCCGGAGATGGATCATATAGGATCTAGGACCCTCCTGGAGCTCACCCAGCCTCTATAAAATATTATAAAAATAGGGTACCCATAATAAGGGAGAAAAACCTGGCGGTTGAGCGTGACCTAGGACAAGTCACCTCCTTGCAGAACCGTTGTCCATGAAACAGTACAGTCTCAATCATGTACTGAACCCCCAGACTCGGTCACGAGTCGTAGTGGTACAGGTTAGGTTATCACATAAAAATATTAATTCACTAATATTTTAACCAAAATACGACAGTAAAATTTCATTTATTAGAAATCACACCAAATTATATCATTTATTATGTTTTATTATTTTATGGACTTAATATTTTTTAAATAACGTTATATTTTTTCTGTGCTCAAATTTAAAATTTATATAACAATGAATGGAATTAAAATAGTTATATATTGATATTTTCTTTACAACTCTAGTTTCTACTTTACTTTTATATATCTTGAAATGTGTGTCACATTATATCCTTCTTTTTACTTCCAGGTATAATGTTTTAATGTTATTATTTAAATTTTTTTCTTAATTCCTCAGTTGAACAATTACTGGTATGTTATGTCTTAGGGAACACTAAGTCCCACTGACAAACAGTATAGGAATGGCTGACTTGGTATAAACTTTTTCCCATGCTAACTATCCTCAGCTTTGTTTTTTTTTTTTGTTTTTTTTTTTATTTTCTTTGATAAATGAGTTAGGAAAGTTTTGATGATATTCCAGAACTGAAATTGGATCCGAAGCTGTACAATCCAAGATGAGCTGTGTCAGATGAAACAAGACGCTTGGATTTTTTATTTTTATTTTCAATTCAACTCCTGAATAATATAAGGTAGAAGGGAACTTCTCAGAAGACAGGCAGGGATGCAATTAGAGGATGAGAAGGGTTTGTTTTTTATTTATTTTCTTTTTTTTTAACTTGAAGCTACAAAGTAAAGTTAGTAATTATAATAAGAGCAATAAGTTTTGGTTAACTCTAATATGAATGCAATTGAATATCAAATGGAGGCATGTAGCCAAGGTAGGGGTTTGGTGTACTCAGCCCTTCTTGGAACAATTTTTTTTAAATATATTTTTCATTAAAAAATCAATTCTATAACAAATTGCTCTTTTGTAATATGGGTTAGTGGCTTTTAAGTAATAATTGAGTACACTACTTTTCAGAACCGATTTCTGTAATTAAATTATTTTTTGAGTTTATAGCACGTTACTGTTGTCTAATTCGGCCCCTTTTAGATTACAAAATGAGGCATTTAGTTTTATGAATATTTTAAAGAATAGAACTTTTTTTAAACAATTTTAATATTTCCATTTGGCTTTTGAATTAAAAAGTTTTTGTATTAACAGTGATTTTGTCTACAAATTTAGTAATATTTTCCTGAATTAGCACATGTTTAAGAAAAAACAATTTTTATCTTAACTTATGAATTAATTATTCAATGGATTCATTGTATTATTTCATCATTTATCTTTGTATTCTGAATCACTAAAACTCTATATCTCAAACAAGAACTTTTATCTCTTTAATTCAATCTATACATAAGTATAAGTCCTTATTATATTTGTATATTATTTTACCATTAACTAGAAATCATTTTTAATAAACACAGATCATGAAAGTGATTTCATTAAATTATTACTGAAGATCCTGAACTAATCATCGTTGAAAATTGTGGACATCTTTTTAAATTTTATTTGGGTGTTGTGTTATTGTTTTATTTATCATTATTGAACTTATTGGGTCATAAGTTATAAAAAGCAGAGGCGGTCCCACCTACAAAGGTAAGAATTTTCATTAATATTATTTTCTTTTGCACTCATATTTGTAATTTACTTTATAAAGTTAACAACAGGATGTGTTGCACAGAGAATGAAAGACATAAGTCTTTTTCATTATAGTTATATAACCTAATTAATTATTTTCTTTAAGCTAAAAAAATATTATTTAATTGCATTTATCAGTGACTCCAAGTTTCACTATACATTGCTAAACTGGCCACTTTGTTTTTTGTTTCATACTGGCTAATTAAGATTCATCACCAATTGATTCCCATAAAACTTTAAACATTAACAGAATAAGAATAATATTTTATTTTATTTTTTATCTGTAAATGCTTAAAACTACCCCAATAAATAATTATTTCAGTGCATTGAGACATGAAAATTAAAAATGAATAAATTCAATATTTTTTTTAATGCTATTTATTTTCTTACACCAAAAAGTGAAACCACTATCCATTAGATATAATTGCTTTTCTTTTCTTTTATGTATTTTATTCATTTCAGCTTTTTAAAAAATCAATTTTTATTAAGAATAAATAGATATTGAATATTATTAAAGATATTAGTGATATTTTTTTCTGGAAAAACCATGTTTTAAATTTATAATCTGTATTAAAAACACTGTAAATACATTTATATAAAATAAATTTGAGCCCTAATATAGCTCTTTATGTTTAATTGTTCCTATGCTAAATTTTTTCAAAAAAAAATTGAAGGAAAAATCAACATTTAAAAATTTTCTTATTGCAAATGTCATTGAAACAGTTCTTCCTATGAGTACAATCATATTAAACTATTTTATGGTGAATTTATCCTGTTCGCATGATATTGGTTTCTTGCTAGAAACACTAAACTTCAGGATGAAAGCTACAATCCTAAAAGGGTAGCTATCGATCAGAATAAAATTAAGTTAATTACTGTAAGTGGTTCTGAAGAACAAAGAGTAGAGACATATACCTATTGGTCAATGTATACTATTACTTCTAAAATAAAAATTAGATATGATTTTAAGATTAATCTTTGCTTAGAAAAGCTAAAAATATTTACTAGTGTATTCTTAACTTTGCAATTTATTATAATTAGAACAAGGAAAGTGAAGAAGGTAATGATGACTGTATAAAAACTAACTTTCATTCCTATTACAACCTATGATAAAGATGGCCTACTATTTAGACATTTGAGAGTCTTTTATAAAAATAAACATAAAAATTCTGGGAAAAAAAATCTTAGTTTGACAAAATTTGACTAAATGTGAAATCAAAAAAATAATAGAAGAGAAAGGCAGGAAATTTTAATGGTATGCATTTATAAAACAAAGCTCGAATCGATCAATCGATCAGATAACAGAAATTGATTGGCGATAATGAGTAAACATTGAGCATGGAGTAATATTGGGCACTTCTGTATTTCCTAAATTGTTGCCAATAGAAGCTTGAAGTTTCCTGTAAGTGTTTGTCAAACCAAATTGGACCACATTACATAATCATCTTTGTATCAAGCTGAAAAGTTAGAAATATTTTGTAATAATTTATTTTAACATTATACATTGATGTTACAAGACATTATTTAATTTAAAATGTAGGAACATATTTTTATTTAATTATATTTTTAATAATTATTAAGTAATGAATGAATGTTAGAATTGATTTTCGCTCAAATACAGTGGAGCTGAGACATTTTTCTTTTTTGAGACAAAAAAGTCTCAGCTCCACTGATTAGTTGAACGACTATGGGATGGAACTCACCCAGCGTATTCCAATTTTAAATAATGAAAATGGAACTATTATTCTCCAAAAAAGATAAATTTTATACTTGTAGACTGATGAGATAGTTATGTATTGAAAATTACCATGCTTTGGGTCGAAACGTCTAATAAATAGATGAAATGAATTTTGGACTTAAAGGTTTTTTACACCCCAGAACAAAATATAAAATTAAAGTCCAGTATCCTTGACGCTGAATATATGAATACATCAAGTAAATATAATGAAAGATAAATAAGGTCCCGAGATAAAGGCAAACAGAGAAACTACCCAGTGGTAGTACTCAAATAAAAAGCTAAACTTAAAAGGTCACAAGGCCATCTTCTTTTCAGATGCCTCGGAGGATTTTCAGGAATTAAAGAGGTTGCTTGGTTTGATACTAGAGGGTTTGAGTGGAAATGAAATTTGTCGTGGAAAGATTGATAAGGGATTCGGGCCAAATCAGCAACAAATGGGACATTAAGGTCACTATGGTTTACTTTGTTCATAACAAAGTAAGGACGATTGAAGATTTTATGAAGGATTCTGGATTTTAAGGATTGATACGAGAGGCTTTGATGGCTTAATGGACCCCCAAAGCTTTATTCCGTAAGTCCAGATGGGTCTAATGATTGTCATGTATATGAGTCTTTTGTAATTAATTGGGAGCTTTGGGTGTTTGTCTAGTAAATGTTCAAGTAGCCTGAAAGGACGAGCTGTTTCTTGTTGTTTCAGTCTAGTATGAGGATTCCAAGTTAAGGATTTGTCAAGGTGTTGTCCTAAGTACCGGACCTGTTCTACAGGAATCAGTGGGATGTTATTAAACAATACAGGAGGATAGGAAGTCATTGGTTTACAAAGAAGCGTAAAGGTGATTTGATGAGATTTGTGGAAATTTATTTTAATTCTCCATTTTTGACACCAATTTTCAATTTCCAAAGGGATTGAAGAGTACGGGATGCCATAACTGGATCATTGTTGACAGATAGTAGACATGTGTCATCCACGCACATGGTAAGGATAGTATTAGGATGAATTATTACCGAGAAATAAATTTACCCATCTGAACGGACATTTACAAGATGTCGACTGTTTAGTGATTCATATTTCCACCATCTACTATGCATGGTTTCAATAGATTTGAGTAAAAATATTTATTCTTTAGTTATGTGAAGTATAAGTAAAAACAAGTCAGTGATATTTCCATATTTACTTGTATGTTATCAGGTGAGGACGATGTAGATGAAACCAAACTGTCATATCCAGTGAAATTTACTTTACTATGGAATTTGTTTATTTACTTAATGATATAAAAAGAATTTCTTATTAATATTCGTGCATTTATAACTAAATTGTACATTTAATTTTACTTATTGCAGGTGGGTGGTTCGCCCCTGTGATGACATTGAACAATGGATAACGAACAACACCACCAGGAACTGGTGAAATGCGTGGTGGTGGGAGATACTGCAGTCGGAAAGACTCGACTTATCTGCGCGCGGGCCTGCAACAAGCAGCTCTCGCTCAGCCAGCTCCTCACGACCCACGTCCCCACTGTGTGGGCTATAGATCAGTACAGGATATACAAGGATGTGAGTGTACTTATTTATAAAATTAAGTAATTTATTAATAAAAAAGTACTGGCTATCTGGGAAATGAGATACCTTTTAAAATAAATAAAAATATTAATTTTTTTGTGTAAAGGAAATTTACATTACATAAGATAGACAGACTTAAAATTTATGATATTGTAAATTAATCTATAACTTACATCTGCTTTTCATCATTCTACTGAAATCCCCATTAGCTTTAATTTTATTTTTATTTATACAGAAAATTAATTAGCGTTTTCTTTCATCGTTTTCATTTAAAATTATCTTTTTTTTTTTTTACTATCATTGTTAAAATATTTGAGTCTACTATTTCATATTCCATAATATTCTTGGACAGGATAATTTAGTGGTAAATAATTAACTTCTTGTTTTCCGTTACTATCTGTAATTAATTGAGTGAATTTTCTTAGAAGTATTTATATGGACTGAAATAGTATTTATAATGTTGAATATAATCCTTTTCTTTTTTATAATATTTTTTCCTTTTATTTTTAAATTTCAAAGGTTTTAGAGAGATCTTGGGAAGTGGTGGACGGAGTGAATGTTTCATTGAGACTTTGGGACACCTTCGGAGATCATGAGAAAGATAGAAGATTTGCCTATGGAAGGTAAATAAATTAATTAAAAAGCTATGTAAATTTTATTGTCAAGGCAGAAACCAATTTGGGAAAAAAATTTCTAACATAAAGGTTCTTGTGGAACAAGAGGGAGACTGGATGGGAGGAGGATGGACAGAAAAGGATACTGAAACAGCCTTGCCGCAACTTCTGTTGTACCACTGTTTCTGTGTCCTTCTCAGTGTGCTTATCAGCGACTACTCCTTATTTAAAATGTTTATCCCATTTTCATATAAACTCGTAAATTCTTTGTAAAGCATAGATTTACCTCTTTTTTTCCTAACATGATTTCTTTATTGATTTTACTTTTATTTTACTACTTCAAATATTTGTTTACAAACAGTAATATTATAAAAAGTATTAATTATTTTGGTCTACCACAGGTCTGATGTTGTCCTATTATGCTTCTCTCTCGCCTCTCCGAATTCGTTACGAAACTGCAAGGCTATGTGGTACCCAGAGATCCGCAAATTTTGCCCGCATACACCTGTCATCCTCGTTGGGTGTAAAAACGACCTCAGGTTCATGTATAGAGACGAAGCATACCTAGACTTTTTCCGAGAGAGAAGTCCTTTCCTTAGGTATACTTTTTTTCTATTTAGTTAAAAACTATTTATTATAGTTATGAAATCGGATTCTTAGTATTCAAAATTGAGAAACAGATTTTCTCAATTCATAAAGTCCCAACCTGTTACTCTGGCCTAGCGAATGGAAAGGGAAAAGAAAACCCTAATTTTATTTATACAAACACAAAAAAAATTAAATCTACCCAGGTATATCATAAATATAAAGTGTGCAATTAAAAAATATAGAAGCACTTGAGGTGTTCTCTCTAACGATAATATTTGGAGGCCTTTGATATCAGATATAGTTCTAATTACTAATTATTCTGAAGTTTTTCTACAAACCAAAATAGAGGGTTGGAAATTTGTATGTAAAATGAGTTTGTGCTAGATTTTTACCATTTGGCGACTCGCTTTTTTTTTCTCCCACTGCTTCTATTTTGATAGTTTCAGTATTGTATTTTAATTACTACTAAAAATTGTTTTGAAATATGACTGTAGTGATAGAGCTCTGTTGTTCACTTTTATTTTTTTAATCTTAGAGTACTATAGATGTATCAAATTAAATACAATGAAAATAATATTAATGGTTATTTAAATTAGTTTTGTTTTCATCGAAGTTGTTTACATTAAAAATATTGTTAATTTAATATTTAAATCACAAAATTCATACAGGGCGTGATAAAACAGAACACAGGGCTTCAATAAATTATTCAAAGGATTCAAAATACTCATTTTTAATTTAAAAAATAAAAATTGGGGAATATCAAGGCTTGTTGAAGTAACAGAAATCCTAAAATTGTCAGTTCTATTCTAAGATGGTCAAAATTTGAATAACTGGATGTTTTTAGGAATACATTTTGGTGCTTTGTATACAATGATGTACTTTGTTTTGATACAAAATAGACTAAAATACATTTAATAGTCAAATTTTTGTTTAACCAACTTATAGTTTATTACATTTGATTTTCAGAGCAATAAGGAAATCCGACTTAGTGATGCCAGACCAGGCAAGAAGTATAGCGAGAGAGCTTGGAGTTACTTATTATGAAACAAGTGTTCTTACGTATTATGGCGTCAATGAAGTTTTCGAAAATGCCATTCGCTCTGCTCTTATAGCTCGACGCCAACAAAGATTCTGGATGACAAACTTAAAAAAAGTACAACGACCACTCCTTCAGGTTGTTATATTTTTAGATTTTATTTGTTTCCTTTTTCCATTAAAATATTTATTCAGGCCTACAATATCTAAAAGAAACAGAATTGAAGGGTTGATAAAAACCTAGTTAAATGGGGAAAATATGTTGTTTAAAACAAGGAAATACACTAGTTCTAGTTTTATCATATATTATCCAGCAAATGACAAGACACCTGTGTTAATGATTTTATATTTTTAGCCAAAGATGGAGAATTTGTATGTAAATTGGCATAAGAGGTGGTTATGCTGCGTTATGCTGACCACTACACCAATGATTTTTTTGTTTGTTACAGTGTCACATTTGTATCTAATCAAATATGAGAAATATAATATTAACGGTTTTCTCTTCTGTTTTTAGGCTCCTTACTGTCCTCCAAGACCTACGGCTAGGCCTGTCCAAGTCTGTGCGTCTACGTTTGATGACTCCCTTAGGTGGCTGCTTAACCACCTTCCTCATACAGATGTCATTTTTGTTGCTGGTACAACATGTCTACCAGCTCATAGGTAAGGGCTATTTAAGTTTATGGATTAATTCTTACATAGTTCATTAGGCAAAAAATATTCATTGTAATATATCTTTTTTTATGCCAATTTAATTGGCAGGCATTTTTATTAATTAACCAATGTTATAGCTTTATGCAAACCTAAGATGGATAGTTTGAAGAAGATAACAGAAAAACTGATATAATTCATTCACCATCATCATGAGCACTACAACCCGGTTCGGGTCTTGGTCACAGCAAGTCATCACCTCTATTCCTCTCTCCCCCCCCCACCCTGTCCGTCCGTCCTTGCCTGTGCCAGGCTCGATTGTTAATTAATTTCTTAGCATCTTTTTCAACCTGGCCTTCCCATCTCAGTCAAGGCCTCCCTCTCTTTCTCTTTCCATAAACGTATCCAAATAATAGTTTTTTGGTTTGCGAGCCATCATCCATTCTCGCAATATGGCCAGTCCACAGAAGTCATAAGATTCTTATGAATTTTGCCTCATCCGGCTCTTGATAAATTTGATAGAGCTCTTCATTGTGCCTAAGCCTATGTTAGTCCCTATCCTTCACAAGGCCAAACATTGTTCTCATGATTTTTCTTTAAAAAATCGGCAGACTACCGGCATAGACATGTCTTGGAAGCATATGTTAGCACCAGGCAAATTAATGGCTTGTACACACATATTTTGGTCCCTCTAAACATTAAATGTCTTTTAAATGGGAATCCGCAATTGGAGAGCAGTGGCAACCAATAGAGAAGACTGGCGAACCAAGCTGCAGGAGGCCTCTACAGGAGTTGTAGCGCCATGAATGATGATGATGAAAATAATTCATTACTTGATAGTAAACTTAAGCTTCTTCATTATGATTCATTCACTTATAAATCAATAAAATAAAAAATGATATATTTTGATGGGGTATTATCCCCTTTTCCATAAAATAATTTTTTTGCTGCTGCAGAAATAGGATAATTCTAAAAACATGGAAATATTGCGTAAGGAATGCTATTGATGGAGAGGAAATGAAGTGTATTCACTCGCTCCTTTCAAGTTCAAACATATGTGCAGACTCTAAGAAGACAGAAGCAAAATGGTTTATGAAAGCTGATTTAGTTGGTAAAAGTAATTGTTGCATGTTCATGCGATGAAAAACATGGAATATCAGAAACTGTGGAGCAGGTGGTAACTAGCTGTACTGCTTTTAAGGGGAATTTATGTCCGCACTGAGGAGGAATTTGCTCAGCTGGTGAGTGAGAAGAGCATTCAGCAGTTCAAAAAATTCATTTATAGCTGGAAGGCAGTGGTAGATCCTTTCCTTTACAACCTTTGAGCAAGGAATAAAATAGGACCAGCCCCAGCAAGACTTCTGGATGATGGAAGAAACTCAATACTGACAGTTAAAATTTAATAAAATATGTGAGCACAGCTGATATTTAAATAGCCTTATGTTTTACAAGGTTAAGTGTTTAGATAGAATGTATGCAGGAGCCAAAATAAACAAAATTAAATAAGATGAATTGCACAGGTCTGCAAAAAAAACTTTTTTTTAAATTATTTTGATTTAGTTAACTAATCTTTATGTAGTTTTTTGCGCTGATTCAAAAATGATATTGTTTTTTTTCTATCATGTAAGCCTTGCCTACAAATAAAATTGAAGTTTTTGGAAAAAGTACAAAAAACAGAAAATTTTGGATTGTTTTTATTTTTTTAACATGAAGTAAAAGAAAAAAAAATACAATGATACCTACCAAAAAAGATTTTCTGGAAAGTAGTCCAGATGTGAGTGAAGGAAATGAACTTTGACACTCATGTTCCAGCCCAACATTTTGTAGATTTGTAACAATTCAGCTACCAAAGTTTTGTATTTTGGGTCTTTTTCCAAGAAAGCCTGTTACAACAAGTTTAAATGAATCCCAGGCATTTTTTTCTTCCATTTCCATTTTAGTGACAAAGCTTTCATCTTATAAAAGTTTTCTGTCAGGCCCAACAAAGACTCCTTTCAGCTTAACATCGGATATACCAGGAAACTCTTCACAAAGATACTTGAAACACTCTCCCTCTTTGGGTGATGCTTTCACAAACTGTTTCATTAGCCCCAATTTGATATGAAGTGGTGGAAGTAAGATCTTTTTAGGATCCACTAAACTTTGTCTTTCAACATTTTTAACTCCAGGAATAAGAGCCTTTCTGGTTGGCCACGTCTGCTTGGCATAGTGTTGTTTCCTGTCACGGCTATCCCATTCACAGAGGAAATATGGAAACTTTGTGTGGCCACTTTGTTGACCTAGTAACATGGAAATAACTTTCAAATCCCCACAAATGTGTACCATTGTGAAGAAGTACAGCTTTCAAACTCCTTTTTGATGAATCAAATAAGAAATTTTCAGGTGAAATTTTTGACTTATCTAGGGGTGACGGAATTTTGTCTATACTTTTACCGTAATCAGCACAAAAAATACTGTTAAACCCACTAGTAAAATATGCTACAATTTTTTCACCGCAGACCTGTGTTCTATAGTCAAGCAAAGGTGAGATTGGAAAGGCACCAAGAAGCTAAGGAGAGAAGAGAAACTGCAGGAGAATCTCTTGTGGTTTATTTTTGTTTTATAGCTTTAAATGTTTTACTTTCTTACATCCATGGTAACAGAGATCTTGTTCTTTTGTAAACAATGGCCTTCCTTTTGAGGTCTTTATTTTTCATCCTAATTATTTCAAATGGTTACATTGACTCCATTTGATCGAATGAATATTTCGACAATAATTATTTGTGTTATGTACATGCTTCCTCAATAACAATGATCATTTATTTTTATTTAATATTTTTTTCTCCTCTATTTAATTTTTACCTTGTTCCCATTAAAATCACGGTCTAAACCGGAAGATACCACTGAAGTATTTTGTATAAATAGTGGCCGTGGAAACCTAAAAGAGTATTAAAAATATAATTATTTTATTTTAGGTTTATGCTTGCTTCGGCCTCCCCTTCTCTTCAGAGACTTCTTTGCACTGATTTAACTGGAGAGTTGAACACTAGGAGTGCCAGCGAGTCAAGCATGGTATGTATTTTTATTGTTTATTTTAATTTATATGAACGCTTTTTTAAATGTTTTGTTAAAAGTATTTTTTTTTTTTATGTTCCAGGTTTCATCATTTGGTGAAGCTACATCAGGTGATTTTAACGAAGACACAGAGTTCCTTATTAGAGTTGAAAAACCTTCTAGGTTAGGCTTTGTCTAAAGTATTAATTCATTAAGTAATATTTTAAATCAATTTTCAAATTAATTCTTAAGTCTTAATATTATTAATATTTTTATATTATTAATAGTATTAATATTCCCTCTACCTCTGTCATCCATTTTCTGGTATTATTGTCCTAGTGTAGACTGCCACCCATTCTGAGCACATCAATTTTGCCTCGATATTTGAGTGAGAGGTTCATTGTCAAACCCTCAAGCTCGACGGTTGTAAGAAAATATTAACTCAATACTCAACTATTATTGAAGATGTATTTCCTCACTCTAAGACTCTATAAATGATACACCCCCAACATCTACAGACAAATATTACTCTCATTAGTCTTCCTAAGGCTTTCTATCGAAAGAAGGATTAATAAAAAATATTTAATGTATATATTTCTAATAAAAATACATTATTTATTATATTTTTATAAAAATATATTCATTATTTGCTAATGAGCCCATCAAGAGTATGCAAAGTACTTAGAGGGGTGCAATTTTCTTTCTTTTTGCTTATACCTCATTCATTGTTTTGTTGTGGGCTTCCTTTCTCCCTTGAGACCATGTTTTTCCAGCCTTCTTTGATTTATCCTCTTGGTCAGGTTGCCACTAACGAATTTTGAATGGGAGATTACCTGATTTTGGATTTCTTCTAGTGTAATTTGGGCCAGTTTTATTTCGCCGATACAGTTCCTTGTGTCTGTTTTGGATTGCCTCCTTTTTTCATAAAATCTAATTGTTTATTTGGTGAGTCTGCCTGAGTTCATCCTTTTGTTATGTCCATAAAATCTCAATATCGCTTTGAATATCAAAGTATTGTTTGATTTCTTGTTTCCGAGTTGGTACTATTCATTTTTTTTTTCTGGAGTTATAATTTAAATTCATAAAAGCATAGTAATAACAGACTTATGCTTCACAAATAACACTGTTACTTGCTCAAAATAACCGCATTAGGTACTGATTAGGGAAACGGTAACAAGGGATAGCCGATATAGCGACTTCTTGACAATTAGAAGATTGGAATTGGTACAACCATTGTTCTATTGGAATTAAGTTTGGCAACATGTCAAATATCCCTCGCCAGTTGTTTTTTTTTACTAGCTTCTACAATGTATTATATCTTTCAATTTTATAGTTTTATTGTAATAAAAAATCCTTCTGTCAGAAGATTTATAAATATTGTTGAAGGTTTGTCTTAAAAATGAGGACTGTCCTTAATATAATGTATATAGTACTACCCCCTTTTAATAATTTGTTTTCTTTAATGTAGAAACAGAAATTTCACTTTGAATTTTTAGTACTTTTCTAAAAAAGTTTCTGAAATCTTATTTATGTCTGTTCTACAACAGAGTAGGAGTTTGGGACCAACTAAAGAGGCGGTCAAGCTGTCAAGTGCTCACTTCTGCCTGCAATAATAGCCCGAGTCAACGGATTTGTGCCAACAAAGAGCTCAACCACCCAGCGTTCACTAGTATTAGAGTTCAGCAGGTAAACCCCAATTTTACTTTTGGACATATATCTTGTTTTAAATACACTCCAAACAGAATCATTCAGATATTTTATAAGCATAATAAAAAAAAAACAACTGTACTACCACAACCCATGAAGGGTCATAGGTTAAGTATATTATAAAGACTGTACTGTTTCTAAGTCAATTGTTGTGAAGGGAGGTCATTTATCTGAGATCACGCACAACCACCAGATTTTTCCTCCAATTATGGATACCCGCTTTATAGAGGCTGGGTGAACCCCAGAAGGGTCTCTATTTCCACAGGGTCTAATTGTCTCTGTTAATAATAATAAATGTGTTTATTCAAATATATACAAGCATATAAATACAATTCTATTCAGGGACACTGAACTGTATCTGTTAACGGATTAAATTATTTGTCTCAACACCCGGTTTTGAACCCGGACCACCAGCACAGCAAGGCATGGTCAAACACTGAGTTATCCCACTCTCTAAATGCATACCAAATATGTTTTAAGTTTTCTGGGTAAGTATAGTATTAGTCAAGTAAATAAGCAACAATTATCTTCCAATAATTTCATTATATATAGTTTTTATAATAAGTTAGGAATCAGTCTCTGCCCTAAGAGCTGACATTTAACAATAAATATAAGTATATTTTTGTTAAATTTTATTTATAAAATAAAGATTCTAGTCCAGGATCTATCAATATTACTATCAAGCTGAATCTTCGTGAATAGCTTCGTTTCGATAAGAACAGGGAAGAAGAACGAGGGAACTCTTTGATCAAACCATATTACCGTTTTGTAAGACAAATATTTTTTCAAATAATTTAGATAATTATCTTGAGATTTAACAATAAAAAACCCAGTTAGTAATGAATTTTAGAGAATCATCAAATCGATATATTTTATCCTTGCTACCTCTGTTGGCTACCACAATCGAGAATTTTCGCATAAGAAATTGTTGGGCGTCTTATCGAAATGAAGCTATTCACGAAGATTCAGCTTGATAGTAATCAAGTGCAAAAATGGACCATGGATCCTGCCCTATTCTTGATATCAATCTAATAATTAAATATTAATTTGTTTTATTTTTAACAATACAAATAGCTTTGAATATTTTTGTTTGTTAGACCTAATTCATTCCAAATAGTTTAGGTCTAACAAAGTTAAATTTATGTTGTAATTAAATTTGAAAAAAAGGCTGTATGATTTATTTAATTTTTATAGCTTATTTAATATGTGATATAAGAAAATGTAAGTGGATATATATACAAAATGAATGAATGGTACAAGTCAGTCTTTACCAGATTTCAATTCAATTTTTCATCCAAATTGTGATAAAATCAACTTTTATGACTTACATTTTTAGGAAACAAAAAGACACTTTTTGGAGTTTTTTGGAGTTAAAACTGGTATAAGTTGTAGAGGTTGACTTGTAGGCATTTGGACTTACAGGGTTCGGCTTTTAGGCATTTTGAGTTATAGCTGTTAGCTTTAAGGGATTTTGAGTTATAGAAGTTGACATTTAGACATTTATAGTCATAGAGGCTGGCTTTTAAGCATTTTACGTTATACCGTTTGGCTTTTAGGTATTTTAAGTTATAAGGTTTGGCTTTTAGGTATTTTAAGTTATAAGGTTTGGCTTTTAGGTATTTTAAGTTATAAGGTTTGGCTTTTAGGTATTTTAACTTATAGAGTTTATCATTTAGGCATTTTGAGTTATAAAAGTTAACTTTTAGATATTTTGAGTTATTAAGGTAATTTTTAATGGTATATAGTTTTTAATGTAGAAAATGGTCATGGGTAAAAAGAGTGTGAAATTCTTTGGCTGCAGCCCCTACCATTTTCGAAAAAAACTCAAGATATCTATGGTCAACCATTTCTTCATTATTATAGTTTTTATTAATAATATAACATTGATGCAAAAAAAAAAATATATATATATATATATCTTTTATTTTATATTATCTTTATCTTATTTAAAATTATCAAACAAGCCACTCAACCTAACTAGCATTAAATCACTCATGTTGCAATGTTTTGGTGAGAGTTTTTAAGTTTTTATCTTAATAATGTACTCCCAAATAAATAAGTTTGTTACAACATAGCTTAACCAATTAACCGTGCATTCTTCAATGTAAAAATCTCTAAATTAGAGTCAATCTTACTTTAAGTAACTTAGAAATTCGATCCCATCAAAAATCTTTTTGAATTGGTTGTAAATAAAAGATAACTAACTAACTTTATCAACATTACTACAATAGTAATTAAGTGCAGGGGAAATAAGCCAAAATTGATCCAATATATAAATTGTTTGCATTCATGAAATGGTTATTGTGTCTAAGTTTAGAGAGACAATCCATCCTGGGAGTAAAGTAATAAGTAAGGTAAGGCATCATTACTTACGGATTTTATATTTCTTAATAAAATACAACTCATTTCATAGTTATATAATCAAAGCACTGAAAAAAAAAACACATTTTGCTGTCGAGTTGTCACTGAAAATATTCAATGAAGCAATAGCAGATCTCAAAAAATATCAATGGACCTATGATCTAGTTCCACATAGAAAAGCAGGAAATTTTATTTAATTTTTTAATTAAAACTTATTTTTTGTTGAATAATAAGTGTAAAAATAATAACAAATATTAAAAACCCACCAAAATTCTTTAATGGGGGAATACAGAAATAGAAATAGTCAAGGAATTTAAGTATCTTGAGGAGTGAGTCAGCGGAAATGCCCTCGAGAAAAAAACAATTGAAGTAAGGAAAGACAAGATCGAAGTAGCCTTCCTACTCACCGAAAATGTCTACAATAAAAAGTCCTCTTGGAATTCAAAAATTAGGCATTATGATACGGTGATTAAACCGGAAGCTCTCTATCCATCGGAAACACTTATGTTATATTCAACAATAAAGTGGCTTATTTAAAAAACACAATAATTGAATTTCTCATTTTTCCGAATGGTTTCAAATTCTGGGTTCTTTTGAGCTATTTTAATGATTTTTAGGTCTTAATCACTCTTTGAATTTCTCAGGACTCCTTTGGCATCATTTATATAATCAAGACACACAATTTTTACACAATTAAACAATAAGAAGTAATACCATACTTTACTTATTTCATGCAACTTTTTTTTTATACCTGTCCTCCATTTTGGTACATCTTAGAGAAGACCCTCCCGATGAAATGTAGATCGACCTTGCTGATTTTGCTGTTTACACCAAGATGAACATAGTAGTTTATTTAATTTATCCATAATATTTGTGAGATTATGTTTTTTTTTTAAAGCTAATTATTGCTACATTTCTTTACTAATTTGATTTTTTTCTATTATAGTGTGAAGATTTAGACCCTCAAGGGAAAATCACAACTTCAGTCCAGACTGTTATCACTTTAAGCAAACTCGTTACTGCACAGGCAATGCAGCAATGCCTGCAGTTCCTATACACTGGTACAATAGATCCAAAATTCACTCAATTGCAGGTAAATATCAGATTTGTTTTACTTATAAAAAGCAAGACACGTTTCCAGTTTTAATAGACATGAATAAAAGAAAAACATATATTTTCCCGTTATTATTTTATTTTTCAGAACTCTTCAGTTGGATTATTACTGGTAATAATAATAGGCAGTATTAGAATATGCTGTTATAAAGTTTGCTAAATGGAATTTTTAGATTTTTAGAAAACGTAGAAGCTGAAATATTATAACAATAAAATTTAAATTACATTAAAAAAAAATTGTCTGTTACAGGAAATCAGACAGGCGGCTGAATTCATGGAGTTACCAGAGCTGTTGGTATTTGTATCTAATTTACAATCACATGAAGAATTTTTAAACCCAGAGCTGAAACAAAGGTATAAGCAGGTAAGAAAGCTAGGCTAAAATATTAATAGGCATGGATTTTTTTCATAAATACTAAGAACCAAATTCTTTCTTGATCTTCAGAATTAAAATTTTACATTGGTAATTGGTAATGTCAGCATTTTTTATTTTTACACGTTTTTTACCCTTATAAACAAGTCTAAAAAAATAGAAAAATTCTTACTCACAACAAAGGCTCGTGTATGGGCCCGCTAACATATATCTTTTTATTTCTTAGACTTAATTTTTTATTATTTGTCAATTATTTTTTCTTATTTTGATTACAAATTTCTTATATTTTAATACTAAGCAAATCTCTTATATCTCAATATTATTATTATATGTAATTAAGTTGTATTTTTATTAATATATACTTTTAAGCATGCCTCTTTTGTGCAAGGCTGTCCGGGCTCGATTGAGGGACCTGTGCCTGAACCAAGGGCTCTTCGCTGACGTGATGTTCCAGCTGGATGACGGTTGCTTGCCCGCTCATCGCCCTCTGCTCATGGCCCGTTGTGACATGATGAGGGCAATGTTCTCTGGTGACTTTCGGGAAGGAACTGCTAAAGTTGTGAGTACTTTTATATAAATATGTGTGTGTATTCATACTATAAATTTGTCTGCCTCTTTTAATAACATCAAACATTGTAAATGGACAATGGGAAACAAAGCATAATATTACATTCCATTTGTTACTTACTTGCCTCTTGTACTACTTCTTAACCCCAGTAATGTATCATTTCACTTTGATTTCATTCTCTTTTACTATCAAAAATCAAGAAGCCTTGAAAAAAATTGTCTCCACTGGATCAAAAATGTCAACTTACATTTTGTTTTTTAGATTAAAAGGATTAAATTTATCTCTCTCTCTGTCAATCAGACTAGTCCACATGATTGGCATAAAACCTAATAGAGTTAACTCAATTTGATTCAATTTTTAAGAATTAGTTAGTAACCCTTATGGCCTCATATCAATTTCATTCATTTATTAAATATCATTCCATGCTTCGCTTAGGAATGTGCAAATGTATTTTCCCTTGTAAGCCTTTTTTTTCTGATTTGGCCAAAGTATTAGGATAGTTGGGAGATGGTGTGAAATTGCCGAGTATTGATATCATTGTTCCACTAATTTTTAATCCTTGCAATGAGCCTCAAGCTAATTCATATTATAATAACGGTTTATATTCTCCAATTTCATCAACATATTCTAAACAGTCTAGAATTTAAATGGAGGGGGGTTACCCATTACATATTGTATAGAATATGATAAATTTATTAAATGATAGGTGTAGTATTGTCTGAAAATCATTTCATCAATTTAATTTATTTTTTCCCGTATGTTTTTGGAAAATAAGTGCAATTCTTTCATGTCATTAATCTAACTGGCCAGCAAAAGTCTGAATTAATGAAGACCAGACAAATAAAAAAAATTAACTTGTACCTTTACTAGCCATGAAAGGACTTGGGTACAGTGGTAGGGACTGTATTGTCTCTATGACAACGGTGTGCAGGGAGGTGATTTGACTGAGATCACACCCCATTACCATGTTTTCTTCCATTAAGGGGCCCATTTCATAGAGGCTGGGTGCGCCCAAGAAAGTTCTACAGATGTCAGCTACAATATCTGTCGCAACTGGATTTGAACCTTGTATCTTCACCACTCAAGTCACCATTCTACACACTGAACTACCCCACTCCGATGATTGAGAAATCGCAACAAAATTCCCAGAATGTCTTAAAGCTTCCACGCAAGCAGGTAGTTTTTCTTGAGAATTTTTGTAAGAAAGTTAAAATTAACAATAAATTAAAGCAAAATACGTATGTATTCTTGTTGTGCCAAATAGAGCCAGGTGAATGAGAAACAAAAAATTATCACAAATATACTTATCATTTTGCATTCAACATTGGTGACCATCCTAAAACCAAATCTGACTAGCGACTTTCATCAGAAGAAAAGAGGAGAAATATGAATTGTTAAGTTTCCTTCTGGTTCATGACCTTAAACTATTACTTGCGATGAGAAACCCAACTATAAAATACCATATTTTAAATAATTAAATATTAAACTTTGATTTTGGGTGCCAATATAGAAATAATTAATTCAATGATATTTTGTATAGTATATGGTTTCAATTTTTTTTTGTAACAGGAAATGACCTAATGTGGTTCACTAACCTACTTAGAGAGTCACCAACTTGATTTTCTTTACCTGGCACATGTTTAAAAGATAGGTTTAGGCCTTGTAGATATACAATCCATCTTTGTATCCTTGATGGAGGGTTTTTACAAGCAAAAAGGTGACAAAATGCTTGATGGTCTTATATAATGTTAATTATATATCCTACTATGGTATCATAGAATTTTCTTATAGCAATGATGATGGAATATAGTTCCTTTTCTGTAACAGTGAATATTCTTTTTTCCCTATCACTGAGTTGTTTACTGTAAAATGCGATGGGAACTTATTTCCATTGTCATTAAGCTGATACAATACAACCCCAACTACAAACTGCAAGATTTGATGCATCACACTGGATGCAAAAAATTCCGTCATAATCAGGATAATTTAGGTTGATAAATTTACACATTTCCTTTTTTAAATTTATAAATGCTGCTTCATGTTCGCTGCCCCAATCCCATTTAACATTCTTCTTTATTATGTTTGTAAGTGGCGCTGATGATTCCAAAAATTTGGATGCGAAATGGTTGTAAAAATTAACTTATCCTAAAAATTATTGAACTTCTTTCTTATTTGTGGGTCTTTTGAAATTTTCAATAGCATATGTTTTTTCAGGGTCTTTGGGGATTCCTTTTTTGCTGAGAATATGTCCCACAAATTTAATCTCTTAAATTTTTATCAAATTTAAAGTTGCTCCTGTATTTATGAGGTGGTCAAAAATGATCTCTAAATGTTTCATGTGATCATCAAAGTTTTTTGAAAAAATTATGATATCGTCCACATTATTTTCAATATTAGCCTCATATTTTGTGGGAATGGCTGGGGTGATTGCCTTAATAAAGGCTGATAAGGAATTTATCAATCCTTTCTTCAAGAGTGGAACTCTTGTGAATTGGAAAACATGGTTCCCAAATTTAAAAGCTGTATGCATCCGTGAATAAGGGTGTAGATTCACCTGTAGAAAAGTACTCCGTAGGTCCTATATACTAGTATAATTTGACGTCCATTTTCCTTAGAATGTTCTGTATTTTTTCAGGGGTGGTATATTCAGGCAATGTGCGTTCCTTGATTCTGCAAGCGTCTATACTCGGCCTCAATTTCCCGTTTGGCTTTTTCGTGAAAACTAGGGTGTTAACATAAGGTGAATTCGACCTCTCAATCAATCCTCGGCTTAACCACTGCTTAATAATGTCTTTGACCATGAGAAAATCAGCTGGTTTTATTGGATAGTCTTACAACAGTAAGTACTGTAATCCTTAACTTTTATTTTGTGAATATATGTGTTTAGCAGGCCGATTTCAGTGCTCTCCAATTTTTTGTATTTTTTCAAAAGGCACTTTAAACTTTCAAATTCAGCTTCAGTTCAATTCGAAATATTCTGAGGTTTAAAGTCATCTTCTTCCCATTCAATCTCGTCCCTTTTTTCTTGCCTTTTAACTGCACCGTTTTGTTAAAATCGATGATAGGTACTTTCTCAATTATGTCATTATACTCAAAGCTGATCATTTTACTATTGAAATTTATTTCAGGATTAAGTAAGTTAAAGCCCTCCATCCCTAAGATAACTTTGTGTATCATTTGGGTACTATTAAAAAATTCAATTCGATTTTAATATTATTAATATGTACTTCTAAATGTACTTGGTCCTTTGCTTTTTGAGATTTCTTCCCACAGGCTGTTACAATTATGGTATTTTGGGAAGATTAAATATTTATATTATCATTGTTCTTATACTTTTCAACAAAAATTTCTCATTAATTACATTTACTTCACTTCCTGTATCCATTAATGAAATTGCATTGATACCTTCTATATTCAAAACTAATTTGGGAGTATCATAAAAGTTTACTGAGATATTTTCTTCCTGGAATAGTGTATTGTCAATAAAAATATTATTAAACTGTCGTTTAGGGACTTGACCTTTTTCCTATACATGATTGCTTTTTATCTTTATACAATTATTTCACAAGGGACTCCTTGTAGACTGCTGTATTCCTTCCAACGCAATGTTCTTCCTTTGCAATTAGGCCAGTTTGCGATGTTCCTGTAGTCATTACAGACAATGTTCCTCTGATTCATATTTGGGTTCCTCAAACAATCTCCTATTATTCTCCATTTCATTTGATCTTTGTACACAAGCTACTTTATAACTATTTCTTTGATTGTGGTTAGCTGGTCCTTGATTTCTCCAATTTGTACCTGGTTAATTATTTCTGAAACAGTTTTGATTAGCCCTATCATACGTATATCGATTAACCTGGCCACTATTTCCATCTCAATAATTAATTTGACCATTTCCTTGATTTTTAAATTGTTGCTCACCATGTTTTACATTGCAATTTAATTCCTTTTTATCATTTATCCCATTTACGTTATTGATCTCTGAAAATGATCTCCAAAATATCTGAACCCTAAGATTCTGGTTAACTGCACCATAGATAAATTTTGTGGATGGAAGTGTCCAGCAATTATTATAACCTATCCTCATTTCTATCATTTTTTAATACTCCTCCTTCCTGCAATGTTCTGCTTCCCACTGTATGATATATTCTAATGGTGGAATATGCACATTTTCATCGTATTTCTCTATGTATATTTTTTCAACACATAATTTCTCTAGTTGGTCCCGCCAAATTTCACTAAAAAGTTTTTTCAAAGCCTCAAATTTCCGTGACACCCACCAATTCAATTGTGTCTGTGGGGATGAATTAATATTGCCTTTGATCATCTTTTCGTTTTCAATGTCATCTATCCTGCTGGTAACTTTTTTATACTTGATTTCTTGGTCTTTCTTGAAATATTTTAATTCTTCTTTTATTTCCTCATTTGCATTCGGAATATTCCATTGTAATTCAACATCTTTTTTACTGCATTCTGTTCTTAATTCTTCTATTTTCTTAGCAGGTTTTCCAATTTTTTGATTTAAAGTTTTCTCCATATTTTTAATTAATGAATCAATCCTTTCCTCAGATTTTTTATTTTGATCATCTAATTTATTATTTAATGCCTTCATTTCTCTTTTATTTTCAACCATGATCTTTTCCATCCGTTTTAGTATTTCGCACATTCCTGTGGAGAAATTTGAAAATTTTGGATCTGGAGAAATTCCTATTATTTTATTCACTTCTTCACTGCTCAAAACAGATGTTTCTTCAGGTATAGTTATTCCTTCTCCTTGTTCCTTATTCATTTTGAAATAATTTAATAAAATACTCTTAAAGGGGCACAAGAGCAATTTGCAAGTTATGTATTAATTTAAATTCGAGTCCCTGTTCCTGGACGACAAATGTTTGGTTTCTTTCTGGTTCATGACCTTAAACTATTACTTGTGATGAGATACCTAACTATAACATACTCTAATTCAAATTATTATATATTAAACTTTGATTTCGGGTGCCAATAGAATTATTAAGTTCCTTCTCTACGATTCTCTCCCACTCAGATGTGAACAGACAATTCCGTATTAATAATGAGAAGACTTTGGGATACATTTACACCTGCCTCATCACATATCTGTTTTAGTTGGACCTGGATTACTATTTATTTATTAATAATACTATATCATTATCGAATATTATTATTTCTCTAATAACAAAATTTGAAAAATATTAAGGATAAAGAAAAACAATTTTTATTACGAAATATAATTTAGTGCGTATTAAAGCCATGACATGTTTGGCCAATATCCAACTCCCCTTGTCCCCAAAAATATAGTCATTTTTTGATTTTTTATGAACAACACTCTCACAATAATTCTGTTAAAACCAATCATACTAGAGTTTGTACAAGATTGAAAAAATAACATTGATTTTCCTGGTGACAACCGGATTAATAAGAAATGATAAGTTTGATGTACTATATTCTGTTCGCGAGAAAAAAAAAATAATAATGATAAACTATAATGACAAATGACTGAAGAACATAGTTTTTTTTTAAAAAACCTTCTTTATTGGTAAGGAAAATTATCGCAAAGGATAAAAAGCTATTCCATCCTCACTAGTAAAAAAAAAAATGATTGGGACTGGAAAATATCTCCATTTCTTTTAACCAAAAAAAAAAATTAACAACATAAATTATTTTATTTACAGTTATATACATCTCTTTATTAAAAATAACATTTGACCATTTATTTTGTACAAACACTTAGAAAAATATTGAAATACATACAAACATTAAACTATATAGTCGACGTTGACATTCATATAAAACACTTTAGACATCTAAACATTTATAAAACATTTAAAACACCAGATAGAGAATATAAAATTACACAATTTAGAAAAAATGGAATCACATATTAACCGTGTCTCTTCCATGGTGAAAGGCCATTTGTTGGTCCCCACCTTCATAATATCAAGTGTTATCAATGACAGGATATCAATAACATTAACGACAGTACACTTACAGCCAACATTTAGATTATCAATTTCTTAGGAAATAAAGTGTTTACTACTCTTCAATTAGCTGGGCAGACAGTACAACAATCCAGTTGTGGAATCCTTAAAAAATGTGGTAGACTGGATGAACGAAATTGACTCTTAAGTTTTTGTTTGGGCCAGTAAAGAGGTAAGCATACAAACACTCCTGGAATCTAGGAGTTGGGGCAAAAAACAAAGAAGATGGTGTTTTTTTTATATCTCAAAATCGTTGTTCATGCCTTACTCTTTTTATTAATTAAATGGAAAAATATTAAATTTCTTATAAGAACATTCATATCTGCTATAATTTAAAAAATATATGGTCTTCAAAGTAATAAACAATAAAGATATTGAAAAGAAATGATTCAGTAATTATTTTACTACTTTCAATTTGATGCTTTGAAGAGTGTAGATATCATAAACTAACCGATAAAACTAAATTAATAATTCAAGAATTAATGAAAGAAATTATTAGAGACAATTTAGAACTCTTCAATTTTTTGCACCAAGTGTTTTAAGATGGGGTCAACGATTTTTTGAGAAATAAAGAAAAACTATAAAACTATAAGTATGTTCACATCTTGACTAATTCAAACAAATCTCTAATTCAAATTAAGTCATCCGATCATTATTATCTTACAATCTACTAACTACAAAATAAAATTTGTTATAGTAAATACATAGCCTATTATTATTTAATTAGTATACTCAAAAAAAAAAGTAATAATTATAATGGGATCCTCATTTGATTAATAGAATGTTTGACCTCAAGTTGTTTCTTCTTTTTCTCTACATTTATTTTGGCATTTGATTGTTTATGGCTATTTTCTACAGGCTCTCCTTTGATAACATTTCAAAAATTTGTTTAATAAAAAAAGGTTGAGGATTAAAATCATATCCTCCATATTTATTTTATTTATTTATTTTTTGTTGGCTAGTTATAAGGACTTGTCCAGGAGGCCGTAGTCATTTTTTTTTTTTTTGCAAGTTCTGATGCTGTAGAATTTATTTGAGTTTCAGATTTTATTTGAGATGATAGTGGTTAACTCAACCAATAAATATTGATTATGCTCATTATGTTCATTAGGCCATTAGGAATTATTTATTGTTTTCCTTTATTTTTTCTGCAGATTTGTATATCTTTTCCTACAGTCAACATTCAGAATGTCTTAGGAAGGAATACGTACTGCCCAGAAATTTGAAACATAGTAAATGTTATATAAAAAATAAATTTTCTTATATTAAAAACTGAGTTCCTTACTATCTAATCAGAATCCTGAAACAAATATACGTTTTCTTGTTTAATTTTCAGGGCAGGAGTAGAAGTTGCAGACTGTTTATATCGTGGTTTTGGTTTATTTTTTGTGAATAATATTGATGTTCTTCTGTTGATATCAGGTTGGTATTTTGAGCTGACTGAGAAAGAATCATCTCTTATAAAACTCTCTTCTTCTTTAGTGAGAGTCTCCTTCTTCTTAGCCTTTGCTTTCTTAGATTTTTTTTTCTTTTCTTCAATATTTGTTTTAAAATTTGATTGTGTATGGCTAATTTCTGCAGGCTCTTCTTTGATAGAATCTCTCAAGCTGCAAATTAATTGGTCAGAATATTTTCTTTTTTTTGTAGTCGGTTTGTATGAGCTTGTGGAGGGACCTGGATCATCACCGTAATAGTCAATTTCCGTAGCGAATTCTGAAACGGAAGGGTTTTCATATGGTTCAGATTTTATTTGAGGTGACAGTGGTTCAGGTAAATCATTTTCGAAGTCCTCATTCAGTCCGCTGTTCATTTTATACAAATCCGCAACATCTCTGTAGGCTATCAGGAATTTTTCTTTACTGTTTTCCTTTAATTTTGTTGCAGCCTTGTATATTTTTGTTCTTTTTGCATAGCATGTAATGCGACTTGAAATCATTGCCTGAAAATCACTCTCATATTCCTCAAGACTTGAATACTGAAAGGTGTCAACTTTAGATCTTATTTGAACAAAGTCTGTTGGCTTTGCGCTAACTGCTTCAGATCCATCTACAGCTTTAGAAAACAAATTGTCAGTGTCTAATTTTATCAGGTTTTCAGTAAACTTTCTTAAATATATAATCAATGGGGCAAACTGGAACTCTAAGCACTTGTACTTAACTAAAGTGAGTTCATTCTTCAATTTTTCTCTTTTCTGTATTAATTCACACAAAATACGAACTTTTTCTAAATCTTGACGAAAACGCCAAAGCTCTTGGTACTTTATGTTGTTTTTTGTCACATCATCTTCTTTATTTTTTTTCTTCGGTACTACAGAACTTTCTACTTTTGTGTTATTGACTTTTTTGGGATGATCAGGCTTGGTCACTTTAATAGCCTCTTGTTCTAAACACAAGGATTTTGATGGTATCATTGGTACACCCTTTCTAAGATGTCTTTTCAAAGCCCAATAGGCTAAAAGCTTTCGAATGAATATATTTTTCTTCTCAAAATCGACAAGATCGCTAATCTCCTTGATCTTTTCAGGAGGTATCTGTGGGATTAAGACCACATTTGAGACTACGCTTTGGGCGACATGCGATTTTAAAGTATTCATGTGATTAGTATTGTCAAAATCACTCTTGGACTGTTCTTTTGGTGTATGCTTTGGACAGTATATACCTTGGACTAGCTGTTTTTTGTAACCAGAATTTTTCTTCATTATCATTGCATAACCTGCTTGCTGTGCACAAGTTGCATGAAAAGCTACAGGGCATGTTCTGTTCTTGCATCTAATACAAACTCCAATATCCTTACTTTTGCAAATGTTGCACACCGAATTCCACCTCGAAGAAGGGATTCTTTCAATACAACAAATGGGGTCCAAAAATATAGAATTGGAGAACTGTACTTCTGGAACCCAAGTTGCACAAAGAATGTGGCACCAAAATCCACGATCTGTTTGTTTGAATGCTCCTGAGGCTTTTGGACAAAGGATACAACAAAGAAGTTGAGATGGAGAGTGAAAACACCTCCTGCACAGCCATTCCCCTTCGGGTACATAAGGTACACCATAGCACTCTTGATGAACTGCCACGTTACACATATCACAGAACAATATTTCATTTGACACATAGCTCATACCACCAGTGCAAATGTAACACACTGCCTCATCATCGGATATATCTCCTATCTGTTTTTCCTTAAAGTAAATTTTCCTCTCAAATCTGGATTCCTTCTCCAAGCGATCCATCAAAAATTCAAACATTTTATTATCCACACTGCTCATATTCTTCAAATTTCGCTTTTCATTTAAAAGTTCCAACCACGCGACATCTTCATCGTCCATGTCATACTCCACTTTTGAATCGATTTCTTCAAATGTCGACTGTTTGAAGAGGATATACTGATCTGGCTTGTTTGGCATGTCATTGATGAAATATCCGGGAACAATTCTATAGTTCGGTTTAGGAAGATTGCATAGCTCAGTTTCTGTCAAACCATATTGCATTTGAGCCTTCGAGGCGAAAGAAGATGGATAAACCTGATTGTATAAAGCCTTATCAATAATAGGAATGCTCTCTTTTGCAAGAAGCTTAGCTGTATAATTAATGTTGTTTAGTTTTCTTTTGCTTCCGTTCCGGTACCTTCTTGCTGGCATCTTTCTGGAAAAAAAATATTGGATTTATATAAAAACAATTTTTAAAAATATGAAAATTTATAAAATTGCTCTCAAGCAATAATTCGAAAATATATTATATTTGCAGTTTTATTTTCTAAATTTTTTTTTTAATACTGATAAAACGTATTATAAAATAGAATATTAAGCTTATAAAAATTATTAGTATAATGTGACGATTATTTGTTAGTATATATTTTTAAATATTGTTGTTATTTTTTATTTTAATGAGTCAATGTTTCAATGAACATTTTTAGTCTTTATCAGGGCTAAATTAACAAGTAACATATACAAGAATATGTAATGTTAATAATGTAACAAATATTGAAAAAAAAAAATTATTATGACAAAGTTCAAAAATGAAAAAATTGTAGCTGATACAGGTTATGATGATTATAAATTGTTATAAGAAAACACTCATATGGAAATTATGGATAACTTAAAAGAAAAGATTTACAGACTTCAATAAACAGATCTACATTAATGGAATAAATCTCGACCTTTCCAATCTGGTTAGAAAAGTTGGTAACTCTTTTTACAGAGGGTGAATGAGTCTGTTGATGAATGAGGGTGAATGATCCTGTCTCGAACCACAGACCAACAAATTAGTAATACAAAGGCAATAACCCGTCCTGGTAGCCTTAGCAGGAGTAGGAAAATTCATTACACCCAACAACAAAAAATAATAATAATAAATCAAAAATATTGTTAAGTTTTAGTTTTACTCTCAGATACTTACAATTTTTAGTGTTTTTTTTAACAGAGGACAATTTGGTTTTTATCTATGACTAAGGCAGTAACTTTTTTTAAAACTAAAAATTACAATGATTAGAAAAAACAGGATCAAACACACATCTTGATTTTTTTTTTTTAATAACTCAGTTTCACACAATTCATGAAACATTCAGTATAGAGAGGTAAGCTAATAAAAACTTTTTTCATATCCCTGATTATGTTACAATATTGTGTTTGGATCTCATTAAAATATTCAAAAAATAGTTTAGGCGGAATAGTGTGTATGGAGCTGGGTATATGAACTCAAGATCCTGAGTTTGATTCAAGCTGTGATAAAGAAATTACATTTTCTGTTAACATTGGTGAATAGACTGTGGGGTCTGGAATCTGTCTTGGCCCTCAGCCCCTATAAAGTGGGTACCCTTAATAGGGGGAAACCTGGCAGTTGATTATGAATTCATTCACCTCCTTGCTCAATCATTGGCTTTGAAACGGTATAGTCCCTACCGTGTATTGCACTCAATACTTTTCATGGCTTACAGTGGCACATTTTATTTATAATAGTTTAGGAGCTGCCGGTGTCGGATTTGTTCAAGAAAAGACATAATACTAGAAACTTTGTACTTGTGTATTACCCGGTCTGCATGACACCTTCCTCCTTATCCTATCATAATATCTTATTTATTGTAACCTCTTTGTATAACTGACTCATTTGAGTTATTACTGTGTGGGTTATTGAATTTTTTTCCATATTATTTTTTAGTTTGTGTTGTTCGTTATTAATTATTGTTGATTTGTTATTGGATATTTAAAATTAACAGAGTGACACTTTGGGAATTGCCGTCTACGGAAGAAAAAGCTGTGAAATATTTCCAGATGTTTGGAATAATTCCGATGATGAAATTATGTCAAATAGGTAATGAAATGGATTTTGACAAGAACATGAAATGAAGTTGGTTTCCGCGAAAGTATATAAAAATTGCTACAAGATTACGAACGTGGATAGAGGGGTCTAGAATAACAATTTTAACAGCATTAAAGTTTATTACTGGCTGGTCTTTAAGCTATTGTCTTAAATATTTTTTAATCGTTTGGTGACTGGAGATGAAAATGACTACTAGATGATAATCCAAAACACATTAACAGGACTGATATTACTAACCCCATAACATATAAAAAAATAGTTACTATTAATTAAAAAATCCAGATAGATCATTCCGAGCACGATTCCTTTACCTTCCTTACGCTTGTCGGTAAAAATCAGTTTCGAGTTTCATGAGATGTCACCATTGCAAATCCAAATCTTGCATGAGATGAATGGATGGACATAAAGCCAAAATGGATTCAGGATTATCAAAGAATATTTTGATTATGGTGTACAAGAAAGTAGTAGAAAGAACAATCACAAAAAAAAAGTTTCGGAGTTTTATAATCAGGGTGACTACATGGTATCCAAATGCAAGGTAATTTTCATTCTATAAATGGAAATTAAAAAAAAAAAAGATTTTTAAAAATAATCCAATGTTTGCCTTACTTTCGTGCTCATTTTCAAAACCCAATTCTAGTTGAAGGATGCTTGTCTACCTTCATCGCACCATTATATATCTCCGAAAGAAAAGTGTTAACTTGTAATTCATTTATAAACCAACTTTTAAATTAAGTCTTCGAATATTGTTTAGGTTAGGTTGTGGTTAGATAACACAACGCGGAATGAATGAGACATCAAAATTGCCGAAAATAGAGTTAATATGAAATAATTCAATTGTTTTAAAAGTAAATGAAAATATCGAATTACATAATTGTGTTGTTTTTTTCCCGAATACGAACAATTCTATTTTAAATGTCAAAGAATGAGAGTTTTTAATTAATGTCAAATATCTTTTTAACTTTAAGTTTCATTTTTGAACTTTTTCAGTTATCTTTCTGAAAAATATTTTGTCAGGGGGGATGATGTGAAAATTTTGGTCTTAGAGTTTAAACCGAAGTACTCATTTTAAGGTCTCAGACATCCAAATAATAAAACCTAAAAAAAATGGCTTCCGGATGTTTTCTTCTTCGACGGCTATAGAAATTAGAAAGAAAATTTTAGCAAGATCCGCATATACTCTTAGCCATCATCCTTTCATCCTATTCGAATCAGTAATTGTTACTTCTACAGCATCCCAGTCCAATTAACAGTTCACCTCGTCATGTCTTAGCATCCTGGATATGTCCGACTACAGGTTGTTAAAATTTAATTCTTAGCCTTCTCTCGGAATGAACCTCTGCTAGTAACAAAACTAATCTCATATATAAGTGATTTCAGAACGAACTTATCAAAAAAATAAAAATGTAATGTTCATTAGTGGATAATAAAAACCTTGTTAATAAAATAAAATAAAAGCATTAAATAAAATAAATTAATTAAAAGATTGGCTGAAGTTACGAAAGATAAATAAATAATAATGGAAAATCCTCTTTGGCTTCTACTTCTATGGCTCCTGCTGGGTATACCGTAGTAAAATTATATTTCTCTGTATGCTTTTTAAGAAATAAATTACATGATTTACATTTTGGAGTATACAGTTATATGATTATTTAAACTTACTTGGGAATCAACAAGCAACGGATCGGAGAAACCCTGAACTATTTACTTATAATCCTCGGCATCATTATCTTCTTCATAAAAGATGCGCGCGTTGATTGATAAGGGAGGTGATCAGGCACCAATGAGGTTGTGTGACACATCGATAAATACACTAGACTCTAGTGATATATACCAGTACCCTCCGATTCGACAGAGTCTTCGAAGTATACTTTAGCCTTACAAGTTTGATTTCTTCTTCTTCCGGATCGGGTCTTGTAAGGCGATGGATCTGGAGCAGGCTATTGCTATTTAAAATGCTCTACTGAAATGTTTACCTCTTTTTTGCGTGTCTGGATTCGGAACTACTTGTCAAGTGGCCTTTATATGTCCTAATTATTAAGGAATCAGCGTTTTACCCCGAGTAAACTTTTTGAGATCCTTAGGGGCGAAAGGTTCTGCTGAGGTTAGCTAGTGATATTGGTGGTTCAAGGTTTGATGTTTTCAGTTCAAGGGCGGGTCCAGGATATTTTTCTGGGGGGCACAACGGGCAGACGGTCAAACAAATCAACAATAACTTAGAAATAAACTTGTAGTATTTATAGAAAGTTTGATTAAAATATCAAGGTTTATATAAAATAGTTTCACTCATGTTCTTTCTCTTATTTTATTCATAGATTTTAACACCTATGATCTCGTGATTTGCCTATAAGTATGTACTGTAATGGATTCTCAAAGGTACACAAAAAACCTTCTGGGGAGGCACGTGCCCCCATACCTCCCCTGAATCCGCCCTTGTTTCAGTTGTATGCTCATCAACTATGTTGGGTTTCGGAGTAAAATTTTGGAACAATTCTCTTAATGAACCGAGAAACTGGTATTTTATGGTTTGTTTTCGGAGATGCTTAGTTGTGGCGATTAACTTTAGACCATTGAAGTGGTTATAAGTACTTTATTGGTTTACATCCTTGGTTCATTGATGGCCAGCAGAAACGTTGCTATCTTCCGTAGTTCGAGTATCGAGGATAGGGATTTTGCAGATAACAGGAATTTCTTTTTAGTTTATTTAACGTAAAAAGAGGTATTCCTATGCTAGCTATGATTATCTTCATCATAGCAGGTGTGTGTGCTGGAAATGAAAAGGGACCCATCGATATATAGAACAGCAATACAATAAAATTCGGCTACTGTATGGGAACTTACTTTAGTTATCAAATCTAAAGGCGCCAGGGGATAACTGATTCATAAGTTTGAATCATGATAAATAATGATATGGGCCCATTACAAAATAATCCAGGACAAATTAGATTATACTACGGACCAGAAAAAGGCTAAAACATAATATATATATATATATATATAAGAACACTATACAAACATTATATATATATATATATATATATATATATATATATATATATATATATATGTGTGTAATGTTTGTATAGTGTTCTTATATTAAAATAATGTGAATAACGGTATGGTATTTTGTAAATTAACGTTTATCTGTTACTACTGGTATATATTTAAGTAACCAATAGCCTGTTTATACAGATCAAAATTCAGCAGTTATCAGTTAAGTTTAATACCAGTTCAGGGATTATTGGAAGTTTGTGACTTTGAGCCAATGACTTATGTCTCAAGGCTTAACTTTATTTACATTAATGATCAGTATTGTAGATAAGTACGAATTTATGGAACTCACATCAAATTTAAGTTATTACAAGATGCATTTTTATTTATTTATTAATTTAGATGAAACAAAAATAAAATATTTTAATTTAATTTATATGAATTAATTTTATCAAAGTTTCAGATGAAAAAAGGCTTGTTTTATTTATTCCAAAATGGATTGATTTAAAAAAATATATATTTTCCCAAACATTTAGCCAAAGGTGTAGTTTTATTTATGTACATAAAATGTAACACACTTTTTTCAGATATTTACTATTATTTTTATAATTCTAAACCCTTCCCTTAAAAAAAAAGTATTAGCTAAATGTTTTCAGAATGGGCGACTTGGTCCTGTTTGGAAAACTATAGAACAGGTTTAATGCGATGTCTTTTCTACATATTTATTCTCGTAAAGTGGTATGTAACGTATAATCCACGTAACATTAATTGTTATTAATTAATTAATAGCCAAAATGTGACATTTTTTTGTGAATTGTAGTTCTCATGAAACTTATTTTCCCTTTGCAGCAAATTGTTAAATATTTTATGTTAAAAATATAATTTAAATCTTCTACTAAATTATTCCATCTTAATTTTTTTTTTTTTATGAATACCTGCGTTAACATTTTAGTTATATTAATAAATTATAAAATTCTGGAGATGTTCAAAAATTAAAATAGGGTTAATAATATATTTTTTTTTTGGAATTATATTAGTACCTAAGTTTCAATGCTACAGCATTCATTTGAATCTAATTAGTGATAAAATATATATTGATTCTTGTATAAATTTTATGTATGAAATTAATTAATTAAGAATTGATTTAAACTCAAAATTACACTTGATTTTTCAATGCAATTAACATAATGATCGAATTGAAATTCGAAATAAATGGTTTCAAATACAAATGGAATTATTACAGATACAAATAGATAAACAAATTTTATAAAATAAAGTTAAACATAAAGATCAAAATAAATTATTCCAGCAATGTTTAAAGGAAAAATTTTGTCATTGTCAGGACACGACCTATTTAATAAACTTCGGCCTGACTTTATTAAATTCATAAATTGATTCGGTTTTGAAATTTTGACAATTAATTTGGGAGATTTAGTACATAAATGTTTAGCTATTAATCAATTAGTTAAACTAAAGAAATAAATAAAAAATGAAAGAAAAAACTGACATTGACTTTAATTAGAAACAAATTCGTAAAACACTTCAGAAATTTATTTATACAATCAGCTTACGCCATGGAATTTTTTTTTAATTTTGCAAAATTATGTAATTTATAATACTTAATGCACATCAATGATTTTTACGTTAAGATTACATTTCGTAAGTAATTAGTTATAAAATGCTTAGTTCATGCACTGGATGTGCTAACAATATAGCCGGTACTTTGAAATTATTGCTTTGAATAGAAAAAAAAATGTTACAAGTAAATTTCTAATTATTTAATTTTTTCGAAATAAGGAAAATCGTGAAATATAATTGCGTATATTGTATGTTTTTTTTAAAAACTGGTGATAATGAGATATTCGTTATTCTAATATAAATTGAGATAAATTATAAGTATAAAAATATTTATTAAGTGATATAATTGAGAGTAAATAATTAATTATTCGTAGATAGATGATTGGTAGATGAATGGAAGATAGGATGTTACCTGATTGGGTGGATGGAGGTTGGGGCACTGAGGTTGGTCGATACCCCACTCTCCTCGCCCCAGCCTCCCTCCCATTGGCTGGAGTGGGGCGGCTACTCATCTTGACCTTCCCAACAGGACTCTATTGAGTACGGCTCCGTATATATTTACCTAGATGTAGGGGGTAGCTCAGTAGAGCGTTGAGTTACTAAGCTGATAAATTATTTTATCAGAAACCTCCTAGGGCTCACCCACTCTCCATAAAGTTTAGCGTGATCCTGGAGAAATCATCTCTCAGCACAAACGTTGGTTTAGAAACAGTACAGTCTCTACCATGTACTAAATCCAAGAAGAATCTGAAGGACATGGGTTGTAGTGGCTTTTTATGAGTAGTAAGCACATATCTAAGAAAATTATTTGCCTGGACACTTATTTCAGGGATGCAGATGACACCGCAATCCTCACAACCAGCCTGAAATATTTGCAAATACTCATGGAACGTAATAATGTTTGTAGCAATAAATACAGATTGGCTCTAAATATTTAAAAAAACTAAACACATGAACATTAGTCAACAGCTCCAAGGCTGTATAGATTCCTAAATCTTCAGTAATCACTGGTTATTCATGACATCTCATATAAAGAGTTAAAGAATTAAATTCCACCTTGGTTGATTCTTCTTCTCTATGCGCCTTATCCGTTTCGGGCGTTCGCTATTATCACGGCTGCTATTCATGAGAAGCTATGTACCATTGCCTTAAGTTATGTTTGCCCGGAGTGCCCCCATCTTAAGAAAATGATTACTCTCTAGCAATAAGTGGAAGGATAGAGATCGCAAGAGCAACCTTCTTGACTTGGACTTAAAATTAAGAATATGCACGGTGAAATGTTGCATACTATCGCAGCTGCTATGGAGTTGAACCTGTACGTTAAAAAAATAAATAACACATACCGCCGCATACTCAAAATTCCTAGGACAGAAGGAATTACTAATCTTGGATTGGTAAGTACACTGAGTTGATATACAGAAACCAAAATCGAAAATTGGAATGCATTGGATCCAAATAAATATAATAGTTCCAAGTATAAATAGACATTGGTATCCAGACTAAAGCTATTGACTTAGAGCACCAATATCAAATATCAAAATAGCCTTGATCCTCGCTTACCTCCGAAAGGAGACGGCACCGTAAGAAGATTCTGTATAAGGGAGAGGGGTAGTTTACTGTCTAAAGCACTGGCTTATTTAGCTGTAAGACTCCAAATTTGAATTCGGCTGTGGAAGATAAATTATTCATTTTCTTAACAACTGTGGGATATGGAGGCCCTCCTGAGACATACCCCATTTATATTTGGGTACCCTCTAGAGATGAGAAGTACGTGAACGAACTAGTTCATTGAATTAGATCCGGAAAATGAAATATAAAGAGCGCTCCCTATTTTGATGAGCTATAGTTCTTTTTAGTTCACACCACTCACCAGCTACCACACTCGGACAGGTCTGCGTCTGAAAGACGAACTACTGAACTAGTTGAACCTTTCTAGTTCATTTGACCTCTCAGTTTTCCCCCTTTTTCAATTGTTCAATTCCTCTCTTAGTTTAGTACATTTCTAATTCTTTCGAAAAATTAATTATGTAGTATCAATGGTTGTGGTAGGGGGGGTTGCTCATTGTGGAGAGCATTGAGTTGCTCAGCTGATGGTACCTTGTTCTAATCCGTCTGTTTGCAAACAAATGATTTATTTTGTTGTAAGCTGGAGATCGTCCTCGCGGGGTCTGGAATCCCTAGACACACGCACATCCTCTTTAATGTGAGTACCCACAATACTGGGAAAACGTTATTACGGTTGTGCGTAATCACGTCTTCTCTCGTCATATCACCTCCCTCGTTGACTTAGAAACAGTACATTCTCTACATTGTACTGAATACATATAGTTATTGGCACATTGGTTTTTTTTTATATTGGAGATCTTCTGATATTTTTGTCATTCTGTAATTGGTTGCAAAATCATGTTGATACCCAAGTATATAATTCTACAAAAATAATCAAGAAATATTAATAAAGGAAATAAAAAATTCTCTTCAACCCATGAAGGCTCTTCTTGGGTCCAGTACTTCAAAGTAGCAATTCAATGGAACAAGAAAGACGGGGTGACCAAGTACAAGATGTAAGTGGAGGATGGATCAAGGAAGTTCAACTTGAAAAAAAAATATGATAAATCTGAGAGTCCGCAAAGGATAAGTTAGGAGGCCAAGGAGACCCGTGACAATAGAAGGTATAGAATATCAAGATTCTACATCTCAGCTATTATGGCTCCAATTAAACTACTATGTACCACTATAACTATTAACTGTGTCATGTTATGTTCCTTACATGGTAGAGCTGGTACTGTTCCTAAGCCAATGGTTGTGGAGGGATCTTCAATTAATAAACAATTCTCAATCCTGCAGGTTTATTAATTTTTTTTATTGTTGCTTCTATACTAGGTTCAATAAGTGGAACAAGATATATTTTCCTTTGGGTGCTTTGGGATTCACCACAATTTGCGTTATTTCAAAGGGAATCGTGGGTTCTCCAAGCTTTTTTCTCCACAGCGCTTTCCCCGAGCTCGCCTTTGTCGTCGATATAATAATCATTCACTCTCAAGGAACTTCCCCTATCTGCTCTTCTTTTCGCAGTTACTATACATCCCAATCAATCTTCCTGAGGATGTTTCTTATATTTTTGGAGTTTACTCCTAAAGAAGCCGCTGCATCTAACACATTTTACGGTGTGGTTGCAGTAGTTTTTGTGTGCCCAAATTGTTGTGATTTATAGCACTGGGGTGGTAGGATATCCTTTCTTGGGATGTATTTCACAACCGTGAATATACAACTATACGAGTTCAGTTGACACTTTTAGTGTTATAAGAAGTCACCACACCCACTATTTGCCTTGAAGATGGCCTACGACGTAAGCCTAAACGTTGGCACAATTAATAAAAAATATATATTTATAATTTTAATTAAAGTTATTCACATTAATTTAAAATAATTTACAAATTAAAAGAAAATAATACACGATGATAAGTATCAATAGAGAGCGATTAATTGGTAAGGACACATTTAAAATTCATTAGAAACGGAAAGGGGTAAACTCCAGTCGCGTGTCGGAGCTGACACACACACTTTTTTTACTTTAAAATTGTAGTTTTTCTTTGTTAATACCTTGTGCACATGGTCAAATAATGTTTAATGGTGGAGGAATAGCTTACCATTTCACAACCCACCAATATCCCTCTATCTCCGTCCTATTGGTGGTTAGTAGGGAATAAGTTTCCTGTTCGCTTGTTTCCTCATAGATCCATCCCTATCTACCACTATTGATTTTGTTAAAAATCATATTGCAATTTATATCCACCATTTGTCTACGCTGGCTTACTGGCTTTCATGGCCCTGATCTTAGCCTGGATTCTTTTTCCTCTTTTATCGTTGAAGTTTTCCAATGGTTTAATTCTGATTTGTTCTTGCAGATGAGTTTTCTTTCCTTCAATTACGTTCTTAACCTCATTGGAACACCAAGTAGTTTTCTTGTACTAATCTAGGATAAATCTCTGTTCACTTTCAATTTCTTCCTGATAGTTGGTAGTTGTTGTAGAAATTAGAAAATAAGTTTCTGATGTATACTGGAATACATGACTCTGTTTCAAAACAAATCATTAAAAAGTTAAAGCCTTAAGTAGAGGATACCCAATATTGCAATATTATTTGTAGGCATCTTCACATATATGCTCGTTTCTTCTCTAGTAGACCTCTGGCAATAGCTCTGAGAAAGTTTCCTGTGAGTAAAAATCAATTGACATTTTGCCGAATTCCATCTCATGAATTTCCACCACACCAATGCCTCATTATTGATCCCTTTGTGTTTTTATTTCATTTCTACTTTGCCTCATGGCAACAGGTGCTCTACGCTGAACTATGCATAGTGCCCTGTAGTTAATTTGCCCTGTTCTTGTATATCTATCGGAATAAAGAGAATTTCACAGTCTTAGTGCTTCTCTCTAAGGCTGACTTATTCCTCAAGGCTCCTGCCTATCCCCAATCCTATTAAACCTGTTCATATCAGATCTCCCAAAACACACAAAAGTAACCACATCGCTTTACGCACACACAAAAACAGCTTCCGAAAACCCATTAATCCGGGAAATCGGTAACTATGATAAACATTCGCTACGACGGTACACGCATAAAAGAACAAAACATATACTTCTTACTTAACAAATCACTATTTGCAGGTGTTGTATCTATATATATAATACTAATATATAATAATCTAGTTATCTGTATTTATTTTATAGTTATTTTTAATTGTCTGTTCATTTTCTATTTAATAATTATTATTTTATTTATTTACTTTATTACTGTTACTTTTAATTTGTCATTTATTATTTATTTATTATTATTTATTTATTTTTTAAGCTGGTTTTTTCTACACTTTTCTTTCTATTGTAAAACTTATTTATAAAAGATAACTTTAATTAATTAAAATCAATATTCTTTAAACATATAAAGGAAGTCCGGAACATGTATTTACACTTATGCTTCTTGTATATGCAAAATTGCAAATAAAGTTTCTTTGTTTTCTAAGGCTGACTTTATCTTCTTGTTGTTCTGTTTATTGCCTATCCTCTTTGAATGTCGGTGATTACAACCCGACTTTTTTGCAGCTGCTTGAAACAGGTCTACTGATTCCAAATCTGGCCATTGTCTTAGGTTTTTCAAGCAGAAGTGAGACCTGTGATCTGGGTCTATCTTTCCTTCGCTCTTGTATGATCAACTGGAATATACAGTACTTATCATTTCACATGACTTGCATGACCAAAGTAAGGCCATTTATATTTTTTGTTGCTTTGCAATACATCTGAGGTGGAAGGGGATCTGTAATCTGAGAGTGGTTTGGTTTCGTTTTCATTTCGTGGCATGGTGCTCCCAGGAAGCTCTGAGCTTACAGTGACAACACCGCAACCCGAACGCTTGTAATCGTTCCTTTGAACTATCCCTTTGTGTCCATGCCTCTGATCCCCATAATAACACTGAAAGCACGCAGCATAGGATTACTCTGATTCAAATCTGCAAGTTCAGAGTTAGGCTGCTTCTTCCCTATTTTCTGGAGTTGGTTGTGGCACTTCATACTCATTTCATAATTATTGCATGCTACCAGTCCGCTATCTACAAGACGCTAAAGACCTTCAGCAGTGTCTGCGAAGGATCGTAAAGTCCGGATATCTCAGGTTATTTAATCTTTCGCCGTTTATAGTTATCCCATCTTCGTTTTAATTCGTAGCCTCCTAGAACAATCGTTCCGAGTAAGCATTAGGTAATTTCTTTCTACGGAGTGAATTCAATGCTGAATTTGTCGCGTTAAGTCTTAAAAAGCCTGCCGAAGGAGACACCCTGGTGAGCCCCATCAATGCGAAGTAGTCAAATCCAGACACCTAGGATCGAGAAAATAACTGAGAGGATTTATAATAATCTAACACATTCCATTGGATCCGGGGATATAGATTATACGTTTACACATTTTACAGAATGTGCCATACCTATAGGTTTCATAATATTTGAACATTTCATAATATTCCGTTTGAGATCATCAATAGGATAAACGACGTCATCTATAGAATCAGGAAGCAGCCAAAAGGAAAACCCAGGGTAGTCCATTTTAACAGACTGGCCCCTTACAAAGGAGACCATGGCCCGACAGAAGACCAGCAAGTCAGGAACCTCAACAACGTGGAGACCAGTAAGGTATCAGTTGCACAACCTAAGGTACAAGGTTTCCGTGGAGTAACTCAGGCAGTATACAGAGATATCTTCTCGTTACCCGCGGACTATTCTCTGGCCCATTGTGTAGCCGAAGATCTGAGGACTTCCCGAGGGATTGCAACGGTCTTCAGGAAGAAGTTTGCTGGAACTGAGGAACTGGAACGCCAAGGACCACGCGTCGGGAAAGCACTCCACCATACGCACGAAGGACGACGCCTGTTCTACTTAGTTACCAAGTGTGCTACTGATCAGAAGCCCACATATGACGCACTGCGGCGAAGCCTCGACGACCTGCGGAGTAAGCTTCTGAGACTGCGTGTCACCAAGCTCGCGATCCCTAAGTTGGGCTGTGGATATGACGGCCTGGAGTGGAAGGTTGTCAGGAACATGCTTGAACAGATATTCGCCAACTCTGGAGTCGCCATATTGGTGTGCACGTTCAACCCCTGGAAAGGAAATGCGTCTCCATCGAGGGAAGCTCATAACCGCCCGATTTCTCCGGACTATGCTCTGGGGCAGAGCACTTTTAAGGAGGGGGCAGTGTTACGGTCAGAGCGGGAAGTAGGACCGGCTGACAGGATTAGGCAAACAATGGGATTAAGCGGAAGGGATTAAAGAAGTTGCCGAGGCCAATCTCGTTCAACCTGGATCGGCCTGGATGGTTCTCGATCTTGTTCCGAGTAATGCCCCACCACGACCTACCTTGCCTATATAAAAAGGACAGCGTTTTCGGCCGCGGCAGTCAGTAATAAGACCTAGTCAGTAATAAGACGAGTCAGTAATAAGCCGAGTGAGTAATAAGATGAGTCAGTAATAAGCCAGTAGTAATAAGCAGTCGTTAACTAGTGATAGTGCGTGAGTTACAGTGAGTTAGTATCAGTCTGTAATAAGTGCTTAGTGAGCAACAGTGACAATTAGTGGCCGTGTAATAAGTGTAATAAACTGTGGGTCAGTTTGTCATATTTGGAGAGTCTTACGGTCGGTGGACTTTAGTTAGCGAACTGTAAGTGTTAATTTGTAATTGTAAACTATAGTGTAATATTATTGTATTTGTACAAATTTATATAAATAGTTTAGTTACTTAGTATAAACAATATCTTATATTATTTGTATATTATCTTAGAAATTAGATAACATTTAGTAGAATATTATTATTGAAAATTGATATTAGTTTAATAATTTAACTGTTTTAAATAATCTCATTGTATTCTTTCTAATTTGTTAATAAATATTAGATTCTTGAATTAAGTAATAGTTGAGTCCATTTTACACCCAGTAGCCCGTAACAATATATATGAAACGAATAAACAAAATAATTTAACACAAATGGAGAAATGAGAGTTGGCCGATGAGGAAAGTTATTGACGGAACCGTTGTATCCATGACTACCTGCCGTCATAGCCAGTTGTCATGGCAACCGCCTCCCACAACCTTTATCTCCTCCTACATCCATACATACAGACATAATATATTCAGCCTTCTGTAGCAAGAGGAAAGAGAATGAAGTGTATACGATTAATAAAACATAATGCCCATAGAATTACATTTTATCAAAAAAAGCCAGAGAAATTATCGAAAGTCAAAAGGCCAATTTTGCCAATCAACTCAGTAACTTTTGTTTCCGAATTGAGGATATATAGTGAGTGATACATTATATCACTTTTAAACTATATTGATTTGTAATTTTATTAATTTTAATATAACTTCCAGTTTCTTATTTTTCTGTTATGCTTTTTGGACAGATTTTCACGAGAATACAGTCGAACTGATTTTAACGAAACTTTTTTTTGTAAAAGAGCCATCATCCATCCATTTTAAAACAAAATTGCGGAGGTTCTGATACTGAAGCGTATGTTGTAGGGTTGTGTTAAGAACGACCCAACCGTCTTGGGTTTGGGTAGTTGCTATTGGATGGACTGCAGCTATTGGGTATTGGTATTGATCCTTGTGGCGCGCTAAGCTTTTTCATCCGTCAGGGTCTTCTGGATACAACGAGATAATTTCAATGTTTAGTCCCCTGTTGTTCCTTCTTCTTCATCCAGAACTCTTTCATCTTCACGCTATCTTATTCCTCCTCTCTTTTTTAGACTATTTTGTCCCTGTTTTCTTTTCCTTCTTGTCTTGAAATCCTCCCATTCAAAACACTCTTTTCTTAAAAATATCTTCCTCTATATTGTCTTCTTCTCTAATATTGTTTCCAAATCTTTTTCCCTTTTCATCTTCTAAAGATATTTGAATAAAAAGTTTGGTTATCATATCGTCCCTTTTTATTGATTCGGTTGTGTTTACATGTTGCGATATATTTCACTACTACTTCTTAATTTAGTTTTTAGTTGACAAAGAATTTTTCAAATAATTCTTCTTTCAAATACTTCCAATTTATCCAACTTATAATGTATAAATCAGTACCAGACCTAAGAATACTTTCTTTATTGCCTAAAAGGAAGTAAACCAAAAATAAATTATCTTTTTATTACTCGTCATAAATTTAAATACATAAATTATATTATCATAAATATTTAAATTAGTTATCACTTTTGTTTCTTTTTTTCCAGATCCTTTTCCCTGGAGTTAGATCTGATAGCTTTCGAGTCCTCCTGACTTACCTTTACTGGGATGATGTGGGCCCAGTGTTGCCATCACGCTGCTTGGACTTACTTGAGCTGGCCAACAGGTTATGCCTCCCCAGGTTGGTTCACCTGATCGAGAAGAGAGTAGTTGAAGAACTCAACAGGGTCATCAATTCTACAGACAATGGAGATGTTGTAGAAATATGCCTCAGGCTTCTAGAACCCTGCAAGGTTTGTAAAAAGTTTTTATTCTTGAAGCTAATACAAATTCATGTGCAGTCTTTCCTTTTAAAAAGAAAGGACTATTACCAAAGATTTCTGTAGAAATACTTATGATTAGTTTAGTCAATGTTATATCCTGTTTGATATGGATATGAACCTATAACCTTGCCACTAACAAAACTTCCATATTTCTACAATCATCCATAATGATTACCTCATCACTTTTAGCTTCTCTGTTAAAAATATAGGCATTACAATCGACTTGACTCTATCCTGAAAACTAAACCATATTCTCCAAATCTCTTGATGGTAAATTGATTTTTTAGGTAAAATGTCTTTTAAGTTATTCCATCATTCCTATCATTTTATACCTTACCTCATTTCTTTCTGGTTTGAATATGGCTGTTTTGCATCAAAGAGGAAATTGTATTTAAATACTTGAAAAATGATGAACTATTCTGTAAGGTTTTTTATTTTTATTCTCTCATAGCTAACTACCCATCCTTACATAGAATTTACGGGGTTTTTTTCCTCCATTCATAGAAAAAATTCCCTTGGATCCTACTCTTACCAAATTATCAATACCCTTCCACCTCGTCTATATCTGATAATATCTTCATGATATGTTTTCCACTTTCACATAAATGAGCATCGGATATTAACTTCTTTGCCTCCTAAACCAAGCAGAATCAGCCATTCTGGTAATAAACAGTATTTCACATCTTAAGTAATGATTTTAACTAGAGAAAGAATTGAATTTGTCAATAATTGTTATGATTATAAAATAAAAAATTCCAATTAAAAAACCTTAACCCTCAGAAATAACAGAAACCCTGTCCATCTTTTGTCAAACCGAACATTATCAGTACAGATGAGAAAAAATAAAAAGCTTACACCTGTAAACAACTAACTGTTCTACACACTTTCATAAGATAAATTGACAAAATAAACTTTTTTTTTATGTTAAATTATTTTATTTTGATTACCTTTTTATATAATTAGTTGTTTCTTATATTAGCTGTGTGATGCATAAAGGCTTCAGGTTAGTGCCTACATAGAATGTCAATATGAGATGTGCTATATACTGGTTTTTATATTTCCTTTTTCTTCAGTTACCCTCTTGACACCTTGCAACCTGCATTGTTGAGATGTCATAAGGATTTCTTGTTTCTGTTATTTTTGAAACTTATCTTATTTCAAGCTCTTGCTCTTTTATATTAGTAATAGTTATGTTTTTAATTGGAAGATTTTTATTTTTACTTTATTGGTTTTGTATCAATTCATTTATTTTATATAACATATATTTTTTAAATTTAATTTTTTGTTGTTGCTTGGTTTTAAATCCAAACAACTGATGATGGTTATTGTTCCTTTAGACAATAAGCGATTTACTTAGAAAATGAATAAATAATTTTTTTAAAGTAATATTTTGAAGTATTAATCTTTAAAAATTTATTTATTCGAACTGTTTGACATGGTTTAGTCATTTTCAAGCTTCATCTTTGATATTCTGTTATTCACAAAGCAAATTCGCTTTTGAGGTTACAAAACAAATAAATATATAAATTGTGACCCTTTTTTTTATCATTACTAATACTGTTGCAATAGAAATCTCTAGAAGAAGTCTTCCTCTGGTGGCCAGCTTCATGCAAAATTCTTTTAGATCAAAATTAATTTGAGAGGAAATAACAACATTCCACACCTGTTTATCTTCTATTCTTTATCTTCCTCTTTAGTGCCTTTTAGCGTGGAGGTGCCCCAATCCAAGACTCCCAAGCTTCTCTATCTCCAGCCACCACTTTCATAACATTCATAGACCTTCACTTCCTTTCACCAATACTTGAGATGTGGTCCATCCATTGTATTCTAGGTCTTCCTCGAGGACGGCGTCCGGTAAGCCTGGCTTCAAAAAACTTATTTGGATCCATTCTGCACAGATGACCACCCCAACTGTCTTCTCTGCACTGTTTCCCTCAGTGCAGGCACTCCCAGGTCTCCCCTTATCCTCTCATTCCTAACTCTATCCTCTATCCCTCCTTGTTTTGCCTGCCATTCTCTGGAGGTATTCCATTTCTGCAGCGGTAACCCTACTTCAGTGCTTGTCCATCGGGACCCAGCTATCACTTCCATAAATAAGGATAGGTAGGTATATGGACTTAAAGATGTGTAATTTTACATTATTCTCCAATTCCCTTTTCTCCACCACTGTGTTGCCTATCTGGTAGAATATGCTATTAGCTTTCTTAATCCTGTTTGAGATTCTTGGTCCATTTTCCCATTTGTGCTTAGCACTACTCCTAGAACTGTTTATCATGAGTTCTGAATATAGCCTTTATATTCATTAACAAGGTGATCAAACAATATCCCATGTCTAGTTTCACGATCTTCTAGAGGACCAATATAAGGAAGCACGTATAGAAACCTAAAGAGCATCCTGTGCTTTATTACTTTATGTTTTGAAATCAAGAATAACATGATGAAGGAAAATAAGTGATTAGTAATGCTATTTGAAATTTATAAATATAACATTTTTTTCTAGATTTCGATTGATGATTTTAAAAAAACTTTATTTTTTTCATAGTTACATAATGCAGACCAGCTGGCAGATTGGTGCATGAACCATTTATGCACTAATTATAACAAATTGTGCAAAATGTCACCTAAGCTTCTTCGTACCCTTCACCCAGATAACCAAGAATATCTCACTGAGCACAGATGGCCCCCGGTTTGGTGAGTCATTCATGTCATTTAAATCAGTGATTAATTAAAATAACAATCTTTATGAGATTAATTAATCATTATCATGCATTTTCTATTTTAGTTTGCTAAAAGTACAACACTTTTATTAAAATTTGGTACAATAAAAAAAAAATTAAGTTTAAAAGGTTTCTTTTTACTTGTGACACATTAAAATTTACAAACAATAATAAAGAAATACTTCGATTGTTTGCACATTATGATCTATTTCTGCTATTATGTATATCACAAAATTGTCTGCACTTCAGCTAACTATATACTTTTTCTTCTCGTATTTATTTTGAATGGAAATGGGGTAGCTCAGTTTGTAGAGTGCTGCATTGCTGTGCTTCCGTATTCGAAGGTTCCGTGTTCGAAACCAGCCATGGCAGATAAATTATTTAATCTGTTAACAATCACAGTTGGACTCTATGTGGTCTATAAACCCTCCTGAGGCTCACCCAGCCTCTATATAGTGAGTGCCCTAAATTCCGGGGGGGAAAACCTGTTGAGTTGATCATAATCTCAGCCAAACCACTTACCTGCAGAAACAGTACAGTCTCTCTACCTTGTACTGAATCCAAGACCCTTCATGGGTTGTAATGGCTCAAGTTTTATTTTTTATTTGTTTTGAACAATTTTTATACTCCTCATTCTGTTTAGTTTAATTACTTCTTAGATGAAGTTCCCTATCTTCATCCGATACCAAGTCATCTGCGTACTCACGAATAAAAATAAAACCTCCGAGGTTTTAAAGTTTTTTTAGATAGTTATCACCTTATTAATAATATATCATATAATGCTAATCGATTCTAACTTAATAAATACTTCTGATATGTATGTTTCTAGTTGATTTACAGACTACTATATTCCCCGTTCAATCAAATACATTAAATTAAAATATTGCAATAACTAATTATTATTTTAAAAACTATAATGCAATTTATTCAATTAATATACAATAAAAATTATATAATGTTTAGTTTTATAATTTCATTTTTGAGTTAATATTATAAAATTAAATATACATCACTTGCTTTACATTATTTATATTTATATAAGCAATTGTTGATGCAGGTACTTGAAAGACTTTGATTACTATGACAAATGCGCAAGTGAGAGGGAGCGAGAGGAAAGGATGGTTTTTAAAAGAGGTTCTGGAAGTGGAGGGTGCCTTTGCTTCGGAGGCCGAGGCTCAGAGCAGCCATTGGTTTCGTCAGCGTGACCTTGGCTTATTACGATGCTGGTGGTAGTCATCGCTTTCACGCTCATCATTACTGCGGTTCTTCTTCTTGTTTTCTTTATTATTTAGTCTAAGTCCCATCTTTTAATGGCTGCCTAATCGTCTGCTACTATAAAAAGCACCTGGTCATTGCTTCCATTTTGTTAAATTCTTTTCTCTACCATTGAATTATGAATTCTGATTTTGCTTGTTTAAGACTGTACACTTGATTCATATTATAAAAGTTTAGTTTTATTAATATTTTATTATCTCTATTTTATTCAAATCACAGCTATGTATAAAAAAAAGTTAGTCACTATTTCTGACAATTATTGAAGGAATATAGTTACAAATGTTATTGAAAACTTACCAACTGTTATTTATTAAAAAAAAAACATAACATCAAAGATTAAGACTTCATTTATTTATTTTTCACTTTATTAAACTGAATGGTTAAAATCTGTCAGCCTAGACTGAATATTTTTTAATAATATTTTAAAATAATATTGTTAACTGTTTCATGAATTTTTTTAAATTTAGAAATTATACATAATTCTTTTTCTTTTCTTCCTAACGTTTCTTTTCTAAAAAAATGTTTAATTATTAATTTCTTACTATCTTCCGTAATATTCAGTTTCTATTCGGAAACTTATTGGGTTTCTAATATCTCTCCATTTTATAAAAATCAGTTTACTTCACATTTAAAATTAGTTTTTCTTTTATAATTAAGGATTGTTTCTCTAGATTGTAAATCGCTCATTGGGAATTTTTTTTAAATTACATAATTAAAAATGTGTGCAAAGGCCGTAACATAGTGAGGGCATTATTGTAACATTATTGTTTTAATTATTGCTGTTAATTTTTGTATGGTCAAAGTGATATGGGCTCCTTATTAACTTGAAGTTATTGTGTGCTCAAACCAAATTGACTTTTTGTGCAATATTAATTTCATTTTGAATAGACTTAAAAAAATTTTTTTTATGATTTACTTTGTTTTAAAAACTATTGCAATTTAAAAAAATGAAATATAAGTTAATTATAATTACACCTAAATTTATTTGTGATATTTCCCTACTAATTATTTAAATTATGCTGTCCTAAGCTTAAAAGATCTCCGTTACATTTATTTTAATATTATTGCCTAAATTTTACTAATTTGTCAAGTATAATATTTTTCTTAAAAAACTTTTTTTTTAAATATTTCATATACACTATTTATAGACTGATTTTAAAAAAATTGTCATAGTAAGAAAATAAAAAACATTTAAAAATATATTCTGGTACAATGTTTTATTGGCATATTCATTTATTCAAATTCAGACTTTTTATCTAGTCATATCCCACTTTACATAACCCATTTACTATAAATTTATATTTTTTATCCGAAATCTATTGTGAATGAATTTCACCATTAAAATTTAGGTATTTATTTTGTAATTTTAAGTACAAATGATCCGAAAACTAAGTTTGATTTTTCGAAAAGTGGAAAATAAACACATGAAATGTTTGCAGGAGTAATTAGTTGTATTAGTTCTTTCCAATTTTTTATTGGGTTTTTGGTTACTTTCTAGTTTCTTTGATATACTCCCACTTTTTTTTGTGTGTCGGGAGTTTAAACAATACAATTTTGTTTCCGTTTTCTTATGTTAAAATGTGCTCTTACAAAGTGTTTAAATTAAATTAAATGATTATTTATCCATCTCTGCTTTGTGTTTGTAAAATATTTTTTTTATGCAATTGCGACATTTTGTAGGATAAGAAAATAGGAAGCACCTCATATTGCGAATTTCTGCTATTAAATGGGGTATGACTATTATGAATAAGAGGTTTTTTGATGTTGAAAAAAATTTAGTGCAATGTTTAAGACTGTCTTGATGATCCCAGAATATGTGTATAAATGAGTTTATTTTATTTTTAATTAGTATATATTAATTAAAGATAGTAATTATAAAATTTAATATATATATTATATTAAACTATAAGTTATTCTTATTATTTTTATACTTATACCATGGCAAAGGCCAGGTGCTTTACAAGCTGAGCGTTTTCATTCTTTTTATATAATGTGCGACTTACCTCAGGTAATTACTGTTGTCTGTGATCTGGAGTCACATCATTGCCAAATCCCTGTTTTTAATTATTTATATTTGTATATTATGCTGTTTCAAATTAAACTCTATATAGCCTAATTCTTAACCTTTGTAATTATCCTGTTGTATACAATAAACAAGTCCAATTCTTTAATTTTAAGGAACTGTAAACTAGTTTATAAGTATTTGTATGTATAAACATATACACACACGGATACATACATAATATACACAAACATTTATATACATAATTATAAAATAAGGTCCACAGTTTTGTTATAGTGTATTAACTATAAATACGGATAAGTATTAAGTCTTCTTATGTATTTATCCTATCCATAAAACTTGTGCTAAATATTTTGCACAATCTTGCTCATGCCTTTATCCATGATAATGTTATTGCATTTAAAAAAAATTATGTTAGGCCTGTCAATTGTCTTACACTAAAGTATCTTTAGGTATTATAAAAAAAAACTATTTGAGAAAGATGAAATGCTGTTAATTTTTATTATTATTTTTCTAATGATTTGCTAGCTTTCTAGTGCTTTCAAAATTCTATGATGCATCTTCAATATACTCCATCTCCATTTATAGATCTTACTTACTCATTTATTCTACTTATAACAAAGGGTATTTTTCAGTTATACTGGCGCCACTAACACTCTTATAATCCTTTATTACATTTCTTGTTGTCAGCGACCAATATAAGTTTTATCTAATTAAGATACTATGCTTAATGGAAATCAGTAGAGGTTTTATGTATGTACTTTTTAATAAAATAACCCTCTAAAGGTTATCAAACAGCATATTACTACAGTCCTTTTAAGATTTAAGAATGTTTAATTGGGCAAACAAAAGCAGATTGTTATCATTACAAAGTTGAAAGATTAAATAATAATTCAGTTTGTTGATAAATTGGCAATATATAATGATATTGGACGTTAACCGTTATTTACTGGTGCTGGTATTACTGAAATAAAACATATTTAATTTTTTTTTAACTTTAAAAAAAATAAATATCTTAATATTTGATGAAAACAGATCCTTTTTTTTGTTTGTTTGTTTTAATATAAAATGGTAGACTTATTTTAGTCTACTAATGTGATAAAGTCTTTGACTTTTATTTTGATCTGTGATTCTCTGACGTCCAAGCAATTATAACATCTTTATCTCCTTTTTAATTTATTTTCTTCCACCATTTTTTTTCCTTCTTTGCTAAATACTGGCCATTCACAAATATTACCTTTGATATAGAGGAAATAGGAACATAATAAGTTAAGATTTCTTAAATTTTATTTAGTTTTTAAAATGTTTTAATCATTAACCAATCTTATCTAATATTTGTAATGCAGAATATTAGTTGACAGGCAGAGGGTCCTAACTTGACTATTTATTTCTTTTGTACTTAAGATATTGCCTTCATAAAAAAACACTTTTTAGGGATCCTAAAACTAGTAAACCTTTTTTACCTAGATATAAAACTAAAATGAAGCTTCTTCAAACACATAAAAAAATTAATAAAGAAAATTTTAAGGCAGAATAGATGAAAAATAAGAATAATGAAAAAAACCAAAGCTTTTTGTAGCTTTTATACAGATAGTTTTAGGATTTTTATTGGAATAATTACCTATGAGGAACTATACTGCACCTTTTAATATGCTATATTTTTTTATGACAAAAGAATAATTCCTACCTACTATACTAACTAATAATGAGTTAAGTAATATAATTTAATATCCTGCTAGAGGTATAGCTCTAGTCATTTATATTTTAGTCTTATTTTTTCATGCTACTATACTATTTATTTAATTACTATTGATTTTATATGTGTACATGTATATAAAATCACTTAGTTAGCTTGTGAGGAAATAACTATGGCTGACCACCATGCCCCTCACTGAGCCAGCTACTTTCATGGTGACAACCTATTTAATCACCGTTGTCTCTATTGAGAGATGTACTGCAGGTTTTGTCATATATATATATATATATATATATATATATATATATATATATATATATATATATATATATACATACATATATATATCATTACTGCCACATTAACGATCTAAGGGCCATAGCCCAGAATGGACAATCTACAATCATTATTGATTGTAATTAGAACTTCAAACCTAAAAAATTTAGCCTAGAGTGAAATGTCAGTCATGGAATTTCATTCATGTAAAAAAAAAAAAAATTTGATTTTATGATATGTTGAATAGACATATTGAAATTAGGAAGAAAAAAATGTAGGCACTTTTGATACAGTTTGTATTGTCTAGTTTAGTGCTCTCTCTGTCTCTGTTTCTTGTAATTTAAAAAAAATATTATTTCATTGTAAGGTTTACATGTTATGGCTTTAAAAAATTTTTTACCCCTCAATTTTTAAATTGAAAAGTGCTAAGTTAGTTTTTCTCAAACCCAAAATTTATTAATGAAATATAACTGGTTACTATTTTTGTGTGTTTATTTTTCTCTTTCATTACATCTTGTGGAATCTTCTTCTTCTTTCATCGATTTCAGACTACTTTGCATCATGGGAAACCATTGACAGTTGCTTAATCTATTATATGTAAAAATTAAGAAAACTGGCAATTATAGATAGGATGAGGTAGGTCTGAGTCAATTCAGGGATCAGAATAAAAATAATAACCTTTAGCTCTGTTCAATGTCTCACATGAGTGAATGAAAGACAGAGAGTTCGGAAGGTGTCTAGCTAGAATTGAGTATAAGTCTTATGTTGCTAAATCTGCCCCTTTACCTTGTTGCGGAAATCTAGTTATTGTTCCCTGATGCAAATGACTATGTTTATAGGCATAAGGAAACTGTTAGCTCTTCTCCTCTGTCAGGCACTCTCCCAATCTCTCAAATTATAGCACTTTTTCTATAACTCACTAAAATGAATTAGTTGTTTTCAACGACTCTTAGTAGTTATGACTCGCTAAAATTAACCAGCTCTTTTTTCTTTGAAGAATAAAAGATAACTTTTTCATGATCTAATGCTAAGTAATAAGTGATTTACGTGTAAGGAGTGCATTAGAAGGAATAGTGAAGATATGACACACCACACACCAGCAACTTATAAGGTTCACATAATAAGTCCCTTTTCTGAATTTGTGCGTGTTTGTGCAATTATAGGCTGCTTGTCCATAATCACAATTTTATGTAGATTTTTCTTATTAATAAGAAGAATGAATAACCAAGAAATCATTTATACAGAATCCTAATTGACGCTGCTATACCTTTTTACTACAGTAAATATGTAATATTAATTTTTTGTGGGCCACAGTTATTAGCATTTTAATCCTTGAACAATGATGCTTTGTTCAGTATTTTAAACTTATTTTTTTGTTGTTGTTATAATAAGGATTTTTGTTTAAACAGTCCATTTTATTTTAAAATTTGTCTAAAACAAGAAATTGAAAAAGCTGTATCATGTAAACCAGCCCTAAGATATTAGTTAATTATTCATTCTACAGGGTTAAGAATTACAAAACTTTAGTTGTAGAATAAAATATTCTTTACTTGATTTTTTTTTTATGTTATGTTGTATTTATTGGTCAATGTATGAGAAAAGATGTGACAGAATAATATATTTTAATTTATTTTAAATTTAAAAAAAAATTGTACACTCCCTTGCACTAGATTTTTAATGTTAATCTAATTTCAAGATGACTTTAATGTAGTTAACACATGAAAGTAAAATATTGTGATATTTATATTGGGAAATTCTCGAAAATTTAGAATTTCATTGATAAGATGTAAAAAAAAAAAATTAAAAAATGTTTTAAATGTGCTGTATCTATATAGTTTATTAAATATTTTAGGATTAATTCTTCTTTTGATAGATTAAATATTTTATGCTACATCCCTTGAAGTGTGCACACGTACATAGGGAAGGATATTTTATATGCAGATAATAACGAATAATATTGTAGTTTCATTTTAACCAATCTCATCTTAATTATTTAAAAAATAAAAATAGACAGTAATATTTTTCACATTATACTTGGAAAACTCAAAAACAAAAACATAAAAGGCCCAATTAGATGGTGAGAGTTACTGCGTAACCGAACCAGTTACGGCCATTGGAGCAACTATCATGGCCACTGTATGACAGTTCTATCTTGATAGTATTACCAGGCTTCGCATTATAGTTGATAGTAGCTATCAATAATAGCTTAGGATACATCAACTGCCATGCATCCTTGTACATAATTGCCATATCTTATCTACCTTAACTGCTGCAATGGTAAGAAGTGATATTTCATATTTTAATTATTTCTAAAAACATAGTTGATTCTATCCAACATTGTGATCCAACTTGAAAACACTGTTGAATATTATTATTAATAATTTAGTTTCATATTTTTTTAACAATTATACATGATATTTAATTATCATATGGAAAAACCATAATAAACATAACTAATTTAAATGTTGGTATATACTTGCATTTATGATAATTGCATATTGCAATTTTTCTCACCATTTTAATTTGTAGTATACTATTATATCTGATCTGCCATAGATAACCCTTATCTTTGAGTTTTTTTTACTGATTGGCATAAATTTCCATAAAAATGGAATTCAAATTTAATTAAGTTGTTTAGGAACTGAATTTCATGAAATAATATATACACTTTTAGGCACTGTATAAATTATGTAGGTACATCTTTACCATTATCAAAATTGTATTTATCATCTTCACCAGGCAATAAAATGTTTTAATTTTGGGCCAAAAATTAGTTTTGATTTGTATGATTTTTTTTATCCCTAGGCCAGTTTATAAGTACAAGTTATGTGTACAACTTGGTGGAATAAAATTTTAAAACTAGGACCAGTAATCAATAAAGTGAATAATAACAGAAAAATGTAAAAGTAAAATGTAATTATGGATAAACAACAAAAAGTAAGAATTACAACAAAATACTACTAGCATAACATTAAATTAGCATATTTACAAATAAAATTTAAGTTTTATACAATTATAGAAAAAAAGTAATGCTAAGGCAAGATAACTTGAAAAATAATTATAATTAATTGATTATGATATTCACCTTATATTAGTTATGCTTTTTTTTAATTTTTGACCCAAACCTTTAACTATTGTCTTCAAATGAATTAACTATGCCATATTTTCATACTTATTAAAATATAAATGATGATTATAAAATTAAAATAAATTGTTTGGGCATTAACTTTAAACTTTAGTAATGTTTTAAAAAGTAAAAAATGTTTGATTTTTTTTTTCTTTTGAAGGGGAAAGGGATTTCAATATTTTGGTTATTTTTTTATTTAGGATGTTTGTTTCCATATGCACAATTTTGACAAAAACATTTTTTTTGGTACAGTATTCCCTAATATTTTTTTATCAGTCATACTATTCCAGACACAGCTTCCTCGCTCTATTTGTATCCTTTGACCTTTGACTAAACTTAAAAATAGTAAATCTGTTTGATATGTGGTATCAAAACTATCAGACCTTCCTGGTATGTATTCTTGAGTGTTTGGCCAAATGGTCTGATCGGCTGAACCTCTTACCACATACGTTACATTCATAGGGCTTGTATCCTGAGTGACATCTAGAATGCCTGGCTAGTTCGTCAGATCTAGAAAACCTCCAGGTACAACCTGACCAAGAACACACGAACGGCTTCTCTCCAGTGTGCCGTCGACAATGTGCCCGAAGATGAGAGGCTTTGGAGTAAGTCCTATCACAGCCAGGGTAGCAACAAGTGAACCCTTTACTTGCTACTACAGCTTCGTAGCATTCTGGCCCCTGAAAAAATTACACTAATTAAGCTGTTAATTTTAATTTCACAGTGAAATACTTGTAGCAACACCCATAAAAACAAAAATCAGTTGTTTACTAAAAATATCCCATATTTATCATTAACATAAAAGTGGAAAACGTGCAAGAAGTCTTAACTTTCTATAATTACAGTTACAAAATTGTATTCTTAATTTGGGGTGAAAAATCTGGAATATGACTGATGCCTATTTGAATGATGATAAAACTGTCTAAAATCCAATATTGCCTTTATTAAAAAATAATTGTAAGGACATGAGTGGGAAAATTACAATCAAGAAGCCTCAAAAATAATATAAAAATAAAATGCATGTTGATATTTCGCCAATTCTGACATCAGCTTGATAAAGGGAGAATAATTAAAATTAAAATTTTTTTAAAACGATAAAGTAAGGAGGAAAAATATTTTTTTTTAAAAAGTTTAAAACAATGAAGTAGGAAGGAAAACTATAAAAAACAATGAGCCATTCAGAAGGCTTTTCATCAGTATGCTGTGCCAATGTATGCTTTTTACAGTAGTTCAGGCACTTCATTTTATTATCACAATTATGTTAAGAATAACAAATCACCAGACATTACAAATTGATTCAGATCCAACATGTCTTCCCAGAAAAGGAAGGCAGATGATCTCTTCTATATCTTTGGGTGAATTATCAGAATATATATTGTTTATATCATTGGGTTGTCCGTGAAGTAATGCAGGATTTTATGTTGTCTTTAAATACGCCTCCAAATAGTAAACCGTTTATGTTTGTTGGATTTTTTAATTTTATCATATTGAACACTTCTTAATCCTCTTTCAAACAAAAGTACTACTAACATTCTTTTATATGAAAAAATACTATTATATATTTACATCTTCTCTGTAAATAATCTGATAATGTACAGTTAGGGGTGTCTCTTGCATGGGACGAAACCCACACTTTCACCTTATATTAAAGTTTAAAATTCACTATTAAAAAAACCATGTAAGGCTAGGAATAGCCGATCTGGAAATAAAGAGAATAAAAATATATAAAACAAAAGTGTTTTATTACCACCGTAACATTTTGCTGGTTGGAAATAATTCAGTCTTTAATAAGAAGCCAAAGCGTGGTTTTCAATGAATTTGTTTTCTATATCATTAGCGTTGTCCAAAGCGTCTGCTTTTTTAGAGAAGTCACTTTTTGTCGCAAGTAACAATTCTGGAAAGGAAAGGATCGTTGTTGTTTCGGCAAAGATGTGTAATACACAACTTTCATACCTCTAATCTTTTTGGCGGTAGTTTAATGTGTGAGGAACCCAATTTTCAAGCTTTTTCACCTTCCCAATCGCCTTTATATAGTCATCGACGGTCGATTTGCTGACTTCAAGTTCTTTTGCCAGTTTTCGAACATTTGTTCAGGGATTTTCTTCCACCAAAGCTCGGACATCCTCATCAAGGGCAAAACTTCTTCAATGGCCTTTTTTGTCATCAAGGGTCAAGTCTCCTTCTCGAAATCCCTGGAACCACCATTGAACAGTGCACACACTTTTACTGACTTCTCCCCAGACTTCGTTGATATTCTGGCCGTTTGGAACCGGAGATCGTAAATCAATATTATGCGAAAATCACGCTTTCACATCTTATTAAAGACTGAATTATTTCCAAGTAGTTTGCTACTATGCTATTGAGGAAAAAATCAAAAATTTTTATTTGAAAGAGGATTAATAAGTGTTTAATTTGATTAAAGTACAACATAACAAACATAAACAGTTAACTATTTGGAGGGGTATTTTAAATAGAACATAAAACCTGCTTTATTTTCCGGAAAAGTCAATAGATAGCGTATACATGTTTTTTGTTTTGAAATTGTTATAAAAAAATTAATTTATATTTAATTAAGCGAAAGTGGCTTCGGGATAATAAAACTTTAGTCCTTTGCTGACTCCTTACTCTTGGTGTCTTAGTGATTTATAAACGTAAATTAATCCCCGATCTTTTATACTGATAAATTGAAAGTCCCCCTATCAAAATTCTAAAATTCTATTAAAATAAGGTAATTAAAAACGTTTAATAAAATAATAAAACAATCATTAATGAAATATCTATGTTCGACTGAACTCTATTCTAATAAATAATTTTACATATAAATATTTGTTGAAGGGAGAGTAGTTGCTCGGAAAATCTGGATAAATCCATGTGCTCATGAGAATGATGATCAAACTTTCTAAAAAAGGTATTAAATAAAAATAAATAACGTGGATGATTTGAAAACTAAAATTTCCACGAATAACAGTCCTTGCCTCCTTCCAATTTGTCTTTAGAAGAAGCACTAAGAAATTAAGAAAAGAAAAGGAGAACAGCTAAAAGGCACTATTTTTAATAACTCTGTACAAATGTTGGTATACACAGAAGACAGAAGACATACTAAGGTCACCTTCATTAGGCCTGTGGTCATCTACGGCTCAGAAACATGGACGCTTTCTAATGCCAACGAAGAGATGCTGCGCGTGTTTGAGCGAAAGATCCTCAAAAGGATTTATGGACCAATACAGGATTCCTCAGGCTGGAGAAGGCGTACCAGGAAATCCGGGACACGGGCTCGATACAGCTAAAGTAGTTAAGCTCGGTAAATTCCATTGAGCTGGTAACGTTGCCAGAATGGATGTGAATGACACAACTAGGAAACAAACAGAATGAAAGCTAAACTAGAAGGGTGGGAAGATCGAAACTGCGCTGGTTGGATGGTGTGGCAGAAGATGCCCGCACCCTACTTGGGGAACAAAATTGGAGAGAAGCTGCGGTGAATAGGGACAACTGGCAAAACCGTTTGAAGGAGGCTAGCGCTCTGTGAAAGGGCTGTAGCGCTGAATAGTAATAATGAAATTTAGGATGAAGATCGTGCTATGGGATATTTAAGATATTTTGTCTTAAACAAATGAACTCGATGAATCGAATTTTTTAGGGAGGAACAGCATTGTATTGAGAATATTTTTTGGAAATGACACTTATGTAGATTGAATGACAACCGACTCACCACCGTCTCCTGGCCGAGGACGTCGACACCTAGGATGACCATAGACTGGCAACCGAAGTATCTGGAGCACTCGTCGCTGCAGAGGGCCGTCCGTTCTGGCCTGGGCTGAGGGTATCCGCTCTGCGACCAGTCAGGATCCAGGTCTTCCAGGTCTCGCAGAAGATCCTCCAGTTCTCTTGTCAGGTTATCCTCGGGATAGTCCTCCAGCTGCAACCTCATACAGATAAGTGTAACTTTGTGCAAATTACAGCGAATATACATTTACGATGTATTTTTATCTCTGTATTAATTATAATGGATACATAATTGTTAGTTTTATGTTCAGACTTGTGTACGTAATTCACTATAAGTCTATTTTCACTGTTAGAGCATGAATATGAGAACATTCAATTTACGAAGCATCGCTAAAAATAGATTTCTATTTGACTTTATTGACTCTCCAGAACCCCAAAACTCTCATTTATTGTTATTAATAATGAAATATGAAATGAATAAGTATAAACAATTGGATAATTAACTAAACCAGGAAAAAAAAAGAGGAATATTTTTTCAGAAAGAAGAACACATTCCCGAAACGAGGGCATGAGTATCTGTGCACACTATACAGCTGGAACACTAATTATTTGGATGAAAAGCAATTTATCTAGGTTTTCACGTTATGGTCCAAGGATGATAGAACAGCACAAAGCTGCTTCCGACGAACTCAGATATTTCTATCAACAGCTTACAAAGTTTAAGGAAGAAATCAAAGAGAAAAGCCCAACATTGACTAATTGTATCATATCAAGGCTTAACGCGCCTTTAGTACGGAACCATTGGAGCTTGGTTAGAAGTGGTTTCGCACCCCCCCCCTATAACATCTTGTGTTTACACAAGGGGGGTTGTATAACCCCCTTCAAAACATCGAATTAACATAAAATTTTGCACACTTCTGAAGGACCGAAGACCATAAAATAATTTAATAAGTTTGTCTCATTACCCTGATTAAATCTTCAGGAATTTTCATATCCAAGGACGTGTAGAGTTAATAGTTATAAATACATATACTCGTACTTAATCTTTGGGACAAGTATTTGTCTGCTGACAGTATCAAATAGGGAGTTTCTTATATTTTTCTACCAAAAAAAAGTTTAAAAAACTAAAAACCACACATTTGTAGCTAGTCTAACTAAAAAGTGGAAAATGAATACTAGTTTCAAAGAAGCTAAAGAACGTGCTTCAATAAACAGCAGAACTAAAAAGTAGAAAATAAAATTTAAAATAAGAATATGGTAACGAACAAAGAAATACATTTTATCGTGAAAAAATATGAGGTACTTGATGTTAATTGCTGTAAATATTTTATTGACTGATATTGGTAAAAGTAGAATCATTATGGAAACATCTCAAAAAGCACCCCATGCTTTTTTATTCATGAATTTTTTTTCATCGCTCTATTCTTTTTTAAAACTAATTGAAAATTATTTTTTACTTTTGTTTCATATTAAAGCGTGTTTTTTAAAACTAAACTATTATTTATTTTACTTTAAGGACTTGAAGTTGATTCACATTAATTCTTAAGAAATAGTATTTGAGAGATAACTCACCATTATGTGTCCTTAGTTGCCGAAGAGAAGATACTATACTACTGGCTCCAGAAGACACGTACCATCCGACGACATCACGCGTCCCCAGGGACATGGCACATGGTTTCGATATCTTAGGCATAGAAAAAAAAACGCTGTGACATTTCGACCGATTGCGGCGCTTACAGCTTATCGCCAGCTAATTGCTGTCCCAGTTGGTAAAATTTTAAATATTTACAACTATATTTTTTAATATTTAAAAGTTTATAAAAATAGTTGTAATTATTTCTAGTAGAACTTTCCCTACGCTGAACCGCTTAAGATATAGATGAAGAAGAATATACATGTTTATTTAATTTTATAGATTAAAATCTGGTGTGTACTATAGCAAGATTTTCTTAGTCACTTTGGTTACGAAGGATAATAAAATTTCTTTATGCTGTATCTTTTTTTTTTCCATAGCATCTCTTTGCTTCTTATTAGCCCCTTTTAGTTAAATAACTAAATACTAATTAACTAATAATTTACAAACATACAAAAACAAAATCTCCAAAGAGAATTTAACTAATTGTTAGGACAAAAGTGGAAAAAAATATTGCCGAAGTAAAAGATATAAACTAAATTTTTAAAAATTACAGAAATTACTCATATTAATCATAATAAAGTAACAAGGATAATAAAAATAAAACTTAAACAAACATCAAAAAGAAAAATTAAAGTAAAAGTATAGGAAAGAAAGGTCATAGTCAAGAACCCAGTGGATATATGTCAATTCCGAAAAATATATTAATACAGGAGAGGAAAATCTCAATTCTTTTTGATATTTATCAAAGTTTTATTATTTCTTTGATGTTTTTCCATTGTACTTTTCTGTATAGCAGTTTTCATTTAATCTTTGCCAGCTTTTGTCCTGTAATCTTCCTTATGCTTCGGTAATCATATTAGTGCCTTGATGGTAGTGTGTTAATGAGATCTTGTTCACAGTGCCTTTATGGACTGCTTATTTTAGGCAGGTCTCTTTTTTATTTTTTTATTTCATAACTCTCCTTCTGTTCTAATGTGCCTCAAATGGGGAAATATCGATAGGTTATTTTATTTTAGAAACTTCAGGCTTGTTGTTTGGAATTTTCTCTCTTATGTCCTAACAGTTATTTTTTTATTCAGACAATATTTTGTTTAATACCTTTTTAGACAGTTTGATCATCATTCAAATAGGTAGATGTTATCCATATAGATTTATCCAGATGTTAAAAGTTACCTGTCTCCCTTCCAGGATTTACATGCATTCATTATGTTTTAGGATAGAGTTCTGATTTTTTGTAATTTCTTGAAATATATTTTTTAAATAGTCTTATTGTAATCATATATTATAATTATATAAATACAGTTTTATAGGGGCAAATAAAAATAGGACTGATTAATTATTTATAAATTGACTAATAATATTATGGATCACTATGAGTAAGGAGTCAGCAAAGGACTAAATTTATATAGCTTAAGCTCCTAATACTACAGAATATAAATGCAACTTTTGGCCAATAAAATATAATTAAATTTTTTATTGCATTAATACACTTTTTAAAAAAATATGGGAATCTTTACAAGCTAACTAATATATATTATTATATCTTATTCTTAACAATATTTTCTGAATTACCTATATTTATAGTCCTGCTAATTCACTCAAAGACAAAGAAGGGAGAATCTGCCTCTCTTTGCTTAAAAGCCAATTTGGATCTGAATTAATATTTTACCCTCAATGACATTACTGTGCTTGTGCTAATAATATGAAGTACCCAAATTACTTCAAAAGTCATATATTGACACTTCATTCAAGTAAAGTCACATACTTGTCAACAATTTATCAGAAAAAAATATGTATTTTAAAATACCATATAATGTCCCAGCATACTGATGAAAAGCCTCCTGAATGCCTTTAATGTGAATTTAACATCATAAGGACAATCAATACAAGAAGTAATATAATGGCTCACTCTTCTGTTGAGAAGCCTCACGTGAACACTTTATAAACAGTTAGACATAATTATAAGAATTAAACAAAGGCTAATGACGATGATATAAACTGCGATAGATATAATTTATTTTCATATAATTAGCATATGACAGAGAAATGATGATAAGTGGGATGTGAGGTGAGAATATATAGGTTAAGGATTGCTAATTCAGGCTCACTAGGAAAAGTATTCAGGAGCATATGAGGTGATGTGCAGCTGGTCCCTTAACAGAACATAGAATACAATTGCCAACAGGTTATTCCTTCTAATAAGGAATCACGCCTCTAAGCCCAGGCTTTTTATTCTGTTCCTTAATTTCAAAGTTTGTTGGGGATTTTTGGGGCAAACAGGGACTCGAACTGAAATGTGCAACACAGTGGTGATAAAAAAATTGCTTAAAAGTAGTTAACTTAAGAAAATAAAAGATACACTCAATTTCACACAAAAAGCTTATTTAAAATTGAAAAATTTCCATACATATAAAAATTTAAAACCTCAATGCTTATTTAAAAAAAAATTAAAAATATAAAATTTCCTGAAAAAAAGAATTTGCACAATCGTAATTCTTTATATTTTTTAAAACTTAAAATATCAGAGTAATCAGTAGTTAAAACTCCACTGAAGTCAATAATTTTCTGTTGGCATAGGCATGTTGATATGGAGAGTGAACAAGTTTTATTTAATCTTTTTTTTTTTAAATATATTTATTGAAATTTACAACTGTATACAAAATACATCAAGTAAATTTAATGAGTGAATACATTGACATGAAAAGACAAGTAGAGAAACTACCCGGTGGTAGTACTCAAATAAAAAGTTCAGGTTAGAAGGTCACGAGGCCATCTTCTTTTCAGACGCCTCGGAGGATTATCAGGAATTGAAGAGGTTGCGAGGTTTGAAACTAGTGAGTTTGAGTGGAAATGAAGTTTATCATGAAAAGATTGATATCGGATTCGGGCCAAATCAGCAATAAACGGGACGTTAAGGTTATTATGGATTACTTTGTTCGTAACAAAGTAAGGAGCATTCAGGATTTTCCGAAGGATTTTGGATTGTAAGGATTGAATACGAGAGGAATTCGATGGCTTAGTGGAGCCCCAAAGCTCTATTCCGTTAGTCCAGATGGCTCTAATGATTGTCATGTATATGAGTCTCTTGTAATTAATTGGGAGCTTAGAGCGTTTATCTAGTAAATGTTGAAGTAACCTGAAACGGCGAGCTGTTTCTTGTCGTTTTAGTCTAGTATGAGGATTCCAAGTTAAGCGTTTGTCAAGGTGTAGTCATAAGTACCGGATCTGTTCTACAGGACTTAGAGGGATGTTATTAAACGGTACAGGGGAGCAGGAAGTCACAAGTTTACGACGGTAAAGGTAAAGGTGATTTGATGAGATTTGTGGGAATTTATTTTAATCCTCCAGTTTTGACACCAATTTTCAAGGTCAGTGATGTGGGATTGAAGATTACGGGATGCTATAACTAGATCAGTGTTGACAGATAATATACATGTGTCATCCGCATACGTGGTAAGGATAGTATTAGGATGAGTTGGGATGTCAGCTATATAAACTGTGTAGAGAATTGGGCCGAGGATACTGCCTTGAGGAACGCTGGCAGATTGAGGAAAGAGGGGTGAGTAGACATTATTATGATTTACTGTGAATGACCTGTAGGAGAGATAGGATTGGATAATGAGAAAGTATGTAGGAGGTAGGAATTTACGGAGTTTGTAAAGCAACCCGGGGTTCCAGACTCGGTCGAAAGCCTGTTCGACATCAAGGAAGACCGCTGGACAATACAATCCACGTTCCAAAGCTGAGGAAACAACATCCACCACACGATGGCATTGCTGAATAATGGAGTGGGATGTTCTGAATCCAAACTGGTGATCTGGGATAATGTGACTTACATTTATGATGGGGTACAATCGTTTCAGGATGTGCTTTTCCAGGATTTTACCCATTGATGGTAAAAGTGAGATAGGGCGGTAAGAGGAAGGGTATTCCGGTTTCTTTTGAGGTATAGGTATCATTTTCACGACGGATAATTTCCAGAGGTTAGGAAAATATGTAGTGCGGAGTATAGCATTATATATGTAGGTGAGGAATAGAATGGCTTTTCTAGGAAGATGTTTTAGGATGTGAATCGTGATGAGGTCGTGTCCAGGAGCTTTGCGAGAAGGTAGTCTGTGAATTATATTCGATATTTCTGAAGGATGGAATGTTTTGGGAGGAAGGGTCATTTGAAGGGGAATATTTAACTCTCTTTGTATATATTCATGGTGAGATGGATTCATGATATCAGGACGAGGCTGAAAAGTTTTAGAAAGGAATTGGCCGAACAACTGTGCTTTCTCTTCATCAGATCTTGTCCAGTCATTGGATTCAGTAAGGAGTGGGTGGTTAAAGTCTGAAGTGAAGGATCTTTTTGGTGGTCATCCATAATGATTTGTCTGAAGACGTTAGATTTTCGGTTAGGTTCGTTAACTTATGAATTTTGAATTTTCTAATTTCTGCTTTTAGTTGGTTAGTCAATTTAGTATAGATAGATTTATCTGCTGGGTACCGAGTTCTATGCCACTTCGTTCTTGCTCTGCGTTTCTCTCTTAATAAGGTACGAATATGTTGTGGGAGGTCAGTCTTCTGAGAATTGTTAATTTTATGATTTGAGGTATTATCGTTTAAAGTGGTTTTTATTGATGTTGTAAGTTTTTCTATGGCTGTATCAATGTCTTGTTTTGTCTTAAGTGAAATGTTAAAGTCCAGTTTGTTCTCCAAATCATAACAAAAGTTGTCCCAGTTTACACGTCCTGTAATCAATCTAGGAAGGGGAGGCTTGGGAACGAAACTTGAATGTAATAAAAGCAGAACTGGGCTATGATCTGATGAAAGGTCGTCCAAGGATTTGAGATCGGTTTGGTTAGTGGAAATCTGGGATGTGATAAATATGTCAAGGATGTCGGGACGTTTTTTGATGGATATACGCCAATAGGTGGGGTTGTTTGGTGCCAGGATGGAATAACTCTTTGTGGATGTTACAGTAGACAGGATATTTCCTCGGGAGTTGGATGTTCGACAACCCCATCGTTGGTGTTTAGCGTTGTAGTCTCCTCCAGCAATGAAGCGCGGACCAAGAGATTGGAATAAGGATTTAAGAAGGATATAAGAAACGGAAATTCCGGGAGGACAGTATACAGCTGAAAATGTGAAAGGACGAGTTGTTATGGTTACTGAGGTTGATTGGATACCATCAGTAGGAATGGAAGGAATAAGGGAATGGGATAAGTTTTTATGAACGAGAATACAAGATCCGGCATGTGAAGTGTTGTCTGGGTGGTCTGATCTGTGAGTGATGTAGTCTCGTATGTAGAAATGTGTGCGGTGAGTGAAGTGTGTTTCAGTAAGTAAAGCAATGTCTATTTGGTTGCCGTGTAGAAATATATCAAGTTCGTCACGGTGAGTATGCAGTCCATTAGCATTCCACAGAACGATAGCTAGGGGCTTTACGAGGGTAATTAAATGGAACTTCGGTAAGGATTCTCGTGAGTAGGTTGATGAGAGGCTTGATTGTCTCTTGAAGGTCTTTCAGGAAAGAAGACAGGATAGAATTTATGTCGATCGGGTTTTGGATTTGGAATGGATATGAGACTTGAGTTTGATAGGGATAATTAACGGGTAAAGGAGGGTTGGCTGGGGGTTGTACCAGAGGCGCTGGATTTTCATTCAATGTTTGATGAACTACAGCTTTCGTTTGGATGTTGTGATTGAAAGGGAGAGGATTTGGTTGTTGAGGTGGTAATTTGACCCGTAAGGGTGTATGGTAGGGATGAATTTGTTGACGCGGAGGTTGAGGATTGGCTGCCTTGGGCTTGGATATGGGTTCCTGATGCTTGGGTTGGGAGGTCCGGGGTTTGGTAAAGGAATGCTGAGATTTGATTTGGGAGGTTTGCGGCGTCTGAGTTCGAGGCTGCTGCTGAATGCTTGAGGTTCCCAAGGTTTTGTTGTCCGGAAGTCTATCTGTAGGGTTTACGGTGGTATACGGATGTAATACGGCTGGTCTATGCAATTCAGGAAAGGTGGCAGTGTTGTCAACTTTAGGAGCCTGCATTGTGCTTTTCTCTTGACTTTTTAGTTGATGATTCCTGGTTCTAAGACGTTGAAAGTTCTTATAGACTGAACAGCCTCTATAGTTCGCTGGGTGATCCTCACCACAAATAGCACATTTTGCAGGCTCGTTTCTAGATTTCTGACAAGTGTCAGATGAGTGTTGTCCTGCGCATTTGACGCACATAGCTTGGTGATTACAATACGTCTTTGTATGACCTAAGGCTTGACAGTTAGTACACTGGACTACAGTATTTTTACGCCTAGGTTCTTCAAATTTTACTGTTGAATATAACAGTCTTGTAACTTGAAATATCTCTGGGTTATTACGGGCTGGTTCAATTTCAACAAAAAATAATGGAAGGGGGTACTTTTCGGAGGGATGAAACACTGGCGAAATATTTCTTACTTTGTGACCTATTTCTTCGAGGTCACTTTTGATTGCTGTTGTGGGCGTTGAAGAGTGTAGTCCTCTTAAAACCACTCTGTAAGATTTATCCTGTTTTAGCTGGTAACAGTGAAAATCATAGTTCTTCACTGTAAGATGATCAATTAGTTTTTTATATGATTCTTTGTTGGATGTATTTATTTTAATGTCTATTACTCTAGAAAAGCATTTAAAATTAGTTTGCTCAATAAGTTCAGCTATTTCTTGGGCGAAGTTATAAAAATTTGTAACATTTGTGACAAAAATAGGAAGAGGGTTAGGGTCAATGAACCCTCGGTTCTCGTTACGATCGCTTTCTGTAGGCCCAGGGTTGCTGCTAGTTGAGGCGATTGTATATTTGTTTGAATTGACTGCAGTAGTTTTGCTGCGGGTTATGGGAGGCTCCGGTGTTTTGTTGTTTTTTGTCACTGGCTTTTTTGACAAAGCCGATTTTTTTTTTTTTCGTGTTGGGTGAGTTGCCCGCTGAGCTAGGGGTAGCCTTTCTCTGACGTTTTTGGAGTGTCCTTCGTTTTAAGTATTGCGAATCGGTCTCGCTTATTTCCGAAAATGGAGTCTCTGGCTCCGAAACTTCACTACCCGAATTGTCCACTTGCTTGTTGAACATTGAATAATTATAAGGTTAAAATAATTTGAAATAAATAATTAAATCTAACAGAGTCACTAAAACATAAGAAATAAATTTTTAAAAATCTTTTCATATTTAAATAATAATAATCAAATACATCTATATGTTTTAAAAGAATAGAAAAGAAAAAAAAAAAAAAAGTCGACGAATGCGGGATTCGATCTAGAGGCTGGTTGCCTTGACTGTGAACTATAGGAGGTAAATATTTTAAGTCTTCTGTAGGGATTATTGGCCACTTGCTAGCTTCAGCAGCTGGTCACCAATTTATTTACTGAATTTTACTGTTTAATACAGTCACTCACCTCACTGATCTTGAATAAATGTCTTAAAGTACTTATGGTTTCTTTAGACACAGTTTGGAGATATTATTTTGAGAACTATTGTTGTAATAAAGTAACAAGCACAGAGCGATTTAACGAGTTAACATTAGTTGCGGCCATGACATTTGGTACTTTATTTAATCTAAGTTAATTTGTTTGTTTCCTACTATTAAAACTAAATTTTGTATAAGTTGGTGTCTTCCAATCATGTGGAACATCAGTGTTAAATCTGGTGTGGAGGTCTAAGGTTCAGAATAATAAAATATGGATTGAGCTAAAAGCACCTGTGAAGAAACGGTCGGTTCTCAATAAAACTGCTCTACTATGCAAAAACCCAACATCTAACAAAAACAATCACAAAGTCGTGGATTAATAAAAAGTAAACTATTTTATGGGGCTAAACATACTGCATTTAAAGGCACTAATATTGTGAAAAAATTAGATCTATTGTCATTTTAAATTTTAAAAATAAACCAGAAACTTTTCTGGTTATTTATTTTTATTTCTTGTAATTTCTCACTTAGCAGTAGATTAAGATTGGACCAAACAATAGCTCACCCATGAAAATATGACAGGCCGAGGGTTATTTCATGTTTAAACTTAGCTTTTAATTTAAAAAAAATTATCTCCAATTTAATTATCATTATATTAAAAATACCTTTTATAACACAATTTCTAAAAAAATCGGAGTAGATAAAAAAAAAACAATGTTAGTTTTAATTTAGGTCGCTTTTTTAAAAACTAATTCATTCATAAACTACTCAAATTAGTCGGTTTGTTTATTTGAGGTCACTTTTATGCTGCTATGGCCAAACGGACGAGACTAAGACTTTAGACTTTAATTATTAAAGATTAAATTCGGTATTTTATCTGAAAAAAGAAACAGAGTCTGTACTTTTGTTTAGATAAGGCTATTTTAAGAGTGAAACACATTTTTTAATAATATTTCATAACAAATTTATAAAAATATTTTTTATGCAGAAGTATCTCTAACTATAGGCAAAGAGTTCACACACTGGTTAGCAAATTTTGAAAACTTCATTGGGGCTTACTCTCAATCCCTGATGTATGCTAACTCAAGGATTTCTATAATTCTAGTAAATTATTTGTCCTCATTGTTACTGTACTAAACTTACAAGATTACAAAAAAAAGACAAGCGTTACCATGTGCATCTTTTTTCCTGTTATCAAAATGACAAAACGGCATTGGAGTTATTTATGAATTGTATTAAGGGTAGCTTATATGTTTCATTCAATCCAACAGTCTTTATGACCGATATGGCTCCTTCATTTTACAATGCTTGACAAAAAATTATGCCTAAGCCCAAAATGAGGTTGTTTTCCACTTTGCACATAAAGCTTCTAGAAAAAATCTTGATTAAATTAATTATTTTGAAAAACAAATAGAAATTCATAAATTACTAAAATCACTAATCGAAGAAACCAATGAGTTGAGTTTTGAGAGGCTTCTTAAGAAAGTCATTGTAACCAAAAAATATGAGCCAATAACCAAAATGTTTGGTGGTTATTTGGAAATTATTCCAATAATTCCCAAAATTGGGCTTTCTGTTTTAAAATTATGTGGATGCAATTATTCTATATCATATAAAGTGACTTGTATTTAGTTCACATTAATATTTTATTTTTTCCCCTACCCCAGGTTAAGGTCAAAATTTGACTATAATGGCAAAGGCTGAAGGTAAGTGATAATAGATTTATTTATTTATTGAAAAGTATAACATACAAATGTTGATTGGAATTCAGTGACATAATGCATTTACTTTTCAAATCAAATTGTAAATGATTAATCATTAAATTTTTTCGAACTTAACTTAAATGCAAATAAAATTTTACTCATTGACTTCATAACTTAAATGCAAGTAAACTTTTACCCTATAGAGTTTATATCATTTTTTTTTTTTTTTAAATTTATTTATTGATATTTACAACTGTATAATAAAAATACATCTAGTAAATGTGCTAAGCGATACATAATGACATGTGAAAATGACAAGTAGAGAAACTACCCACTGGTAGTACTCAAATCATAAGTTCAACTAAGAAGTCACGGGGCAATCTTCTTTTCAGACGCCTCGGAGGATTATCGGGAATTGAAGAGGAAGCTAGGTTTAAAACCAGAGGGTTTGAGTGGAAATGAAGTTTGTTATGAAAGGATAGATAGCGGGTTCGGGCCAAATCAGCAACAAATGGGACATTAAGGTCGTTATGGATGATTTTATTCTTAACAAAATAAGGAGCATTAAGGATTTTACGAAGGATTTTGGATTGTAGGGATTGGATACGAGAGGAATTCGATGGCTTAGTGGAGCCCCAAAGCTCTACTGTTTATATAATTTAAAATATATTAAAATGAAATGGCTTTTAGAAAATGGTATTTTGTTCATGAAACAACTGCAATATCAGTCACAGATGATGTTTCAACCATGAAGGATCCTCTGTGTCTGCAACTTGCTTTATGTTTAAAAAAAAAAAAAAAAAAAAAAAAAAACTAAGTTTGTTTTGATCTCTATCAATCAACCAATGACAGTTTGATTGATTAAAAGTAGTGGCTGACAATTTAAAATATTTAAAATAAGAATCCATTGTTTTTGTGAATCTTATACTTTCTGAAAAATAATTTCTTAAAAATTCTTTGTTATATTTTTTCAATATTATTATTATATTGATAAGAAGGATATACTTTATTATATCCTCTCTTATACATCTGAAGGAAAAAATATCTAATAAACCTATTTAAAATATTTTTAAAAAAACTTGTATACTCTGACAATTTAGGAAACAGCCTGCAAAGAAGTTACCTCCGGTCAAGCCATGCCCTTTCTCCACTACCTAACTCGTTTCACTCGCCTTTGTCCTCATTGTGACCTATTTTGCTCTTACTGCAATATCTTTGTATCATCGACCCTCATTGAGGTGAGGGCTCCCTATTCAGCCCCGCCTCCGATTTTGCAAAAGGTCATTTTATAAATTGTCAGACGATAACAATACAATCCATGAAGGCAATAGTATTGAATTAAACAGATTGTACTGTTTCTAACCCAAAGATTGTCCAGGAAGGTGATAAAGAATCAATCAACACAGATTCTACAACCTAGTGTGGGTACAGACATTGCCCCCACTCTTCTCTATCTTGTGCCAAGGTCCTCCAAGCTCTGGATAGGATCTCTAGCAATGCTACCTGCATTCCTCCTAATAAAGGATACCCACTTTAAAGAGCCTGGGACCAGGAGTCTCCATATCCCACAGTTCATTTCACCATTAATAACAGAATACATAATTATATCTCCCATGCCCAGTCTCAAACTCGTGACCCAGAGATCATTGGCTAAGTACCAAATGTAGTAAATTACAAATATATATATATATATATATATATATATATATATATATATATATATATATATATATATATATATATATATATATTCAGGAGTATTTAGATAAATATAGAAATTAATACTTATTTATATATTATGATAGGCATCTTTAGATTAAATACCTTGAAAAGGTTACATTGACTATATTTCAATCCATATATCACAGTTATACAATTTTAGCATAAATATAATTTTAATAACAATGATTCTTACATAAATAAATCATGAATAATAATAAAATTCATAGAATAAAATAAATTAAAAAAAAATAACAGTATTTTATTGCCAATTAATTGATGAATCCAATAAAAATGTTTAAAGGCTTCTGGAATCATCATAGGCAAGAACAACATCCCCTCTTTTTTGAATCACATTTATTACAGGATATGGCATCGATGCCGGAGGGAGTGTAAATGGTAAAAATGGAGGATGAGTAATTTCAGCTAAGAGACTGTTTTCGGTAATCCGAACTCTGGCAGCTTCCACGCTGTTTGCCACTCCTTCTGAACCCCATAGTATCTTTGGTAAAACCTGTAGCATATCTCGCACATCCACTCCACCTTAAAAAACAAGACAAAAGTAATAATTCAACTGTTTCAAGAATGTGAACCCTTTGTAATCAAGGAAGAAAAAAAAATGTTGAGGTTTTACTTTTCAAGATTCCAAGAATCCAAACTTTTCTTTTTTTATAATGATATATCAAATTTTTTTTTGTAATGATATATCAAAAAGCTACTTGATCTTCCCTTTTTCCTTTAACAAGTGAGGTGCATCGCCAACATTTTTCTCTGTAATTTTTCACCCTCCTAATGTTCTTTCTATCTTAAGTGTATTTGCTTTGACACTGTTCTTTTAGAGCATTTAGTTTTTCAACTGCCATCTTGGGGAAACGGATCCCAATGATTCAAAACCAAAGTTTTCACAATTTTGTTAAAAATAATTTTGACATTTGTTAATTTTAAGTTGTGACAATGATTCAGACCAATATCTTTAATTCAAAAAAGAAAGTAACTAATGCACATAAATACCTGTTATTAAACGGTTTTCACATTTATGTACTGGTGTTGTTGCAACAAATGGAGCCCCAAATGAATTAATTTTAGAAAGATTGGAGCGATGCAATAATGATCCAATGATATAACCATCCTTTAGAAGATTTTGAGATCCAAGAACTGGCCCTAGTCCACTGAAATAAACATTGATTGATGAAACCATTACCTAGACAATATAATTTAGTAAAATATCAATACACAAAGCTCATACTGTCAAATATTGCTGAAAATTATAATTTTTTAGCCTAAATGCATGTCTATTATTTAGAGATATATATAGAAGTTTTAAATATAAAGTTTTGAAAAAGGAAATGCCTATATAATAATTGTGAAGTATAATTGAAAGTAGAACTGTATAACGATATATATATATAGTGAAAGTATAAATAAAGAAGCATGATATTATGCAATATGAGCTCAAAGATAAAGCAATATAATCAATCATAAGTTAATATATGAGTATGTTGAGAAATTTTGACCCAGAGTTAAATAAGAATGTTTTTTGTTTTTTTTACTAATTACTTTACCCAAACCAATCTGCAAAAATTAATGTGTCTTAATATTTAAGAAATAAGAATTCAACATGAACCAACATTCATCTATAGATTTTTAGAGGGAGAATGAATTTATGTGCTCCAATTAGGCTAAAATTTGCTTTAGAATTTTCATTATCCTTATAACAATGCTTATAGACACAAAGAAACATTATTAGAACCAAATGAGGTAATACTACAAATATAAAAATATCTAACAAAGTAACAGTTGGTATCTCAGATAAAAGATTATTTAAAACTAATTTATATCTTTGATCCCTGTTTTAAGTATGAATTCTAATTAATTTAAACACAAGTATGTCGAGAATACCAATTTATAAAAAAGAGCATAAATTAACAACACATATAACAAAAAATTAATTATACTGGGTCTATCTGATACCTTACAATGGAAACATAGTTGTCATCTTTGTCAGTAACGCTGACAACGACACCAGAAGGAAGGGGCCAAGACAGTTCTTCTTTTCCTAGAAAACATAACACTTATTATCATTGACCAGTTTTTTAATAAAATTATACGTTTAATTTGCTTGTTTTCTTTAAAAAAATTATTTTAATCAACATACACTTACTCTTATTTTTATAGAAATGTTTGAATATTGAAATTTATTTGTTTTTCTGGAGGCATTTACTCTACTGTTACTTTGAAAAAATCTATCCTAAAGTAAAGGGTGGTCCAACCATAATGCACGATGTTAATTGTATTTATTATTTGTGTGTGACTCTTATATGTTACCATGCACTTCGGCCTAAAAAGGCCCATTGTGCTCGAGTCCTAACAATCCCTAGCCTAGGTCCACCTTCTGAGAAATTTTAGATAGTCTTTAAAACTCAGTTCTTGAAGTTCCTTGTGTCCTCCAGGGCCAAGGTCAAATGTTCTCTTTCGACTTAGTGCTTTGCATTCAAAGAGAACGTGCCAGGGGGTTTTGTCCTCCTCTGTGCACCATCTGCACCGATGTTCTTGTTCAATCTCCAAGCGATGCATATGTTTCCTGAGTTTACAGTGCCCAGTGATGGTTTCAACCATACTCTTGAGGTCGATTCTCGACATGTAAGCGGCTTCTTTCATGATTTTCTCAGAAAGATTGTCGTTGGGATCCTTTATAAAAAGTTTAGTGGGCCTTATAGTGGCCCTATCCCAATGCAATTTTATCTTCCTCTTGGCTAGTTTATTAATTGTATCCTTAGCTAGGGAGAGAGGGTACCCCACACCATGGTTCTGGTTCTATTGAAGCAATTTCTGCTCCTTTCTTTGCCAATTTGTCGGCTCATTCATTTCCTGGTAAATTACTATGCCCAGGGATCCAAAATATGTTAACTCTGTTATGTACAGCTAGTTTATCAAGTCTTATGCAGCATTCCTCCACTAATCTGGATCATATTACTGCATTTTGTAATGCATTGAATGCTGCCTGACTGTCAGTAAGAAAATTAATTACCTAATTCTTGTGGCCCTTCATAGCGAAGGCACCTGCAAGTATTGCCCATATTTCCGCTTGGAATACAGTAGGTGTCATGCCCAGAGGTAGGTAATGGCCTGTGCCCAGGCAGCCCCTAAACCAGAATCCCGACCCGGCACCATGCTCCCCTTTGGATCCATCCCTATACACATTTAGAATATTGGGTGGGTTAAAGCAATCATTCTTGCTTTTGCAAATCGCCTGTATGTTAATTGTAAATAAAACAAAAAGTTTTCAGAGAATTAACTTAATATTTTTTATTATGATAGAAGGATCTATGACAATTATGTGTGAAACAAAATATCAGCCAAATGCTCGCCACGGCTTCGGTGGCATACTTATATCCGATGGTCCATATTTTCAATGGCACACTTTCACCTCAGTGGATTCGTTAACAAGCAGAATTGCTGCATTTGGGCAAATGAGAATCCACGAGTGATTGTTGCGTCATCGGGCCTTCTTCGAAAATGAGGTCGGCCAAGCAGTTACAGTGAATAGTGTTCGCTATTGCGAGATGATAACGGACTTCTTGTGGTCAGAAATTGAGGATATGGACCTAGATGATATGTTGTTCCAACAGGATGGTGCCACTTGCCGCACAGAGAGAGAGAGTCAATGGCCGTGTTATCTCACGTCGTGGCGATGTTAATTGGCAGCCATGATCATGTGATTTGACACCGTTGGACTTCTTTCTTTGGGGATATTTAAAAGAAAAAGTGTAAGTCGATGAACCAAGAACAATTCAAGAGCTAAAGGATGAGATAATTCGGCAGATTAACGACAATGAACCTCAATTATGTCTCAGAATCATTGAAAATATGGACCATCGGATATAAGTATGCCACCAAAGCCGTGGCGAGCATTTGGCCGATATTTTGTTTCACACATAATTGTCATAGATCCTTCTATCATAATAAAAAATATTAAGATAATTCTCTGAAAATGTTTTGTTTTATTTACAATTAACATCGTGCATTATAGTTGGACCAACCATTAAAATCTAGTTGTTTTCTAAACAGAAGTGTATCTTTCCAAGAAAATACCCTCAACACAAAATTAAAAATTGCTAATGACTTATTTTATTTGAAATTATGTTTGTAATATAATTTTTATTGGTCCGATTTTTTACATGATGTTATTATACGTTTACAATAGTGTCACATAACATTGTAGAAAGTTTTATTGAAACATATTGATTTATTCCTAAAAGAGCATGGTGATTTTTAATTAACTGAAATTGTTTTAATAACCAAAAGTAATTAATATTTGTCCATAAACCAATCTCAAAGAATATATTTACAATTATGTTATAATAAAAAACACATTTCTTTTCTATCTCTTTTTTAACTCTTCCCCTCTTTTTCACAATCACTGTTCTGTCATGCATTTATCTTATAAATTATCATCGATTCATATCCGATCGATACAGCTGACTATCTAGTTTCTTTATTTCATTTCTCTATTAATTAGTTCATGGAACCTTTTTAAATTACAATATTTTCAAATAATCAACTTACAGCTTACTTGATTATGTCACACTTGCACTTTTTTAACACGAGCAATACCTTCTTCGCCCCAATATCCTAGCTAGCAGTCCATCCAGATGAACGATCTTAACCTTCCATGATTCCATATTTTAAACCATTCCAAGATAAACCTTCATATTCGCTATATTAGATGATTGATTGTAGTTATTGTGGTATAATAGCTTTTCCAGTCTATCTCCAGCTTAAAAGATATTCCCTTCTTCAATTGCTAGGTTACAAAGTCGGATGAATTCATGAGCTGGAGTGTTCACAAATAATCAATTTAGAATCTAATCAAATAGCAAGCCATGGTTAGCCGTATAATGATATATAAATGTTTATTACATCATAATAGTTTTTTTTTATATTCCAAATTACTCCAATTTCAGAATGTTTAAATATTTATGCACTAGACCCTTAGTTCCCAAAGTGGTTCAGGTGGCGGGGGTCTACATTGGCGCGACAAAAAAATGGTTTTAATAATTAGAATCAGTTTGCCGTTGGTACTTCGTTTATTTCATTGCAATAATTTTCTAGGTAATCCTATTCTGTTAAAATAGCCATATCTTGTTGAGTAAGACCGCCTTACGATTACTAAATCTTCACATTTATTGTAGAGTTTTGGGAATATGGTAGAAATGTAGCTGCAGGGGTCCACCGGAACCAGCTAAATTTTAAAAGTGGTCTATGAGAAAAAAAGTCAGGGAACCTCTGCACTAGACTGCTCAATGTTGTAATATTAAAATACAAAATTAATGAACTGGTTATATAACTAAGACTCATGAGACTTCTTGTTGTACTATTGAATAATACTGATATAAAGTTATTTTATATGTTTATGTAATTTAAAAATAATTTTATGTTCATAACAGTCTGAGAATTATTTAAATCAAGGAATTACCTATCAAGAAATCAGCCAATTCTTGGACTGAAAAACTGTGGCTGAAATTGGAGTCCGCTAGCGAGTTGAGAAGGGAAGGTCCTGCGGTGCCTACGCCAGAACTAATGAAGCGGTAACCGTCAGCGGTAGCCTCGCTGCAAGCTTCTTTGTTCAGGTTCAGCTCAGAGAGACTCTTTGAATCAAAGTATTTAGTAAGTTCATCGTATAATCTCCCTTTGTATAATGCTGCAAAAATAAAAACAAAAACTTTTTTTAAAAAAATATTTTAACAAATAAATCAATTCAAATACTTTCCTTATCGAGTGCTTAAGAACTCTTGCGTAGGCAAAGATATCAGCTAAGTGGATCAAAAAGGTTAATGTAGATTTTTAAGAAAAAAATGTTAATTTAACTTATCTTTCGGTTGAAAAAAAAAATACTATAATTAATCTGTAGCCAATATATATTTTAACATATAATGGCGTTAAATTTACCATAGCTCTAAATTCAAATTTCTTTATATAGTCTTTCTAAGCATCAGAACGTAACATATCATTTTTTTTTTCCTTCGCAATTAATAAAATGTGAGAAATTCGGTTTAAAAATTAATTATTTAACCATACCATAATTATATTTTGGAGAAATATATAAATTAAATATAATTTTGAGTATTATTAAGATTATTGAAAACATTGAAATACAAAATACATATGTTTTTTTCCATTATACAGCATAGAAACCTAGAGTTTCTACTTCTTTACTTATAGTACATATTGGGTTGTTTCTTAGGAAAAGTGCGTTTTTATTATTTCTATAATTCAAAGTGGAATTAGAGGTCTTCTGATGTTTACTACGTTTATGTTTACAGATTGTAATGAGCTATTATGAATCCTCTTTTTATTGATACTATTTACTATCACTACAATTGAATAAACATTGTTTAGAATGCCATCAAATATGACCATGGTAACAAGCAATTTCATGCAATTTTTTTTTGTTTTTTTTAATGATTTTAAACTTGGACACTCGGGAGCAGCTAAAAGAAACATTACCACCAGGTTCGGGGAAGGGTATTTCAACACAACACTAGGAAACATCTCCAACAGATTTCCATCTGTTCAGAAATTTGGACAACTTCCTTATGGGTAAAATATTTGAAAATGATTCTGAGGTCATAAACACATTTTCAGAAACTATTTGATCACTGTTAATGATCATTAAATAAATTGTACTACTTCTTGTTCACGCCATTAGGCGTTCTTTGTAAAATAAATCAATTTAATAGTGAAACAGATTCAAAATCACGAATTACCCTCTATCTAGTGGATATTAGAGGCAACTAAATCTTGACTAGAGATAAGATCGCGGTCTCCTTTCCCCCACCTTTCTCCAGTGTCTTGATGCTTCTTGGCCGCCCTACGAGACAGTCGCCTTATTAGCATATATGTTCAAGGTTTTTACCTTCCAAAATTTGCTCAAGGCAGTTGCCTTCCAATTTTTTAATTTTTCATGGTTTTCCATTGAAAATACTTTTACTTGCAAATGAGTATAAGATCAGCCAGAAGAATTCTCAACCGATTGGCTCACCGCTCGAAAATCGCCGCCTAACTTTCTCTGGACGGACAAGTGCATTTGGAGGCCCAGGGAAGGTTTGTCTGTACGACTGCATGATCTATTGCCATGGTAAGTCAACTTTTTGTAATTGGTTTAGATTTCTTCTGACTATTTTTTTTCTTCTCTCTTCAATTGCGAACCATGTTCAAATTCCTTCATATACAGTCCTACCCGGAGCGTAATTGTTATTCAGACGAGGTTCCGCTTCGTTTCGAATTACAAAGTTAACTTACGAGCTTTGACTCAACATTTCTTTTTTACTATATTTTATTTATTTAATTTGAATAGTTTTCTGTTTTAATTAGTTTAAAAATTTAAGTTTTGGTTAAATGAATGAGAGAAACATTGTTGCAATAATTGTATTAATATTTATTTTGAAGAGTGAGTTTAATACTTCGGATATTGCTCCTAATTGTATACAACTCATGAACTAACTATAGGCAATATCTGAACCCTTACCTTGTTTTTTTCCCTCACTTGGACTTCCAGTGGGGAGACAATACACGATCACTGATTGTGTTTTTTGTGATGGCGAGAAGACATTGCAGATAAATCAATTATCTTTTATTAACCTATAATTTATTCTTTCTCGTAGGCCCAGAAATAACTGGCAATTGACAAGGGGTCAGAGATTTATGCCTGTTGGTCTTTTTTCCTTTATGGTGTCGCTCACCCGAACAATCACAAAACCTGAATTTTTTTTAGTTCCGGGATTGAAAATTTGATAACAGATTGGTAAAAATTATTAGAAAAGGAGGGTAAATATTCTTATTTAATATAAAGTTGTTTTATCAAATAACCCTAACTTTGAAAACGAGCATTTCACATGAAACGACCCAATAGTTATTTTCTGAGCAAATGGCTTAACCAATTTTGAAATCTGATGCTCAAATTACTTGTCAAGATCTCAGATAAAAAAAATACCTTCAATTCCTTTGTCTTGAATAACAGCAAGAGTCTCAGCAAGTTGGGGTGATTTTATCATAGTTCCCAGTTTTAGGGAGTTTAGCCAACTCTTGAGGTCATCATTGGCGTTTGGGGAGAGGTGTTTTAGCGACAGCATTAGGCTTTGCGTTACCGGAAACCCTTCCCTATAATAACAAAACCACACTTAGATCAGCCAACAAACTTTTTACAAAATTTTAATGACTTGTAATAAGCATTAGTGGCCTTAATTTCAATTATTGAAGAAGTTACTAACTTCTTCAAGCTAGGTGAATTATTATTAAGGCTGAAAATTAATAATATTTTTCGGACACAATATGTTTTAGAAAAACATGAAATCCAGCTAAACTATCACTTATTTATAACTCAATTACATTTTTCCTTTTATAAAAATATGTTTTAATAGGCAAACACTAAAATTTTCATTTTTAAATTTAAAAGAATGTTTTTTTAAATTTTTTAAAATTAAAATTTAAGATTTTTTTCTAAATTGGGTATGACGAAAGTGTTCATGATATAGTTTGTTAGAAATAGAATTATTACCCATAGACCATTAAAGGCTTCAAAATTAATTCAATCAATTGTAAATAAAATACAAGTTTGTCTTTCAACTAATTTTTTTAATCTAATTTTCATAACTTCATTAAAATAAATATTTTTTTTATTTATACTTATAAATGAACCACATTATAATTTTAACAAACAAAATCATCGTTAAGCATTATTGGGGCAGTGAAAGAGAACAAAATTTGTAAGCTGTCCAAAATATGGCTAGCACCTGATGGTGTTACAAAAGTCTTAGAATCTGGCGCACAGTGGTCGATTTTGTTATATTAGGGGGAAATTTCTCAAAATTGTTGGTAAATGATTTCAAATTACCTAAAATTATTTATTACTGTATCACAAAGTTACTAAACCTCTTATATCAAATAGATTGAAGGTTTAATGATATATAAGGATAGACCTAAATAACAAATATCATAGTTCACATATGATATAAAAAATATATTTAAAATAATCGCATAGTATCTTATATCTATAGTCCCCTACAATTCAAATACTCTATCCAATCCCAGGGCACAAGATCTCGCCCTTCTGATCTTAATATGGGAATAAAAGTAAGGCCATGACATCAGCCGCGTGTATTAGGATTTTGTGAACACTAGCTGGCATCCTAAATCAACCGTATAATTCCACAAAAAGTTTTGCTGTATCATTCGAATATGTTCGGAATCCTTTGGTATTGATTTTGTAACCGCATGAAATTGCTAATAAAATATAAGAAAACCCCCTTATAAGGTTTTCGTCTATCTTCGTAATTTCAGCAGCCTTTTGCGGGTCTTTAAACATTTTTTGGGCAAAATGTTCCATCATTGGTGTTGCCACCACCCTTTTTCACAGTGTCTATAAGTAACCCGGGTTCTCGGCAAAGAATAGAAATAATTTCTTCTTTTTTAGCATGAACAATAGCTTTAATTTCAGGGCCCCTTATCTGCCATACTTTTAAACCTAAACGATTAGATATGTGTAGCATACACTCGAAAAACCTTATGTGCGCATGTAATGTTGATAAACCATAGCTGAAAGTATTAAAGTTGCATGGTTGTTTCCTGACCTTTTCTAAATTGTTCATATCTTTTGACGCTATCTCACATATGTAACACTTTGAGTTGACGGATTGGATGCAATCGCGTTAGCAACTTTTCCATCTATCATAGTTTTTAGTAAGGTGTGATTTATGCTAATGCTTTTTCCTTGAACACTTACTAGAGTTGATCTAAGATCCGCAATTCGTCGTTCAATATATTCCTTTTCTTGAGAAATGACAAGTTGTAATTCTTTAATGAACTGGATTTTTATGGGCATGCAAAATCTCGTTGATGATGTACGAGGATTCATCAACACCACTTTTTCTTCTTTGTCATTCCTTCATGTTAACTTTATGGGAACAACAGGTGTTAGCAGTAAATCTGAATCTGTTGCTTGACAACTTTCATGAAATTTTTGTTTATAAAGGGAATGATTAGAGCTGCTATCGAAACCCCACTTGTAAGTCATTTCCATGTTACTAAAACCTTGTTTAATTGCACTTGATATAATTTCCTCCTGGATGATAGTCAGGCGTTTGACCGTATGATTTACTAAACTCTTTACTAAACTTTATTTCACCAATAGTTTCATTTACATGGATATCCTCAGGATAGCAATCTCATTTGGCTTTCAAAATCTCATCATAGGAAGGATATAAGTCACAATTGTTGTCTGTTCCTGATTTTCAAATTTTAATATATTGAGACTTGGTCTCAATCATCAAAGCTAGGGCTTCATCGGGCGTGTATTTTTTAATGATCTTTTGAAATACCTTGTCTGTTTTAAATAGCCTTAGTTTTCGTGGGCTTAGCGTAGTCGCCTTGTGAATAGCTCGTGCTATATTTCTATCTCCTTATTTTGTCAAACTTGACTGAGTAGCAAAAACTAGTTCATCCGGCAAGTGTATAGATACTAAATCTTTTATTCGTCGCCTTTTTGACCCTAATTGACAAAATTTTAAATTCTTTAGAATCTTGTTGCTGATTAGTGGCTCACATAAGTTTCCCTGAGACTGATCTGGAAATATTTCATCTCTCAACCAGTCACTGTTCCGATTTAAAAAACACTTTTTATTTTTTCCACTTGATATCCATCGTAACACAAGTTTATTAGAAAATAATGAAATTTATTTTAAAATTTGCTTTTCTAGGAATTGGGTTTTTTTTTTGTTTAACGTAATTAACCATCAACTTTCTGGGAGAAATTGGAGAAGTAATTGCTCGAGAAACCAATAAATCTTTGAGAAGAAGTTCAAATAGTTGCATTCTCATAGCAATCGCTGTAAGATCTGTTAAGAAAAAAAAAAATTAGTTCCGAGGGTTTACAACCCATGAAATTTAAATATTACAAAGTGTAGATACTGCATTTTGATATTATGAAAAAATGGGCCCGAAACCAAGGGTACTTTTTTTTCCCACACCAAGAAAGAACAGTTGAATGGAATTTTTAAGCATTTTTTTCTACATCAGTAAAGATCGTATATTCTTACCAAAACACGTTTAATATAAATTAATAATATATTATTTGCTTACCTAAAGAGCCTGTAAACATGATGTAATAACACTTTTTCCTTTAAAGGCAACCACAACACTTGTTTTCACTTTCCAAACACAACGAATGATAGCTACTTACTGGAATGCCTGAGCGATATTTAGCTAATTGGCTTGTTTAATAACTCAGCACATGGCTTTCTAAATAGGTCCATTGTTCGCGATTTCTCGATTTTTTGTCTAAATGGCCGCGTAATTAAGACATTTCGACCACTGTGTGACGGAAGGTTAAACAAAATTTCGTTATCGATTTTATTTGATAAAAACAATTTTGAATAGACAAAAATATTTATGTAATAAACCAAAAAATATTGAAAGTTATCAATAAGAAGCACAAATAAAATGATCTGATTACATATTGCAGACAAAATTATTAACCAAGTGGTTGAAGAAGTGGAAGTGGTGATAACTCTTCACTAACACCTTATGCTTTTGGGCTATTATATTTTCAGTGACTTTTTTTTTTTTTTGTTACACACTCAAAAGTTAGAGATATAAAGAACATAAGCTATCTATTATTTGAGAATCAAAAGATTAAACAAGTTTCTCTATGATAACTGAAATGCACAAGAATGTCTTAGGAAAAGTCATTAATTTTATTAGATTAATTAAAGACATGACTGATGAAAGTGCAATTTAATAACTTCAAAAAAAATGTTTTCTGTTAAAAACTATTAATGTTACTTATGAAGATAAATCATGTGATTTCTCCATTGATTCAGTAGATCATGTTTAAAAAAAAAAACTGTATTGATCATTTCCTCATAACTTTAAATTTATAACATCACACATCCATCCAATCATGTCTTCAATTGTTAATTGAAAAATTCCACAATTATTCTGATTATAATAACAATTGAAATTACCTCACCTAGCTATACGTTTTGCAGGTTCAAGGATGATACTCCATGATTTGTGACCGAATGTACTATGAGCCTCATAAAGTGCTAACATCAACTGCGGAACTATAACTGTTCCAGCTGGAGGCCAGGAATCCAAGCATGTTGGAATTTTTTCAGCCTTATGGTTATATATTAATAACACACCATTTCTATTAAATAACAAAAAAAATATAAATATATGCATGATAATTTTAGACAAAATATAATCTAATATTTGGCAATCATACAAGACTGAAAAGACAAGAAACTGCTCGACGTTTTCGCCTACTTCAACACTTACTGGACAAACGCTCTAAGCTACCAATTAATTACAAAAGACTTATTTACATGACAGTCATCAGACCTATTTGGGCATACGGAGTTGAGCTTTGGGGCTCTACTAAACCATCCAATTCATCTCGTATCCAATCCTTGCAATCCAAAATCCTTCGTAAAATCCTCAATGCTCCTTATTATGTCACAAACAAACTCATCCATCATGATCTTAATATCCCATATGTTACTGATTTGGCCCAAACTAGATACCTATCCTTCCATAACAAGCTCCATACGCACTTGAATCCGCTAGTCTCTCAGCTTGCTTCCCATACTATTCCTGATAACCCTCCGAGGCGTCTGAAAAGAAGATGGCCTCGAGATCATCTACTATAGAACTTTATTGGAGTGCTATCGATGGGTAGTTTCTCCACAAGTGTTTTCATGTCATATGCTACATTTTTTTGCACATTTACTTGATATAATAATGTATTATAGTTGTAAATATCATTGAATTAAATAAAAAAAAATAAAAAAAAATATTTGGCAAAATGCTTAATGAGGAGGAGGAGGACGAGACAGTCAACAAGCACCTCAAGGAGTAAGTGACATGGAGCCTCCAGAAGAAGAAGAGATAAGAGAAGCTATAGAGAGAATGAAAAATTGCAGACCAGGGGTCTTGGCAGTGACAATCTACCCCCAGAGTTATTTAAATACGGCGGAGAAGAACTCATAAAAGAACTGAGAGAGATATTTTTAGACATTTGGACCAACAAAGTGATGCCTAGCTCTTGGAGGAATGCATTAATATGCCCAATTTATTAAAAAAAGGAGATCAGCTTAACTGCGATAATTACCAAGGAATCTCTGTTCAACTGCTCAAACAAGGTCTTCTCCAACACACTGTATGTCAGATTGAAACCATATGCTGAGATACAAATTATTTAACTAATAATAACCAAATTATTTAGTCTGTAAACAGCCTAACTAGGCTCACTTAGCTGTTTTAAAATGGGTACCCTTAATTGGTGGAAAACATGGGGTTGAGTGTGATCTCAGACAAATCACTTCTCTGAACAACCATTGTCCAAGAAACAGTGCTGAACCCAGAAGTACAAATGTTTTTATAGCCTTGATATCTAAGATGTAAGACAAAACAAAAGTGTACTACATTGGTTTTATAACTATATTAATTAATCTTGAATATTATTAGTTTACTTGATATATAAATGTGGAAGAAAATGGTCCTGGTGGAAGACATTGCAGGTCATCTTTGGGGGTTATGATGGGGTCAAGGGTTGATAAGTCACTCGACTTTTTTAATTGATAACGAAAAGTTGTGCATAGCCACCTAATAGAATACATTGATTCCATTCAACCTGTACTAAGTAAACCTATGATCATTAATTAAAACAAAATTATTAGATGCCTACCCTCCTATGCCTGTTAGGTGAGGAAGAACAACTCCAAGACAGATAGTAACAGCGATTGCAACGTCCACTGCATTGCCTCCTTTCATAAATATTTCATTACCAGCTTCAGTGCAAATCGAACGTCCAGCTGCTATACCACTACCAAAAGGTATCTGAAATGAAAACGTTTATTCTTTAATAAAGAAATTAAAAAATAGAAAGAATTAAATCATGAAAATTGTCTCTGATAACTGACCATGTTGTAGAAATTATATTGAAATTAATATAAATGTGTCTGTTAATGACTAAATAAATTTTATTCATATTGAAATAAAATTATATTAATATGACAGAAAAGGTTTACTTACCTCTCCAGGATCTTGATTGATGGCAACACCTAGACCAATCGTAATAATTAAAGTTACGATCCCAAACGTCCCAACAATATACTTAAATCCTTCATCCTTAAGGTTTACATTATGAAGAGGTGTCGACTCATTAGTAATGTATGATGCTAAAAAAAATATCCAAAAAAAGATTATTTTAAAATTTCAGAAATCTCTGCCTTACTGATGATCTAGTAAGATCCTGAAATATGAAATTTTTAAATTATATCAATCAAAAGCGAAATTCAATGTAATAATAATAATGTGAATTTTATAGTTGGTTTCTAAGCATTAGTTATTACAAAGTCTACTAACAGATCATCACTGTGGTGCCTCAAAAGGTAATATGGTAATATTCCGGAGTGGAATAATTTTTATTTAAGTTCTTAAAATACTTTTGTTAAATATTGAGAAAAAACATACAGATGAGAAGAATATTAATCAATAAATAAGGCACCAACAGGAAAAATTAACGAGTCAATTTCTTCTATTACTTTTAGTTAATAAACAATTTTCTTTTAATTACTAAAAGTGCTTATTTCAGAAGAACATAAAAATTGAAATTATTAAAAATAAAATTAAGTTTGATTTTATACAAAGATACATATTATGGTTTTTTTCCTGTTCATATCTGTTATTCTAAAGGGACTTAGTCCCAGAATAAAGTTACTTTTCTATTCTATTCTATTCTAAAATTCAGATCATAAAATAAAATGAGACTATAAAATAGTTTGCTGAAAAATCACACCATAAAATATACTGGTACAGAGAGAAGTGTGATTTAATAAACAAGCCTGAACATAGAAAAAATAAATTGTACAACAAGGAGCAAAAGGCTAATAAACTAAAGTTCAGTTTCCAAAATTTCACAAATTCATCAAATAACTGTATTTACAGTAATACATATAAACTATATCAAATAGATATGTAAACCATGGGGATTATAAATAGTATACTGCATCTATAAATGTATTGATCAATTAAAAAGTACTGTTTTACTTAGAGAAATATTAATATATCTTGTTCAAACTCACCCCTATCAGCAGTATTTATGCTGTTTGAAATAGAAGCATCCATAATATAAATTGCGTTCCCTAGGCCGGAACTAAATCTGCCAATAGTTCATACCATTCTTCATGTCTCAGTATATTAAAAAGAGACTTTGACGAAGGCACAAGAAGGAAAAGACTAGATCCAATATACAACCTTCCTTCAAGATAGCCTGTATATCAAAACATTATTTCTAAATTGGTAAGTGTACCGTCAAAGAAATTCAACACACTAATAAGTATAACTTAGGATTTATTATATGAATATTGGATATTTATCTATGAGGAATGTTTTTTTTTATCACCTTGAATATTGAAAATTTTAAAATAATCCATATTTTGTACCTTTTTAGGAAGCAGCTTTAACATTTTCACAAACAAACCCGCTAAAGTTGATTATACTTCTCCATAAATTTCATGTTTGATATTTATCTTCAAGTCTATTAAATTCTTCCCATAGCTCATTTTTTCGCAGCCTTTTACTTTCATTATGGAAGTCCCACAATATATACACATCCTCCCAGGTCCCGCAAGTTGTAGGTTTGTACTAGCAATCTGTAGTAGGGCATTGTCATAAAATACAAAAATTTAACATGCTAAAAACTTGACTAGTAGATAAATATCTAACATAAAATTGATAAGCCAGTAGAAAACCATATTAGATGGTTTATCTGTAAAAAAAAAATGAGATCTTTATCTCATTCTTTGTTCCAAAAGTGGTACAATTAGTTCAGATCGTTTCCCAGTTTCCAAAAATAAGGTTCATATTGATCCTATGATGGTACTTTTTCCGAATGTCAAAATGAATAGAAAACCCCCGAACCCCCACCTCGTCCTTTCCCCTCACTCAAGTAAGTTCACCTTGGACTTCCGGAGAGGAAACATTGTCTATATACTATCAGCCGATTGTGTTTTTTGTGCCGCCGGCACCCAATCATTGAACTGTTCACTCATGGTAAGTTCTTGGAATTGCACCATTCTTCATTATCAGGTACCTTTAATTAATTCTAATAATCAAAGTCCTTGATATCGGGAGAAGACATCGGAGATAGTTCTTGATTTATCATTCATGGACATACATTTTTTTTTGTATATTTTAATTTAAATTCATAATCATTTGTTTCTTTATTTGACTTAACGATCTTTAATTTTGTTCTATTAAATGACAGGCCTGTCAATAACAGTTAATTATCATTTCATGTACTTTAATTAGTTTATTTTACTTCTCTCGTTCAATTAAATTTAATTATGTTCTCAATAACTCTGATTTATTTTCAATTATTTTTATTAACCGATAATTTCTTCTTTCTCATATAACCGGTAATTGAAACGTGATCCATTTTCCTCAATGGTCTTTGTCTTTGAACATTTTGAATGAATAGAGTTTACCGGTAACCCATCGATGGAAGTTTGTAAACAGCATTTAGTGGTATTAAGGACACCAAGCCTCCGGTCTCGTTATGTCATATTATTATAATGAAAACCCAATCTCCATTGAATAGTGGTTTGCATATCTTCTAGCGAGCGGAATCCGATAGCGGTGATCTAATTAAAGCATCAATAATGAAATTTACAATAAGGCCCAAACTCAACTTGAAAGATCTTGGGTGAACGTGACTGGCGAAAGTGATCAGCGATAATACTTTTGATCAATACTTAATTAAAGCAATTATAATTGTAATAATATTTTATTATGATTTTTACGGGTGAATTGAAAGTAGGTAGTCACGACGAATTCCTTTAGATAGCATTAATGCAGTGCCGTTAATTGATAAGGCGGGTCTTCGGGATTTCTCTCAATTGCCAGTCAACTGTGAGGAAAAGAAAATTTGTTGTTTATGGATCTACTTGCACTATTATTAATCTTTTTGTAATAGAATCTACTTGAATCATATGCTATCCGATCTCAATTACAACATTGTCTATCGGCAGATTTAAGGATCTACTTGCACTATTATTAATCTTTTTGTTACCTAGTGTGAGTGATAACCTTCCACTTAGTAGAATCTACTGGTATCATATGCCATCTGATCTCAACTACAACATTCTCCATCGGCAGATTATTTCGAATTCGTTCTTTTATCCATTGGATGAAATTCTTTAGTGTTCAGTTTAGAAACTTACCTAATTTTCAGAATAGCTTTAGACGTAAGTGAGAGTTTTAAAGCTTGCCATTTGGAGTGAACTCGAGGACTTTTCATTTCTATCCTAGACCTTTGTTTTAAAATGTATATTTATTTATAACATTAAATCTTTTACTGCTTAAAAAATAGTTAGATAAAGATGATATAAAAATGGTAGGATTAAATCGATTGTTGATTGGGACCCCTTTTGGACAGCAGCGCTCTCCTGTGCCTGTAATCAAACCTACTCCGTATCATTACCGTTTCTCTCGGTCGTCTTAAAGTAGGGTTTGAAAGGTGACTAAAATAAAAATACTTTTAATATAATTTATTTTGGAATCCTTTTTAATCCTTTCTGAGAAAGTTTATAACCATCAGTTAAGACCTAAGGTTCATTGTTAAACTTAGAAGTGAATCTCTTAAAGATATTATATCTGTAGTTTTTGTTTATTGTTTGATTGGGATTTAGTGATTTAATTCAGGCATATTCATGCTAATTAGATTTTGTGAACTTGGTACTTAAGCTCTCAGATGTGTGTTACAGTGCTTTCTTTTTTTTTAAATTTATGTATAACTCAATTACGAATACCAGTTGTACCTGTGGGTAAAGTTGAACTTCATTTATTAGTTGTACTAACAAACTAATAAATGAAATTCACCCTTACCCAATGTTTTTTGTTTTGGATTTATGCTTTCTCTAATTACATTCAGTTTGTTTTTTTAGAGTCTTCTCATTTTGTCTCAACTTATAATGTTTGTGTTGTTCTATCACCAAGGTTGGTGTAGGTTTTACAATTTATAATATTGTTACTGTCTTAACAAATTTATTAATATGAAAAACGGGTGCGAAAATCAGAACACATAACAGAAAATATTCTTGTGTGGGTGTAATTTTACTGCCTACACTTGGTATTATGTCATCCAGCAATTAGGATACCTGAATTTTGCTTTTAATACAGGTTACACAATCTCCTGGTACTTAACAGCAATCAATTTGGTGTACTTAACAGGTGTCGATAAATATATAGTAGACCAAAAAAAAACAGGTTATTTTGTTTAGTTAAAATTAAGTTTAACTTTATTTTAAAATCACCATGTTCGCTATTCTTCAAAATTATGTTTTTATTTTTTAAAAACTAATGCTATTACTTTTTTACCTATGACATATTTTATAATGTTTATAACCTGTTATTCAAAGGCATCCCTCTCTCAGCTTGTTTAATGATGTATCTTTAGATTTTATTCTTAAGAATTTTATGTAGTCCTATTAACCCTTAAAGCGGTAAAATAAAATAAATTAAAACTACAAAATATACAAATTTTACTTACCTAATTGTTGTGAAATAGAACTTACAAGTGTGAGAAGACCCTTAGCAATTGGCTCAATAATGCTTGACTTGCCATAACTGGGTAATGTGGTGCTATCATGTCACTTGTGTTAAGTGTTAGGAGTTTACAATACTTCTTCAAGGTTAAGGAACACAATTTTGCTTTTCATTTAAGCTGAAGTAAAATATTAGTTTATTTTTAATTGTGTGTTAATAATAGTGCATTCCTTGTTATCTTGTAGATCACAGTTTCTTTTATTGGCTATTTTTAAAAGTAAACATTTTGTACTTAATAGTTTCTTGTTAAAATTGATTTTGAAGTTAAGTGTCGGCTGTTCATATGGATTATAAAAAAGTTTATATCTACAATTCATCCTGTAGAGAATATATATTATCTTAAATATTAAAATATTAATCTTCTTTAAAATTAACTATGAGCCATGATTTATTAACAGATATTGAAATTTATTGTTGTCTTTATATGTTTATTGCATATAACATTAAGGAAATATTTATAGTTGTTTGTAGTTTGTAATTGGCCCACACAAACTTAAGAATATTAGATGTTGACGTACAGCTCATCAAACTCTAAACAGATTACTTCATAATGTTTTCATAATTTAGTTCTGTATGTTTCATTATATTTTCCTACAACTGTTATTTTCATTCTCTGAGAGGTAAATTATTATTATTATTATTTCTGAAAAATTATAGGAGCTCAATATGTAGAGTCTTGAGGTAATGATCTCTGGATCTCAAATTTATAGCAATGAATCAATTTAGTGGGAGTTGGAGTTCCTCATGGAGCTCTGTAAAGTAAATACTCTTGATTCAGTAAAACCTTATGATTGATTGTGATCTTGGTCAAATCACCATGCATAATCAATCGATCGCTTCAACCTTTTTCAAGGTTGAAACTGCCTCAATCAAACCTTTTCAACAGTACGGTTTGATTGCAGTTTATGTTGACTACCATACCCTCCCCTTTCCCACAGCCATACCATATCAAATAGCTAAAACTATGGCCGATATTCAGTTTAGATGGGAGACTATTTAATTACTATAGCCAGTTTTTATTTGTGTGTTTGTGTGTGTGCACATGGCAATTTATGAAATGAAATAGTGTTGGGAGGCTAAAGATTTCAGAAAAAATTATATTTTAACTCGTAAACCCTACGACGTTATGTGTTGTACATACAAACAGTATTAAATACAGTGGTATATAATTCCTATTGTTATATCATTTAATGTAAATTTTAGTTTGAAAAGTTTACCTCCCTAGGTTAATTAATATTTATATTGTTTTAAGATACTCAATAAATTTATGCATTATAGGTTTTCCTTTCTTTTTAGGAATGGAAGAAACCAAAGAAGTCGTTATAACTATTAAACAGGAAGCAGTAGATGATTATGAGGAAGAGACACTTGAAGAAACAGGTAGGTTGTGCAATATTTTTGTTACTGTTTTTGATTTCTTTTTAAAGTTTTCAACTAGACAATCATAATAGATGTTAAATACATTTATAAATTTTTAATGGTATTCATGATGTTTTTCTTTATTTCAATTTATTAGATAATTGGTAGAAATATTATATCATTTTTAATGAATACAATGCAAAATTGATAATACCAAATAAAAAATAAAAGAGAATTAATAATAATAATGGATACAGAGAACATTGAAATAGAGTACAAAAATAAACAAACAGATCAAATATCATATCTCAAAGGCATATAAATTAGACTTGATGTTATTGAGCAACCGTTAAAATGGTAAGGTGTATCGAGGAGGCAGTGGATGGGTTGTAATTATGAATATGATAACAAATTGAGAAGGCAGTCGGGAGTGGTTGTCATTATATATGTGACTTAGCTATCAAATATTTTATAGTCACTTGTTTCTTGTTAATTTAGCCCTACATTCTAGGTCTATATGTTGGTTTTCTATGAATTTTATTTTGTTTTTTTAACTATTTGTAAGTTTTCATTCTAGGCCATCTTCTTCATTATACTTTTTATCTTCTCATCTGGGAGGATTGGTTTACATATTTATGAATATAACCTTGAAATAGAATTTTAAAAAATCCTTTAAAATTATGGGTGTGTAATTCCTTATTAAATGAAAAATCTTTAATTAAACATGATGGCGAAGTTTAGATAATTAATGTGTTTTCTCATGTTTTTTTGTGTCTGTCAATAAACACACAAATGAGATACTTATTACCTTGAATAATCATTGGTTGACCGTATAAATATTATGGTGGAGAAAATGATCTGGATGGAGGAAAAATAAATTCTTAAATGTGAGCAACTATTAGAAACCAAAATTCCGACCTACATTGGAGGCCTTCATCTGGGCTTAGTCATGATTGGAGCGGGAGGAAATGGTTATTATTCATTAAAACCTGTACCACTACGACCCATGAACGAGTCTGGGGGTTCAGTACATGGTTGAGACTGTACTGTTTCATGGACAACGGTTCTGCAAGGAGGTGACTTGTCACGCTCAACCGCCAGGTTTTCCCCCCTTATTATGGGTACCCTATATTTATAATATTTTATAGAGGCTGGGTGAGCCCCAGGAGGGTCCTAGATCCTATATGATCCATCTCCGGCGGCAAACATACTAAATAAAAGAAACTGCCCGCAGCGGGATTTGAACCAGGATTTCCGGCATGGCAAATCAGTGCTCAACCACTGAGCCACTCCGCTCCCAATTATTAATTAGATGAGTGTAAAAAGATGTTTATTAATGAAAGAGACCTAATATTTAATTTGATAAAATGGATTTAGTTTTTAATGAAATGAATTTATTAATTTAAGCATTCATTTTTTTGTTAATATTTGTTTTCTTCAGATTATCAGGAAGACGAACTATATGACGACTCCTGTCAAGTCGATGAAGAAAACTCAACAGGTAAATTATTTTTCTATTCTTATTATTAAAAAGTTATTAAATATATGATAAATTAAAAAAATTCAAGCATCCATCCTTTATTTTGCAATGTCATCCTCTGGTTTGGATACTCAATTCGCTGTTGTGTAAATAATCTGAAAATGGATTAGGTTTTCTAATTTCTCTCACCAACTAAATTCACACACTACTTTATTTTTGTAACAATTAGAAAATAAGGACAGTGTTTAATATAGAAAAAGTATACAGTTATCCAGGCCTGGAGGACCATGTTTAATTTAGAGGGGGTACTTCATGTTTACATTAGAAATGTGTTTCCCTAATCGGGGTATGGTACCTCTGGTATGATTTAAGTGGACTGTATAATTAAATTGTGAATGAAGAAAATAAAATACATCATAATAGTACATAGTATAATGAAAAGAAAGAAAATTACATGATTAGTATAGTAATGAGTATTACTGTCCATCTTCTCTGGGGATGGCTATTTCTTGGGTGGTTGTTCCTGGTGTGGCTGCGGTTCCTCCTCACCCTGCTGGCCCTATGAGTGTTCTACTCCATGTGTTGATGCACATCCTGGTTCCTATTTTTGTACTGTACTCAGCCCTTCCTAGTGTACTACTGAACTGTCCTAGATGGTCATTTTGTACCCAGAGTTGGCCCAGTTAGTGAAAGAGGGCTCTGCCTCTGGTACAAGGAGGTAGGTGTGGTAAAATATGGAGAGTGGTTGTTTTAGATTGTACAGACAGTTTAATGTGAATATAAATGAACGGTCCCCGGTTTATCCAGTAATATCTGTTTAGTCCTTTTAGTTTATATTTCCACATGACATCTGTAGATTTCTTTACAACCATCCTTAATTTGGTCTACTACTACTTCCAATCTTTATTTTGTCTATAGCTAGAATAATACTTATCTCTAATAGGCTAAAAAGCAGGTAATATGATAAAACGGGTACTTTTCTTTCATGTGTTGAAAGATTTTTTTTCTTATTACTGGTTGTGATTGGTGTTTCTTAACTAAAAAGTTAACTCTTTAAACAATCAAAGATCATTTTTGTTGTTATTAAATTTAAACTTTAAAAATATACGACAAATTATTATAGAGTATTACATACTCTCTTTGATTGGTGATGGACATAGGAAATGAATGTATTTTGCCAGTTTCCATCCATTATAAATAGCAAAGCAAACTGAATTATTGAAACTGATTAGAAATTGAAATAATTTTTTTTAAAGGAATGTAGGATTCCTGAGTTTTTCAAAACCGTAATTTTATGTGGGAGTGTATCTGTCATCCTAAAGGAAAGTAAAGCTACATTTAAAATGATCCTTGGTCTAAAAAATTAACTTCTATCTCCAAAGGACACAGTTCATTGTTTCAACAGAAACTGAGATTTTCAATTGAAAACCCGGAGCTCATATCTGTTGAGTCAATGGACTTGACAAAAATAAAGAAACAGAATGACATTGCATGTTTTATTATAAGTTTTATTGAAGCTGTACATAATGTTTTATATTAATAGTAAATACATTACAATATATTTAATTAACCAAGCTTAAGGGAAATAAAGTTAAATTAATCCGTTCGACTCTTTTAAACAATTATGGAAGGACATCTTATCATGAGGATGTTACAAGAATAGAAGTATTACAGAAATTTGATTAAATAATAACATCCCCCTATTTTATGTTTTTTTTTTTTTTTTTTATTATTATTTTGCATTATTGTGTGATTTCTAGGCCACCATATGCAATCAGAAGGGATTAAAATCAAAGAAGAAGTTATTGATGATGATGAGGAGGAAGAAGTTGATGGTTCTGAAAATTGTATGGTCATTTTGAGTTTTGTAATATCCTTCTATTGTAATTATTATTATTTTTAACATAAGCAAAATAAAATGTTCCAGCCGTCAAAAGCTGCCATGTTTGGATAGTTGAAAATCCTCATCAACAACCTTTGTCTGAAGAAGGTATACATTTTTATGGATATTAATGATTGAAATGTCTTTTTCATAACTTGTTCAACAAAAGTATTTCAGTTTTGGAATAGTTACCCTTTTGTTTCAGATGAAAAAAAAGATGATTCGGAACTAAAATTAGCAGAAGGCCCCATTTCATCTGAAAGTGTTAATGTTGAAAAAAAGAAACCACCTAGAAAAAAAAAAAAAGCTGAGAAGAATCATCCTTGTCCTCATTGCGAATATAGAGCCCCTCACCCTGGACAACTTAGAGCACATATTATGTTCAAACATACTAATGAGAAGCCTAGGCAATGCCCTTTCTGTGACTACAGAACTGTTATGGGAGGCCAGCTCAAATCGCACATAATGGCCAAACACACAAATGAAAAACCACATCATTGTAAATTATGCGATTACAGGGCCACACAATCTAGTCAACTCAAGTCACACATGATGTTTAAACATACTAATGAGAAACCTAAGCAATGCCCTCATTGTGAATATAGGACTGTCATGACTGGGCAACTTAAGGCACACATAATGGCTAAGCATACAAATGAAAAACCTCATAAGTGTCCTCATTGTGAATATAGAGCGACCCAAGGTGGGGATATCAATAAACACATAAGATCAAAGCATAGTTCCGAAAAACCATTCCAATGCCCATTTTGTGACCATAAAGCATCGCTCTCGGGTTCCCTTCGCAAGCACATTATGGCAAAGCACACAAATGAGAAGCCTTATCAGTGCCCTTATTGTGAATATCGAGCTACTCAGTCGGGACAGCTGAGGGGTCATGTCATGTTTAAACACACTAATGAAAAACCTCATCAATGTTCTCACTGTGGCTATAAGGCAACTCGTGCCGACAGCCTCAAGAGTCATCTTTTGAGGAAGCATCCTGAGTTAAACTCCATGGAAGAATCTGAAGTTACTTGTGATGCATAAGAATTTATGTTTCAATTGTAACTTAGGAGTTTTTATTTTCAGTTTTTTTCCCTTCCCTATCATCAGAAATTAAAGGTGGCATCTCTAGTCTTGTCCCTGTTTACGCTTATTCATTGTACATTATTGTAAGTATTACATTTTTAACAATTTTTTCATCAGTTTTTATTCATTATTATGTTTTTTATTTATTAATATTTTTCTAAGTCCAGAGCTAGTTATCCGTGATTGTATTAATATTATTTGTAAGTTTCTTTCTCTGATCTTAAGATCCCTAGTTCTAATCTGGCAGTCTCCGATAAATTATTTATTCTGTTAACAGCTGTTAATCAAACCCTCGGGATTTACATAGGCATATTCTTTATTATTGTTCAAACCTCTAAATTTTTAAATGTTTGTAGACTAAAGCCTCCAATTTGAAGAAATAACAATATGAAAGAATGAAAATAGAAATCAAAGATCTAGAAGAGGGGTCTTAATCTACTTTAGCATGTAGATCCCCTTCTAACTCTAGCCATTAAAATTTGTATTAATTGTTGTTTGACTTTCATAGTAAAAATATTTACTAATTAATTCTTGATTATATCAAAGTTTTATTGTTAAGATTGTTTTGCAGTTTCAAATTTAGTGAATTTTGATTTAACTTTAAAAATTAAAATAGTTAATTTTAACTATTATGCACAAAGTAACTCATTTATTGACAGTATTTCATATATTAAAATAAAAAGAAGGGATTTGCATACATATTCAGGTGTTAGCTACTACAGTTGAGTAATAGTATTAAATATTTCACACTATACTATAGTATAATAATTATAAAACATTCCAATAACCATCATAACATTTTAAGTTTAAATAAGTTAATTTAAAAACTTTTATTTTATTTTTTAGGTAATTGAATCCAGTAATTGTTAGTCTGGTGATATCGTTGGTGAAAGGTACACATTGAACGCAGTAAGTTATTTATGGTTGTTGTTTATTTATGACTCAGTTTCATCAGTCATTCGTAATTATCTTCGTAGAAGAGAGCGGTAATGTTTAAGTATAGGAAAATTATTTTTTTTTTTACTTAAAAGAAATAATATAAACTACCCTGAATTCTGTCCTGATTCATTTCGTAGGTTCATTTATTTTTCTTATGCATCATGTATGGCACTTACTTTACATGAAATCCTTCTACGGTTTTGTTTAGTTAAACTTTTTTTTTAGAGTTTATTTTCATGCTACAAAAGAAGGTAAATGTACATTACATACATACTTTGCATGTTACACAGATGTATCAAAAAATTACTATTCTAAATATTGTACCAAGCCAGCATTTGCTATATTATTGTTAATCTTTTGTACAATGGCATTTTCTATAGAGGAAAGAATTCATGGTAGAAAATAACAATTAACTACTTTTATTACATAAGAAATTTTAGTAGGTGACTTAGTGTTCCTCTTTAATGTCTTGTGTAATTGTTACCAAAACTTTAGTCATAATTCATTACTAAATTATATATATTTAGTATTATAAAACATATAATTTATATTTTATATATAATATATAAGTATTTTGTTAATTTTTCAAGTTTTTAAGAATACTTAGTTAAGTATTCGTTATTTTGTTTTCTGTTTTCGAGCTTTTTAATTTTTATATAAAAATTCTATTATAGAGATTTAAGAGATCAAACCTTAAAATTGTACAAAAGAATTAGAGGAGTTAGTAGTAATACTCAATTTCATAAAATATTTAATTATTTTTAAAAAAATGTTAAAGAAAATTTTTTTTTATTTATTTAATTTAATGATATTTACAACTATAATGGTATTATATCAAGTAAATGTGCAAAAATGTAGAATATGACATGAAAACAATTGTGGAGAAACTACCCATCGGTAGCACTCCAATAAAGTTCTATAGTAGATGATCTCGAGGCCATCTTCTTAAAGAAAAAAATTAGAATAAATTTGTGTCTAAAATTTCTTAGCCAACTGATTTTAATCCAAGATTATTCATTTCATATTTTTCTATAAGATTTATTACGTATTGCTCAAGAGAAGCCTTCTGTATGAAATGTAAATGTTTGGCACGTATTCAGTTCTTTGATTTTAGTAATGATGCAAAAAAATCATTTCCTCTTAGTCTAGACCTAATAGGGCTCATCCTTTTCTTTATCTTAAGCATTTCTGCCCTGGCATGTCGGGGTCAAACTCTTCATCCAAAGTGTTGCCATTGCAGCCAAGCCTTGATATTATCTTTTCATAATGCTTGTGTCCATTTCCGATGTCCCATCAGCCATTATCTGTTCCTCATCATGCTGTGTTTTGTCCTCTGCTCTCTTGCTCACGACACAGTGAAGGATCTTGTCTCCTATTGTCATTTGGAATTGATCATTTAGTTCCTCTATTCCTCTATGGGGTTATCCAATTGTGGCTCCAATAAGGGCCACAATTCAGATCAATGACTTCAATGAGAATGTCCAACACTTGAGTTGTTACTTAATAAAATAATAATAGTTCTTGATATGCCTGGGGCGACTTAATAGAGCACTACTGAGCAACATTGGCAGAGAGGGAAGAGGATTAACTAAATATGCTTTTCAAACATATCGTTCATTTTCAAATAGTTTATTGTAATAATTACAGCAAAAAAAATTAATTTTATAAGATTTTTCGACATTTAACTTTTGGAGAAAGGATGTTCAATTTGATTTAAAAAAAAAAAATGTAATTTTAATGAACCCAACCCAGAATTGATCCATCCCTCAACAAATAATAACTTTGCGAAAATACTTTTGTTACTTACTTATCTACCTTCCTAAATGAAGTGCATACATTTGTTTACAGGAATGTCTTCAAATTTTAATAACAAAAACTAATGTTGAACCATTTTGTTTCACCTCTATAGCATCCAGATCAAAGAAACAACTGTGAGTTCTCTTGTTGATCTGAGAGTTAAGTATTTTAACTGCCTCTTGGAACTAATATTAAATGTTAAACAATTACTGTACAACAATATTTCTTAAATTAAGGAATGAATTAAAATACTTAAATCAAAGCAAATTTTGTTTTTTTAATGAACATGGAAAAAAGGGTATTAATTAAATGAGAGATTAAGGTATCCTAAACAATTATTATCCACATAGCAGTACAACGCCTTCCGCTGGTGCTCCTTCAGCTGGTGGTCGTAGCGGAACCCTTTCTGGCATAGCTTGCAGGAGAAAGGGTTCACACCAGTGTCAGTGAAGGTGTGACTCTGTAGGCTGCCTGCCCTTATTTACATGTACTTTTCCGCATAGTTTGCAGGTGTATTTTTCCTTTTCTAATATGCTACCTGCTATGACTGACACTTTTTTCTCAGCCTGTTCTTCCTTTAATGGAAACCAAGAGAAAACAAATGAAAAATAATAATTTTATATTATTTTATTTAGAATTTATATTGAAAATTATTACTTATTTTATAATAATCTAAAAGTATTATGAACACTTTTATATTATAATATTTATATAGGGTTGGCAGGAAAATGAATCGGGTTTGAAAATTGAAAATCTTATTAGTCGTCATGGGGTTGTTAATATTTGGCCTCCACAGGAATAGAACAAAATTTATCTACCATATTCATTAACACTAAAATCCATCAACTTTTAAATTTTCTTAGTTCGTCTAACTTATTCATTTAACTGTATCTTTAAGAAGTGAATTTATGGCCAAACTTCTATATTTAAACCGTTTAATTAGGTGTAGATTTCTTTGTAAATAGGATATAGCATGCTAAATGAGAGATTAAGGTATCTTATACAAGTATTACCCAATCGTCCTCCACATAGCCATGTCACAGTAGGGCTCCTACCTGTGGTGCTCCTTCAGCTGGTGGTGGTAGCGGAACCCTTTCTGACACAGCTTGCAGGAGAAGGGATTCACGCCTGTGTGGGTTTAGCTGTGGCTCTGTAAGCTGCCCTTATTACTGTATAATTTACCGCAAAGTTTTCTTTTTTCTATATTTAAACAATTTAATCGGATAAAGGTCTCAAATGTTGAAGTAGAATGTTGAGAGGTTTACTAGTATCTAAACTTATGCTTAGTTACTAACAATGAGTGATGAGGTTTGAGAAGATTTCTTTGAAAGTAAGATATATAGCTCTTTTCACTGAATTTCATCATTTTTTCAACCAATTTTACCAATCAAATTCAAAATTTTTTCAACCGATTTCATAATTTGTAAGATTTTGATGTGTGGTTGTCAGGAAAACATATAACACAGATTTGGATATATTAATTATTACACGTACTACTGACTACTGAGGATATAATCATAAGGAGGTAAGTATATATTTATAAGTGTGTATATATATATATGTATATATAACTTACGATTAGACTGAAATAAACACTTATAAAAAAGGGGTTTTAGGGCAGAGTAACAACACACAGCACGGTATTCAGAATAGAACTGAGTTTATTTATCTCTCTCTAGTATATATAGTTACATCAATGTTTATAATAATCTAATCTTAATACTATTGACTTAACCTACGGTCTATTTACATTAACTTAACTCTATTTACACCACTTAACTCCCCCCCTCCAGTTCCTTCTCCTGGAGGAACTAAAACACACAAAACACTCCTAAAAACAAAAAATGACATCTATAAAAAAGTCCAAAAAATTCATAACTTACTTACTAGATCTTAAAACAGTGACAATAAAAGCATAATATAATCTTTGTAAACAGAAAACGTTAGGCCCTACGATAACTTCTATTAACGTACTTAAAAATAAAATAAAATAAAATAATGTAATAACTGGAATTAAAAAGTAAAAACATATAAGATATTACAATTTTTGGTCGCACAATTACTACCACTATTGGGTCGCGCCTTCCGGCTCGCGTTGAGACACTTTGTGAGGGATTCGAAGTTCTTCTAAGTGGACAGTGCGTACCCTGGACGGATAATTCGCATCCCGAATTGTGAATAAATTATTTTCCCTAACGGCAATAACTTTATATGGTCCCTCGTATCTCGCTGCTGTTTTCGTCCGCGCCGTCCTTAATTTGCGGTAAACGATAGTCCCCAGAGGTAGTGGCCCCTTCGTGTACACCCTAGCCCCCTGATTAGCCTTGATCACTCTGACTTCCTTTTCCCGAAGTAACTTCGCACGTACCCTTTCCCATGTTGCCCGACGCTGCATTCGCGTCCGAGCAATCTGAGCTTTGAGCTCGTTATTATTAACGGTAATCAAGTCCCCCCTATCACGACGCGTTTGTCCAAAAACAATCTCTACCGGAGACAATCCCGTTGTTGAGTGTATAGTGTTATTATACGCTATTACCGCTCGCGGCATGGCGTCGTATGGTTCCAGCTCCCTTCCTAATTTGAGTAACCGAAGGTGCTCCCCCAGGGTATTGTGAAGTCGCTCAACCGCACCTCTACCTTTGATGTGATGTGGGGTATTGAAACGCCAATTGATCCCTAACATTCTGCTCTCCTCCCGAATCAAAGCGTTGTCAAATTCCCGACCACAATCTGACACGATTTCCTCGGGTACCCCATAATTAGCACACCAGTTAAGAATCCCGTCCCATACAGCGCCCGGAGTTTTTTCCTCTACGGGATACGTCATCGCTAGTTTGCTGAGGATGTCGATTACCGTAAGCCATGACTGTCCTTCATTGGAATAGAGATCCACTTGTACCGTTTTAAGAGGTTCTAACGGAGTGGGTGTAACTACTTGTGTTGCAACCGGAGGTTGCCTGTCGTACTTAGCCCTCTGACAAATTGAACATTGTGTTATGTGCTCCCTTACTGTACGACTCATATTTTTCCAAAAATATAAAGACTTGAGCGCGCGCAAGGTCTCTTCAATTCCACGATGATTCGTTTTGCCCTCGTGATGGTCACTAACGATTTGGCGTTGTACCAAGGGATCGGAAATCGTCTCAACATGCCGTAAGCACCGCGTCAACGAGTATCCTACCCCTATCCTCTCCTGTCGCCACGGCCGTTTTAATTTTTCTGCAATGACCCTGTTCCCTACGTAGACGTAGCAACTACGACCCGGAACGCCGAATTCCGTGAAAATATGTTCAACTTCGGTGTCTTCAATAGTCACGGGGGTGCGCACTAAAATTATTGATAATCCCTCATACGTGACTAATCTGGGATTCTGTGTGGACCTGAATATAAGTTGGTAACGTTTGTCATTGATAATTTCATCAATCTCTGGTAATTCCCGGGAACGCTCTGTCGACGCCGCGCTCTCTTCTGACACCTGTCGAACCAAAGGCACCATCCGGCCCACTTTCCGACCATTCCCGTAAATACCGTAGCGCGAAGGGCTCCGCAGATGTTCCTTCCCCCTCTTCTATGGCGTTGATGACAAGATCCCGGGATAACCAGTCTGCGACAGCATTTTCCACTCCCTTTTTATGGATAATGTGGAAGGTATAAGGCGCCAGCCGTTCTTTCCATCTCGACACCCTTGCTGAGGATTCTTTAAGCGTATCTAGATAAATGAGTGGTTTATGGTCTGTAATTAGCTCAAACTTCCTCCCATACACATACGGCCGGAAATATTCCACCGCCCACACTACCGCTAGGAGTTCCCGTTCTATGGCACTGTATTTCTGTTCCGCCCCGTTCAACTTGCGGCTCGCATACGCTATCGGTTTCTCACCCTCTGCGAAATCTTGTGATAACACCGCCCCGATAGCCACTTCACTCGCGTCTGTTGTGACCTTAAACGGTTTCTGAAAGTCCGGAAAGGCTAGTAACGGTTTCGTGGTCAGTATTTTGCGACATCGCCTGATACTTTCCGCTTGGCTCGAACCTATACAAAATCGTTTTCCTTTTCGTAAAATTTCGGTCAGAGGTTGGGTTAATTCGGCAATTCCCGGAATAAATCTGCGATAATAATTAACCATCCCTAGAAATCGACGAATCCCGCGAATATTGGTGGGTAGTGGAGCTTCCTGGATCGCCTTAACCCTCTCTGGATCCGGTTGAACTCCTTTCTGGGAAACCACATGACCTAAAAACTTAATTTCCCGCATACCAAATTTCGACTTCCCTCGGGTTAACTTAAGACCAAATTCTCGTAGCCTGTCAAATACTCGTGCCAGGTGCCTCACGTGCTCCTCTTCCGAACGACTAAACACGATTAGATCGTCCATATAGACCTGTGAGAATTCTTCTCCCAGTCCTCTCTGAAATTCATCCATGAGCCTTTGGAATGTAAGTGGGGCTCCTTTCAGACCAAACGGCATTCGAACAAATTCATAGTGCCCCCGTTCCCATGAAAAGGCTGTTTTACCTATATCCCCCGTAGCCATTCATACTTGGTGATACCCGCTTTTAAGATCTAATGTGCTGAACACAGTAGCCCCCGAAAGTCGATCCAGGATGTCTTCAACTCTAGGAAGTGGATACCTTTCATCTGTGGTAGCTTCGTTGAGTTTCCGGTAGTCTACCACTACTCTATACTGCTTTGTCGTGTCCCCTGGCTCAGTTTTCTTTTCCACTACCCATAGCGGGCTGTTGTAAGGTGAATTGCTATGCCTAATTATTCCTTGTTGCAACAATTCTTGGAGCTGTTTCCCAATAACCTCTCTCATTGCTTGGGGGTACCGTCGGTCTTTTACATAAACGGGAGTGTCTGTTTTGAGGGCGATTTTATGGACCGTTTTCCCCGTAGTCGGTAGAACTTCATTTTCCCTGTAAAATAGTTCAAGGTTACGACTTACAATTCGGTCCACCGGTCCCCTCTCACATTCCACTGCCCCGATTTCGATACCACCTTTCTCCTTTGTTGTGACCATTTGATAGTGAACCTTACCAATTTGATACCGCCACATCAGTTTTTTCACCCGCATTCGGAGACCCGTTTTCCGCAAAATATCGCACCCCACAATGAAATCATATCCCGGCATGAGTTTTTCCACGATATGTACTTTAATTTTTTCAACTTGTCCCGCTAATTCACTGAGGTCAAGATAAACCTCTCCTAAGGTCTTAGTACGCCCGCTAACCGTAGAGATCGTACATTTACAATGTTTTCGCGCGTCCCATATACCCAAGTTCACTGCCCCATTCTTACTAATTATTGAGTTTGTACTCTCTGTGTCCAATAGAAAAAACATTCCCGATTCCTCTAACTTCGCCACGGGCAACCTAGTCCATTTTCCCTTTCTCCCGGTATTATTAATATCTAGATCACTCGAAAGGTTGCCCCCCTCATTACCGTACCCTCAATCAGAACGCGGTTGTCTCGTTACTACTGTGACCCCAGAGGGACCCCCCCTTCCTGAATTACTTCTACTCACCTCGTGTCTACTTGAAGCCGGCGTGCTGCGTCCCGATCTTACACTTTCTTCCCCTGAAGATTCTCCACTGGGATAGTAGCCTCTGCCTCCGCTTCTTCTGCGTGTCTGCGAGTCTCGCCATTCCTGATTAGTGATCTCCATCGGTTCGGGTTCAGGTTCCCTCCTGTTCCCTCCTGATTTCCGTCTTGGACACTCTCTCGCTACATGCCCTTGTCTGCCGCATTCAAAACATTGAGTGAACCGACACTGAGCTGCTACGTGTCCTGTTTGATTGCATTCATAGCAACGTCGCTCCAACCGCTTTTTCCTCTCCTCCGATCCTCTGCTAGGTCGATTTTCGAAGAACTTATTGCTGCGCCTGATTGGGCTTTTATGTTGTCTTCTTGTAGACCTCACCTCGGTCCATTCACCCTCGCACTTCTCTCGCCTAGCTTTATTTCTGTCGTGTGCATCCACTAAATCGTGCGAACATTCTACAAAGTCTCTATCGCGTGGTAGAGACCCTGGTCTGTCCATATAGTGATTTAGCTGAACCTTAAGGAGACCACGAACGAATTCCAGTCTACGGCCGCCCTCCTCTTGACCGAAGGTCTCAATCATTTTCTCTACTACCTTATTATAGAGGACCAAAAGTTTCTCCGCAAACTCGCCCTCTGATTGTCCTTGGTTCCGTTTCGCTTTTACCAAATAAAACATATCCCTTTCTGGCGTCCATCATCCGCCGCCATACAGCTTCTTCAACCGCTCCTTTAAAATGTTCCATTGAACGGTCGTATCGCCTTGTATGGCGTTCAAGATACGTCGCGAGATACGACCAACTAATGCTGCTTCTAGCATTTTCACATCTGATTCGAAGATAGTCCCGTTGTCCTGTCGGGACGATATAAGCGTCATAATTTGATCAGCGCCTTTTATAAAATGGTCTAGATCACCGACTGTACCAGTGAACGGTTCCAACTGGCCAATGACCTCATGAATGAAGGCCGAATTTTGTGTCCGTACTTTTACAAGTTCAATTTGCGCTGACTTCTTCGCCTCCGTGAGTTGGGCCATTAGTTGCGCATGCTCTTCCGCCGCTTTAGCTAGCTGTAATTCAAATTTGGCACGTTCGTTAATCAACTCGTCCGATTCACCCATCATGTGATAATTTTAACTTTTCTATCTTTAACGAACGATAACGAACAGAATTCCCGGGTTTCGGCACCACTTACGATTAGACTGAAATAAACACTTATAAAAAAGGGGTTTTAGGGCAGAGTAACAACACACAGCACGGTATTCAGAATAGAACTGAGTTTATTTATCTCTCTCTAGTATATATAGTTACATCAATGTTTATAATAATCTAATCTTAATACTATTGACTTAACCTATGGTCTATTTACATTAACTTAACTTATATATATGTATATATATATATATATATATATATATATATATATATATATATATATATATATATTATATTATATTATTGCTTTTATATTATTCTTGCATATATATGCAATTATATTATTCCATTCGTACCAGTGATAACATTTTTTTGTAAATTGATACTAATTACATTCAAACAACACTAACTTGGTTTCGCTTGTCTAGGGTGTTTACGGGTTTAAATGGGCAGATTTAGTTATCTATATTCACTGATAGGACCTGGAATAAATTATTTAAGTTAAATTGAAATTCTTACCTTGAGTGGATTAATTACTTTTATTAACCATTAATAAACCTTTTATCATTTATTTGAATTTAAATATGGGTCAACATCAGGAAATCAATAGATAAGGCAAAATACATTTTGCTAACATTGATTTATTAGTAACCCCAATTGAAAGCAATAAAAAAACAAATTGTTTTCAATTTAAAAACAATATAATGAACAAACTAATCTCAATAGAAAAATAATATAATGAACAAATTAATCTCAATAGAAAAATAATATAATGAACTAATTAATCTCAATAGAAAACAATATAATGAACAAATTAATTTCAATAGAAAAACAGTATAATGAACAAATAAAAGAAATCGATCTAGAAAATTTACATGTATCAAATATTAAATATATTTACCAATTTCTTACTATCAAATCTCCTTATAATTAAGATATAACCACCTAACATATTGTTACGGTCAGAGATAGAGAAAGGCCCGCTGAAGGGATTAAGACGAGCTGGAAGGATTAAGACAGATTAGACGGGGCTCGGAGGGCCAAGAAGCTCCCCTGTCATCATCAATTTCCAATTCATATTTAAATTTTTTTATTGTTCCAGGAATTTCACTAAAAACGATATTGGGATTGTGATTCCCATATTAAAGTTTCACACTGGTCTATTGTAGGATAGAGTTTTTTAACTCTTTGGATTTCTTCAAAGTATGGTTCTTTTTTGGATTTACAATCTGGTTTACAGTCTTACTTTATAATAATTTGGAAACATTCAATGTCCTGTGACCTGTGATTAATGAATTTAATTTTGATTTTACCCGTTGAATTTAAAATTATTAATTGGCTATTTTTAATATCAATTTTAGCCCTTAACTCATATAATGTATCCATACCAATAATTATTATGTTTTGCTTTAAGTTTGGAATTACGTACATATGGAAATCGTAATTAAAATCATCAGTCAATTGTACTGATATGGTAGTTTGAAGACATATCTTCTTGGTTTGTTTATCAGTACATATATATTTTGTACTGGCAGTTTGTTGTATTAATCTTTCATTAAATCTAATTTAATTAAATTGTAAAATTCTACTTGAATACATGTTATTTCTGATCCACTGTCTATTAAAGCGAAATGATTTTTATTATGTAATTTTACATTAATCTCTGGACAACCTGACTGTTTCGGAGTTTCAATTGTTTCTTCGAAGTTTTCGTTGGCCAGTAGTTCGGAGAATTCCTTACACAAGGAGGCAATTTTATTTTGTTCTAAAATAATTTTGGGATGTTTATTAAACTGGCTCTTGTCATTGTTATCTAGATGAGTTAGCTGGACAATATTTTGCATAGCGGATTTAATTATCCGCTCTTTTCCGAGTTTTTTGTCTCGTGATTACATTTGGTCGTTTCGTTGAAGTCACCCGTGTCATAACCGTTTCCATGATTATTGTAACCAGTTGATCCATTCCCTACTTCGATCGATTGCATATTGAATTCTTTACTTCGGTCAACTTGTTTAATATCAGGTTTTCTTTCTTGATTTCCTTGAAATCTTGGATATTCGAATCGGTTTGGACATTCCGGATCGTAATATCGTCTTTCATAATATTGATTTTGATTACCTCTATAATTATTCCTATTCGTATTAAATCCTCGATTGTATCCGCGATTATAATTATTTTGAGGATTGTTCCTGTAGGGTGGATTTTCTTTTCCGGGGATTACCTTCCTTTGGTATTCATCATTGTCTGATCGGCCATATTACTCTACCAGGTATCCATGGCTTATTTGTTGTCATTTTAAATTTTATGTAATCTCCAGGTGTTCAATCTATCAAATCTTTGGTATTTTTGTTATAATTTTTTGATACATTTTGTTGATAATTTGTTATACATTCTTTGTATTTTTGTTTATTTATTAATTTTGGTTGTAGTACATTTTTAGTGGCAGGTAATTTATCTCTCAGTCTTCTGGACATTAGTAACTGTGCAGGTGACACATTACTGATTTTACTAGCTGTTGCGGAAGTTTAAGAGAGCTAAGTAAGGGTCATCACCTGAGTGTGAGCTTTTAGTTAGCATTTGTTTTATGGTTCTTACATTTCTTTCTACTAAACCATTTGATTTATGGTGGTAAGGGCTTGTTACAGTATGAGATATGTCCCAACTCTGAAAAAAGTTACATAATTCTTTTGAAGTGCAAGGGGGGCCACCATCTATAACAAACTCTTTACAAATTCCATGTCGTGCCATTATTGACTTTAGATGTGTTAATTACACATTGAGCATTAAATTTATTTCCATTTAGTAACCAAACTTCTGGGAATTTGGGATTGGGAATAATAATCTACAACCAAGAGATACACTTGTTTGTCAAAATAAAAGAAATCTGCTCCACATTTTTCCGAAGGGCAATCACCTATTTCATGATGGATTGTTGGTAGCTTAGAATTATTTCTTTGAAAAATTTGACATGTTTCACAAGATTGTGTTAAATTTTTTATATCAGTATAAATATTAGGCCAAAATACCAGATTTATAGCTCTTTGAATACATCTATCTTCTCCAAAACGTCCTTCATGAATTATAGTTAGAATTTTTTATCATCTGTACGAGATGATGATTATCTTGTTCTTTGTTGAGGTTATCGTTGATACCATGGATTTCTTGTTGGCTGTACTCCATCCGTGCTGCAATCTGAATAGCTTTGTCCAGGGTGATATTTTCATCTTCAAGAAATCTCTCTTTTATTGTTGTGTATTTTGGATCCAATCCGACGATCAGCAAGTCTCGAACAATTGACTGCTGCAAATCTCCCTGTTCACTGGACGAAGAGAGGTTTTTTAGAGCAACGACAATTTCATGAATAGACTCACTGGGTTCCTGTTTTCTTGTGAACAACTTATATCTTTCCATAGCAAGGTGTTTTTTTGGTTCAAAATGCGAATTGAAAAGTTTAACCAAGTTGTCGTAAGTTGTTGGTTTCGTTGTAAATGATTTATAAATTCGTCTACCTTCATTTCCCAGACTAAAAAGGAAAAGATTAATTTTTCGTTCATCATCCTCTTTATATAGGTTTGATGCTTTTAGATAGATTTCATACTGTTGAAAATAAAAAATTGGAGAAAAAATTTATTTATTTAAATATGTACAAATAAAAACTTTATTATAAATAATACATGAAATAAGTATAAACTAATTGTGATATGAACTGTACAAATGTCTACGGACGAAAAGGCCCCTCCGTTTGGTCTGGGATGGTTAAATAGGATCAGCCATGCTGATGCTATTTCTCTAGAATTGTTTACTGTTTACTCTGGCCACCTGCATTTTAAAGTGCATAACAATTCTAGGTAATTGATTATGATTCTAAGATTTGTTTACTTATTTACTCGGGAGCCATCTGTAACTCCACCCAACCTTAAGTTTTGAATCTCCTGATCAAAACAAATATTTTACATAAAATAAATGAATAATAGTAGAGTACATATGACATAATGAACATAAATTAGAATTAATAATAACATAATAAAGATTACATAAATTAATACATTTGTAACATAATGGAAATAATTTTTAATTTTATTCAAAACTACTTTTATATAATCTACTTAATATTGTCTTATGATTATCTACAGGAGTGGTTACATTAGGCATATTTAGAGTTTCTTTAGTTGTTATCGAATTGTTTGGTAATTTATATTTTATCTTATAAATAATGAAAAGAATTATTATAATGATTACAACTGTTGATATAAATAGATAAAAATAAATGTTATGATGAGTAGCAAATGTAAGTATTTCTAATGGTGGTATAGAATAATTATTAGTGTTTATAAATGATGTATTTAAAATTACATAATCATAAAATGGTTGTGCTACTGAATGAAAATTGTGAGTATAAATTTTATTTAAATCCGAAAAACAATCTTCCTTATCAATATTAATTAAACTGACTGTAGGTAGAAATACAGTATTGTTTTTACAATTACTTATTTTATTTAAATTAACAGTAACATATTGTTTTAGAAATTCTACATATCTAATTTTATTGTGATAACTTAATGTTAAATTACAATTTTCTAATTTTCCATTTTGGATGATGGAAGATACACATTTAGATCTTATCTTATTAAGATTTATACAATAATAGTAATCAATAAACAATGTCCTGTGTACAGTTGGGATCTTTGTTGCAAATAAAGATCATGCCTCAAATTAATTTCGAAGATGGTTTGATTAATTACTTTTAGTATTGGGAGTAAATAGTATCCTTTATAAGAATCACCATAAAGTGGTAATTTTTTAAAAGTATGCATTATATTGTCTCTTGTTGAGCAAAAGATTTTACTGTTTGTCCATAAAACTTCAGGATTATTTGATACTAATTTTATTGTTTTTGGTAAATGTTGTATTACGTCTGTCATTAAAGGAGTATGAACTATCCCTAGTTTACAAAATTCTAGCGATTAGGTTAAACTTTTGATTTTGTTTAATAAAAATATAATATGAATATAAAAGTCATATGCCTTGTCATCTTCTTTTAACATCTTAAAGTTTTGTCGGTTAGTCATAAAATTTTTATTAATTGTTTCTATGTTGTTTATATAGTCCTCTATGAGTTGTTTATTAATATTGATCGAAGTCTCTATATTGTGTTCTATTTTAAAATTTTTCTTTTCTACATTTGAAATAATGTCGTCATAATATGCTTTGTCATCTGCATCCATATTTCCTGTAATCCAGCTTATAATATTACCTAAGCCGTTAATTAAACCCCTTTTATGGCGGTTGTTAAGTCCCCTAAAATACATCAAATGGAATTGTTCTTTCTTCAGTAATATTTTTATTCGTTAATTCGTGTAAGAGTTGTAAGTCATTAAGATATTTTTGTACATATAGTTCTGTTATATTAAGATCTGTCTTTTTATTATTTTCTGATATAAATCCAAACGTTATCTCGTTCGGAGTTAATTTTAAATTGTGATTTAATGCATTGTTGTACGCAGTAGTTGCTAGTTTTAGTTTTTGTAAGAGAGAATATGTTTTTTGTTTATATGAAGTTAGTCTAAGTAACTCTGTTAATGTTAAATGTACTCTATTTAATAATCCTAATGAATTTGAATGATTTGTTGAGGTATAATGTAAATTTATATTGTTATATTTGCAAAACTGTTGAACAAGATTATTTTTCATTTCTGTACCTTGGTCTAGTGTGATTTGTATAGGTGTTGGATAATATGTCAAATATGTTTGTAAACAGTCACAAATGTTTATTGCATTATGTGTTGGTATGATTTGTGTAAATAGTCTTTTGAAAAATGTATCGACGGCTGTAAATATGAGTTTGTTGTTGTATTTTAATATGTCAATCATTAATTCTTGAAATGGTTTTTCTGGAGTAGGTGTCAGTTGGTATTTTGTTTTAAGTGGTTTTCTGTCATATTTCGCTTTTTTACAAATTTCGCATTTATTGATATATTCCGTAATTTCGTCTTTCATATTCAGGAAGTAAATTTGTCTTTTTAATTTCTCGAAGATTTCTAATATTCCGTGTTGTTGTGTCTTGCCTAAATAATAATTTTCGATTGTTTCAATTTTTTCGTTTACTTGTTCAATGTCTCGAAGGAACTTTAAATAGCGTTTAATTTTTACTGTTGGAAATTCATTGAAATATTCATTATAAATTTTATCTAGTGTTTCCATATTGCTGGAATAGTAAATTCCATAGGTTTTGTGAGGTTCAAGTATTTGGTATAATAAAGTTTGTAAGTCATCTTTTTCCGTAAAAATTAGTTCATGTCTCTTTTTATTTCCGAATGGTTTTGTAAAGTTTAATTCGTCTTTGTTTCCTCTTTTAATAATTATTTGATGTTTTTCAACATTAATACATTTGTCAGGGTCACAGATTCCAAATTGTTCCCTACTTGATTCTTGAGAATGAATGGACTCTAAATCAGTTTGTTTATTATTATTTTTGTGGTAATATAAATTATTATTTGATAATACTTATTTCTATTATCCCTTATTCTATTTCTACATTTATAAGTTCTAATTATTATTATTATTTTCCTAATTTTTATTTTATCCATTATTTATTTCTATGAATTAAGTATCATTATTTTTAATACTAATTTTATTGAATCCTAATTTTAATTATGTTAAATCTAATTATTATTTGTAGTCCGATTCCTGCAGGTATTTTAAAATCTTTTCTTAACCTTCCCCAGAAGGTAATTGGGCACATCCACAGTCTTACACCTAAACAAAATCTTATGTGCTCTCATATTAGTTCCTATACCTAATTTATCTCTATTTAAATTTTTCATATTTATTTTCTTTTGAGTTTTAATATTATTAGGATAATTCTCTATTTTATTATTACTTATAGTATTTTTTATTTCCTTATTGTGGTCGATGACCATTCGTATTTTTTGTACACCACTAGCGTCCCTCTTTTTCAACACTATCCTTTGTGGCGAGTTGTAAGGTGAACTACTAGGTCTTATTATCCCGATTTTTAATAATTTTGATACCTCTTCATTTATTTGTTTTTTAAATTGTTCGGGGTATCTGTAATTCTGAGTATAGACGGGGTTATCATTGATTGTGTTTATTTTATGTTTTATTAAATTAGTCGGCTTTAGGATTTCATTTTCCTTTTTTATTATTTCGCCGATTTACTTATTATTTTCACGAGTTCGTCGGTATATTTTTTATTTATATGAGAATGACGGATCACGTTTTTTATTTCTTTTGTGTCGGTCATTAAATGAACTTCGTGATTTGTTTTTGTTTCATATATTTTATTGTTTATAGTTATATTTTTATTATTGCAATCAATATTAACGTTTAATTGTTGCATTTTTTCGTAACCCAATAGGATGTCGAATTTAGTCGAAAAAGGGAAAATTAAAAAGGTTGCATCGGAATTAATTCCTAACGACGGTGACAGGTTTAGGTTGACACTATGTGTACCTTCTGCTCTCCCGGTAGGGGTTTTTATTACCAAGCATGCCTCTTACCGCATCCTTGGGTACAATCTTTGGATTAATATAATTTTTGGTAGATCCCGTATCGATCAAACATTTATTATTTTGTTTGTCAATAATTCGCGGTAAATTAATATTATCCGATTCGTGATTTAATTCGTATTCTTTAATTGATTTGGCCTTGTCCGTTTTATTTTGTTTTATCACGTTTTTATTTCTTTATTTGATTCGTCTAGACCCGATCCGGCGGGTCGTCGGAGTGATGACCTGGTTCTAAAAAATGTTCAAACTTGTTTTCGAGGTTACTTAATTTGTCAGTAAGTGTTTGTATTATTACGTCTTTGTCCTCTTCAACTAGATGAACACGATTAGACACTGTTCGTATTGATACAGTTTGCGATTCCCCTAATTTTTCCAATGGAGGTTCAATTTGGTTTTGTTTATATTGTGCCGACGATGGTTTGTTAAAGTAACGATATTGGTCTTGGGGATCCCATTGTTGGTTATAAATGGGTTTTTGATTATAAGTTGGATTACTTGAATGATTATAATTTTGTTGATTGTAATTATAATTTGGATAGTTGTATCTTTCATGTTTATAATAATGCTGATTTTGATGATAGTTGTTGCGATTAGGTTCATACTGTCTTTGTGAATTATGTTTGTTAAACTTGAAATTTGGATCAAAATGTTTACCCTTATATGCGTGGGGATAGTTGACTGGAAGATCTGAATAAGGAAGGAAATAGTTGGGGGTGCAGTCATGTTAAACACTAAATAAGTGGGTACTTATTTTATTTTGTGCTGACGTTTACCCTTATAGTTAGAATTGGACGGTACGTTTTTTCTTTCCCATGTTGTCCGTATAATCGATGGACAATAGGAGATGCGGAATTTCGTAAGATTTCGTCAATTTCTTCTAACGTGTCGAATTGTAGATTTAAATTGTGTATGGCGTGATGAGATATCTGTCGGTCATATCTAGCCATCTCAGCAAGTTTGTCTTCTATTTCCGTGTCGGCATATACTCGAGCGTATAAATCGCAACGTTTTTTACTTATTCTGTCTAAATAGTCATGTGGGTTTTCATGCGCGTGTGAATTTGCATTTAAAATTTCAGCTATTAACTGTTCGCGAGTTCGAGTATCCTGATATTTCTTTTTTAAAAATTGTAAAATGTCTCTTACGCTACTAAATTCTTTGTCATATGTGGCAATTTTTGCTTTGCCCTTTAATTTGTTTAATAAAGTTAGTATTAATTCTATATAATTTAATAATGAAGAAAAAAAAAACCTTATTCCAGTCAACAATTTTTGTTTAAAAAAATTAACAAAAGATTAAAAGACGTTTCGACATTTATCTGTCATTTTCAATTTTTGTAGTTCTTCTCAAACATCCTTCAAATTTACAAGTCCTTCATTACTGTAAAATTAATAAAAGTACACTAAAACACAATAATAAAACAATTTGTCAAAAATAACCAATAACAATAAGCATAGATACCTTGAGGTCAAACAAATTAAAAAGTCAACATATATAAAGTCCTGGAACTCAACTTTCTTCCATGGTCAAATATACAATATGTATTACATTAAAAACCAAACTTTGAACTCTGTAATGCTAGATCAAATTAAATTCTTTTATAAATATAAATATATCAACAAATGTACTCCAAAAACAAACTATTATAGACAAATATGGTATTTATTTAAATTATTTCTATTCAAACAATTAAATTATTAAATTAATTTAAAAACATGAAATATTATTTAAGTATTAATTGGATTTTTTTTATTAATCATCTAATCTATTTGTAGGTTTTGGGTCAGGTTGTTTTGCTCCATCTACCCTATTTTTAATGGTTAACTTTCCATGCTCTATTTCTTTTTTAATTTTAAAATTATGGAGAATATAATTTACTTATATCTCCAGCTTCCTTCCTATCATTAACTGCATTTTCCAAATTATCGTTTATAAAAAGAGCCTCCATATATTTACGCCTTAAAGTATTATTTTCTTTATGTAAAGTTTTTGGATTACTGAAATTGAAAGTATGTGACTCTTTTTTACAGTGTGCTGATAGTGCTGTGTTAGTTTTTGCTTTTAATTTAAGATTGCTTTGATGGTGATAAATACGGTTTTTGAGGTGTGTACTAGTATGTCCTATGTATAACCTGTCACCATCATTACAAGTGAGTTCGTATATTAAATTTTTGTTTTCTAAGATTGGTATCCTATCTTTTTGGTTTTTTATTATGTTTTTAATAGGATTTCTGGTTTTTTATGCTATCTTTATTTCTGGAATATCATAATCTTTTAGTGTTGGTCCGATTTTTTCTGACAGGCCCCTAATATTTACACTACCATATTTAGTATTATACTTATTAAATTCAGTATTCGGTGCTGGTGCTTCCGTTATATTATGAATTTTGCTTTTATCAATTATTTTTGGATCCGTATTTTCTGTTTCTTTTATAAAAAAACTTGTTATTTTTGATTGTGAAACTTTGGTTTTTTTTTGGGCTATTATGGTATTTTATTTTCAAATTAACAATGGGTTCTTCAGTATTTAAGCTATTTTCAATATTTTCAGGTAATTGATTTTCATTTCTATTTTTAATTAAAATATTTTATTTATGCCATAATTCATTTATTAGTTTACTCGGAAAGGCATTATTAAGTAGGATCTTGAAAATTTTGTTTTTTGTTTCTTTTAAATATTCTATGTCTGTTAATTTAATTGATTTACTTATTAGATTCATAGCTATATTTTTTATTTGATGCTTAGGGTGATTTGAATAATAATTTAACAATCTGTTTGAGGTAATTTCTTTTTTATACCATTTTGTTTTAAGGTTATTATTTTTAGGGTTTCTGATAATGGTTATATCTAAGAAATTTAATGAATAGCCAGTTTCTAATTCTTGTGTAAATATTATGTTTTTATTTTGTTCATTTAGGACTTTATTAAATTTTTTTATATTATTTTTATCTGTAATAATCAAAATGTCATCTATGTATTTTGCTAAGAATAGAGGGGGGTTATTTAATTTAAGTAAACTATCTTTAATAATATAATTAAGTACAATTCCTGATAAATTAACGGAGAGCCTACCTCCCATTGGCAATCCTGTAGTTTGTTTAAAAATTTGGTTTTGAAAAGTGAAATAACCGTTTTCTGTACATAGTTTAATACCTTCTAAAAAAATTGATTTACTTTTTATATTTGTATATGGTTCAATTTTATCCCAATCTTCATTTATAAGCTTATATGCTAATTTGAATGGTATATTTGGGAACATAGAGACTACATCCAAACTTCCAATTATATTATCTGGTTTTAATTTTATATGTTTTAGTTTATTTTTTAATTCTATTGCATTTTTTATGTCATATTCATTACTGTTATTGTAGTGATCCAGCGATTTATTTAAATATTTAGCAAGGTTGTCTATTGGATTGTTTGTACCATCAATTATAAGTCTACACGGATAACCCTCTTTATGTAATTTAAGTAATCCATGTATTCGTGGGGTGTTATAATAGTATTTGTTAGATAGTTTACTCTTAAAATTTTTTTCTATAAACTTGTATTTAATTAATTTATCTAAATATTTATCTACTTTATTGTTCAGTTCTTTCATAGGGTTATTTCTAATGCTTTTGTATGTATCTTTGTTATTTAACATTTCTAAAACCTTTCTATTATAATCTATTTTAGTTATTATAGCTAATTTTTTTATATAACCTCTTAGTATGACCCAAGTTTTGGCATTTAGTGCATTATACTAAAGTTGTTTTTTGTTTAACGGTAGAATAAACCAGTCTTGAGACTTGAAAAATATCCTCATTATTGCGTGCTCGTTACATCCACGAAGAATAATGGTAGAGGATATTTCTACGCATGAGACATTTCTCACATTGTGGCGTATTTCTTCTAGGTCTTTCTTAATTGCTGACGTAGGGGTGGATGAGTGCAGCCCTCTCAACACCACTTTGTATGATTTGTCCTGTCTCAATTGATATCAGTGAAAATCGTATTTTTTCACAGTCAGGTGATCTACTAGTTTTTTGTATGTATCTTTGTTTAGAGTGTTTATTTTGATGTCCTTCACTCTGGAATAACAACTAAAGTTTGTCAGGCCAATCAATTCCGCTATTTCTTGGCCGAAGGCATAGAAATTATTTATTTTTGATATAAAGATTGGTGGTGGCTTCGGATCAACGAATCCCTGATTTATGGTTTCCTGTTTAGGAGCTAAATTTTTTGAAGTGGAATTGCCGCTAGTTGAGACTGATGGTGGTCTATTTTCCAGGCTGTTGATTGAATTTTTGGCTGCAGTAGTTTTACTGCGAGTTTTAGGACGCCCTGATACATACCTCATTGTTTTGTGTGGGTGTCTTTTTTAAAGCTGTTGACTTGTTGTTTTTTTTATTAGGAGAGTTCCCGGCCGTGCCCGGTGCAGACTTTCTCTCTCTCTTCTGTAGAGTTTGTCTTTTTAAGTATTGTGAGTCCGTTTCACTTATTTCCGAGAAAGGAGTTTCTTCCTCCGACACTTCACTGCACGTATTGTCATTCATTGTCTATTATAAATAATAATAAAAGAAAAACAAATATATATATATATATATATATATATATATATATATATATATATATATATATAGTTAAAGGTTCTGAACGTATCTAATGCTTTTTAAAAACTTTATTATAAATGATACATAGAATACATGTAAATAAATGTCAACTAAATAGCGATATTAACTGTACAAATGTCTACGGACGAAAAGGCCCCTCCGTTTGGTCTGGGATGGTTAAATAGGATCAGCCATGCTGATGCTATTTCTCTAGAATTGTTTACTGTTTACTCTGGCCACCTGCATTTTAAAGTGCATAACAATTCTAGGTAATTGATTATGATTCTAAGATTTGTTTACGTATTTACTCGGGAGCCATCTGTAACTCCACCCAACCTTAAGTTTTGAATCTCCTGATCAAAACAAATATTTTACATAAAATAAATGAATAATAGTAGAGTACATATGACATAATGAACATAAATTAGAATTAATAATAACATAATAAAGATTACATAAATTAATACATTTGTAACATAATGGAAATAATTTTTAATTTTATTCAAAACTACTTTTATATAATCTACTTAATATTGTCTTATGATTATCTACAGGAGTGGTTACATTAGGCATATTTAGAGTTTCTTTAGTTGTTATCGAATTGTTTGGTAATTTATATTTTATCTTATAAATAATGAAAAGAATTATTATAATGATTACAACTGTTGATATAAATAGATAAAAATAAATGTTATGATGAGTAGCAAATGTAAGTATTTCTAATGGTGGTATAGAATAATTATTAGTGTTTATAAATGATGTATTTAAAATTACATAATCATAAAATGGTTGTGCTACTGAATGAAAATTGTGAGTATAAATTTTATTTAAATCCGAAAAACAATCTTCCTTATCAATATTAATTAAACTGACTGTAGGTAGAAATACAGTATTGTTTTTACAATTACTTATTTTATTTAAATTAACAGTAACATATTGTTTTAGAAATTCTACATATCTAATTTTATTGTGATAACTTAATGTTAAATTACAATTTTCTAATTTTCCATTTTGGATGATGGAAGATACACATTTAGATCTTATCTTATTAAGATTTATACAATAATAGTAATCAATAAACAATGTCCTGTGTACAGTTGGGATCTTTGTTGCAAATAAAGATCATGCCTCAAATTAATTTCGAAGATGGTTTGATTAATTACTTTTAGTATTGGGAGTAAATAGTATCCTTTATAAGAATCACCATAAAGTGGTAATTTTTTAAAAGTATGCATTATATTGTCTCTTGTTGAGCAAAAGATTTTACTGTTTGTCCATAAAACTTCAGGATTATTTGATACTAATTTTATTGTTTTTGGTAAATGTTGTATTACGTCTGTCATTAAAGGAGTATGAACTATCCCTAGTTTACAAAATTCTAGCGATTAGGTTAAACTTTTGATTTTGTTTAATAAAAATATAATATGAATATAAAAGTCATATGCCTTGTCATCTTCTTTTAACATCTTAAAGTTTTGTCGGTTAGTCATAAAATTTTTATTAATTGTTTCTATGTTGTTTTTATAGTCCTCTATGAGTTGTTTATTAATATTGATCGAAGTCTCTATATTGTGTTCTATTTTAAAATTTTTCTTTTCTACATTTGAAATAATGTCGTCATAATATGCTTTGTCATCTGCATCCATATTTCCTGTAATCCAGCTTATAATATTACCTAAGCCGTTAATTAAACCCCTTTTATGGCGGTTGTTAAGTCCCCTAAAATACATCAAATGGAATTGTTCTTTCTTCAGTAATATTTTTATTCGTTAATTCGTGTAAGAGTTGTAAGTCATTAAGATATTTTTGTACATATAGTTCTGTTATATTAAGATCTGTCTTTTTATTATTTTCTGATATAAATCCAAACGTTATCTCGTTCGGAGTTAATTTTAAATTGTGATTTAATGCATTGTTGTACGCAGTAGTTGCTAGTTTTAGTTTTTGTAAGAGAGAATATGTTTTTTGTTTATATGAAGTTAGTCTAAGTAACTCTGTTAATGTTAAATGTACTCTATTTAATAATCCTAATGAATTTGAATGATTTGTTGAGGTATAATGTAAATTTATATTGTTATATTTGCAAAACTGTTGAACAAGATTATTTTTCATTTCTGTACCTTGGTCTAGTGTGATTTGTATAGGTGTTGGATAATATGTCAAATATGTTTGTAAACAGTCACAAATGTTTATTGCATTATGTGTTGGTATGATTTGTGTAAATAGTCTTTTGGAAAATGTGAGGGCTGTAAATATGAGTTTATTGTCGTATTTCAATATGTCAATCATTAATTCTTGGAACGGTTTTTCTGGAGTAGGTGTTAGTTGGTATTTTGTTTTAAGTGGTTTCTATCATACTTAGTTTTTTTACAAATTTCGCATTTATTGATATATTCCGTAATTTCGTCTTTCATATTCGGGAAGTAAATTTGTCTTTTTAATTTCTCGAAGATTTCTAATATTCCGTGTTTTTGTGTCTTGCCTAAATAATAATTTTCGATTGTTTCAATTTTTTCGTTTACTTGTTCAATGTCTGGAAGGAACTTAAAATAGCGTTTAATTTTTACTGTTAGAAATTCGTCCTCAATTATCTTTCGAATTTCGTTAAAATATTCATTATAAATTTTATCTTGTGTCTGCATATAGCTGGAACAGTAAATTCCATAGGTTTTGTGAGGTTCAAGTATTTGGTATAGTATAGTTTGTAAGTCATCTTTTTCCGTAAAAATTAGTTCATGTCTCTTTTTATTTCCGAATAGTTTTGTAAAGTTTAATTCGTCTTTGTTTCCTCTTTTAATAATTATTTGATGTTTTTCAACATTTATACATTTGTCAGGGTCACAGATTCCAAATTGTTCCCTACTTGATTCTTGAGAATGGATGGTCTCTAAATCAGTTTGTTGTTCTTGTTGGTTGGTTGTCATGGGAGTTGGTATGTGTAGGTCTTCCATGATTGCGTCATATTGCGAATCTTCAATCGCTGTATTGTCTAATAAATTGTCAATGTCCATCTGTTCTGATTCGTTATGGTTAAATTCCGCTATATTTCGGGAGAGTGCGTCTGCTACATAATTTGTTTTACCGTTTACGTGCTTTATGTCAAAATGAAACTCCTGTAACTTCCATACCCATTTCATAATGCGTTTGTTTCCGTTTTTCATTGTGAAAATCCATGTCAATGGTTTATGGTCTGTTTGTAGTAAAAATGTATTCGCATATAAGTATGGCTTAAAATGTTGAGTAGCCCGAACGACTGCTAATAATTCCTTCTCTATGGTGCTATAATTATGCTCCGTATTTTGTAGTACTCGTGAAGCGAATGCTACAGGGTGTTCTATGTTATTTTCATCTTTTTGAGGTAGTACGGCTCCAAGTGCTTGGTTACTTGCGTCTGTTGTCAAAATAAATTGTTGTTCCCAATTCGGATAATTTAAAATGGGAGTGTTTGTCATTAAGTCTTTTAATGTTTTACATGCATCATGTATTTCTTTAGTTTTGTAAATTTTTGTTCGAATAGAGTCCGAGAGAGGTTTTGTTATTTTTGCATAACCCTTTATAAATTTTCGATAATATCCGGACGTACCCAAAAATTGTCTTGTCGACTTTTCATCATGTGGTATGGGGAAGTTAATTATCGTATCTATTTTATTTGGATCAGTTTTTAAACCCTCTGCCGTTACTATGTATCCTAAAAATTTTAATTCGGTTTTAAAAAATTCAGTCTTGTCTAACTGAATAGAAAGTCTGCGTGTTTTAAGTACTTCTAAAACTCGTTCTAGATCTTTTAGATGTTCATCTTCATTTTTGGAAAAAACAATAATGTCGTCGATGTATATTAATGTATTCGGTTTATTAGCGATTAGTATGGTCATAGCACGTTGAAAAGTGGGTGGCGCGCAACTTAAACCAAAAGGCATTCTGATAAATTCAAAATGTCCATTTTCCGTTGAAAACGCGGTTTTTGGAATGGACTTTTCGTCCATTTCTGTTTGGTGAAAACCGGACGTTAAATCTATCGTTGAGAAGATTCTTGCTCCTCTTAATCGATTCACCAAGTCTTCTATGTTAGGCAACGGAAATTTGTCCTTTATCGTCATTTGATTTAATTTGCAGTAATCTAAGGCCATTCTTATCTTTTTTGGCCGCTAGCATCCATCTTTTTCGGCACTATCCAAAGTGGCGAGTTGTAAGGTGAATTGCTAGGTCTTATTATCCCGTTTTTTAATAATTTTGATACCTCTTCATTTATTTGTTTTTTAAATTGTTCGGGGTATCTGTAATTACGAGTATAGACTGTTTGTATTTATCTTATGTTTTAGTAAATTAGTTGACTTTAGGATTTCATTTTCCTTTTTTATTATTTCGCCGTTTTTACTTATTATTTTCACTAGTTCGTCGGTATATTTTTTATTTATATGATAATGACGGATCACGTTTTTTATTTCATTTGTGTCGGTCATTAAATGAACATCATGATTTATTTATTTATTATTGCAATCAATATTAACATTTAATTGTTGCATTGTTTCATAACCCAATAGGATGTCGAATTTAGTCGAAAAAGGAAAAATTAAAAAGGTTGCATCGGAATTGATTCCTAACGACGGTGACAGGTTTAGGTTGACACTTTGTGTTCCTTCTGCTCTCCCGGTAGGGGTTTTTATTACGAAGCATTCCTCTTTAATAACCGCATCCTTGGGTACGATCTTTGGATTTATATAATTTTTGGTAGATCCCGTATCGATCAACCATTTATGATTTTGTTTATCTTTTATACGCGGTAAATTAATATTATCCGATTCGCGATTTAATTCATATTCTATAATTGATTTGGCCTCGTCCGTTTTATTTTGTACTATCGCGATTTTTAAATCCGATCCGGCGGGTCGTTGGAGTGATGACCTGGTTCTAAAAAATGATCGAACTTGTTTTCGAGGTTACTTAATTTGTCAGTAAGTGTTTGTATTATTGCATCTTTGTAGAAACTGTTTGCATTGATACAGTTTGCGATTCCCCTAATTTTTCCAATGGTGGTTCAATTTGTTTTTGCTTATATTCTGCCGACGATGGTTTGTTAAAGTAGCGATATTGGTCTTGGGGATCCCATTGTTGGTTATAAATGGGTTTTTTATTATAAGTTGGATTACTTGGACGATTATAATTTTGCTGATTATAATTATAAGGAAGAAAATAGTTGGGGGTGCAGTCAAATGAAACACTAAATAAGTGGATACTTATTTTATTAAGTGCCGACGTTTCGACCCACTTTGTGGGTCATCTTCAGGGCTAAGAAAGAAAAACAGACAACATACAATGAATACAATAAAAATACATTGAGGACTAAGTATATGATAAATGAGAAAAACTATATATGTAGAGAGGTAGAATTTTAGAACAAAAGTGAGGGATATATATGAATACAAAAAATTACAGAGAAAATGTACAGAACGGTGGTTATGCCAAAAAATTTTTTTAACAAAGATAAAAGATGGAAGTAAACAGAAAGATATTTAAAAAAGAGAGAAAAGGTATAAACATCAGAGGTGAGAAGTAAAATTATGGAAAAGGTAGTAGAATATATATAAACTATAAAAGGTAAGATAATAGACTCCTATGGAGTTTACATGAGTAAAATGAAAGAAGATATAACCAAAATGAAATTAAAGAGTAAATAAAGGAAAAATAACAGTAGAAAGTCAAGATATGAATATAGAGTGTAACAGTTTTTAAAAATCCATACCTATAGTATGAAGTGGTATAAATATATGACATAAATATACAAGGGACGTATAGAAATATAAGTAATAATATGGTATGAGCATGGAAATAGAGTAAAATATGAAGAAATAGTGATGTTAAATGCTAATGGAATCTTAGATAATAATAACATATGATGGATGCCAAAAACCAATATGGGAAAATATGGTGTGCAATATGGAGAAGGAAAGGGTGAGGAGAAGATATGAGTATTAAAAATGTAATTATCTATAGAACGCTGTAGTGCGAGTAGACGCGGTCTAACTGACCAGAAAATACGTTATGAGGGTGTTGCCAGCGAAATCTGACGGCCAAAAATATGACTAATTTTAAATGTTGAGATATATATTTTAAAAATATATTAATAGTAATATTTTCTTGACTATTTTTCGAAATATTGACTATTTTTTTATATTAAAATGTGTATCATGACTGTTTTATAGAGAGCCGCGAAAATTAATGACTAAATTAATGGGAAAAGGTAGGGTGATAAAACAGTAGGATTTGATGTCAAGAGGTCAAAATAAGTATATTGTAGGAAAGAGACTATAGTAGTAACAGAATGACAATGGGAAGGAATAACAAGGTAAACTAATTTAAGGTTTATTTAGTAAGTTGAAAATTTGTGAGTAGAAAGAGGATAAGTTGTTTGAATCGATCTTGAGGTTAACAGTGGAGGAATCTAAATTTATGTGGATGGTTTCAGAGAGTATGCGTTTATCATGGTTGGGAACAGAAGCTAGGATGGATGTATTATCAAAGTCAAAATTGTGGTTAAGGGATAAGGCGTGTTCGGAGAGTTTTGATGCGGTAAGGTTATGGGAGGAAATGGAGTATTTGTGTTGGTAGATACGGTCTTTAAGGAAGTTCTTAGTTTCGCCGATGTAGGAGGCGTTGCAATTAGGAGTAGAGCAGGGGATGCGGTAGACGACATGGGAGCGTTGTTTAAGGGGGATGGGATCTTTTACTTTGGTATAAATATTGGAGAGTTTGTTGTGGGATTTAAAGGCGATGCGTAAATTGGGGATAGATGAACTTAAGGATTTTTGAATGTTATGTGAGAGGGTGGGTATATATGGCATGGACCTGTATATAGAGGTAGATGGCGGATGTGGAGATAGGGTGGTGGTGGGTGGGTTGTTATAGGCATGGATGAGTTTATTGATAACGTACGGAGGAAAATTTTTTTTTAAAAGGATTTCTTTGATTCGGTGGGTGTTAGTTTTATGGAAGCAGGGGTCAGCGAGGGATAAGCCACCATATGTTACCAGTTTATATCCGCGAAATCTGCCCAAGTCCCTGTGTTAGAGCGCCAGTTAAATGTTCTCAACGGATCGAATACTTTTTGAAAAGCACAAATAAAAACTTTATTATAAATGATACATAAAATACATGAAATAAATATAAACTAATAGCGATATGAACTGTACAAGTGACTATGGACGAAAAGGCACCTCCCTTTGGTCTGGGGCGGTTATATAGGATCAGCCATGCTGATGCTGATTTCTGGCCACCTGCAGCCACCTGCATCTTAAAGTCCATAACAATTCTAGGTATTTGATTATCATTCTAAGAATTGTTTACTTATTTACTTGGGAGCCACCTGTAACTATATTTATATATATATATATATATAGTTAAATATCTTTAATAAACTAAGCACTTTTTAAAAAGAACTTTTATTCAAGTTAAACATGTACATTAAAATGATGAGACTAAAAACTAACAGCGTAACGAGCTACAGAAATAATAAGAGAGGGCTCCTCCTAGTCAGAAGGCCTATATAGGTTTTTACATTGCTGATTCTAATTCGTGGTATTGTTTACTAGTAAGCCAGCTGCAACTTGCACCTGCACAACAGTTCCTAGAATTGTTTATGATCACATATTTGGTTTCCAGATTTACCTCATTTAACTCCTCCAGGGGGAAGATCTGAAGCTACTCCTGGAGCTTTGTAGTATTTTGAAATTGTTTTATATCTAACAGTAGGTTCATATGTAAGCTGCCGTTGCACAGCTTATTCATGTAATTCAGGTGCTGTAGGTATAATTTGCTTTTTCCTATGGTATACATAATAACTTATACCTACAATGATTAATATAATAATACATACAATGTTATATAGCAGTTTATCAGGACTATAAGGAATAAAAGGGATTTCTACAAATTCAGGCATTGTGATATTTAACATTTCTACATCTTCTAAGTGAACATTCATATATAAAGGTTTATACACATGATACAAATTATGTTTATATGTTTTGTTAAATATGGGTACACAGTCAGTTGTGCTAACATTAACCTTAGCTATATCTGGTAGAAATATAGTATCGTTTTTACAACTATTAGTTTTTCTTATTCCAATAGTAAAGTAGACACGCAAGTATTCATTAAAGTAAAGATGAGTTTCACACAAAGAATAAGTACAATTATTAAGATTAGCATTTTCAATAATATTTATAGTACACAAATTATTTATAGGTTTTAATTGTTGACAATAATAATAGTCTAATAATTTACATTTTCCATACATATATTTATCATTATGTTTAATAATTAATTGGTTGTCAATATCTAATTGTTTATAAGAATTATTTACATTAATTGGGATTGGTATTAAAAGATATCCCATATAATCTTTTTCATGGATAGGTAACCTTACAAATACATGAAATGTTGCATTATAAAATGAACAATATATCTTAGTGTTTTCCCATATTATATTGGAATTATCACTAATTAGAGTTAGATTATCAGGTATATTTTCAATAATATCTGCTAACAAATTGGAATGAATTATGCCAGATTTACAAAATTCCATTGATAATAATAGGCTAGCAATTTGGTTTTCAAGTAGTTGACTATGAATATATAGGTCATATGAATCCTCTTTCTCTTGTATTATCTTGGATATTTGGTTAAAGTTATTATTAATATGCTTTGTATTATTTTCATATTTATCAATTAATTTTTTATTAGTCTGAATTAAATTCAATTCGTTTATATTATTTTGTTTATTATTTAAAGTTAACTGTTGAAGTATTCTATCATATTTTTCCTTGTCAGTAGCATCCATATTGCCAGTAATCCAAGAAATGGCTGTACCAAGTCCATTAATTAAGCCGCGTCTAATTCTTTTTGTTTTAGGTACGAATGTTAATGTTTCTATTTGTTTCTTTAATGTTTGTATATTATGTAAAATTAATTTATTTAGACTAGTTGGTTTTATTATCCTTAAATTAGAAAGATTATTTATTTCGTCAATAATTGGTTTAGTATTATAATAGTGGTAAGTCTCAAAATACAGCTGTCCCTCGATAATCCGACAGTTAAGGGACCGAGAGAGTGTCGGATTACCAAAAATGTCATATTACATATCAAAGATGTTTTATTCTTAATGCGTTTGAACACAATGAAGTTAAAAAAAAGGAAGAAACAGTAAAGGTACATGTAATTTATTAATACCAGGATACAAAATGACAGTATGTACATGTAAGTTTTTAAAAGAAATACGGAAAGAAATTTAAGTAAAATCTACAATATGTATGTACATACATACATATGTATTTACACATTAAAGAAGTCTGTGATTTTCTTTTGTTTCTTCGCACGCAGGCAGTCCGTCATTGCTTGTTCTTGAATACATTTTAACATCAAAATATTTGAAAAGTCTAATTCTCTCTCCTCACACCAACGAAGCAAAGTTTTCGTTGCCGATAACGCTTCATCGCAGCTGACGGTGAAGTTTTTCTCTGGCACTGCCTCCTCGTTCACTTCGTCATCTACTGTCATGACTTCCTGGATTATTTCTGCTTCTGATACATCATAAGCAAGGTTGTCCTCAATAATCCATGTTCTGAATTCCTCACTTGATGCTGGCGGAAGTTTCACTTCGTTACAAATTTCAAGTGCAGCCTCCAAAATAGATTCAGAATCGTTGGAAGAAGAGTAGCATGTTGTAAGATGTGGGTTGTTAGGCCAAATATTCTTCCAAGATTTTATCAAGGTTGTGCTTTTTAGTTGCTGCCAAGCAAATGCTGCATTCAAAATCGCATCCTTAATGTTAAAGGATTTCAAAATGGCTGCAATGTCATCATTAGGTTGACTGACAATATCCATTAAAAGGCGCTTTTTGTAATGTGCCTTGAGAGTCTTTATGACGTTTTGGTCCATTGGCTGGATCAAAGCGGTCGTGTCTTTGGGCAAGTACATTACCTCAATGTAACCATCGGCAGTTTTAACTTTTAATTCATCCTTGTCAGGGTGTCCGGGTGTGTTGTCAAGCAATAGAAGGGCTTTCACTGGTAACTTCTCCTTTTTTAGTTCTTGCTTAACTTGAGGGACAAAGCTTTTAAAGAACCAATCATGAAAAACCTCTTTTGTGACCCATGCACGGCTTTGACACATGTAGGTTACTGGTAAGGATTCGACCTTTACGTTTTTTAACGCACGTGGGTTTTTTGATTTACCAACAACTAACAGTTTTAACTTGTGAGTTCCTGAAGCATTCGCACATACCATCAGAGTGATTCTTTCTTTTTGTAATTTTCTTCCAGAAACTTTCTTTTCATCTTCGGTTACAAATGACTTTGTTGGTAGCTGACGCCAATTCAAGCCGGTTTCATCGGCGTTATAAATTTGTTCAGGAACTAGGCCAAGTTCATTGATTTTTGCGTCCAATTTTCCAATGAATTCCTGGATTTCAGACTCGTTAGCAGACACTTTTTCGCCACTCATCTGCATAAATCGTATACCATGGCGTTTTTTGAAGTTTTCAAACCACCCGTGACTAGCGCGGAAGTCAGTTTTCTTTGTTATTTCTTGGTAAAAAAACTGGGCTTTTTGTTTCAAAATGTCTCCTGAAATAGGTGCATTCCGGTTTCGCTGCTGTTTGAACCAAATGAAAAGAGCGTCTTCGACCTCGGGCAACTCGCTAGTCTTAAGAGTTTTTCTGTTCCTGGGCTCATCATCAACAGACTTTATGAATTTTTCAATTTTTTCCCTATTTTTCACAATATCGTAGACAGTAGTCCAATCGTCCAATGTCATACTCTTTAGATATTGCACTCGGAGTTTCACCACGGTCTATTCGTTTAATAATTTCCCATTTTTCAGATAAACTTAATGTTTTATGTTTACGTTTCACACTTGTGTTGTCTTGCCATTTTTACACTGTCACTACACGCAATCACACTGTCAAAACGTAACACAAAGCAATAGTAAATATACATACATACTTTCCGTCCGAAACTATACAACACAACTGCTGAACTAACTACACTTGACTGATCTGTCCCCACAGAGCGGAGGGAGGAGGATTCATGTCACTGCAGGTTTGTTTTGCTTCCTGCCGGAGCGGTGGGAGGGAGATGCATGTTGCTGCCTGTAGCGCGTCGGACTACCGAGTACGTCGGATTAAAAAGTGTCGGATTATCGAGGGACAGCATCAATTACTTTTATTTTATTTACAGTATAGTGAATTACGCCGTTTTTTTTTTTCATGTCTTCAATTTGAAGTCCGGTGACTCCTAGAAGAAGAAGCGATAGATGAACGATCTTCATCTGAAACAAAGAATTTTTTCTTCTTTTTGTTAGGCCTTTTGAATGAATTAACATGCTCTTTATTAATTCTAAGTTTATTATATAAAGCTTTATTTTTCTTTTGTTTTGTTGCTCGAACATAAACTTTTTCTTTATCTATTTCCGGAGGGTCTCTATTTTCATTGAGTTTTTCTGTTCTATTTTCTTTTTCCTTTTCGACCATTTCTTTTACTTTCATTTGCATTTTTCTTAAATAAGAGAAGTAATCGTGAATTAAGATTTCCTGGACATTATCCGTTTTGTACGTATCTTTATATTTTCCGAATGTTATTTCATTAGGGGTCAGTTTTAGTTTCTGATTTATAGAGTTATTAAATGCAATTGTTGCTATTCGCAATTGTTTATCAAATTTATACTTTTTATTTTCCATCGTTCTCAATATTTCCAATAATGTTGAATGAGTTCGATTCAGCAATCCGATAGAATTAGATTAATTCCTACTTGTAATATGTAATTCAATATCGTATCCCTTACAAAAATTTTTATCTAATAAATTGTCAAATTCCTTTCCTTGATCTGCAATAATTCTTTGAGGAGGTGGAAATAAGGCACAATATTCCTCTAAAGTATTGACGATAGATATAGCATTTTTATGTTCTAATAATTTTGTATATAACCGTTTTGAAAATACATCTACTGCTGTAAAGACTATGTTTTCTCTGCTGTAGGAAAATAAGTCAATCATTATTTCCGAAAAAAGACTTTCTGGTGTTTTTGTAATCATATATTTTGCTTTTATAGGTAGGTCTCCTTTCATATTTTTGTTGTTTACAAACTTCACATTCATTAATTATTTCTGTAATCTTTTTATACATGTTAGGAAAATATATTTTTCTTTTAAGATGTTCATCAGTTTCATAAATTCCTCTTTGACAAGTTTTGCCCTTGTGATAATTATCTATACTTTCTTTTTGTTCGTTTAAATCTTGTATAACATTACACAATAAAAGGTATTGTTTTAGTCTTACTGTTTTATATTCTGTTTGAATAATTTTCACTATTTCTTTATTAATATCTTCTAATATTTCTTTGTATAGGGGTTGTTTGAAGTTTCTAAATAAATTCCATATGTTGTGTTTGGTTGTAAAATTTCTAATAATATTATATTTAAGCAGTTTTTATCACTTATTGTTAATTCATATCTGATTTTGTTTTGAAATAATTTTTGTATAGAAAATTCATTATCTTGGTTTCCTTTCTTAACAATTATTTGGTATTTTTCCACATTAATACATTTCGTATCGTCATCCACTATCCAACATTGGTTATCACTACTCAACTGAGAATGTTGAGTCATTATACTTTCATTATCATTATCATTGTTGTTATTTGAAACAACATCAATACTCATATCTGAAGCAACATCAATACTTGTCTCGTTATTACCTTCTTGTAATAGTTGTTCGATAACTTCATTTCTTCTACTTAAAGCGTCTGCTACTTTATTACTTTTTCCATTAATGTGTTGTATTACAAATTCAAATTCCTGTAGCCGCCATACCCATTTCATGATTCGACTATTTTCATTTTTCATGTTAAAGATCCAAGTCAAAGGCTTGTGATCGGTCTGTAATAAAAATTGTGATCCATACAAATAGGGTTTGAATAATTGTGTGAAATATACGATGCTTAATAGTTCTTTTTCGATTGTCGAATACAGTTCTTCCGTTTGACTGAGAACTCTACTTCCATACGCAATAGGATGTTCTATACCATCTATTTTCTGACTTAAAACGGCTCCTATAGCTGGATTCGAAGCATCTGTGGTTAATACGAATTGCTTATTCCAATCCGGATAACTTAAAATAGGAGTATTACTCATCATTTGGATTAAGGTTTCAAAAGCGTTTTTAAATTCCTTAGACTCATAATTTTTCAATTTTTCGAATTAAGAGCCGATGATAATGGTCTTGATATTTTTGCGTAATTCTTTATGAATTTCCTATAATAACCTGTCATACCCAAAAATCTTCTTAATGATTTTTCATCCTTTGGTAATTCTAATTGCATTATATCTTGAATCTTTTTCGGATCTGTTTTTAGTCCATTTTGCGTTACTATATAACCCAAAAATTTTATTTCTGTTTTAAAAAATTCCGTTTTGTCTAATTGTATACTCAAATTATTAATTTTTAAAATGTTTAAGACTCTTTCTATATCCTTTAAATGTTCTTCTTTTGACTTTGAATAGATTATTATGTCATCTATATAGGCCATAGTATTTGGTACATTTGCGATGGCCATATTTATCATACGTTGGAATGTCGGTGGCGCATTACATAGCCCAAATGGCATTCTTAGAAATTCATAATGTCCTTTTTCTGTACTAAAGGCTGTTTTAGCAATGGAATCTTCGTCCATTAAAATTTGGTGAAATCCTGAAGTAAGATCTAAGGTTGTAAAATATTTCGCTCCTCGTAAACGATTTAAGACATCCTCTATGTTCGGTAATGGAAATTTATCCTTTATTGTTTCTTGATTCAATTTCCTATAGTCGATCACCATACGCACTTTCTTTATATTACTTGCGTCCATTTTCTTTGGAACAATCCACAATGGTGAATTATATGGTGAATTACTTTCTCTGATGATCCCGTCTCTTAACAATTTTTCAACTTCTTGATTAATTTGTTGTTTAAATTGTTCCGGGTAACGATAATTTCTTGTATATATGGGATTTTCATTTTTTGTTACAATTCTATGTTTTAATAATGAAGTTGGTTTCAACTGTTCATTCTCCTTTTTTATGATGTCCCCATTTGTACTAATTACTTTAATTAATTCATTTGTTGTTTTGTCATCAAGATGCTCATGCCTTATGACTGATTTGATTTCGGAATAGTTTGTCATTGTATGACATTCATTGCTTTTAGAATATCGTCTATGATCGAAAGTGAACACAGTATTGCCGATCACTATGTGATTGTCTTTACAATTAACTGTTATGTTCAACTCCTTCATTGTCTCGTATCCCAGTAAGAAATCGTATTTCTCATTCACTGGATATACTAAAAATTCTAAGCGTTGCGGTATTCCTAATGCCGCTTTCATATTTAAAGTAACGGATTTATTTCCATGATCTATTCCTGTGGGGGTTTGAATTGAAAAAGGTTTATCAATTGTTTTTAAATTTAATTTTTCAATCACTCTTGGATGAATATAATTTTTACTGGCTCCAGTGTCGATTAACCATATTTTATGAAAGTAATCCTTTATCGACGGTAAGTTGTGATTTGTTTGCGTGATTTGATTTATTTTATCTACCATTCGAGGTAACTCTCTTCTTGTTCTAAATCCGGTGGAGGATCCGTTTGTTTCCTTATAATTAGTATCAATATTATTATTAGAATTAAAATTAGTCTTTAAATTTACATCTCCTCCTCGTACGTTTGGTCTAACAGAGGCGTATCGTTGCTGTGTAAGCCGTTGGATAAAAAAATGATTGAACCTCAAAGTTAAATTATGTATTTCATCTTTAAGAGATTGATTTTCCTTTTTTAGTTGTGAGATTGCATCATCATCAATGTGATGAGCTCTGTCGGATACTGTCCGCATAGAAACTGTTTAAAGGTTTTTCAACTTTTTCAAAATTATGCTGTTGACGAAATTGTTTTGACGATGGTTTATTAAAAAATTGATGCTGGTCTCGAGGTGACCATTGTTGATTATAAGGTTTTTGATAGTTACTTCGAAACTGACCACTTCCACTTGGTTGGGAATAAAATTGTTTTTCATATTTAGGTTGAAATTGTTGTTGTACTTGATGGTTTTGATTATTATTGTTTTTGTAAGAATTATTAATTTCATTTGAATTATTAAATTTTTGTTTATTAAAATATGTTTCTTTATTAATCTTATTTCTTTCTCCGTATAATTGATATACGATAGCGTTTAATGTATTTTTCAAAGCTAGTTTAATATCTATAATGTCGTTGCAAACGATATTTGTAAATTGTCTTTCTAGAACCGGATGTAAATTACGAATCGCTGCATGAGCTATATCGCTATCATGATATCGTAATTCATTATTTTTGTTTTCAGCAAATAATTTTGTTACTAAATCCTGTCGTTTTTCTATTATTCGATTTACATAATCAACAGGATGTTCTTTATGTTTTGCTTGCATTGTTAATATTTCGTATTTAATAGTTTCAACGGTTCTCGAATCATAAAATTGTTTCTTTAAATAATCTATTAATTCGTGAATGTCTTCAAACGCTTTATCCGTACAATCTTCGGCTTCCCCGATTAATTTACTTTGAGCTGTAATAAGCATCACTTGTTCATTTTCTATTTTATAGGCATTTCTGTTTTGACAAAAACGTTCATGTACATTTTGTAATGCGTTTTTTTTTTTTTTTTTTTTTTTAAGTGGGCGTATAGAACTTTGCACTGCGACCATTTACTGATCTATTGTGCACCCCATTGATTGACGCGATTATTTTAATCTTAATTTAGCCGAACCCGCAAATTTAAGTAAGCTTGACGGATTGATTAAGTCGTGCTGCCTGGGGTTAGTGACTCTGTCCGTGCCAAAGGTTGCAAACCTTAAACTGGCTAGCCCATCACATTGGCAGATAATGTGATAGGGTGTTTCGTCCGCTGTATGACAAAAGCGACACGTGGGAACCTCCACCAGTCCCAACCTAAACATATGTGCATTGAGACTGCAGTGTCCCGTAATTGCCGCTATAATTGTTTTCAAATCCGCTCTACCCAGCTCCAGGAGGACTTTGGTCCTCTTCTCATTGAAGCCTTCTATGAATAATTTGGAGTGTTTTAATCCACTTTTCCTGCACCAAAGTTGATTCATCTTTCTAAGGTAGATATCTTTTATTCTACGCTTAGCATAGCTGAGGCTGATACCACATACTGGTTCTGGGGTGCACGGAATTTTGTCCGAACCCAGCCTGGCCAGTCTATCAGCTTCTTCATTGCCAGGGATGCCATGGTGACCAGGAACCCACTCAACGCTAACCCTGTTGTTCTCAGCCAATTTGTTAAGAGCCACATAGCAGTCCCACACAATCCGTGAATTAGTGTAGTATCCACCAAGTGCCCCTATGGTAGCCTGACTGTCACTAAAGAAGGTAATCCTTCTAAGCGACATTCGCTCATCCAGCAGTGTCTGTGCACAATGATTGATGGCCAGTACTTCAGATTGAAATACTGAGGAGTGCCTTCCAAGGGAGATCCAAATTCCTTCCCCAGGTTTGTCCATCCTCCAGAACCCTGCACCAGCACCAGAAGCCATAAGGGACCCATCAGTATAACAATTGACGCCGTTACAGGGCCTGTGCCTTTTCGTTGTGTCGATTTTAACTATGTAGCTTGGTGACATTAAGCCCCGAATCTGAAGATCAGATCGCATTGCCAAAATGCAGTCCGCCTCAATTTTAGAGAACAGTCCCTCGAGCTCTCACAACCCATATCCAAGGAAATTATGTTCTGTTTTGATAGCCTGTACGTAGAGACCATGGCCTGGTACTCAAGTTCCAATGGCCTGAGCCCCAGCACCATCTCCATTGTAGCAGTAGGAGTCGTCCTCATAGCACCCGTCATCATTAGACAGGCCAATCTCTGTAGCTTCTCCAGCTTAAGCCTGGTTCCACTTTTTCCTGCGCCTTGCCACCACACAAGGGCTGCATAAGTGACAATGGGTCTGATGGCCGTCACATACAGCCAACAGACCATTCCCGGTCTCAAGCCCCAAGACCTCCCCACGGCCCTTTTACAGGCCCACAGGCATCTGATGGCTTTATTGGTCGTGTTAGCCACGTGTTGTTTCCAGTTCAGTTTATCATCCAGTGTCAGTCCCAAGTACTTCACTGCGGTGTTCCACTGTAACTGAATTCCATTGAGCGTTGGTAGTCTTATGACCACCCTCCGCTTTCTTGTAAAAGCCAGAACGTTTATCTTACTCGGGTTGATGCCCACACCCCTAGCCAAGCACCACCGTGACAGTATGTTCGTTACTGACTTAAGCAAATCAGAGATTACACAGTGATGTTTGCCACTAACTAGTATAGCCACATCATCCGCATATCCCTGTGCATAGAAACCCGCTCCATTGATTGTTGACAGAAGAGAATCCGCCACCAAGCACCAGAGCAGGGGTGATAGGACACCTCCCTGCGGGCAGCCTCCTTTGGGCTTTATCCACAGTTTGGTGCCGCCCAGTTCCGAGATGAGAGATCTTTGCTCCAGCATGGAATTAATCCACCTACACACAACTGGTTCAATATCCTTGCCCCTCAAGGCTCCACTAATGGTACTATAGGGTGTTCTGTCGAAGGCACCTTCTATGTCCACAAAGACGCCTACTGTGGTTTCGCCCTGTTTCATAGATCTTTCAGTCTTGATACCAGGTTGAAGAGAGCAACCTCACAGGATTTACCTGCTTGATATGCGAATTGTAGCGGGTGGATTGGCTTGATTGTCAAAGCACCTTCCCTGATGTATCTATCTAAGATCTTTTCAAGTGTTTTCAGCAGAAAGGATGACAAACTGATTGGCCTAAATGCTTTAGGATCATCGTAAGCTCCTTTGCCGGATTTGGCAATATAGCACAACTTGGAAGTTCTCCATTTCTGAGGGATATATCCAAGTGCTAGACTACCTCTTAGTAATTCAAGCAGGTGGGTCCTAATCACTAGAAAGCCCTGCTTCAGCAATGCCGGCATGACACCGTCAGGACCCCCTGATTTGTAGGGCATGAAGGAGTCAATTGCCCATTTGAGGGATTTCATATTAATGATCTCCCTAGCCTTGGCCCAGTATGCGCCACCCGCTCCCACGATGTGCTCAACAGGAGCAGCATCACACGCTAACTGGGCCTCACACCCAGGAAAGTGAGTTTCGGCCAGCGCCTTCAAGGTTTCCGCCTCATTCTGCGTGTGTCCGTTCACTGTCCTGAGTGTGCCCATGACTGTATGTCCCACATCCTTGGACATTATCTTTTTAATGCGACAGGCAGCAGGAACACTGTCCACACTACTGCAGTAATTCCTCCATGCCTGTCTCTTGGTCTTCCTGACTTGTCTATGGTATTCAGTGAGAGACGCTCTGTAGGTCTCCTATCTACCATTTCTTTTGGCAGCATTAAATAGCTTCCTGGTGCTAATTCTTAGCACATTTAGGCTTTCATTCCACCAGGAGGTTTTCCTGTTGGAACTGATGCTGCACACATGGTTACTGCTGGTATATGCATCCATAATGGCTTCGGTTAGAGCATCATTAAGGGATTCCAGCTGCCATGTGGTTTTTATGCCTTTGGGACAGTTCTTTAGATTCTCCTCCAGAATGCCGCAGAAAAGTTCCCAGTCCGTACGTCAGGGGTTCCTGTACAGCAAAGTGTGGGAATCATTTATGCAGAGGTCAAATCTTATGTATTTGTGGTCTGAACATGTCTCTTCTCCAGAGACATGCCAGTTTTTTATGAAGGTACTTACCTCATTAGATGCAATGGTTATGTCTATCACCTCCGACCTCAATCTATTGCAGAAGGTAGACCTATTCCCCCTGTTTAATATATCAAGACCAGAACTAATGATAGACTCAAGTATTTTCTCACCTCTTTGGTTGTTATTGGAGCTGCCCCAGGCTTCATGATGCGCATTGGCATCTAGGGCAGCCAGCATATTTCTGACCCCTTCCTCCAGCATCTTTTCAACCTGCTGCAAGGGATCATTGTCTTCATAGGGCAGATATCCTGCAACAATTGTGATATCTGCCCTCGTTCCTTCTCCCGAGGGAGATAGCACTGCTGCTGCTAGATCTCTGGAACAGAACTGCCAGAGCGGCAGCATGTTAAGTTTTGTTTTGTGCAGGATGCAGGCCCTTGGCCGGTCTGTCCCCGCAATCAAGCCATAGCCAGGCCAGCCAAGCCCCGCAATCCTGCCATTTAAGAGATAAGGTTCTTGTATTAAAATAATATCAATGTCCTTACCTCTGACATACTGCTGTAGCACATGACATGCCGCTATGCAGTGATGTAGATTGATCTGCAGCAGCTTCATGCTTCTAATCGTCTTCCGAGCCGGAAAAGCCCGCCAATCTGGCGAGCTCCTCGGCCTCATCAGGAGCAACTCCAGCTTCCGGATCCACCGCAAGGGGTTCCATGGCTGAGCCACTAGTATGTTCAGCAGGCGGGTGGTCCACCTCACCCTCACCAGGGGCACATTCAAAATACCTGGTAAACTTACCCTCCGCCTGATCTGCACCTCTCTTCTCTGCCGGCCTATTCCTCAGCACCCTCAGTGTTACTCGATGCAGGCTGAAATGAACCTGCATTCCGCACCTCCTGAGGCTGCCGAGGCTTGTCTCCGGTATCCTAAAGATAGCGTAGAAGCCGTTATCAAGAGGCTTGACATGATGCAGCTGCCAGCTGAGCACGCCGTCAAAGCCTTCACTGTTCTGGACCTTCAACCTCCTGAGGATGACCTCATTAGAGATCGCTCTGTCAGTAGGGAAGAAGGCCCCCACCTTCACTTGCTGGGTCAAAATACCGGAGTCGCCTACACGAAGGGATAAACCCCTCTCCAAGACGAAACCAGAAATGACCCCCGCAAGCCACTCCCGCGTTGGTTGGTTGGCGCAGGCAACAACACAGCCCCCCATTCTATAGCTTACGCCACCGACCTGGGGTTGCACCGGACTGCCCACCTCAATCTCATCCAACTAATCAAGAATCCTTGATTTTATTGCTATGCAGTCGCTCGGGGACAGCCTATCCTCCGGATAGCTGACAGGCACCACTGCCACCAGCAAATCCTTGGCTGCCCTCGAATAAGACTTAGGATTGGTCCCAGTGTCCTTTGGCTTTTTGGCTACTGGAGCCGTGTTGCCTGGGGATGTCCTGGGCCTCTTCTCAGCTGCAGCGGTCCTCTCCCTTACACGTGCGTGAGGTGCTCCAGTACTGGTGGTCGGTTTCGTTGAGAAACCCAACCTACCAGCAGTGCTCCTACGCCCGATCGCCTTCGCCTGGCCCGCCTCAACGTGCCTCCGCGAACCACCAGCACGTGCACCCGCCTTGTCCGCCGGCTTCCTAGGAAACCCTGCTTCACCGCCAGGTGCCGCCCTCTGGTGTGCTTCAGCCACGGCACCCCTGCCCGACCCCGGAACCACCCCACGAGCCCACGCCATGGCTGCCGGTTCCTCAAGGAACCCTGCAGCCACACCCGCAGACCCGCGAAACGGCCCCGCAGCCGACATGACAGCAGCGCCGCCGTCTATGAGGTCCCTGGCTCTTTTAGTACGCCTACGCCTATTCCACCTCTGCGTGGCATTTAAGAGAGGACCTGTTGAAGTATCATCACCTACCAGGCCTAGGCTGTGAAGACTCACCACCGGGAAGTCGGACGAGGCCCCCGCAACTCCAGTATGTGCTGCGACAGCCCCCCCCCCGCCCCCGTGATGACTCTCAAACCCTGAGTCTCCATGGTCAGTGCCTGCAACTGGGCTCCGACCGAGGATTCGTCTAACGAGTCCATTGCTGAGCTCGTTAGTAAAGAAGTATCCAAGGAAGATTGCTCTTCCTCAGATAAAGGCGTTGTAATATATTCGAAATGTTTTGGATTGTTCATTTTGTTCCCACGAGTACGGGGGATCTAAATACACTGCAGGTACTGCCCCCTCTCCCTGCAGCGGGCTAAATACAATGGGGTGCGCCAGGTGCCCCAAGTGGGTCGATAAGAGACAGTGTATTTTTATACACCCCCTGCCATCCAGCCACAGCTCGAGCTCCCTACACTTGGCTTGGGTGTTTAAAGGTCCTACCCGGACCCCGCCTCTGTCGTTCGCAAGTCCACACGACTTATCAGTCATGCGGGCTTCCCAGGGGGCACCACTTGGAGGTGACAGTCGGCGTTGACAGGGATAAGGGGGACTGGGGTGTTGCAAGCAGTGAGTAGGGCACTATATCTTGAACAGTCCACAGGGAGTGAGGGAGACTCCCGCACCTGTCTCCCGCTCCAGTCCCCCCGTTACCCTGCCCTTTACCCCCCTTGTAATGCGTTTACGAATTTTCTTAAATTTTTTGCAGTACCGTCATACGTGGGTACAATTTTAAATTCCCCCGGTGTTATTAATCTGTTAGGATTCATTCCTAATTGATTATTTGTAATTTGAGAATCAATATTATCTTCTTCTTCGCTTATAGCGTTTAAATATCCAAATCTTATGCTATTTAGTCTCTCTGATATTGGCATTTAAATATAATGGCAATAAAAATGTGCATGCAACTTATAAAGTACTTAATAAGTATTCTTAGAACTAAAGTTATTTAAATTATAAATCAACTTGAGTTTAGATATTAAAATATCAGCAAATTATACACTACAGTTGCAGTTTGTTGAACAAAGTTCCACAGTGACGTTAACTGTTTATGAAGTCAAAGAAGGAAGAATTTATGAATATAAGTTCTTTGTACCTTCAGAAGATTCTTGAGATTCTTCGATGAATGTCAGTTCTTCTATGTGAAGTCTTCTATGACCTCGTATATTAAGCCCTCAAGTCCCTGTGTTCGAGCGCCAGTTAAATATCTTTAATAAACTAAGCACTTTTTAAAAAGAACTTTTATTCAAGTTAAACATGTACATTAAAATGATGAGACTAAAAACTAACAGCGTAACGAGCTACAGAAATAATAAGAGAGGGCTCCTCCTAGTCAGAAGGCCTATATAGGTTTTTACATTGCTGATTCTAATTCGTGGTATTGTTTACTAGTAAGCCAGCTGCAACTTGCACCTGTACAACAGTTCCTAGAATTGTTTATGATCACATATTTGGTTTCCAGATTTACCTCATTTAACTATATATATAGTTAAATGTCGTTAACTAATCAAAGACTTTTTAAAAACATTTATTTTTAATAATCACAACAAGTAAAATTACGTTAATACAGTATAAATGAACTATTTAGACTAGTGACAAAATGCAAGTGAGATACGAGTGTCGCGAGGAGCTTCTCCTCCAGGCTTATATAGGATTTTATATCGATGATGTTAATTCTTGGTATTGTTTACTCGAGTTATGGTAGAAGATACTGAACTTCACTTTTTAAAAATTATTATTTATTGAAAAATTGACACTTGAACAAATATTAATTACACTAATTGGATACAAGAATAACGGCACTACTAAGAGAGAATAACTGATGATAGCGGCTGAGGATGGGCAAGGATATATAGGGTAAGTAGGAGTGGGGTAGCGGATTCTAAGAATCGTAGTGCAGGTGGCCGTGTAGGTGGTCATAACTCCTCCCTGCTCAGTTTGAAGTGTCCTCACGAAACCAGAAAAGGAGATATGCGAGGGTAAACTCGAAATTCTTGCGGAGGTTCTGGATCTGGTGCTGGTTCATCGATGTCCATAGGTTCAGGTTGATGTTCTGGAGAAGTTGCCATCCGAGTCGGACGTCTATACATGTGAAGGAAGCAGCGGCGTAGTGTAGCTTGGTACTGAAGAAAAATGAAGATGAGTAAAATAATAAAGAGAAGTAGGATTAATATAGTTGAGGAATTTTGCTCAAGTGATGGAGGGTCTTCAAGTTCTTCCAGAGAAAGTTGGTGCAGATTTATAGTATGCAGTTCTTCAAAGGTTTAGGTTCGTTTAAGGATAACACGTTGGATATACTGAGGGGTAAATGATTTTCTGTATAAGAAAATGGAGGTGGGAATTCAGGAATGTATTCTGAGAATTGTAAGTTTAGGAGGGAAGTAGGCCGCAAACCTAAATTAATACTAACATTATGGCGAATAATAGTTAATATAGAGTGATTAAAGACTAAGTATTGGTTTACAATAGGAACATATGTAATAAATGGCTTAGGATTAGCTAGTTGGTATTGATTACAATATTTGTTAGTATTATGATATATAAGGTTATTGATACATTTGTTATTAACATTAGAGATATTCGTACAATAATAATAATCTAGGATAAGGATACAATTCCCTGTATATAACTTAGTTGTACGTAAAATAAAAGAAGGGTTGACATAAGTAGTGAATACAGAGTTATTAGACATATAAGGATAAGATAATAAAAAATAACTTTCAATAAGAGGTGTTTCTAATGGGAGTTTTACAAAGTAGTGGAGGTGATTAGAAGTTAAAGAGCAATGTACTTGTCCTATTTGCCAAAGAACATATGGAGAATTCGATAATAGTCGTACATGTTGAGTAACTATAAGTGATTGGATTTCCGAGGCGGAAATAATGCTATTGTAAATTATATTTGATTTACAAAACTCTAAAGATATATCTATGTCATTAATCTTATTTATTAAAAGGGTTAAGGTGGAATATAATAAAGAGTAATAATAATTATTATGTATATCATGTGTGACATTAGCAATTAACAGTTTTTTAATGTTATTGTTATTGGTTCTGATAAATTTCGTTTCTTCATTAAATTCATGTATCAATTTAGAATTCAGTGATACTTGAGTTTTGATATTATTGTCTAAGTGTCGTTCGTTAGTTTCGAGTGTGCGTATAGCAATATCATAACGTTCTTTGTCATTAGCGTCCATATTACCTGTTATCCAAGAAATAGCAGTTCCTAGTCCATTAAATAATCCTCGTTTAGATCGTCTGGGAAAAGAGTTAAAAAGGATATGGTCAAGTTTATCTTGGGCATAATTAAGATGGGATTGCAGGATTAATTTTTGAGAGTTGGTTAAAAGTGATTCAATTGAGCCGGTATAATGTTGTCTAATGGATTTAGTATAGGGGTTGTATAGCGGTAAAGTAAAGGCAATGTTTGTCAATTCTTCTTGGATCATAGTTAAGTTGATAGAGTGCATGTATGTGTGATATTCTGTCAGCAAAAATGAGCTCTGTGTCTGAATTGGAACAATACCGGGTCCATTGGATAAATCTGTTATTCTATATGGTGTTGCTAGTCCCAGGTGTAGGAGAAGTATTAGGGCGTTCATGTTCTTCGTTCCTGAAAGAATGACGTTCGTATTTAGTTGGTCGTTTTAGTTGGCTTGGGTGGATTTTTATTTGTTTCTTGGCTACCTGAGCCTTTTTTGTTACAGGATTATAAATAGCTTTTTTATATTTTGGTTTGGCTTTATTCCGTTGATGAGTTTTTATATAAATTTGTCCTTGTGGAATGTCAATATTTTCTCGGTTTTCGTTAAGTTTGTTGGTTCTGTTTTCTTTTTCTTTTTGTATTATTTCTTTAATGGCATTGTGTATGAGTTGTCTTTCTTTATGATACTCGTCAGTTAGTTGGTCAAAGATTATTGGTTCTATGGAAGGGTTTTCCGCGGTTTTGCCATAAGTTATTTCATTTGGGGACAATTTAAGTATCGAATTAGGGGTATTATTATATGCTATTAGGGCAAGCCTAATTAATTTAGAAAGAGAAAGTGAATTGTCTTGTTCTTTTAGAATATTTAGAATTTCTGTAAAAGTCAGGTGTGCTCTGTTTAGTAAGCCGATAGAATTGTGATAATGAGGGGTTGAAAAATGGATATTTATATTATGGTATCTTAGGAAATTTTCAAGGCATTTGTTTGAGAATTCAGGTCCGTTATCCATTTGGATTTCTTGAGGAATGGGGAATAAGCTAAGATATTCTTGTATGCCATTTATTATTGCAGTTCCGTTAGTCGTTGGGATTATTTGAGCGAACAATTTTTTTGAAAAAGTATCTATTATTGTTAATATGGCTTGATTAGAGTAAAACAACACGTCTATTTGTAGTTTTTCAAAAGGTTTGGAAGGAGTTTCAGTCAGTTGAAATTTTGGTTTAGGTGGGTTTCTGTCGTACTTGATTTTTTTGCAAATTGCGCAGTTATTGATATATTTAGTGATGTCAGTCAACATACCAGGCCAATATACTTTTCGTCTAAGGGCTTGATATACGTCATTTATTCCTCTGTGACAAGTCTTTCCACAATGTTGGTTGATGATAAATTGTAATTGTTCGTCTTTGTTTTCTTCGTCCTGAGCAAGAGTGAGTTATTTTTTAATTTTTACTGTGGGGAATTTTGTTTCGATTATTTTTTGAAATTGCATAAATATTTCTTGTAGTATTTGGTCTTCAGTCTGTGAAGTTGGATTGGAGCAATATACACCGTAAGTTTTGTTGGGTTCGAGATATTCTAAGCATGTTTGTTCTAAATCATTTACATAGGGCCATGCTGTATGCCATATGTGTCGTTTTTTTGTTCCATTAAATAATGTTTTAATTTCATTTTTACTACTGTTTCCTCTTTTCAATAAAATTTGGAGTTTTTCTACATTTATGGTCTTTTCTTTGTTATCTACAATGTGTATCTGGTCATTTGAGCTAATTTGAGAGTGTACAGTCATTATGCTACTACTGTTGTCGTTGTCTTGTATCTCTATATTTAAATTTCTTGCTAATTCTTCTATGTCATCTGTGTCAATTACGGGATTATGTCTAGATTCTAGAAAATTATCAATTACGTCAGTAGGGTTTAATTCTTCGTTACTGTTGTTTAGGGCGTTTAAGTCGTGTGAGGGATTTCTAGAGAGAGCATCTGCTACTACATTGTTTTTACCATTAATATATTTAATGTCGAAATTATAGTCTGATAATTGGCATTTCCATCGTAGGATTTTTCCATTGGGTTCCTTCATATTGTAGAGATACTGGAGGGGTTTATGGTCCGTCTGTATCAGAAATTTTCGTCCATAAACGTAAGGTCTGAAATATTTACAGGCCCATACGATAACTAACAATTCCTTTTCTATCGTGCTTAGATTTTGTTCGTGTTTATTTAAAGTCCGTGAAGCGTATGATATCGCTAAGTCCTTTTTGTCCACTGTCTGTGAGAGTACAGCGCCTATCGCGTAATCTGATGCGTCTGTTGTGATAGTAAAAGTTTTATTAAAGTCTGGCATAATTAGGATAGGGTCGTTTTGCAAAATTGTTTTGAGTTCGTTTATTGCATTGATATAGTTAATGTCATTAATATTTATTTTATGGTCTTTTTGTAATTGTTTTGTAATGGGTTTTGCTATTTTTGCATAGTTTTTAATCATTTTTCTATAATATCCGGTTAGTCCTAAAAACTGTTTAATTTGTTTTTGATCCTTTGGGATAGGGAAATTTTTGATGGCTTCTACTTTTAGAGGGTTAGGTTTGATTCCGTCTTTTGTAATGATATGGCCTAGATATAATAATTCTTGTTTAATAAATTCGGTTTTGTCCAATTGTAGTTTTAAATTGTACTTCTGTAGTAGTTTAAAGACACTAGTCAAGTGTTTTATGTGTTCCTGTAGGTTGTCAGAAAATATTATTATGTCGTCCATGTAAACCAAGGTATTAGGGAGATTAGCAAATATGAGATTCATCGCGCGTTGAAATGTAGGGGGAGCATTTTTTAGGCCGAAAGGCATTCTAAGGAATTCGTAATGTCCGTCTTCTGTGCTGAAGGCAGTTTTTGGAATTGAATCTGGATCCATTTCTATTTGATGGAAACCAGAGGATAAGTCTAGAGCACTGAAATATGTGGCACGTCCTATTTTTCCTAAGAGGTCTTCCATATTGGGTAGGGGAAATCGGTCGTCTATTGTCTTTTCATTTAATTTTCTATAATTGATAACCATACGAACTTTTCTTTCTCCGGAGGCATCTAATTATTTTGGAACTACCCAAATTGGGGAATTATATGGAGAGTTAGATGCCTGAATAATTTTGTTTTTGAGTAGTTTTTCAATTTCTACTTTGACATTTTCTTTATAAATTTGTGGATATCGGTAATTACGGGTGTAAACGGGGTTTTCGTCTGTTGTCCGAATAGTATGTTTCAAAATAGGTGACGCTGTCAAGTGTTCGTCCGTTTTTTTAATTATTTGAGGAAATTGACTAATTAAGTTAATTATTTCTCTCTTTTCTTCTTTATTCATATGGTCACTGTGAATGAGGTTTTCAATTTCTTTTTCATCTAATCTATATTTGATTTTTTTGTTATCTATGATATCTACTTCGTCTACGTCCATAGGCTCGGGACAAATGGTCATGAGTTCTGGAGCGTAAATGAGGCATTTCATTTTGTTTTCTTTTATGGGATATAATCCTTCCTTAATTATGTAATTATTCCTTTTTTTTTCATTAAGCAATCCCTCCGTTAATCCTTTTTTATTAATTATTTCTAATTCAACATAATTTAACTCTTTATTTAATGTAATTGCATTTTCGGTTTTTTCGAAATACAATGGTATTTTCTTATCTTTATATACTAAAACGTTTTTTTCAAAATCTAATTTAATTTTTAATTTCCTTAATGTATCGTTACCTAGTAAAATATCGTATTTGTCAGAAAATTTCAATAAGTATATTTTAATGTATTCGTCTATTCCTAAATAATTTTGCAAGTTCACTAAAATATATTCCGTCCCACAAACCTTTCCGGCTGGTGTAGTTACTGTAAAAGTTTCAGGTATTCGCGGAATTTCGGGTTTTACGATTTCAGGGTTCACATAATTTTGAGAGGATCCGGTGTCTATCATCCATGTTCTAAATATAGCAACTTAAATTTAATGTTTGCTATTTTTAATTTTTGTAAGGGTGAATATGTTTTTTGTTTATGTGAAATTAGTCTAAGTAATTCTGTTAAAGTTGAATGTACTCTATTTAATAATCCTAATGAATTGGAGTGATTCGTAGACGTGTAGTGTAAATTTATATTGTTGTACTTACAAAACTGTTGAACAAGGTTATTCTTCATCTCAGTACGTTGGTCTAGCGTGATTTGTGTAGGTGTTGGATAATATGTTAAATATGTTTGTAAACTGTCACAAATGTTAATTGCATTATGTGTTGATATTATTTGTGTAAATAATCTTTTTGAAAAAGTGTCAACGACTGTAAATATGTGTTTGTTGTCATATTTTAATATGTCGATCATTAATTCCTGAAATGGTTTTTCTGGAATAGGAGTCAGTTGGTACTTTGTTTTAAGTGGTTTCCTGTCATATTTTGTCTTTATACAAATTTCACATTTATTGATGTATTCTGTAATTTTGTCCTTCATATTTGGAAAGTAAATTTGTCGTTTTAATTTCTCAAAGGTTTCTAATATTCCGCGATGTTGTGTCTTGCCTAAATGATAATTTTCAATTGTTTCAATTTGTTCGTTAACTTGTTCAATGTCTGGAAGGAACTTAAAATAGCGTTTAATTTTTACTGTTAGAAATTCGTCCTCAATTATCTTTCGAATTTCGTTAAAATATTCATTATAAATCTTATCTAGTGTCTGCATATTGCTGGAACAGTAAATTCCATAGGTTTTGTGAGGTTCAAGTATTTGGTATAGTAAAGTTTGTAAGTCATCCTTTTCCGTAAAAGTTAGTTCATATCTCTTTTTATTTCCGAATAGTTTTGTAAAGTTTAATTCGCCTTTGTTTCCTCTTTTAATAATTATTTGATGTTTTTCAACATTTATACATTTGTCAGGGTCACAGATTCCAAATTGTTCCCTACTTGATTCTTGAGAATGGATGGTCTCTCAATCAGTTTGTTGTTCTTGTTGGTTGGTTGTCATGGGAGTTGGTATGTGTAGGTCTTCCATGATGGCGTCATATTGCGAATCTTCAATCGCTGTATTGTCTAATAAATTGTCAATGTCCATCTGTTCTGATTCGTTATGGTTAAATTCCGCTATATTTCGGGAGAGTGCGTCTGCTACATAATTTGTTTTACCGTTTACGTGCTTTATGTCAAAATGAAACTCCTGTAACTTCCATACCCATTTCATAATGCGTTTGTTTCCGTTTTTCATTGTGAAAATCCATGTCAATGGTTTATGGTCTGTTTGTAGTAAAAATTTATTCGCATATAAGTATGGCTTAAAATGTTGAGTAGCCCGAACGACTGCTAATAATTCCTTCTCTATGGTGCTATAATTATGCTCCGTATTTTGTAGTACTCGTGAAGCGAATGCTACAGGGTGTTCTATGTTATTTTCATCTTTTTGAGGTAGTACGGCTCGAAGTGCTTGGTTACTTGCGTCTGTTGTCAAAATAAATTGTTGTTCCCAATTCGGATAATTTAAAATGGGAGTGTTTGTCATTAAGTCTTTTAATGTTTTACATGCATCATGTATTTCTTTAGTTTTGTAAATTTTTGTTCGAATAGAGTCCGAGAGAGGTTTTGTTATTTTTGCATAACCCTTTATAAATTTTCGATAATATCCGGACGTACCCAAAAATTGTCTTGTCGACTTTTCATCATGTGGTATGGGGAAGTTAATTATCGTATCTATTTTATTTGGATCAGTTTTTAAACCCTCTGCCGTTACTATGTATCCTAAAAATTTTAATTCGGTTTTAAAAAATTCAGTCTTGTCTAACTGAATAGAAAGTCTGTGTGTTTTAAGTACTTCTAAAACTCGTTCTAGATCTTTTAGATGTTCATCTTCATTTTTGGAAAAAACAATAATGTCGTCGATGTATATTAATGTATTCGGTTTATTAGCGATTAGTATGGTCATAGCAATTTGAAAAGTGGGCGGCGCGCAACTTAAACCAAAAGGCATTCTGACAAATTCAAAATGTCCATTTTCCGTTGAAAACGCGGTTTTTGGAATGGACTTTTCGTCCATTTCTGTTTGGTGAAAACCGGACGTTAAATCTATCGTTGAGAAGATTCTTGCTCCTCTTAATCGATTCACCAAGTCTTCTATGTTAGGCAACGGAAATTTGTCCTTTATCGTCATTTGATTTAATTTGCGGTAATCTATGACCATACGTATCTTTTTTTGACCGCTAGCATCCATCTTTTTCGGCACTATCCAAAGTGGCGAGTTGCAAGGTGAATTGCTAGGTCTTATTATCCCGTTTTTTAATAATTTTGATACTTCTTCATTTATTTGTTTTTTAAATTGTTCGGGATATCTATAATTCCGAGTATAAACGGGGTTATCGTTTATTTTATGTTTAAGTAAATTTGTCGGTTTTAGGATTTCATCTTCCTTTTTTATTATTTCGCCGTTTTTACTTAATATTTTCACGAGTTCGTCGGTATATTTTTTATTTATATGAGAATGACGGATCACGTTTTTTATTTCTTCCGTATCGGTCATTAAATGAATCTCGTGATTTTCTTTTGTTTTATATTTTTTATTGTTATATTTTTGTTATTACAGTCGATATTGACATTTAATTTTTGCATCGTTTCGTAACCCAATAGGATGTCAAATTTAGTTGAAAATGGGAAAATTAAAAAGGTTGCATCGGAATTGATTCCTAACGACGGTGACAGGTTTAGGTTGACACTTTGTGTTCCGTCTGCTCTCCCGGTAGGGGTTTTTATTACGAAGCATTCCTCTTTAACAACTGCATCCTTGGGTACGATATTTGGATTAATATAATTGTTGGTAGATCCCGTATCGATCAACCATTTATGATTTTGTTTGTCTATTATACGCGGTAAGTTAATATCCGATTCGCGATTTAATTCGTATTCTATATTTACATTTATTTTTGCTTTGTCCGTTTCGTCTAAACCCGATCCGGCGGTTTGTCGGGGTCTTGGCCTAGTCCTAAAAAATGTTCAAACTTCGTTTCTAAAGTGCTTAATTTGTCCGTTAGTTTTTGTATTATCTCGTCCTTGTCTTCATCGACTAGATGGACGTTGTTAGATAGGTACGGTACGCATGGATATTGTTTGAGACTCTCCTAATTTTTCTACTGGTGGTTGATTTGCCTCCTGTTTCCATTGACCCGATGAGGGTTTGTTAACCTTCCGTCAGGCGCAATCTGTTGACCGCTGACTTCGGGCGCAATGTGCTTGATGAGCACACGTTCAAAAAACATAATAAACTCCTAAATTAAGTTAGTTCATACAAATGGAAAGTGATGAACATCATTATTGGAGCCACTAAAAGAAGAAAAAAACACAAAAGCTTATGCAAAAACCATATATTTAATATAAATCCTGTCGAATAAATTTTAATGAAATTTATGACCTAGTATCAAATACCGTAAGAAAGTTAAGTTAGAAAATCGTACAGTAAAAAAAGGAAAGTTAGGAAATAATTAAAAAAGTACACAGTATTAATATCTACTCAGTCATCTTCGTGGAGGGGTTCTATATTTTCTCCACTAAAGCACAGATAACACACCATATTTGCATGGGATAAGCAGATAGGAGTCCTGCATTTCTTGCATTCGTGATTTGTCAGCCTTCTCAAACCGGTTTCTCTGGTGCATGTTGAGCATCGTTTTCTTTTAGGGGGTGGGGGCGGGCTATTTTCTTCTTCCTGAGAAGAGGGACGAAATCTTTTCAGCCTGTTTTGAAGATCTGTCGGCATTCCAATAGTCAACAAACTTCTTCGGCTTAGCTCCGCAATAGTCAACTCATGAGCCAAACTTTTCAGAAACAGTCGTCTGCGCAGTGGTAAATAACTTGAGAGTTAATACCAGCCACATTCAACATCGTGAAAAATATTACCATTGGCCAACGTTTGATATTTCGGGACACATTGAATGTAACACACATTTTGTCTTCAGTATCCACCCCTCCTTTCGTTGAATTATAGAACATGATAACAGCAGGTTTCTTTTTTTCTTCGGAGTTAGGATCGATGGTGTTGTCATTGTGAAGCGTTGACACGAGAATTACGTTCTTTTTTAGTTTTGGAACATATGACACCAAAGTCTTTCCATCATTGAACCCAAACAAACTAGTAAATTGTGCTCTTGCTTTTGTAGCTAAGAATTCAGGTGGAAGGTGTCTCTTATTTTTTCTGACAGTCCCAACATAGGATAAATTCTTCTGTTTCAGATAGTCAACGAGATCCATATCAGTAAACCAGTTATCCGCCGTTATGTTGCGTCCAGATCCAAATAAGGGCTCAGCCATCCTTTTCACCACTTCACTTGGCTTGTTACTGATGCAGAAAGGCCGTTCTGGTTGCTTCCCAGCATAAATTTCCATATTGTATGTATAATACAGCTTTGCATCAACGAGGGCGAAACATTTTATACCATATTTGTTTGGTTTCGATGGTATGTACTGCCGAAACGAGCAGTTTCCTCGAAAACCTGGAAGCATTTCGTCAATTGTTAAATTCTCCCCAGGAATATAACTCTCCCGCCAGCTTTGCACAAATTTATGGAAAATTTCACGAACTGGAGCAAGCCGATCTAATTTTTTTCTTTCTTCCCTTGTGTTTCGGTCGTCAAACCGAAGACAACGAATCAGTGTCTTAACACTCTAATGTTGGCGCCCACTACACTCCCGTAGATGCTGGCGCTGGATCTGTGAGATCCATTCCTCTAATTGTAATATATTTTAATCAATATTAATAATTTTTAAACTAAAAGGGTTTAATAAGCTTCCAACTTCTTTTTTAAAAGATTTTATTTTATAATGCAAGTAATCAAGCAAATTTTATAATCATTTAAAATTAGGAAACATTTTTAATTTCAAACAATTTAAAAAGGAACTGAACATTTCTATCATCAGCCTTTGAAGTAATAATATTTAATATAAATAGTCTTTTCATGACTTTTTTTTGACTAGTTTAACATTTATAATAAAAATATAACACATTTTATAACACAAGAATATAAAAGTTGAATCGTTCAATTGAAAACAAAAATTAATAATTTATAAAATAATGTGAGGGAAGAAAATTTTAAATTTGGTAACTTATATGATCACAAATTACACTAAAAAATAGCTTTTCAACATTCTGCACGATGAATTGACTCACTTGCACTTGGACTAGTGAGCTTTTCTCGATTCTTTTGGATTTCTGTATTTGTGTGCTTCACGATATATTCCATCATAGTTTCGTTCAAAAATAATGAGAATGCCTGAATTGGGTTTTTGGTTTCCCCCACTGGGGTTCTTATTTGATGAACAATATTACGTTGTGATGTTCGAGCCGTCTTTTTTTTCGGTGGCGCAGGAGACCAACAATGCCCATTTTTACCTCTTAGTGACTTTTTTTTCGGCACGATTATATATTTATTTTTATCCTCCGGCAAATTTCGTTCTGGACTAAGAGCTATTTCGGGGGAAGTAGATGAAGACGATGAGGGTAATCGTTTTGCACGTTTTCTAGGACGAGAAATTTCAATGTCCCTTCGTCGGAAACTGGGTCTGCTTCTGGAATTTCAAAATGTTCCTCTTCACTTTCTGTGAAAACTACGTCATCTACTAATAAATTGTCAGACAGTTCGCTACCAGAGTCTTCAATATCGCTAAGATCATCCAGTTGTTTTAGAATTTGTTGTATTTTCTCAGCAAACTTTGGATCATGTGAACTTAGCGTCTCATGCATCTGTAAGATAAACAAATTGTTATATCCTTCTAGTGGAATCATTTTTCTCATAGATTCCAGTAAAATGTAGTAAAGTAACTTGGTAAGGAAAGTAAAATAGATTCAAGAGAACAAATCAAGAAAAAATAACATTAACTCAACCAAAAGCGCGGAATGCTCAAGAATGGAGTAGGATTTTATGGAAGTTGAAAAAATAAATTATAAAACACACAAGGTTTTTGTAAAAATAAATTAGATACGATTCTACAGAACGTTGATGGGAGTTAACCGGACTTCTAAGCACGATAAATTACTGGAAAATCAGGACAAAACAAATCGTTGACGTATTGTGAAGTAAGTACTCAAATTGTAATTGTAAATAACTAAATTATATAAAATTTCACAAAGTGGGCAATGCTACGAATTTTTTTTAGAGGGCTGATATGTGGAAAATAATAAATTTAATTGAATTGGCCATGATTAAAGCTAATTAGATATTTGAATAATAAATAATAACGTATGAAAGAAATTCGTTGACTGGTAGATACTAATATAGGATAGAAATAGTTGGGGGTGCAGTAAAAAAAACACAGCAAATAAGTTGAAACCTATTATATTATATATGTGCCGATGTTTCGACCTACTGTGTAAGCCTAAACGTCGGCACATATATAATATAATAGGTTTCAACTTATTTGCTGTGTTTTTTTTACTGCACCCCCAACTATTTCCATCCTAAATAAATAATAACTTACTTTGATCGAGTAACGGTTTCACAAACGTTCGTCAAAATTACGAGTCTGAGTGCTTATTGTTCGGATTCCAAGAAACACAGACTTAAATTTGAACACAACACTATGCCACAACTACCCTTTGCCAGTGGTGGAATGGTACTGAAGAGCTGGAACCTTTTTTTTTTTATTTTTTTTTTTTTCTTACCCTCTAATTTATTTATAAACTATACAATATAACTACTACTAAAACTAAGAATCCTATATAATACAGAAAAACTTAAATCTAGTGCTTATAACTAAGGCCTTCCTTTACCCTTGGGTATTATAATGCAATTGTGCTCTTACCGCTGTATGCGGGAGCTTGTATTTAATGGCTTAGCCTTTGCCTTGGCTTAACAAATGGGAGGGACCATTTTCGAATTTAACTTTATTAAGGGATAGGAGAGGAGAGGAAGGGATAGAGGATAAGGAGAGGGAGGTGGGATGAGGGGGTTTAGACTGCAGAGCCCTCGGGGGTCACGTCTATCAGGCGGGATGTTCCTTGCCATCTTCTAGGTCTGGGAGGAGACGATATCGCGTTGAATAGTGGGTTGGTACAAGCCTTCAACCCATCAAAGAACTTGATGTGCCTCCGGCTTATGTACTCCAGCACCGTGGGTATGTTTAGTTCCTGATAGATGATGGTGTTCCGTGCCCTTTCGAGTGTAGTCCCTCTGACTATTCGTCGTAGGACGGAATTTTGAAAGCCCTGCAGTCTTTGGAGGGATGACCGGTACATGTACCGGAGCAGTGGTGCACCATAGAGCAGTGTTGGTCGTATGATAGCCTTGTATATTAGCAGCTTGAGTGGTAGAGAGAGCTGTTGTGACGTGAACAGGTGGTAGAGAGCCTATACGTCTTCTGTTTTGGTATCTTGAGTCTCTTCCTGACGTGGGTCGAAAAGGTGAGATGCATATCCAGACTGACGCCAAGATAGAGTATCGAAGGTGATACTGGTTTTTCCTCTTCCTCCATAGTGAAGGTCGAGGGTAGAGTTGTCTTCTTTCCGCGCTGAAACGACATCACGATGGAATCCGTCTTAGCCGGATTCACCTTGGTGCCGTTTTGCCGGAGATCTTCTATGATGACAGCAGACGCGTTCTGGGCGATCAGCAGGCCTCTGATATTATAGTTGACTACCAGATGTTCAGTCATGGTGGTTCTTCGACAGCACACTCTTCACCATATCCATGACGAATTTCATCATTGTGTCAATCTTCTCGATGAGACTGAAGAGAAGCTGATCTGTTGTCGAAGCTGGCTGGGCAGGTAATGATGCTGGTGGGGTAGGCTGCGGTATCTGGTAGTGGGGAGTAGGTAGGTGGTGGGAGTGAGGTACCTGGTGGGGGTTGCGGAGAGATCACGTCTATTAGGCGGGATGTTCCTTGCCATCTCCCAGGCCTGGGGGGTGGCGATATTGAGTTGAAGAGTGGGTTGGTACAGGTCTTCAGCCCATCAAAGAACTTGATGTGCCTCCGGCTTATGTACTCAGGCACTGTGGGTACCCTGAGCTCCTCATAGATTTTGGTGTTGCGTGCCCTTTCGAGATTAGTCCCCCTGACTAATCGTCGAAGGACGGAACTTTGGAAGCTCTGCAGTCTTTGGAGGGTTATCCGATACGTGTACCGGAGCAGTGGTGCACCATAGAGCAGCGTTGGTCGTATAATGGCCTTATATATTTGTAGCTTGAGTCTAAGAGAGAGTTGTGATGTTAGTAGGTGGTAGAGCCTGTATGTCTTTTGTCTGGCAATCTTGATTCTCTTCCTGACGTGGTGCCAAAGAACGTTTTTTTTTTTTTTTTTTTTTTTTTTTTTTTTTTCCCAAGCCCCTGGAAAGACGATTACCTGAAACAGACTTAAATACTAACGTATATTAATAAATTTATATATGTACATATATACTACTCTTTTCCTGCACCGGGTGCATTTTAAGAGGATTTTAAGGAAGTTTAAAGGATTGAGGTTAGGGGTTAACTGGGATCGGATATCCAGTGATGGGGCTCACTGGTTGTTTGAAATATAAAAACTTAAAAACTAAAACTTAAAACTAAACTTAACCTAAGGATAATAATAATACACCTCAGTCGAGACTGAGGGAACTTACATACTCTTGCCAGCGCTGTGGCCGGCTTGCTGGTCTCAAAGTGCTAAATAGCGGGTTAGTGCAGTGCTGGAGGCTATCAAAGAATTTGATATGCCTCCGAGATATAAAATCTGTCACCGACGGTAGTCCGAGAGTGTCATGTATTATGTCGGTTTTTGAGCGTTGTAGTGTAGTATGTCGTACTATACGCCTTAATATGTTGTTTTGATACTGTTGGAGTCTCTTCGTGGTAGTCGGAGCTATGTTATTGAGCATTGGCGCTCCGTAGAGAAGGGCTGGTCTGAGGACCCCCTTGTATATCATTAGTTTGAGGCGTAATGATAAATTCGGTGAGGTGAGCAGGTGGTTCAACCTGTAGGACTTTGTCCTAGTCTGTTTGATCTTTCTCACGCAGTGCTGGGTCAACGTCAGGTGCCTGTCTAGGGTGACGCGTAGGTACACTATCTGATTGGCTGGATGGTTCTCACTATCCCCCACTCTATAGACCGTCGGTAGAGGGCGCTTGTTGTTCTGAAATGAAAATACAATACAGTCGGTCTTCTTGGGATTGACTGTAATATTTAATCTCTCCAGCTTGTCTGTTATCTCCTTACAGGCCGCCTCTGCCTGTCGTAGAGCTTTCTTAGCGTTCAGGGAACTGCTATAAATTGCTATATCGTCGGCGTAAGCCGCGACAGTGGCATTTCTGTATCTCGCTCCAACAGTTTCCGCCGTGTAGATTGAAAAGAGAACTGGTGATAACACAGAGCCCTGCGGGACACCACAAGTGAGATCAAAGGGGTTGGACAGCTCTTCGCCGACTCGTACCTTAGTTGAACGTCGCGTCAGAAAGGACCGTATGATAGTATAGAGCTGCTCGGGAAACTCGTCCTGCAGTGTCTTACATAGAAGACTATGGGACACTGAGTCGAACGCCTCCGTGCAGTCTATAGATATCATGGCGGTGGCCATATTCTTAGCGGTGTTCTCGCTGACTTCCGCGTGTAGCTTCGTCAGGTGATGGTCCGGGCACAGTCCGGCTTGGAAGCCGGTCTGTTCCGGTGGGATCAGAGCTACTTCCGAGCAGTAGGTTTTGAGATAATTAAGAATAATTTTCTCAAAAACTTTGCCCATGTGCGGTAGCAGGCTAATAGGTCGGTAGTCGGCTGGCTGATTGCCGGTTCTCGCAGGCTTCAGGAGCGGGAAGAGGGTAGCTCTTTTCCATGCCTCAGGAAAGTATCTCAGCCTGAGATAGGAGCTGTAGAGGTTTGTCAGATGAGCTAAGCCTCTCCTCGATAGATGTTTCAACAGTACAGTCTGAATCCCGTCGGAGCCTGGGGCTTTACCACCTCGCGAACGACGCAGTATCGCCTTCAGCTGCTTCGGAGATGCAAACATGTAGTTGTTGCCGATCTCTTCTGTCGGTAATTCGGACATGTCTATGGTCCGTTCTGCTATCCGGTCACCGTAGTGATCTGCAAACTTAACAGCCTGCTCCTGGTCTGTTAGTATCTCGTCTCCATCCTGAAGCCTTGTGTAGTTCCTCTTTCTGGTGCTCGTCCTAAGTAGCTTCCAGAACTTTCTATGGTCACCATGGGTGGCCCGAAGCTTTTCATGCCACTGAGCAGTCCGCCATTGTTTCATGAGGTTTCGAATCTGAGTGGTAAGTGAATTTACCACCGATTTTACCTCATAGTCTCTGGTCCTGTACCACTTGTTCTTCCACTTATTGCGGAGGGCGATAAGTTTCAGAATATGATCAGGTGGGGGACGCAGAGCTGGTGGTAAGGGCCTGAACTTGGGGATTGCTGCATCAGCGGCGCTTCTGATTACATCAGTGAAGTGCTCTATATAGAGGTCTACTTCACTCGTCGTACGTAGGGTAGGTACCGTCGGAAGATTATGGTAGATCTGAGATTTAAAAAACTCCCAGTCTGCCTCTTGGTATTTGTACCTGTTCGGCGGAGGGGACGCCGGTGCTTCCCCGGCTAGGAGGTAAAGCACGGGTCGATGGTCCGTCGTTATTAAGTCTAGCGTGACGCAATCGATGAATCGGTGCGGCTGCCGTGTGAGTAGGAGATCAACCGTAGACCTAAAGGAAGGGTTTACTCTATGCCTAAATGTATAGGTGTTAGGGTGAACCACGGTGAACGGCGATTTTAACACTATCTTCCCCGTTACGTTACAAGATTTCGTCGCTTAAGATCCAGCATGACATAACTCAATTTTGATTAGTTTTCAGGAGAGCTAATAACTTGTTTATTGAAGCACTAAGCTATTAATTTTAGAGGAGTTCGATTTTTTATTTATATTTTATATTTTCTTGATAATTTTATACGAATTTTGCGGAAAAATATCTTGTTTCTAACAATTTTTCATAATTGTGTCGTGCTGCTGTAATTTTAGTCCGAGTTGTGCTGTTATGGTATTATGGTATATTAATAAAAAACAATTAATAAGTACTTAAGAGGATTTTTATATATTTTTTTTAACAAACCTTAAGTTTTTTAAACAATCACATTATAATCACACAAGATTGTCTTGTTAAAATCACATTATTTGGTAAACACAATTAATATAAATTACTAAAACATAATTTTTGTGGCACTCAGCTAAAACATAATTTGGCAAATTAATGTTTATAATCAGAGGGTAGATTTAGTAAAAGACAAACAATTATTTAAACAAAATAAGATAAAAAAAAAACAGAAAAATGGGACAAAACGTAAACTAGCAAGTTAAAATCTTGTAGACGTTCGTACAAAATTACTTGAAAAAAAAAAATTATGAAAATTTGCAAGAGAATACTAACATAAATAGCATAGGAACCTAAAAAGTTGGTATAAGAATAAACATTATTTTTTAATAACAAAAGAATTCTTAAAGAGACCCTTCAATTTTTTAACATAACTTATTTTAAATAAAATCACATTATTTTTAATCACACAAGATTGTCTTGTTAAAATCACACTTTGTTTTTGTAATAATATTAAATTAATAGTCAGCTTAAAGATAATATTATTCAGACAAATTAAATAGCCAACCTAAAATAAAATAGCGAACCTAAAGTACTAAAATAATAACATAAAAAATCATTACTTTTTGTTTTGTCTTTTCCTTTCCCTCATACTTTCTTCGACATGTGGCAAATTATTGTAAAAAGAGTGACACTCTTGAGGCATTAAATCCCTCAGGGATTTTAAATCTTCAAACTTGTCACGGGGAATTGGCAACGAATTTGAATGCAGCTGAGGGTAGTCATTGGTGATGGTCACATTTTTGGGTCTTCTTGGCAATTCTATGAAGTTGTCATCATAATTCAACTTGGATCGAATAATGCCACTGGGATCGTAATGAAGGCACCTCAAATCGGTCACGACTGGATCATTCGTCTTGCTCCCTGGGCGTATAGAAGTGTATCGATGGTTTTCTTTCTTGGAATAATCTTTGAAGTCACTGTGGTGCATGAGTTTGCTTCGGTAAGGAAATGGCTTGCTTCTAGCTTCTTTAGTGATCACATTTAGTTCGTAAGGCAGGTAAATTTCTCTACCTTTCATTTTTTGCTCTAAAGTGCTATGAACGTTGTCTGCCTCCATTTGGGTGTGTCCTTTTTCCAGAAATTTTTGGTAGATGTTTATATTTTTGGTCATGCTGAGGTTTAATAATGCATTCGCCATCACCACGTTCCGATTTTGGCTGGTGCACCCGTCAGAGTACACCACAACATCCCTAGCATCCGAAGCAGTTAGCAGTTCAATTTCCGCAATGAGGCAACTAGCGAACGTCGACGATACCAGGGTGCTCTCGGTCTCAGTGAACCAGCAGCACACTGCATCGTGATTTTGTAGGTTATAAATCGTGTAGTTATGAGTAGCTAGCTTCATTTTATAATAGGCTAAACTAGCTTCCATGGACGGTAAAAGTTTGACTGCCATCACGTCACAGCAAAGAACGTGAATTTGGCCAATTACGGCCAATTGTTTATCTGTTTCTTTTTCTTCACGGGCTCGATTTTTATTTTGAATGTGAGTATTGTACGTTTGCTCTGAGATGTTTCTATGTTTATATTTGGTGCAAGTATCACATTGATCTTTTCGAGGCAAAAATACACTGATTATTGACAACCTGCAGTGCTTGTCAAATGTAAATCGGCTCAAAGGAGCGATATTGTGTTCATTGCAGTCTAAACAATATAACTTGTACAACTGACCAAAAGATTTTATGTCTGGCTGAAGGTAAAGTCTGCTTGTTGAACTCCTACAGTAATGAGAAGGCAGTTTCGGCAATCTTTGAATAAAATTTTCCAGGTGTGCATTTCTTTCCTTCAAAAGAGAAGAAAATGAAGCAATGTTTGAGGTCGGCGGAAGATTATCAGGTGAAGATGTCTCAAGATCCAATTCCTGTCTGCTATTGTCCAACGAACTTGAAGAACTTGAATAATTTTTCAGCCAGTGCCTCACTGTGGAATTTTTTAAACCGAAAGTGTTAAGGAACATTGTTTGACAAACAGGGATTTTGCTCTGGCCAACTTTTAATTGATATGTGTATGAAACCGATCTATGAACCGTTTTCACTGTTTCTCGTGCTTGTTTGGGTTCATTTGCCTCCACTAATGAAGATATAAACAACTTTTTTCTATTCCAATCCAGATTATTTTTCCATAAATAATTAAACAAGGCTTCTCTTGTTCCTTCTGTGATTTCACCACACAGCCTCGACCTTTTAGTACATTTAGCACCATCACATCGGGGTCCCATACTTTTTTTACTTTTTGGAACATCGTGTAGCATTATTCTATTACTATTTTTGTCTTTTCTTCTGTAACCCACGTAATCTTCTCCTCTCATCCGTTTTATCTTTGTTTCTTCTTTGGACCAAGATTGATCTGGTACAGATTTTCTAATACTATTACGTTTTCTTGATTTTCTTACGCCTGCCTCATTATTTTCTCTCCTACTACTTTCCTCGTCTTCCTCCATTTCAGTCTCTATATCAATGCCAGCCTCATTATTTTCTCTCCTACTACTTTCTACGCCTTCCTCCATTTCAGTCTCCATATTAGTCTCATTTTGTTCCCTATCAGGTTCTTCAAAAACAATATTATGTTTTTCATAGTCATCAGTCTTATTTTTATCTCTCTCCATCTCCTCTAAAGCAACATAATTTTCATTGTCAGTCTCATTGTGTTTCCTTTCATCTTCTTCTAATACAATGTTTTCATTTTCTTCCAAAACAACAATATTGTATTCATTGCGAGTTGTGTCAATGATGGTTAAATCTTCATTTGATATAACTGAGGCGATGAGATCTTCGAGCGATTTAGGATCACCAGGCCCTTCCTCCTCATCATTTAGGAAGTAGTTAAGAAAAGAGTCATCCTTTAAAAAAAATGATAGCTAATATTATTACTATTGCTCATAAATAAATAATAATGAATATATTAATTAATCCGAGTATATGTCCGTACTATAATTATAATACAAAAATCTATCAATTATGAGACTATTTATGGTAAAAAAAAATAACCTAATAATCAATGACAGCTTGACATAATTCAGTAGATAGACTAAAACATAAATGCACAATTCAACTGGGCAATGATTACGAGTCTTAAAACGTCCAGATTGAAACTTATTATTGATTTTAAGAAATCCACTTGTCAAAATCCTCTTATTGGACATTCCAAGCAGCGAGAAAAGCGATATTACTGACAATAATATTTGATTAAACATGATAAACTTTAAGTTACGTACCTCAACGTGGGATGTCGGGGAAGACTCCATTGTGAACTGATGAATTGTGTCATGCTGCCAAACGATTTGGGTTGTGCTATGGTGTCATTCTTGGAATTATCTTTCGAACGGCCTCCCCAATCACAAAACCGAGTTTACGGCCACAACCGGCGCGAAAATTTGAAATTAGAGAGCCACATAACTCAATTTGTCAAAAAATTGAATTATGTCATGCTGGATCTTAAGCGACGATTTGTTATTCCAAAGGGAATGTCGGGCGTTCAGGTCGCCCACTACCCAATGGTTCGTCCTCTTGGCGCATTCGTTGAGTAATCTCTGAAATTCTTCAGGGGATGTGCGAGGCCTTCGGTATAGGCCTGTGATAGTGGTGGGTTTGTCCAGAAGAACTTGAACAGTTACGGTGTGTATTTTCTGGTCCGTGATAGCCACAGGTGGGGGAAGTTCCCTCCACTTGACGCCATGGCGAATCGCTATCAGGACTCCATCATGTTGATCTCAAAGCGTAGCCTGGTATGCGCACACGCCGGTTGCTCACTCTCGTGTCGGTAAGTACAACTACTGTGGGGTCGCTCTGTGCTATTAAGGCGTATACCTCCGTAATCTTCGGTAAAAGTCCGTCTGTGTTAAAGTTGAGTAACGTTAAGTTGTTACTCATGGTGACACACTGGAAAGCATCTCTACGAGTTTAGCTGTGGCTATAGTGAGGTTTTTTTATGTTTTCCGCCAGGGCCATGGCCCATGGAGGTGTTTGTGTCCAGTAATGTGGTGGGGGTAGTGGGGATGTCGGCTCGGGTCGGTCCGCTGCAGCTCGGGCCTGAGCCCTGGTCTGTCTGAGTTGGGGGAAGTCCTCTTCCCTGATTGGCCCGGTAGGTCGGGCGGTGCCTGGCTGGGTCTGTCTTGTGGTGGGGGGTGCCTTGGTGGTGGTCGGTTTTGTCTGAGGCGGGGCAGGCTTGGTTATCTTTTTCTTTAAGTTAGCTAGTCTCTCGACTAGCTTTTTTCTAAATTCGCACCCCGTAAAGGAGGCGACATGCAAACCGCCACAGTTTGCACACTTTACTGGGACCTCGTTCCGGGGGCATTGCGCTACGGGGTGGGGTCCGGCACATCTCACACATGCCACTGTGCGCCCACAGTGGTTTTTTGTGTGCCCGAAGAGTTGGCATCGGTGACATTGCACGATGCCCTTTTTTTGCCGTGTATGGCTTGGCCCTGAAAGTGACGCTCCCTAGGGCTCTTAATTTTTGGATTTTGTCCAGAGTGACTTCTGGACTTGTGGTCACGACAATTTTAGGAAGATCAGACTTCTTCCCATCTTTGTCGCTTTTTTGCATCCTTCTAATATCGAGGATGCCGGGTAACCTATCGTTGAGTTCGCTCTTAGCGTCCTCTATGTCCATGTATAGGTCAAGTCCGTATAGAACAAATTTTTTGTTCTTTGGTCCTGTCGTAGTAGAGTAAGTATGGAACTGACTCTGAGATTTTGTAAAGAAATCTGCCATTGCTTTGTGGCTGTCGATGGAGGAGGGGAATATCCTCACTCCGTTCTTGATATTCTGAACCGCGAAGCCCAAGAAGCCTTGAGTTCTTAGTTCAGCTACAGTCTTAGCAGCGCTAGTGGCGCCACTGAGAACAATGGGTGGGGGTCGTTTGGGTGTAGTGGGTTGTCTTGTATTACTAGCACTAGCACATGCACTAACACTACTAGACAAAATTGAGAACTGGTTACAAGTACTTACTGTGAAGTTTGTAGGTAGGTTGGCGACTTTGCAGGTCCTCTTCGGTTTCACGAAGTCGCCTGTGCTGGTCTCACATGCGCGGCTCTTCCTCGAAGGTCCACTCGCTGCCTTCTGATTGGCTCCCGCCTGTTGCTGGGTTGAGGCGCTGTCCACGTCCATCGCTGGCATCGCGTACGCACACACAACACTGAACTAAAGCTAGGGACACTCACTGGAGCGATAGTCCACCATGTGGGCAACTTAAACTGAAGACGGCCCTCCTCAGTAAAGGTGTCACGGAGTTCGCCATGAACTCCACCGAAAAGGAGCTGAGACTCTATCTCAGCAATTATAAGGACCACGAAGCGGCAAGACAAATCTTGACCGCGGACCCCGAGGCGGAATTCCACACTTTCGCACCACGTGGGACCAAGAGGTCTAAAAAATTTGTGTTGTACGGGTACGACCCGGACACGGATATCACAGATATCACCGCTGACCTGCGCGCGGGGCTTCCTGGGTTCAAGTCAGCCCGAAATATGAAGAGGAGAGACGACCAGGGTGTCCTAAGACCTACTGAGGGCATCCTCATCGTCACGGACCATACGGTCACATTAGAAAAACTGAAGAAAATAGAAAAAGCAGGGTATGTAAAATTTAACCCTGCTGTATTTAAGGAAGAACGCGGGCCGGTACAGTGCTACCAGTGCCAAGAGTTCGGCCACACAGCTCAGTACTGCGGCCGCACTTCCTATTGTGCATGGTGCTGTGACCACCACCTGCTCCAGCACTGCCCACTCCGAGGCAAAGAACCGGCCGTGTGTCACAATTGCAAAGGCCCACACGCCGCCTTCTCCAAGGAATGCCCCAAGAGGAAGCAGCTGGTAGAACTCCGGCAGCAGAAGAAGATGGCCACCCTCGAAGCAGCCCCAGTTCCAGCAGGAAGGAAGCCGAGCCGACTCGCCACCAAGGGGACCTCCTACTCATCGCTGATTGGAGGAACACCTGCCCAGCCAGAACAAGGTAAGGGACCGCACACCCCCTCCACTCCTAACCCCCACCCCTCCTCTGCCCCCCACTCCCCACCCTTAGAAGCCCAGCCCGCTCCGGTGCCATTGGCATTTCAACCGGCCTCGGGACAAGATCTGACCCTCACCTGCCTCATTGAAAAATTCAATGCGATGATGCAGATGATGACGCAGATGATGTCTCAGATGATGACTCTGGTGATGGATACCAGGCGACATGACTGAGCATCTAGTCGTCAACTATAATATCCGAAGCCTTGTCTCGAAGACGGCTGAAGTAGAAATCCTCCTACAGCAGCACCGACCATCCGTGGTGGCGTTGACTGATACCCTGCTGCCCACCTCTGCCCGAGTACGCTTCAGGGGGTATACCATGTACAGAGAGGTCTGTGCACCGGGTACCCTTGAAGGCGTCGCCATCTTGGTCCGAAATGATGTACCATCCAGGAGGGTTCCAAACCCTGTGTGCCCAACTGACGGTACTCACATACTCACAGTTGACGTGCGGTTCAAGACCCGTTTCACGTTCAGCTGTGTCTATAGGAGACCCTGGGCTGTCCATACAGCTCTCAGGCTACTTTTGCAACATGCACAGTCAGTCAGCCGGTGCATAGTCCTAGGAGACTTTAATGCCAAACACACTGCCTGGCTGTGCAGCAGAAATAACACACTGGGGACCTACATCACCAAGACTAGGCTGGAAGTCTTTCACCCCGGGGTGCATACCTTCCGGCATGCAGCCGGACATGGTGCAACCTCAACCCTAGACCTCCTCCTAACCAGGGATCTGCACACCGTAACGAGCTGTATAGCGCTTCCATACGGACCGTCAGATCACCGGCCGATTGTATATACTTTCGAAGGTACTCCCGCAGCACCGCCTGCGAGTAAGTACCTCCTAAACAAGGCCAACTGGAAGGGATTTAGAGCTAGCATTGAGGAAGATCTACCCAAGATCAAATATCTCAGTACAGAGGCAGAGGTGGACAGTGCGGTGGAAGTCATCTCCACCAAAATTCTGGACTCAGCAAATCGTAATATCCCTAAGTTCTGCCCACAACCCAACGCCCTCAGGAAACCTCCTAAGCACATACTAGCCCTCATTAGCCAAAGGAACAACCTGAGGAATATTTTCCATCGCTCACGTGACTATGAGCTAAAACCGGCCATCAATGCGATGACCCGGCAGATAGCCAGCCTCATGCGAGACTGGAAAACATCCCTCTGGCATGAGCAGTTACGTAGGACTCATGACGACCACCGCCAGTTCTGGCGACTCGTCAAGAACCACGTAACTAAAAAGAGGACTGTGCACCTAACATCAGGAGGCAACCTGCTGACGCCTGGGGAACAAGCTGAGCTTCTAGCAAAGGCATATGAGGCGAGTGATTCTGCTCGGCTGGTAGATGCTCCACCAATCCCAGAGGGGCCACTCCCGTGCCCCAATGAAAAACCTATGTTTTCCACCTTCAACCAACTTGAGTCGGTACTAAGGCGCGTCAAAGGCAAAAAATCCTCGGGGCTGGATGACATCCCCTATGTGATGCTGAGGATGCTTCCTAGAAAAGGCAAAGCCTTTCTACTGAGCATCTTCAACACCTGCATGCGGATCTCATACTTCCCCCAAGCATGGAAACTAGCCGTCGTGGTGCCTCTACTCAAGTCGGGGAAGGCGGGAAATCTACCCGAGCACTACCGGCCAATCAGCTTGCTCTCCCATATGAGTAAAATATTCGAGAGGCTGGTCCACCACCATATGCTGAACCACTGTAGGGAGGAAAATATTATCCCACCGGAACAGACCGGTTTCCTTAAGGGTGTTTCCTGTGACCACCACCTAGCTAAGCTCCAAGCGCACACCATTGAGCAGATGTATAGTAACAAAGCTACGGCTTTCATTTCTTTAGATTGCACTCAGGCCTTTGACAGTGTGTCTCACGCGCTGCTACTCCGACGCCTGGAAGAGTTTAACTTCCCAGTCTCGCTATGCCGTCTGATCCGAAGCTATCTTAGCGGAAGATCTTTCGTCGTACGAGTCGGGGACAGTTACTCGACTTCTGGCACCACCTCTTGTGGAGTACCTCAAGGTTCTGTGCTGGGGCCACTGATGTTCGTGATATACACATCACCGGTGGTCTCGACCAAGCATGACGGAGCAGTAGTAGCGGCCTTTGCGGACGATATAGGGATATACGCTTCCAGCGCCAACGCCCGGCATGCCCTTAAAAAGGCACAAAAGGCGTCGGTCCCAATTGTTAACGATTTAAAGCTGAGTGGCATCAGGGTGAATCCGACTAAAACGGACGCCATCGTGATGTCATATCAGCAAAATAAGAAACGCCTACTGGCGACCTTCACAATTGAAGATGAAGATCGTCGCGTATCGAACACTCTACTCTACCTTGGCGTCACTCTAGATAGGCATTTCACCTTCTCGAGTCACGTCAGGCAGAGGCTGAAGCTGGCCCGATTTAAGTCCAATAGGCTCTACCACTTGCTCTGCTCGCAGCAGCTCTCGCTGCGACTAAAGTCACAGATTTACAAATCTATAATTAGACCCACACTGCTCCACGGTGCGCCGCTACTTAAACACCTATATCAATCCACCCTCAAAGCCCTACAACAGTTCCAGTCCTCTATCCTGAGGCGCATAGTGAGAGGCACGTCTCTCCAAAGAGCACGTAATGAAATTATCCACGAGGAACTAAAAATCCCTCGCATTGCTAACTACATTAGCCGGAGGCACAATAAATTCTTTGAGAGGCTGAAGGCCTGTGAAAATCCTTTGTTCAAAAATATAGTGCCCCCTCCCAGACCAGGGAGGTGGCAAGGTAGTGCCCCTTTGGTCGACGTCCTCTCATTGGCCTAGGGTAGGGGTCTGGACACTCTTGTCCAATCACCCACTTCCTTTTCCTCCTTCCTCTTCCCTCTTTCTTCTTCTTCCTATCCCCTAACCTCGATAAGCGGTCTCTCGCCGACTTTGACTTGTATACAGCCAGCGGCCTTGTGCCGGTGATAGAGTACACGCCTTCAGCGGTCTCGGATTATGTAATTTCTTAAAATACCTAAGGTAAAAGAAGAACCTAGTTTTAAGTGATGTATATATTATTATATTGATGTATATACTGCAAAAATTGTAAATATTATTTCAATAAAGAGATTTGAAACAAAAACACTGGAGCGATGCTGCCCGTACCCAATAGGGTGGCTGCCTAGGCTAGTTCCACACAAGGTGTGGGCCTCTACAACTTCCAGGCGCTGATCCTCGTGAGTAGAAAGCGAAAGTTGCAGACTGGTAGTTAAATCTTTAGATGTTAACTACTCGGCTGCTGGGGCTGGAGTGCCGGCCAAAGAACGGTTTTTTTTTTTTTTTTTTTTTTTTTTTTTTTTTTTTTTTTTTTTTTTTCTTAGCCCTTTGGGTTCGAAGGTTGCTAAGTAGGATATAGGAAAGGATTGAAAGGATCTCTTGTACTGTACGATGTACATTTTAAGAGGAGGGTGAGAAAAATGGAAGGTATTAATTCGTTTATTTGCATTTATTAATTTTGTTTTTTTCCGGTGATAGGGCTCACCGTGTCTTTTTATTTTGGTAGTTTATTTATTTATTACTCAGTTCAGGCTGAGTTTTTGTACATGATCTTGCCACGTTTGTGGCCGTGCTGCTGGGCTGAGTGACCTGAAAAGGGGGTTAGTACAGTGGTTCAAGCTGTCAAAAAATTTGATATGTCTGCGTTTAATAAAGTCTGTTACTGTCGGTATGTCGAGAGTAGTGTGTAGGAGGTCAGTTTTTGTCTTGTTTAATGATGTGCGCTTCACTATGCGTTGTAGTATGCCATTCTGAAACTGTTGGAGCTTTTTTGCTGTTGCAGGGGTGATGTTGCCTAGCAATGGTGCTCCGTACAGGAGTGCTGGTCTGAGGATGCTTTTGTATATTGTCAGCTTGAGGCGGAGAGATAAGTTAGAAGATGTGAGTAGGTGGTTCAGTCTGTAAGACTTGGTCCTAACCGACCTGAGTTTTTTCCTGCAGTGGTAGGCTAGCTTCAGGTGCCGGTCTAGGGTGACACCTAAGTAGACTATGCTGCCCGCTGGTCTGTTTTCCTTTCCCGCTACCCTATAGACCTTAGGGAGAGGGCGGCGCTTTTTCCCCTGAAAGGAGAAAATTATGCAATCAGTCTTTTTGGGGTTCACTGTGATGTTAAGTCCCTCCAATTTCTGAGTGATGCGCTCACAGACCTCCTCCGCCTGCCGTAGAGCTCTCTCTGCGCTGATAGAACTGCTGTAGATAGCTATGCCGTCGGCATAGGCTGCTACAGTAGCTTTTTTGTAGTTTGTTCCAACAGTTTCAGCTGTATATATCGAGAAGAGTACTGGAGATAGCACAGACCCCTGAGGTACTCCGCATGTGAGTGCGATGGCTTCCGAAGATGCTTCGCCGATGCGGACTGCTATTGTTCGCTGTTCAAGAAACGACCGTAGGACCGAGTAGAGCTGTTCCGGAAATTCGTTGTCCTGTAGTGTCTTGCATAGTAATCTATGGGAAACTGAGTCGAACGCTTCCGTACAGTCTATGGAGATCATAGCGGTCGCTTCGTTCTTGGCGGTGCGCTGGCTCACTTCCGCATATATCTTTGCTAGTTGGTGATCTGGACATAGACCGGCTTGGAAGCCGGTCTGCTCCGGTGGTATTAGAGCTATCTCTGAGCAATATGTCTTGAGATAATTGAGAACAATTTTCTCGAAGACTTTGCCCAGATGCGGGAGCAAGCTGATAGGTCTGTAGTCTGCTGGCTGCGATCCTGGCTTCGTGGGTTTGAGTAGAGGAAAAAGAATAGCTCTCTTCCAATTGTCAGGAAAATACCTTAACCTGAGGCAGGTGTTGTATAAATTGGTCAAGTGAGCTATTCCTCTTCTTGGCAGTTGTTTCAGCAATATAGTTTGTATCCCGTCGTGGCCTGGTGCTTTATTCCCCTTCGTACGACGGAGAATCGCCTTCAGCTGCTTCGGAGATACAAACATATAGTTGTTTCCTATTTCTTCGATGGGTAAGTCTGTTTGTATAGGGTCTGTTCTTTTAGTGATGATTGCACCATAGTGATCCGAAAACTTGATAACCTGTTCGTCTACTGTCAACAGTCTGTCCCCGTCATGAAGTAATGTAGAGCTTCTCTTCTGTGTGCTGGTTCTCAGTAACTTCCAGAATTTTCTATAGTCGCCATGCGTGGACCTCAGTTTTTCGTGCCACTGTGCAGTCCTCCATTGTCTTATAAGACTTCTAATCTGCGTGGTAAGGGAATTTACCACCGATTTCGTCTCATAATCCCTAGTCCTATACCATTTATTCTTCCACTTATTGCGGGTGGCAATGAGGTTCAGAATATGGTCTGGCATAGGGCGTAGAGCTGGAGGAAGTGGCCTGAATTTCGGAATGGTTAAGTCTGCGGCTTTTCTGATGGTTTTTGTGAAGAAGTCCACGCATGCGTCTACATCACTTCTTGTCCGGAGTGCGAGAACTGTTGATAGTTCGCTGTGGACCTGTGCCCTATATGTTCCCCAGTCTGCTTCCTCATATTTGTATTTTGTTGCCGCTGGAACAGGTATTTTCTCGTCTATGATATAGAGCACAGGTCTGTGGTCGGAGGTGATAAAGTCCAACGCCGAACAATCCACGAATCGATGCGGCTGCCTCGTGAGTAGGAGATCGATGGTGGATGTGGACGATGGCTTCGCTCGGTGTCTGAAAGTGTGGGTATTCGGATGTACTACTGTGAAGGGAGTCTTGGTGAGTTTTCTTCCGGCTGCGTTGCTCCTGATGTTGTTCCAGATTGGGTGCCGGGCATTTAGGTCGCCCACTACCCAATGATTTGTCTGCTTGGCGCACTCGGCTAATATCATCGAGAATATATCTATAGAGGACCTGGGTCTTCTATATAAACCTGTGATGATAGTAGGTTTATCGAGTAGCACCTGTACAGTTTTGTGGTGGATTCTTGGGTCACTAGCTGCCACTGGTGAGGGGAGTACTCTCCACCGAAACCCGTGGCGTATGGCTATGATGACTCCTCCTCCGTCGTCTCCTGTGAGGCCGTATCCTGGGATGCGAATGTGCCGGAAGTTGACTCTTGTGTCTGTGAGGATCACTATGGTGGGTTGGGTCTGTGCTATCAACGCGTAGAGTTCCGTAATTTTGGGCAGAAGCCCGTCCGTGTTGAAATTTAAAATTTTGACTGTCCTGTTCATTTTGTCAGAGAGTCAGTAAGAAGTGATATGAGGGTGTTAGTGGAGTGTGTTAAGGTAGTGATGCTCTGCATAATGAGTTCCACCCAAGGTGGGGGTTCATTATGTTGAGTCATCGTGGCGTAAGTCTGTTGAGGTGTTGTCTGGTCGGTAGTCGTAGGTGAGGTTTGTCTGGGTGAGGGTTGAGGTCGTTCGCTGGTTGGTCCGGGTTTCTGGTGCTGCTGTGGTGGACTTGGCTCGGTCTTCTTCTGCTGGCTTTGTACTGAGACGTTCTTCCGCAGGCGAATCTTCTGTCGCAGTGCCTCAAGTTTCTCCTGAAGGGTCTTTCTCACTTTGCACCCGGTGAAGGATGCTACGTGTGGGTCACCGCAGTTCGCACACTTAACAGGTGTGGTCGTGCGTTGACACTCGGAAACAAGGTGAGGACCGGCACAACGTACACAGATCACCTTTTTTCCACAATGATTTTTTGTGTGCCCGAACTCCTGGCACCTGTGGCATTGGACGATACCGCTCCTGCCGCGATATGCCTTGACATTGAACCGAACCCTGTTGACATGTCCGAGTTGCTTTAGGTCTTCTAGTTTAGTCTCTATGGCTGTCGTGAGGAAGATCCACCTTGCTGCCGTCTTTTTCACTCTTCTGCATACGACGGATGTCGAGGATGCCCGAGTGGCGTTCGTTGAGACTCGTTTTGATATCTTCTATGTCGTGATCTATGTCCAGCCCATAGATAACGAATTTTCTTGTCTTCTGTCATTTACACGTGGAATAGGTGTGGTACGGACTCTTTGTCTGGCGGAAGAATCCGGTCATTTGCGTGTGTATCTCGATGGTGCCCGGATATATCCGTACTCCATCCTTGGTCTTCTGTATCTCAAAATTCGAGAAGCCGGCCGTGTTTAGATCCTTTACGGCCTTCTGTGTGCTTGCCACACCTGGAACTACGATCGGAGGAGGCTTCTTCCGGACCGCAACACCCGCGGTACCGGCACTTTTTGCACATTCACTGCCCGAAATGTCTTTTTCGCACAAGAACGAGAACGCGTTTGACGTGCTCGCACTGAAGTTTGTGGTAGTGTTGGCTGGTTTGCAGAACTTTTTCCCGGTTACTGTTTCCCAGCCATCTGGTGATGTCTTCGCCTTGGTCTTCTTAGCGGCTGAAGTGGTGGTGGGGGCCGGTTTCCTCTTCTCGGCTGTTGCTGCTGGAATGAGTTCGGCTTTTTTTTTTTTTTTTTTTTTTTTCTCTCCCTCCAGGATTTATTTACAATAAAATACAAACTATAATTATACTTATAACTAAAGCTGCTATATAAAATAAAAGCCTTCTATTACCTTCCGGTATTTTAAGGCGTTACATAGGGCTGAGTCCGCTGATGGCGGTTTTTACTCAAACCGGCACGTGGCCGCTGGCTCTATACATTACAAACGGGGAGGGACCGTTTAGCGGGATGAGGAATAGGAGTAGAAAGAAGAAAGGGGAAGAAGGAAGAAGGAAAAGGAAGAGAGGGTAGGAACAAGAGAGTACTTACCCCATCCCTAGATCACGTGCGAGCACATCGACCAAGGGGACACTGCCCTGCCATCTCCCAGGTCTGGGAGGTGGTTTCAAGTCCCTAAATAGGGGGTTCACACAGGTCTTCAGACCATCAAAGAATTTGATGTGCCTCCGACCTATGTACTCAGGCACCGAGGGGAGCCGAAGCTCCTCCCGGATCGTGGTGTTAAGTGCCCCCTCGAGCGATGTGCCACGCACTATCTTTCTAAGGATGGAATTCTGGTACTGCTGCAGGTGCTTTAGCGTTGTTTTGTAGAGGTGTCTCATGAGCGGTGCACCATAGAGCAACGTTGGTCTTATGATTGATTTGTAAATCTGTAACTTTAGCCTCAGTGAGAGCTGCGGCGACAAGAGCAGATGATATAGCTTGTGGGTTTTCTGTCGAGCTAACTTCAATCTTGCCTGAGCGTGCTTTGAAAAGGTTAGATGCCTATCAAAGTGTACGCCAAGGTAGAGGATTGAAGTGGATAACCTTCTATCCTCACAGTCCACGGTAAAAGTCTTTGGTAGAGGTTTCTTGCTTACACTCTGAAATGACATTACGATGGCATCCGTCTTAGACGGATTCACCCTGATGCCAATCAGTTTCAGTTCATTGACTATTGTTTCAGTCACCTTTTGTGCCTTTTTAAGGGCATGTGGGGTGCTGATGCTGGTGGCGTAGATCCCAATATCATCCGCATAGGCTGCTACCAATGCTCCTGGATGCTTCATTGCGACTACTGGTGCTGTGAAGATCACAAACATCAGTGTTACCGACTCGTACGACGAAAGATCTTCCGCTAAGATAGCTTTGGATCAGACGACATAGAGTGGCAGGAAAGTTAAACTCTTCCAAGCGTCGGAGTAGCAACTCGTGAGACACACAGTCAAAGGCCTGGGTGCAATCCAGTGAAATGAACGCCGTAGCTCTGTTCATCTGCATGTGCTCTATGGTGTGCGCCTGCAGCTTAGCAAGGTGGTGGTCACAGGCGACTCCTCTCTGGAAACCAGTCTGCTCAGGGGGGATGATGTTATACTCACTGCAGTGCTTCGTTATGCGATGGTGAACCAGCCTCTCGCAGCCTGTTCCCCAGGCGTCAGCAGGTTGCCTCCAGATGTAAGGTGCACAGTCCTCCTCTTTGCTACGTGTGTCTTGACTAGCCGCCAGAACTGGCGGTGGTCGTTATGAGTCTTACGTAGTTGATCGTGCCAGAGTGAAGTCTTCCAGTCACGCATTAGGCTGGCTATCTGCCGGGTCATCGCATTGATGGCCAGTTTTAGCCCGTAGTCACGTGTGCGCTGGAAGATATTCCTGAGATTGTTCCTCTGGCCGATGAGGGTGAGTATATGCTTCGGGGGCTTCTTGTTGACGTTGGGTAACGGACTGAACTTCGGGATGTTTTGATTGGCTGCACTCTTAATGGTAGTGGTGATGGCTGACACCGCTTCATCTACCTCCTCTGCATTCCTTATCCGGTTGATCAAGGGTAGGCTCTCTTCGACACTAGACCTAAATCCTTTCCAGTCGGCCTTGTGTAATAGGTATTTACTCGCTGGTGGTGTTGCTGGTATACCTTCAAAGATATATGTCACAGGCCGATGATCAGACGGTCCATACGGGAGCGCGTTGCACTCCGTAACGGTGTGCAGATCCCTGGTCAGGAGTAGATCCAATGTCGAAGTCCAGTAGGGCGGAGATGCATGCCTGAAGGTGTGTACACCAGGGTGGTAGACGGCCAGCCGGGTCTTCGTGATGCACGTCCCGAGAGTGTTATTGCTACCGCATAGCCAGGCTGTGTGCTTAGCGTTGAAGTCCCCCAGGACAACAAAGCGGCTCACAGACTGGGCATGTTGTAACAACATCCTCGCTGAGGTGAGTATGGCCTTTGGTCTCCTATAGACACAGCAGAACGTGAACCGATGCTTCAGTTTCACGTCAACTGTGACTATATGAGTACCATCAGTCGAGCTCACTGGGTTCTGTACCCTTCTTGACGGTGCATCTCTTCTGACCAGGATGGTGACGCCTTGATGTGTCCCTGGTGCACACTCCTCCCTGTATACAGTATAGCCCTGGAAATACAGGAATGCAGAGGTAGGTATCATGGTGTCAGTCAGCGCCACTACCGTCGGTTGGTACTGCTGCAGGAGGATCTCTACTTCAGCCAGCTTCGAGAGCAGGCCTCTGATATTATAGTTGACCACCAGATGTTCAGTCATGGTGGTTCTTCGACAGCACACTCTTCACCATATCCATGACGAATTTCATCATGGTGTCAATCTTCTCGATGAGACTGAAGAGGAGCTGATCTGTTGTCGAAGCTGGCTGGGCAGGTAATGATGCTGGTGGGGTAGGCTGCGGTATCTGGTAGTGGGGGGTAGGTAGGTAGTGGGGAGTAGGTAGGTGGTGGGAGTTACGAAGGTGGCGGGGGGTGGGTAGGGTGGGGTACTCCTGAGGGAGTTGGTGGGGATGAGGTCCCTCTTCTGATTGGTCGCGCAAATTATCACTGCCTCCTATCAGTGATGAGAAGCTAACATTTTTTTGGATGTTGGCGCTTTTTTTCCTTGAAGTGGCCGCGACCGGTGAGGCGACTGTTGTATCAGCTTCTTTCCTCTTCTTGATGAGTCCCTGCCTGTAGGGGCAGTCCCGGGAGGATGCCGGGTGGTCTCCGTTGCAGTGCAGGCATCTTGCTGGTGCTGTCTTCACTGGGCAGATCCGCTCTTCGTGGTTTCCACCGCACCATGTGCACTTGACTGTATGCCCACAGTACTTCATTATGTGCCCCAACTGCTGACAGTTGCGGCACTGGACTGGTACTCTATCCTCTTTAAAATGGTAACCATTAATTTTGACCCTGGCTACGACCTTCAGAGCATTGATGCTTTCGAGCTTCACATAATGGTCCGTGATGACCAATATGGCTTCAGTGGGCACCTGCTCGTTTCCAATCCTTCGGGTGAGTCTCCTGGCCAGTCTGAACCCGGGAAGGCGTTCCTTAAAATCAGCTATTATTGGCTCCATGTCTGAGTCAACTTCGAAGCCGCGCACCACGAACTTCTTTGAGCGTTTGGTACCCCTGGGGGCGAAGTAGTGAAAGAAGGTCTCTGGGTCCTCCCTGAGCATGCTGACGGCTGCGGCGTGGTCCCTCTCGGTCTTGAGATAGAGTCTTGTCTCCGTCCGAGTGGTGTGGGTGCTGAAATCAACGATCCCAGCATCTGTCAAGTTCTTGTGTAGACTCGGCTGAGAGGCTGGGGGCGTGATGATAATAGGAGGCGGAAGCTTTTGTTTCGGGGGCTCCTCAGGTTGAGTTTGTTGTGACCCACTTGGTGCGATCGGGTCAAAACGGTTGGAAATCGGTACAGGCGCAGGAAGGACTGCTGTTTTTCTTCTTATGGTCCTCTTCCTCTGGACCAGAGTCATCGGATCTTCTTCAATTTCATTGGCCCTCTTAGAGCCTCGTGCTTCCTCTAAGTCCATCGAGTCCTCGGTTGGTGGAGCCATAGCTGGAAAAGATGTGACCGAGCTGAATGTACCAAAGCGAACGGACCGTAACGGCGGCACTGGGGGTGGGAGAGCTCTTGCCAGCGCAAGGCTGCCCGTTAGGCTGTTGAGGTTTGCTCCACTAGATAAGTGTGGACCTCGTCAGCATAAGGCGCTAGCTAGACAAGAGAAGAACTAACTGGGGAGCACAGCGAACAATGCAAAGAGCACTTCACTAGAGGTCTTCTGGAGAGGTCCTTCTTCTTCGACTGCTGCTGCTGGAATGACCTTTTGACTTTTCGCCAAAGAACTTTTTTTTTTTTTTTTTTTTTTTTTCTTCTTACCCTATAATTTATTTATAAACTATACAATAAACTACTACTTAGAACTAAGAATCCTATATAATACAGAAAAACTTAAATCTAGTGCTTATAACTAAGGCCTTCCTTTACCCTTGGGTATTATAAGGCAATTTGTGCTCTTACCGCTGTATGCGGGAGCTTGTATTTAATGGCTTAGCCTTTGCCTTGGCTTAACAAAATGGGAGGGACCATTTTCGAGTTTAACTTTATTAAGGGATAGGAGAGGAAAGGGATGGGAAAGGAGAGGAAGGGATAGAGGATAAGGAGAGGTAAGGGTAGGAGAGGGAGGTGGGATGAGGGGATTTAGACTGCAGAGCCCTCGGGGGTCACGTCTATCAGGCGGGATGTTCCTTGCCATCTTCTAGGCATGGGAGGAGGCGATATCGCGTTAAATAGTGGGTTGGTACAAGCCTTCAGCCCATCAAAGAACTTGATGTGCCTCCGGCTTATGTACTCCGGCACCGTGGGTATGCTTAGTTCCTGATAGATAATGGTGTTCCGTGCCCTTTCGAGTGTAGTCCCCTTGACTATTAGTCGTAGAACGGAATTTTGAAAGCCCTGCAGTCTTTGGAGGGATGACCGGTACATGTGCCGGAGCAGTGGTGCACCATAGAGCAGTGTTGGTCGTATGATAGCCTTGTATATTTGCAACTTAAGTCGTAAAGAGAGCTGTTGTGACGAGAGCAGGTGATAGAGCCTATACGTCTTCTGTTTTGCTATCTTGAGCCTTTTCCTGACGTGGGTCGAGAAGGTGAGATGCCTATCCAGACTGACGCCAAGATAGAGTATCGAAGGTGATACTGGTTTTTCCTCTTCCTCCACAGAGAAGGTCGAGGGTAGAGTTGTCTTCTTTCCGCGCTGAAACGACATCACGATGGCATCCGTCTTAGCCGGATTCACCTTGATGCCGTTTCGCCGGAGATCTTCAATGATGACAGCAGACGCGTTCTGGGCGATCTTCAGTGCTCTTTTTGCATTGAAGCTGGAGGCGTAGATGCCAATGTCGTCTGCGTAGGCTGCTATTGTTGCTCCTGGATGCTTTACCGAGACCACTGGTGCCGTGAAAATCACAAACAATAGTGGCCCCAGTACAGACCCTTGAGGTACCCCACAAGTGGTATGGTAAGGCGTAGATAGGCTCTCGCGGACTCTGACGACGAAAGATCTTCCACTAAGGTAGTTTCGGATCAGACGCCGAAGAGGGGCGGGAAACCTGTACTCTTCCATACGACGGAGTAAAAGTGTGTGAGACACACAATCAAAGGCCTGCGTGCAATCCAGGGAGATGAAAGCTGTGGCTCTGTTCCGGTGCATCTGCTCTATGGTGTGGGCCTGGAGTTTTGCAAGATGGTGTTCGCAAGAGACCCCTCTTAGAAAGCCAGTCTGCTCCGGCGGGATGACATTTTCCTCTCTGCAGTGAGTCAGCAAGTGTTGGTGTATCAGCCTTTCGAATATCTTGCTCATATGGGAGAGAAGGCTGATCGGCCGATAGTGCTCAGGCAGGTCTCCTTTCTTCGCCGGCTTGAGTTGTGGCACTACGATAGCACGTTTCCAGTCATCAGGGAAGTACGATATCCTGAGGCAGGAGTTGAAGATGCTAAGTAGGAAGGCTTTACCCTTCCTAGGTAGCATCTTCAGCATCACATAGGGGATGTCGTCCTGGCCTGATGACTTGTTCCCTTTCGTGCGGCGTAGTACCGACTCGAGCTGGCCGAATGTGGAGAACAGAGATCTTTCAATGGGGCACGGTAGTGGTCCCTCCGGGATCAGTGGAGCGTCTATTAGCCGAGCAGCCTCCTTCTCTTCATATCCTTTCGCCAGGAGTTCAGCCTGTTCCCCGGGCGTCAGCAGGTTGCCTCCAGATGTAAGGTGCACAGTCCTCCTCTTTGCTACGTGTGTCTTGACTAGCCGCCAGAACTGGCGGTGGTCGTTATGAGTCTTACGTAGTTGATCGTGCCAGAGTGAAGTCTTCCAGTCACGCATGAGGCTGGCTATCTGCCGGGTCATCGCATTGATGGCCGGTTTTAGCCCGTAGTCACGTGTGCGCTGGAAGATATTCCTGAGATTGTTCCTCTGGCCGATGAGGGTGAGTATATGCTTCGGGGGCTTCCTGTTGACGTTGGGTAACGGACTGAACTTCGGGATGTTTTGATTGGCTGCACTCTTAATGGTAGTGGTGATGGCTGACACCGCTTCATCTACCTCCTCTGCATTCCTTAGCCGGTTGATCAAGGGTAGGCTCTCTTCGACACTAGACCTAAATCCTTTCCAGTCGGCCTTGTGTAATAGGTATTTACTCGCTGGTGGTGGTGCTGGTATACCTTCAAAGATATATGTCACAGGCCGATGATCAGACGGTCCATACGGGAGCGCGTTGCACTCCGTAACGGTGTGCAGATCCCTGGTCAGGAGTAGATCCAATGTCGAAGTCCAGTAGGGCGGAGATGCATGCCTGAAGGTGTGTACACCAGGGTGGTAGACGGCCAGCCGGGTCTTCGTGATGCACGTCCCGAGAGTGTTATTGCTACCGCATAGCCAGGCTGTGTGCTTAGCGTTGAAGTCCCCCAGGACAACAAAGCGGCTCACAGACTGGGCATGTTGTAACAACATCCTCGCTGAGGTGAGTATGGCCTTTGGTCTCCTATAGACACAGCAGAACGTGAACCGATGCTTCAGTTTCACGTCAACTGTGACTATATGAGTACCATCAGTCGAGCTCACTGGGTTCTGTACCCTTCTTGACGGTGCATCTCTTCTGACCAGGATGGTGGCGCCTTGATGTGTCCCTGGTGCACACTCCTCCCTGTATACAGTATAGCCCTGGAAATACAGGAATGCAGAGGTAGGTATCATGGTGTCAGTCAGCGCCACTACCGTCGGTTGGTACTGCTGCAGGAGGATCTCTACTTCAGCCAGCTTCGAGAGCAGGCCTCTGATATTATAGTTGACCACCAGATGTTCAGTCATGGTGGTTCTTCGACAGCACACTCTTCACCATATCCATGACGAATTTCATCATTGAGTCAATCTTCTCGATTAGACTGAAGAGGAGCTGGTCTGTTGTCGAAGCTGGCTGGGTAGGTAATGATGCTGGTGGGGTAGGCTGCGGTATCTGGTAGTGGGGGGTAGGTAGGTGGTGGGGGTCGGGTACCTGGTGGGGGTTGCGGAGGTGGCGGGGTGTAGGTAGGTGGGGGAACTCCTGGGGAAGCTGGTGGGGATGAGGTCCCTCTTCTGGTTGGCTCGGCATGTTGGATCCGCCAATGAGAGAAGAGAAAGAGACGTTTTTCTTCCTCCTGGATGTTGTTGGAGCAGCAGTAGACGTGTTGTTGGCTGCTTCTCTTTTCTTCTTGACGAGTCCCTGCCTGTAGGGGCAGTCTCGAGAAGAAGCTGGGTGATCCCCGTTGCAGTGGAGGCATTTTGGAGTCGCGTCTCCTTTTTTCACCGGGCACCTACTCTCTTCGTGCTCTTCACCGCACCACTGGCATTTCACTATGTGCCCACAATACTTCATGACGTGCCCAAACTGTTGACAGTTTCGGCACTGGGCTGGGGCTCTATCTTCTTTAAAGTGAGCGGCCCTTATTCGAACCATGGCTACGTCTTTCAGGGCCCTAATTGTTTCAATTTTAACATAGTGATCGGTGATCACTAGTATAGCCTCGGTTGGGTATGAGGTGGTTCCTACCCTTTTATTTAATCTTCGGGCCATTCGGAAGCCGGGGAGCCGTTGCTTGAGGTCTTCTTCAATAGGCTCCATATCGGAATCCACATCGAAGCCATGGATGACATACTTTTTCGACCTCCTGGTCCCTCGTGGGGCAAAATAGTGGAAGTGAGTGTCGGGGCACTCCCTTAAGATTCTGACTGCTGCTTCGAGATCCTTTTCGTTCTTGAGATACAGTCTCGTCTCGGACTTTGTGGTGTGAGTTGAGAACTCAGTGATTCCAGCCCCAAGTAGATTCCTCTTGAGGCTTGGTTGAGAGGCTGGAGGAGTTATGATGATCGGTGGCGGCAGCTTCTGTTTAGAAACTACCGTCTGTTGGGTCTCTTGGCTTGAACTGCTGGGGGCTATAGGTTGAAAACGGTTTGCGACCGTTACTGGTGCAGAAATTTTCTCGACTAGGGTCTTCTTTCTGATGACCCTCCTCTTGGGCTCCTCAAAACCGTCTGCGTCAGTGGCTTCATTGGGCCTCTTCACGGCACGGTTGTCATCAGTATACTCCATCGATGTGGTGGGGTCTTCTAATGCAGGAGTCATGGCACAGAACGAGGTCACACTGTTGGACTCACTAAAACGGACGGACCGTAACGAGGACACAATGAGTGGGGGGCCACTCGCCAGCGCAAGGCTGCCCGTTTGGCCGTTGAGGTTTGTTCCACTAGATATGCGTGGACCTCGTCGGCATAAGGCGCTAACTGAGCGAAAGGAAATGTCAAGGGAGCACAGCGAACAACTTCACGAGAGCACTTCACTAGAGGTCTTCTGGAGAGGTCCTTCTTCTTCTGCTGCTGCTGCTGGAATGCCAAAGAACGAGGTAACAGTGTTTGTTTCACTAAAGCGGACGGACCGTGACGACGACACTATGGTGGGGGGAGACTCTTGGCAGCGCAAGGCTGCCCGTTTGGCCGTTGAGGTGTATCCCACTAGATATGTGTGGGCCTCGTCAGCATAAGGCGCAAGCTTAGCTAGAGAAACACTGGGGGACACAGAGAACAGCACTTCACTTCAGGACTCTTCAAGGAGGTCCTTCTGCTTCGGCTGCTGCTGCTGGAAATGCTCCTTTGCTGAGCTGGAACCGATGAGTCATGTTTACTGTAGTCCCCCACCTTGTTCTGTTTATTGTGGTCGTAAAAATTACGATGTTTTATACTCTAGGGTTAAAGCGTATGTCGTTGGTTGTTGCTGGGGAACGTAAATTTTGAAGTCTTCCTGTTCCTCCAATTTAATAAAATAAACATTGTTTATAATTTTTATCTTTTCGAAATTATTTTCTTGTTCAAATTTATTAATAAATAGTTGCAACTGTGTATCCGTTTTATAATGATTTTGAAATGTATTTATCATTTCATCCGCGATTGTTTCTGGAGTCCGCTCAATTTTATTTACTTGGTATTCATTACTTACGCTGTGGTAAGACGATTTTCTCTTCTGGGTGTCTACTGAGAAAATCCGCCATTACATTGACCCGTCCTTTGATGGGGATTATCTGGTAATCAAATTGTTGTTAAGCTGTTTCAGCTTTTCGTCTTATCTTATTAGACGTATTTCTTCTTAATTCTGCCGAACTAATACTTATTTCTTTTACTTCGTTATCTAATTTCCCTTTTACTTCGCGACCTATGTTGGGAGTTCGTTCAATTCTTGATCCTTCTTATCAATTTCTTCGGTTAATTTTGACTGAATTGAAATGCTTTCATGAGTGATTTTTTTCTTCGCAAATTTGTAATTGTCGTTCTAATTTATTATTTATGACCGTGTTACATTTATCAAATCGAGTTTTAGTGTCTAACAACCTGATAGCAAAGGTGTATAATGTGAACCCTGAATTCATCCCTAAAGGGGGCCATACACTATGCGATTCCCTGCAGGCCGTCGCCTCAACAGGCGATCGTAAGACCAATATCGCCGACTTCCATACACTAGCAGTCAACCGCCTAGTTCAGGCGGCCGTACTGAACTGCAGATGATAGCCTGAAGATAGCACACACTACAGTCCGGTACCTGCAGGCGGACTGTCGGTCAATGAATCAGGACTGCTGGCGGACTGTCGCGGCCAAGAACAGGACTGCAGGAGATCCCCAGTTTATCACCATGCTCCATCGGAAACGTTGCGCGATGTTTGTTTTGTCAGTTCTTTTCGTCTTATCTTATTAGACGTATTTCTTCTTAATTCTGCCGAACTAATACTTATTTCTTTTACTTCGTTATCTAATTTCCCTTTTACTTCGCGACCTATGTTGGGAGTTCGTTCAATTCTTGATCCTTCTTATCAATTTCTTCGGTTAATTTTGACTGAATTGAAATGCTTTCATGAGTGATTTTTTTCTTCGCAAATTTGTAATTGTCGTTCTAATTTATTATTTATGACCGTGTTACATTTATCAAATCGAGTTTTAGTGTCTAACAACCTGATAGCAAAGGTGTATAATGTGAACCCGGCAGGATCATCTATGTTCAATCTAGTAAAGGCTGCTGCACTTTCAAGAATAACGGATGAAAAGTGTTCGAGAGTATCGAGGGAACATTTTTGAAGGGGTGCAAAATTAAATATGTTCATCAAATGATGAGTTTCTTGAAGTCCTTTGCTGTCATACCTCTTTGTTAAAGCTGTCCAAGCTTGATCGTAACCATCGTGAGTGAGATTAATCGAGGTGATAGTCTGAGCTGCTCCACCTTTCAAAGAGGACTTCAAATAGTGGAATTTTTGAATAGGATTTAATTCTGGATTATTATGAATCATCGAAGAAAAAGTGTCTTTGAACGAGGGCCAATCTGAGATATTTCCAGAAAATGTAGGAATATTAATCGTAGGAAGGCGTAATTGGGAATGTTCTTCTCCTCTGTCAATACTTGACCTATTTCCGGTGGATTCAGTAGGGGCGAGAGAACAACCCAGTGCTAATGCTTCATAATAGTTGCCACGAACCTCTTTATAAGCCGATTCGAATTCTGTGAAGGGCTTCTTTAACTTTTTTGCGAGTTTCCTCAAATTTGCATATATTGTTGAAATCTTTTCGAAAGTATTATCAAGTCGGGTATACGAGCGCCTAAAATTTTTTGTTTAGTCGAGTCAGACCCCATTAATGAGTCTGCGGCTTTAGTTTCAACAATGTTATCAGCTAAGTCTCTGAATTCATCCCTAAAGGGGGCCATACACTATGCGATTCCCTGCAGGCCGTCGCCTCAACAGGCGATCGTAAGACCAATATCGCCGACTTCCATACACTAGCAGTCAACCGCCTAGTTCAGGCGGCCGTACTGAACTGCAGATGATAGCCTGAAGATAGCACACACTACAGTCCGGTACCTGCAGGCGGACTGTCGGTCAATGAATCAGGACTGCTGGCGGACTGTCGCGGCCAAGAACAGGACTGCAGGAGATCCCCAGTTTATCACCATGCTCCATCGGAAACGTTGCGCGATGTTTGTTTTGTCAGTTCTTGGGGAACCCCAAGAAAAAAGGGTCTGGGTAAAAAGTTGGCTGCGAGATAGAGAGGCTAGCTCTCACATGTCAACCGCGATCAATTGCTCCGTGAACTGAGGCTGTCTCACCACGAGGATCTGGTGAATTATCTGAGGATGAGTGAAGAAAATTTCCAAAAACTTATAAATTTGGTTGCATTGAAAATCAGAAAAGTGGACACTCATTTGCGCCAGGCTATCACTGCCGAAGAAAGGTTGACTGCAACTCTGAGATTTTTGGCAACGGGTCAAAGTTTCGAAGATCTGAAGTTTCCCACGCGAATTTCACCTCAAGCACTTGGGAAAATCATACCCGAGACCTGCAAACAACTTTACCTGGTGCTAATGGATTCTTATTTGAAGGTAAGATTAAATTAAAAAAAACTTCATTCATCTTATTATGTTTTATTTTGCTCAATTTTCAGACAACTACTTCAACAATAAAAATTCAGACAACTGGTTATCAGAGTCAGCATCAGCAGATACCAAGTATTCGTTTGTGGTACTTCCCCCTCCAGTTCTGAAGTTGTTAGTAGTCTGGAAGAGGTTTTCATCTTGACCAAAGGAGCAGGGAATCTGTTTTTCTACTCGACGAACTGGTGTTTGCGGCTGTACGAACTTGAGACCCAGGAAATCAGTTTCCTCTTGAAGCCTTCCCTTCACACCATGCATCAACACTTTGTTGATTAACATTTCAGCATACAGTTTTTGATCTCCATCCTTACGGCGTAATTTGCATGCGACGTTGAGCCCAATGCCATCGAACTCATCGTCCTCCTTCAAAGCTTTCAAAGCTGCGTCGATAGCATCTTTTCTTTTTTCTGATTACCCGATTTTTTTGTATTTCCGGATGAAGTTGATGGGCCTGATGAAATACTGTCAGACCAACTGAGGCTAGCAACTGGGGAAGGGGTATAGAAATAATTGTGGAAGTATTAATAAGAAGATATTATTAGAAAACAAACATTTAATATATAATTAACTAGGAACAATACAACATGGCACAAGAACTTCTACTTGGTTAAGTAGGAAGGTATTACAGACTGTTATATGTTACAATGCAGAGCGCTCAAGTGGCAACTATTACAAATAAAATTTCTTTTTAACAAGGGGGCGATACCAGTTGTGATGACGTGTTTGAGGTTTCATCCTGACTCTCCTGGAACATAAATTGAATAGAAACTTTAAAAGCTGAATAAAAACACCTAAATCTAATAATTAACATTTAATATACCTAATTTATTACAGAAATAGATTATGTTATATGTTAATATTTGTAACGGAGATTGGCGTACTTTACTGTATTTTTAATAACAGCAGCGATCTATCTGTCTCAACATCTCAAGTTATTAATTTTTTTTTTCACTGTGTCAACGGTGGCTGACGGCACAGTTTTTTGATAAAACTTCAACAACTCTCCGTACGCCTCATCCCGCGATCTTTTATTTGCGTAGGAATCGTCCTTGACTTTCCATAAACAGGGGTAGGCCCGATATAATTCAATAAATGCGGAAATGAAAGGAGGTTTCCCGTCCATCTTTCCCCGTCAGTCCAATCTCGGCTGGTGAATGATCTCACGAAAATTATCTCACGCAAAACTGATGGAAACGGTGACAACAGATCGCTTGCCTGCAGGCTAACTGACAGTGTGTGGTGGGGGCTGCATGAGATCATTATCGGACAGGTCGCTGCCTGTCGCGAATCTCTCATCCTATCCCCGCCTGCCGGCGACCACACACCTTCAGTCCGGGCGAACTGCAGTCCATTATCTTCAGATCAACTGATAAATGTGTGGGCAATCCCGATCTACAGCCTTACAATTATCTTCAGTTAAACTGACAGTGTATGGGGCGTATTAAATTATTAAATGGGGTGTATTTTTATTATTCAATAAAAAAAAACAGGTAAATTTATTCCCCAAATTTATAAATTAAGGCTATAAAAGAATTCATCAATTAAATACAAAGGAAAGAAAATACAAAATGAGTAAATACTAGATATATAATGTAAAAATAAAAGAGAGAACAATTACAAAATATGTATGTGCACATCTAAACCTAAGGAAATACAAAAAAAGTGATTTAAAAAATAAATAAAAATTATGAAAAAGGAGAATTCAATAAGCACTTACAATTAATTAGTTTTACAAAAACAAACTTGAAATTAACTATTTAATAAAAAAAAAGGAATGAGTTTTAAAACAAAACAAATATTGATAGTCAGTGAATAAGTAAAATAACTGAGTTCTTGAAAAGTTTGAGGTGAGTTCTTGAAGATGATGAGATGATAATTCGATATGATGAGGAGTAGAAAACTAAATGTCTCTTACCGGTAAGTCCAAGGTGAGGTGAAAATTAACAAACAGTTTTACTGGTGAGATTTGAGAAGATGGAGGGATGGCGACAAATCAAAGGGTAGAGTAGCAAGTCGAGTCACAACCTTCTCACACGACAACTGTCTTGAGACTGATCCTGCTCCGTCCCCTCCAACATCACACTATTTAATATTGCACCACATCCCCCAATCACAATGTGAAATTAAATTACTCTCTGAATTATTTTATTTTCCTTTTAGCTAATTTTACTATTGTATGAATTATATAAAACAAAAATTAAGTCTGGGTTTTAATGTAATATAATATCCGTTTGCAAGAAAAAAATTAAAATTAATTAAAAAATAGCTATTGATAGCCGACAAATAGATAAGGCGAAATACATTTTGTTAACATTGATTTATTATTAACCCCATTTGAAAGCAATAAATAAACAAATTGTTTTCAATTTAAAAACAATATACTAAACAAACTAATCTCAATAGAATAATAATATCATAAACAAATTAATTTCAATAGAAAAACAATATAATGAACAAATAAGAGAAATTGATCTAGAAAATTTACATGTATCAAATATTAAATATATTTTCTATCAAATCTCCTTATAATTAAGATATAACCAACTAACATATTATATTTATATAGCGCTTTTGAATTTATTTAATTTAATTTTAATGAGCTCTAAAAAAATTTTATTTGTCAACGTTATTCTGCAGAATGTTGAAATCTAGTACTTGCATTTAATAGAAGAGGTGATCCTTTCGCTGTGATGTTCCTAAGAAGATTGCTCTGTGGGTAGAAAGATGTTTGTTCCTGTATGAAGGCTTCAGATGAGAGAGATGGTCATTCTTGTTCGAAGGTTTGAGATCTAGTGCCTTGTTTTTTATGTGGAAGGGATAGGTGAGAATGCCGACCTCTAGTGGCATTTACCTGAACTCTCCAATGATATCAGATTTCGTCATTGAATTTTCCTGATTCTCTAGGAACAATTATATCCTCCGGTCTTTGTTTCCAGGTTAATTATATTAATTAAGGAATGATTCTATATTCTTCTTAGATAAATGATTCGTTCATTAGACGATAGTTGCGTCATGTATCAATATATATATATATATATTGATATAGTTATATATCTTCAGTTGACTAAGCACTTTTTAAAAAGAAGTTTTATTCAAGTAAAACATGTACATTACAATGGAGAGACTAAAAACTAACAACGTAACAAGCTACAGAAATAATAAGAGAGGGCTCCTCCTGGTCAGAGGTCCTATATAGGTTTTTACACTGCTGATTCTAATTCGTGGTATTGTTTACTAGTAAGGCAGCTCCAACTTGCACCTGCACAACAGTTCCTAGAATTGTTTATGATCACACATTTGGTTCCCAGATTTAACTCATTTAACTCCTCCAGATCTGAAGCTATTCCTGGAGCTTTGTAGTATTTTGAAATTGTTTTATATCTAACCATAGGTTCATGTGTAAGCTGCCATTCACAGCTAGTTCATGTAATTCAGGTGCTGTAGGTATAATTTGCTTTTTCCTATGGTATACATAATAACTTCAATGATTAATATAATAATACATACAATGATATATAACAGTTTATCGGGAATATAAGGAATAAGGGGGATTTCTACAAATTCAGGCATTGTGATATTTAACATTTCTACATCTTCTAAGTGAATATTCATATATAAAGGTTTATACACATGATGCAAATTATGTTTATGTGTTTTGTTAAATATGGGTATAAAGTCAGTTGTGCTAACATTAACCTTAGCTATATCTGGTAGAAATATAGTATCGTTTTTACAAGTATTAGTTTTTCTTATTCCAATAGTAAAGTAGACACGCTAGTATTCATTAAAGTAAAGATTAGTTTCACACAAATTATTTATAGGTTTTAGTTGTTGACAATAATAATAGTCTAATAATTTACATTTTCCATTCATATATTTATCATTATAATTAATAATTAATTGGTTATCAATATCTAATTGCTTATAAGAATTATTTACATTAATTGGGGTTGGTATTAAAAGATATCCCATATAATCTTTTTCATGGATAGGTAACCTTACAAATACATGAAATGTTGCATTATAAAATGAACAATATATCTTAGTGTTTTCGCATATTATATTGGAATTATTACTAATTAGAGTTATATTATGAGATATTTATTTATTTATTTATAATTTAATTTTCATTTGCACCTGCGCAATTGCGCATTCAGCAAATTTGATACTAGTGTTTTTCACCTTGATTTTCTACTTGAACTTCTTTATGATGATGTAGTAAAAATATAAATATCAATTGGTGAGTAGGTCTCTTGGCCAATTTCTTTTTAATCTTTTCCTATCCAGTCCAGGTAACAGGGAGTAGGAAAGCGGAAGAACGAGAGGATTTGGGTGATGTTGTGTCGATGAGTGGAATGTCATGTATTTGTTATGAATATATGATTTTATAGTGGGAATGTTCATGTCGTTGTGTATGGTGTGATTCGAAATATACCATGGCGCATTAACAATTTTTCTGAGAATTTTGGACTGTGCGGTTTGAATCTTGTGTATGTGGACTTTTTTTGCTGAACCCCAAAGTTCTGCTCCATATGTCCAAATAGGTTTCAGTATGCTATTATAGATAAGTCGTTTGTTCCGTAAGTCAAGTGAAGATCTGTAGTCCAGCAGATGTGATAGTTGTTTGTACCGTCTAGTCAATTCTTGTCTCTTTAATTTTGTATGTATATTATGAGATATATTATGAGATATATTATGAGATATATTTTTGATAATAGCTGCTAACAGATTGGAATGAATTATGCCAGATTTACAAAATTCCATTGATAATAATAGGTTAGCAATTTGGTTTTCAAATGGTTGAGTATGAATATATAGGTCATATGAATCCTCTTTCTCTTTTATTATCTTAGATATTTGGTTAAAGTTATTATTAATACACTTTGTATTATTTTCGTATTTATCAATTAATTTTTGATTAGTCTGAATTAAATTCAATTCGTTTATATTATTTTGTTTATTATTTAATGTTAACTGTTGAAGTATTCTATCATATTTTTCCTTGTCAGTGGCATCCATATTGGCAGTAATCCAAGAAATGGCTGCACCAAGTCCATTAATTAGGCCGCGTCTAATTCTTTTTGTTTTAGGTACGAATGTTAACGTTTCTATTTGTTTCTTTAATGTTTGTATATTATGTAAAATTAATTTATTTAGACTAGTTGGTTTTATTATCGTTAAATTAGAAAGATTATTTATTCGTCAATAAAGTTATAATAGTGGTAAGTCTCAAATCAGTTATCACTTACTTTTTCTTCTTTTACTTTTTTTAAAGTACATCGTTTGTTTTTTTCATGTCTTCAATTTGAAGTCTGGTGACTCCGAGAAGAAAAAGCGATAGATGAACGATCTTCATCTGAAACAAACAATTTTTTCTTCTTTTTGTTAGGCCTTTTGAATGAATTAACATGCTCTTGATTAATTCTAAGTTTAATATATAAAGCCTTATTTTTCTTTTGTTTTGTTGCTCGAACATAAGCTTTTTCTTTATCTATTTCTTCTCTATTTTCATTGAGTTTTTCTGTTCTTGTTTCTTTTTCCTTTTCTATCATTTCTTTTACTTTCATTTGCATTTTTCTTAAATAAGAGAAGCAATCGTGAATTAAGATTTCCTGGACATTATCTGTTTTGTACGTATCTTTATATTTTCCGAATGTTATTTCATTAGGGGTCAGTTTTAGTTTCTGATATATAAATTCATTAAATGGAATTGTTGCTATTCATAGTTGTTTATCAAATTTATACTTTTTATTTTCCATCGTTCTTAATATTCCTAATAATGTTGAATGAGTTCGATTCAGCAATCTGATAGAATTAGAATAATTTCTACTTGTAATATGTAACTCAATATCGTATCCCTTGGAAAAGTTTTTAACTAATAAATTGTCAAATTCCTTTCCTTGGTCTGCAATAATTCTTTGAGGAGGTGGAAATAAGGCACAATATTCTTCTAAAGTATTAACGATAGATATAGCATTTTTATGTTCTAATAATTTTGTATATAACCGTTTTGAAAATACATCTACTGCTGTAAAGACTATATTTTCTCTGCTGTAGGAAAATAAGTCAATCTTGTATTTCGCTTTTATAGGTCTTTCATATTTTTGTTGTTTACAAACTTCACATTCATTAATTATTTCCGTAATCTTTTTATACCTGTTAAGAAAATATATTTTTCTTTTAAGATGTTCATAAGTTTCATAAATTCCTCTTTGACAAGTTTTGCCCATGTGATAATTATCTATACTTTCTTTTTGTTCGTTTAAATCTTGTATATCATTACACAATAAAAGGTATTGTTATGTTTTACTTTTGAATAATTTTCATTATTTCCTTATTAATATCTTCTAATATTTCTTTGTATAACGGGTTGTTTGAAGATTCTAAATAAATTCCATATGTTGTGTTTAGTTGTAAAATTTCTAATAATATTAGATTGAAGCTGTTTTTATCACTTATTGTTTATTCATATCTTATTTTGTTTTGAAATAATTTTTGTATAGAAAATTCATTATCTTGATTTCCTTTTTTAACAATTATTTGGTATTTTCCCACATTAATACATTTTGTATCGTCGTCCACTATCCAACATTGGTTATCACTACTCAACTGAGAATGTTGAGTAATTATCCTATCATTATCATTATTATTGTTATTATCTAAAACAACATCAATACTCATATCTGAAGCAACATCAATACTTGTCTCGTTATTTCCTTCCTGTAATATTTGTTCGACAAATTGTTCATATTCTGGAGCTGATTCATTGGGAATTTCTATATTTTGTAGTATGGTTTTATATTTCTATTATTAATTCTTTTATTCTATTTTTATATGTCTAAGCTTTAATTATTATTTTCTGATTTTTTAAATATTCTAATTAATATTTATTTCTATCATTATTTTTAATAGTAACTTATTGAATCTTAATTTTAATTATGCTAAATCTAATTAATATCCTTAGTCCGATTCCTGTCGTTTGATTTCATACAACATTCTATCAGGCAATGAATACCTTAAAATCTTTTCTTAACCTTCCCCCGAAGGTAATTGCGCACTTCCGCGGTCATACTTCTAAATAATATCTGATGTGCTCTCTTCTTGTTTCCCATATCTAATTTATTTCTATTTAATTTGTTTATATTTATTTTCTTAGGTATTTTTACATTATTAGGATATTTATTTGTTTTATTATTACTAATATAAACTAAACTTGTTGATAACTTTACTTTAGGTTTAGCTGACAAATTGGGCGAATACAAGGAACTTCTTATCTTTTCCACGTTTTTAACTTTATTATATTTTTCAACATTTTTATTACAATCAGTTTGTAATGACTCTGAGATAAATTTATTTATTTTTACATTCCTTATTCTACTTCCATCTTCTATGAGATTCAAAGTGTTGTTTATTTTCATTGGGAAGTCATTTACTGTTACTATTTTATCCATTGATAATGAAGTTGGTTTCAACTGTTCATTCTTTTTTTTTTTATAATATCCCCAATGTTACTAATTATTTTATTTAATCAATTTTTTGTTGTGTCATGAAGATGCTCATGTCTTATGACTGATTTGATTTCGGAATAGTCTTTCATTTTATGACATTCATTGCTTTTAGAATATCTTTTATGATCGAAAGTGAACACATTATTGCCGATCACTATTGATTGTCATTACAATTAACTGTTATGTTCAACTCTTTCATAGTCTCATATCCCAGTAAGAAATCGTATTTCTCATTCACTGGATATACTAAAAATTCTAAGCATTGCGGTATTCCTAATGCAGCTTTCATATTTAAAGTAACGGATTTATTTCCATGATCTATTCCTGTGGGGGTATGAATTGAAAAAGGTTTATCAATTGTTTTTAAATTTAATTTTTCAATTACTCTTGGATGAATATAATTTTTTACTAGCCCCAGTGTCAATTAACCATATTTTATGAAAGTAATCCTTTATCGACGGTAGGTTGTGATTTGATTTATTTTATCTATTATTCGAGGTAACTTTCTTCTTGGTCTAAATCCGGTGGAGGATTCGCCTCCTTGGGACCTAAGTCTAAAAAATGATTCATTTGTTCAGTGAGTTTATTTCTTTGTTCGCGAAGTTCGAAATTTTCCTTCTATTCATTATCTTCTATATTGTGAGCTTTGTCTGATGCAGTTCTCATGGATACCGTTTCTGGTTTTTGAGTTTTTTCAAAATTATGTTGTGCACGAAATTGATTTGACGATGGTTTATTTAAAAATTGATGCTGGTCTCGAGGTGACCATTGTTGATTGATTATAAGGTTTTTGATAGGTACTTCAAAACTGACCACTTCCACTTGGTTGGGAATAAAATTGTTTTTCATATTTAGGTTAAAATTGTTGTTGCACTCGATGGTTTTGATTATTATTGTTTTTGTAAGAATTATTTATTTTATTTGAATTATTAAATTTTTGTTAAATATGTTACTTTATTAACCCTATTTCTTTCTCCGTATAATTGATATACGATAGCGTTAAATGTATTTTTCAAAGCTAATTTAATATCTATAATATTGTTGCAAACGATATGTGTGAATTGTCTTTCTAGAACCGGATGTAAATTACGAATCGCTGAGTGAGCTATATCCCTATCATGATATTTTAATTCATTATTTTTGTTTTCAGCAAATAATTCCGTTACTAAATCCTGTCGTTTTTCTATTATTCAATTTACATAATCAACAGGATGTTCTTTATGTTTTGCTTGCATCGTTAATATTTCGTATTTAATGGTTTCAATGGCTCTCGAATCATAAAATTGTTTCTTTAAATAATCTACTAATTCATGAATATCTTCAAGCGCTTTATCGGTACAATCTTCGGCTTCCCCGATTAATTTACTTTGAGCTGTAATAAGCATCACTTGTTCATTTTCTATTTTATAGGCATTTGTGTTTTGACAAAAACATTCATGTTTTCTAATGTGTTTACAAATTTTCTTAAATGTTTAGCAGTACCGTCATACGTGGGTACAATTTTAAATTCTCCCGGTGTTATTAGTCTGTTAAGATTCATTTCTAATTGGTTATTTGTTATTTGAGAATCAATATTATCTTCTTCTTCGCTTAAAGCGTTTAAATATCCAAATCTTATGCTATTCAGTCTCTCAGATATTGGCATTTAAATATAATGGCAATAAAAATGTGCATGGAACTTATAAGTACTTAATAAGTATTCTTAGAACTAAAGTTATTTAAATTATAAATCGACTTAAGTTTAGATATTAAAATATCAGCAAATTATACACAGTTGCAGTTTGTTGAACAAAGTTCCACATTGACGTTAATTGTTTATGAAGTCAAAGAAGGAAGAATTTATAAATATAAGTTCTTTGTACCTTCAGAAGATTCTTGAGATTCTTCGATGAATGTCAGTTCTTCTTCTTCAGTCAGTTGAATGTCAGGTTTCGTACAATAAGCCCTCAAGTCCCAGTTCGGGCGCTAGTTAAATATCTTCAGTAAACTAAGCACTTTTTAAAAAGAACTTTTATTCAAGTAAAACATGTACATTAAAATGGAGAGACTAAAAACTAACAACGTAACGAGCTACAGAAATAATAAGAGAGGGCTCCTCCTGGTCAGAGGTCCTATATAGGTTTTTACACTGCTGATTCTAATTCGTGATATTGTTTACTAGTAAGGCAGCTCCAACTTGCACCTGCACAACAGTTCCTAGAATTGTTTATGATCACACATTTGGTTTCCAGATTTAACTCATTTAACTATATATATATAAACCATCATATTCTATGGTAAATTAAATCCCACAATTTGATTTACAAAGTAGATGCAAAAAAATAATATACCAGTTTTAATTTGTATATTACAGTAATAAATAGCATAAGGTAACATCAGGTAGTGAATATATTCGTGAATACTGAATAGCTAATGCTTCTAATGTTAATTCAGCCACGGCCTTGAATACAGCTCTCATATCTATTTGGTCTAGCAGGTAGCAGGTGCGGGAGTAGAGATTGTAGTGGATACGCCAATCGTTGTAGATACTACGTAGTGAATACAACAAGTCAGTATCCACTACTAGAGAGAGGTGGGGTGACCTTGGTAGGACCTCCCACCTCAAGTATTCAACTGAGTCTCTGTATCCGGTACATTTCGACTGTATCTGATCCTTGTATCCACTACTTTTCAGTATTGGATACAAATTATCCGATAGATACAACCTTACCCATCCCTATCAGGCACTCTATTAACTGTTTTTGCTACGTTGATAAATTCCTGGGTTAAAGCTAATAAACTGACTGCACTGATATCTGAAATAGTATCTTTATAGTCGTATTGAATAATCTGTATAAAGTATAAATGTCGGGTATGGTTATATTTGTTCTATATTTCTTAGCTAAATGGATCATCATTGTTGTACCAAAGCCGATACCACGTGTTCATATTGTTAGTGGTACTGGTTTCACAAGTACGTTTTCTCCTACTTTTAATTTAAAATCATTTTGTGACAGGCCATCGAACACCCTTTCTCTTATTTTCTCTTCTGTGAAACGAGACGACAATTCTATTCTTCTAGCCTTGCCTCTTTCGTGACTATGTTTTTGATGGGCTTGGCTTCCTCGACCACGTCCTCTTGGTTTTTGCTGATAATCAGGCTGTTCTTCACAGTGATGCCCTTGTTCATAATAATCATTTCTTCTATTTCCATACATTATTATAAGGAGGTCATCCTCCACGCTGCCCGTGCTGGCCAAAGCCGTTAAAAATTATATTATAATTATTAAATCGTTGAGACATACTGAAAGTATTTGAGTCGGAAATCACAACTCAAAAACGAAACATTATACTAATATTTAAAAGCATTGATAATTTTTTTAAATATTATAATTTACCTCCTCTGATTCTTTTATTTATGTGTTTTGAATCAAATCTTAATTAAAATTTATTATTGTGTTGTATGATTGAGGTAAGTAAGATCATGGAAGATCAGAATTTATTCATGTGTTTTACAAATGAATATTTCCTAACCTTAGACTATCTTAGCTGAAACTTGTATGCAATGGTTTTAAAAATTATGGCATTGAGAAAATTCAATATTATTAAAAATTGTTGATATAAAAAAAAAAATGTTTGATTTAGAAATATTTATTTAATTGTAATGCATGGAATTCAGCAGGTGTGAGGATAGGAAATTTAAAAAAAAATTGTCATAGAATATTTTTTTTTTAATTCAAAGATCAAATTTTCCATCAAATGGCAGCTAAAAAGCTGAACTACACTGGTATATGTAAATCTCAATATGTAAGATTTATTAAAATGTGTAATGCCTATTTCTTTCAGTCTTATTTGTGTATAAGCATACATTTATTTTACACATTTGTTAAAAAATACTTGATTAAATTATTTGTGTTAAAACTTCTATGTTATGGTATTTCCTTATTAATGATAAAATATACAATTTATTGTAATTCTATGGTGGTTGAATCATATGCAAGTTTATACTCTTCGACTACCCATTAGATATTTTTATTTATTTTTAGATTCAGACCATCTAGCATGCTAAAGAGTTAGCAATTGTCAGAATAAATAATTTCTAATTCATATTCTTTTAATGTATCAATTAGATTTTTTAAATTCGTATATGTCAAAATAACACAGAAAATTTGCGTTATTATTATTTGTTAATCTAATTTATAGATGTTTACCATTTTTATTTGTTTATGTAATGTATTGTCTTTATTGGTTTATTATAAAAACTTAAAAAAGGGAAACATGAATTTTAAGTTTTACTTAATTTCAATTTTTGTTTTATATTATATATTTCACAAATTTTTTAATGTTTTTATGAAGAAAACTATGTTAATTTATTACTATATATCTATGAAAAATAAATAAATCTGGCTGCCACCAGCATATACCAGTTACTTAAAATACCACGTTGTTTTATCATCCAATGATTATGACAACATACCTCGTTGAGTTTTATAAACAATGGGATTTGGGGATAATTGTTCAAAAGAAACGTAGTATATGCCTTTCAACTCACCTGTTTCTGTACTCTGTACTGTGCATAAATTGTGCGATCCTTCAAAGTTCTATTATTTTCAAGTTTCTTGGAATGACATTGAACATCTTTAATACAGTGCAACAGTATGTAGAAAACAAGATAACAAATAAGAAATGAAAATTGCTCTCCTCAACGGAGTATTTTAGAATGATGAGGTTTCTCTCTCAATTAAGATAATATACCATTCCGTAGCTATGGGAAAGCTTCATGTGGGTCAAAGTCATGGCTGATGTCAAGTGAAAATATATTACTGGCTCTTGCCTTTGTAGAAGTTCTGGCATATCAAGATTCCAAATGGAGAAATTATAAATAAGAATAGGAGCTGACCTGAAATTACTTAGTGAAGTCAACAGAAGAAGACTGATGTGATATCGCCACATATTATAAATGCAAATTTGGGCCATAAGGATAACCAAATACTGACCTAAGAAGAGATACTTTCGAGCAAAGATATGGATAGAGGACATCAGAACAATATGACGGCTAGAGGTCTTGCAGCGAATTACATTGATGACAGCGATGGTTAAGAGAAATAGATCCTAATTATCAAAATATAACACAGTTGCAGCATCTGAAATAATAAAATCACAAGGAGGGTGTTTTTCCTTGAAATATGTTGGATAGGAATTGTGTACGTTGATAATGCGTATTGATTATTGTGTACCTTGGGCCTTTGTCCTTTATTTTTTTTACCAAAGTTGCTACTCTATTATATTTAGCCATATTATTCTTATTTATGTTTTGTTCAAGTACAGATTGTATTCAATCTTTTTATTACTGTCATTGGTTCTTTACTGATTGTGCCAAATAATTTTATCTGTCAGCAGAATGTTTATGGTGTATTATATGGATTATTTTTCAATAAAAAATAAATAATTGTCTTAAAAAATTTTGAAAGTAAAAATTATATTAAATAAACTATAATTTATTTATAAAATATGGAGAAAGATTGTGTCTACTAAAATCAATTTTTATAAAACCAAATGTACGTAATTTCCTTGTTAAATTATTCAATAGTTTACCTTCTTCTGTATCAATAACAATGAAACTAATTAATGTTATATCCAATGTCTATTGTAGATTATATTTTTTATTAAATAAATTTATTTTTTGATAAAAATTTAAAATTCATTTTTATTATCCTTCTTCTCTTACATTCCTAATTTTTTCTTTCATTAGAATTAATAATAGGGAGTGAAATGATAAACTAAATTGTATTTATTATTAAATTCACACACACAGTTAATGTATTACAATTAGGTGAAGATAGAAATGATAAAATAGGTAAAGTTTATTCCAGTGTCTTTTCTGTTGCTCCATATCCTATCATATTCCAGTTTGCCTAAACAAAATTATGTAAGGATGTTATGCGCGAATAAAAACATGTTTGTCGTTGAGTGATGGTACTGTACTTAATATCTTTAATTTTATAAATGATTTGACTTTTTTGTGAATAGAGTTATCAAGTGGGCATGTATACAACATATTTAATGTTCAATATAATTTAACATTTATTTCAAACGATCATAAAATATATAATATAAAACATATATTTATAATTCATTACACAGTTACAGAAATTTACATATTAATGTAATGAACTAATAGTGTTATTTACAACTAAGTACAAACAATTTACACATCTATTACTAAATTTTTTACATATATCAGATGGATAACCTCTTTATTACAAGCTCTCATATTTACAACTTTGATGAAGCAATTCCAAAACAAAAATAATTTTAGTATTGAAATTATATAAAATACAAAATTATCAGTAAAAAAATATACTTTTTTTTCTCAATTCTTTCCTTTCCTTTTAATGTTATTTATTACAAAATATGTGTGCATCTGGTAAATTAGAATTTTTTTATATACCTTAACTTGTCAGAAGGATTCGACAATTATTTCTAAGGCAATTAAAATTATGAAATATTTAACATTCAGAAAAATATATTTTTAAAAAACAGTTGTCGGGTATCATCCTAGAAAAACCAGCTTACTTAGGCTTTTAGCTCCTGACTTATATTAAAAAATTCTATCAATTATAGGAACTAGAAATTTGTATTATAATTTATTGTCTATGTATTATATAGTAAAATCAAGATAAGAAGTTACAAATCTACGATTAAACTTGAATTATAAATAAAATTGAAAAGTCAAAACAAAGGGTTTTCGACCTTATTTTAAATTGTGACCACTTTTCGAACGGGTTTTCTTTTATTGGGTTGTCACACATGAAATGTCCGATTTTTAAAATCTTTATAGAGGATTAAAGCATTGCCTGTTGATTCCTAGCAAAATATTTACTATCTATAATAAGCATTATATAACTTGTTAATCCTCTATTTGCAAACTGTGTTTGTTTTTTTCTCAAGTAGGCATACATATTTTAGTATAATTTTAACCGTGGTCATGAAAACACGCGATTTCCGAACTTTTTTTTTAAGAGTACAAAGTCTGTCATTCCGCTGCCCAGGCAGCAAGAAATATTAATCATGCGTTTGGGGAAGGAAGTGCTAATGAAAGAACCATCCGTCGGTGGTTTACAAAATTTTCGTCAGGAGATACGACATTAGAAAATCTGCCCTGTGGACGACCTCAAACATCAATAGAGGACGAAGATCTTAAGAATGCTGTGGAAAAAGACCCTCATAAAACAGTCCGAGCTAGGCACAAAACCATTAACTGTTTCCAGGCATTTAAAATTGATTGGTAAGGAAAAACAGCTCGATTCCTGGGTCCCACACGAGCTCAACGAACGTCAGCAGTTGAAATGTCTAGAGACGTGTGTTTCTTAGCTCGCTCATCAAAGAAACGAACCATTTCTCAGCCGCTTAATAACTTGTGACGAAAAGTGGATCATGTATGACAATCGACGCTGATCTGGTCAATGGTTAGATGTCGATCAGCCTCCTGGGTACATGCTAAAACAGAATCTCCATCCATAAAAGTTAATGGTTACTGTATGGTGGTCTATGGTCGGGGTCATTCATTTTTCTTTTCTACCAAAGGGAAAAACAATTGATTCAACATCATACTGGCAAGAAATTGACCAACTGTACCAAAATTTGATCAAGCAACAGCCGCCACTGGTAAACAGGAAAGGACCTATTCTCCTTTATAACGCCCGACCTCATGTTTCAATACAGACAGTGAATAAATTAAAGGAGTTGGGCTATGAAGTCTTACCACACCCCCCATATTCTCCTGATCTATCCCCTACAGATTACCACTTTTGTCGGAGTTTGGACAACTTTTTGCGAGGAAAATTGTTTGCCAATGATTTATACATTAAAAATGCATTTTCTGAATTCCTTTCATCACGTGACTCAACAATTTTCAAATCTGGGATAGAAAACTTAGTAAGCCGTTGGCAGAAGTGTATCGAAAATGGTTGCAAATACTTTGAATAAAAAATATGTTAGATTTGATCTCAAATTTTTATTTTCTTCCTGGTTCTGAAAACGGCCATTTCGTGTGTGACAACCCAATAGTTATACTATCAGTGATGTGAAAACTATTTTTAGTGTTATTAGAACAATAGTGTCCAATATTATAAAGTAAGCATATTTTATGGAATTTATTGTTATGATGTACAAATTACATATTATATCTTTTAATGTTAATTTGATCATCAGTTAACAGAAACTTTTTTTTTAAGAAATTGCATATTTAATGTGTATTAATGTTCGACTATATACCAACTTTTCAAGAAGTGGGGTAATAAATTGCTCATTATTTTATGTGATGACCATGACTACATGATTTTTTTTCCAAATCAAGTGTAAAATGATTAAACAACAACATGACTGGTTCATCAACTACTGGCAAATAAATTTACAAAAAAATGCTTTGAATTTTTCAGTTTACATCCTTAAAATTATTGCTTAATTTTCTTCATACTATTTTATATTCTTCAATCAATTTTAATATTAATAAAAAAAAAAATAGAAAGTAAATTAAACACCTTAAATAAATCTAACACCCTACAAAAATCTCTTACTTTTGATGTCATAGAGCTTAAATGTGCTTAATATTCCTGGAAATATGCAGATCAAGAATTTGAATCTGTTTTATTATGTTTTATTATACTATATACACATAATATAAGAATAAATTTGTGTTATTAGTGGACTGTAAAGTTTATAATGTAAGAATAAGCATTTGTTATTCACATGCGATAGAAATATTTTAGTTGTATGAATATGCAACAAATTATGAACTGTTGCTTGTAAACTTACAGGCGTTTACCATCCATTAATGATAAGGCAGTAAAATAAATATTTTCGATTGTATAACATTTTAGTAAATAATTACCAAGAATCAAATATACTAAATTTAGATCAGTTAATGAATCAATTAATCCGAGGAAATAAAGATTACATTACTAAAAACTATAAAATTGTATTTACTATAATAATCCTTACTATTACTTAGATGGATGGAAGGTTGATACTCTTAAAAAGAAAGACACATTTTACCTAAATTTACTAGCTGTTGTAATAATAATAAGTGGTTCAAAACGAACCTGATCAAATTAATTGTTCTTAATTTAGTTTTTTATTCAACCATTAATACACATCACATGTCTGATAAGTTTTCACTAAATTTTATAAAGAAAATTAGTCGGGTGGAGTTCAGAGTAAATTCTCTAACACTAAGATGCTATTTTTTCTGAACCAATGTTTCGTCTCATATTGCAGGTCTTCATCAGGACTTAGGAGTTACAAGTGTCAAACTTCGTAACTATTAAGCCCTGATGAAGACGTTCTATATGAGACGAAAGGTTGGCTTCTAATAAATAGTTTAGAATTTATATTGATTCCCACCGTTTTCTCCACATATACTCTTTTAGGTTTCCACGGCCACTATTATTACAAAAGACTTTATTGATTTCTGCTGGTTTAGACCGTGTTGCTAAATTTTTCGCCAGCCATACTGCTGACTTCTTCAGGGCTGAAATGAAACGTTGGTGAAAAATTTAGCAACACGGTCTAAACCAGAAGAAACCAATAAAGTCTTTTGTAATTCAAGCTCATGTTTCAAAATCAAATCTATTTTTATGTAATTGATTTTTTCAATTTAATAGCAACCTAGCCCCTGTCTGATGGGAAAAGTATATACAAGGTGCTTGGAAGATAAATTATTCAAATTGTAGAGATTGTGGTGAAAAAAAAAAATTTGTATAAAAAAAATAATAATCCATCTATAAAATCACAATTTATAGTCTTCAATTAGATTAATGGGAAACTTAATAGTGATGTGAAATCAATTGAATTAAATCATTGAAAAAACAAAACAAAATTTAATGCAATTTGCCTACATGTTTTGTACCCCACACTAAAACTCATCCCGCAACACAGATCTTTGCTTCTATAATCTTTTTGGGCCAACTGTGGACTAATACTTAAAAACTACAAAACTATCTAGAGAAAAGGAAAATAACATATTTTGAAGGTTCCGCTTACGGGAAAAATTAAAAACAAAACTGAATTATCGGTAAACAATAATATAGCTCTAAAACATATTCATCAGTTTTTAGGTTTCAGGCTCCCTAAAGGTATGCTTTTGCCAGTTCAGATTTTTAATTTAAAGAAATTAAAAGAAACTTTGAAACAAAATTAGTCAATCACCATAAGTAGTCATTTCTTTTTTTACAAAATTGATAATTTTATAATCATACAACCCTTTTAATACCAATTACTAATCAATGGAATTGCAAACTAATAAAAATTTAAAAGCTTTTTAATTAGTTACAACTAAAGATGATTTTATTAGAAAAGAAATAACAAGTCAAAATTTTCCTGTTACTATTTTTACACAGAATAGCTTCTTATGACTTTTGTATTAATCAATCGAAATTATAATTCAGAATACTGCTTCTTACTTTCCAGATTTAATTATATCAATTTCTAATTATTAGATTGAAAATGTTTGGATGAGTCGTTTGAATTGATAGATTGATTTTTGTCCAAACAAACTGTCAGTTATGTAAACAAAAAAATATATATATATGTAAGTATTTTTATACATACATGTTTTCTTTATTATTTGATTGATATTGACAACCATTTCCACATTTTTAATCTTGGAATAAAAATAAATCCTTTAAGTATTAGCTATTGTAAGCAATTAGTATTGTTAAAGCTTTAAGATGATGATACGCAATGCTAATAAAACACTTAGAAAAAGATTTTTATAATGTCTTACCTAATTTCATATGCTGCTTCACAGACTTGCTAAAAAGGGATGAATACACACAGAAAATAAATAACCGTATACATATATTTAAAAATCAAGATATGTAAGGAAGGAAGACATTAAAGTGGAGTGTTATGGACCAATGGAGGTTGATAACTGCTCAAGATGACTTTATGTTTAAGAGCTTCTTCGTACGGTGGAGGGCCAAGTGGCAAAAGAAGGCAAGGTGGCCCACTTCTTTCGACCGTACCAAACACTGGAAAACACCACATTATTAAAAAATTAATACAATGAATTTACATCAAATATTTAATATTTAGTATATATATATAGTACAATATTTAATTTAAGTAAACACTAATTTATATTTAATGGTTACTTTTCTCCTTCTGATTTATTCCATTCTGTTTATTATGGTTAAGAGAATTGACAATAATTTAAAACTAATTTTTATATATTACTAATGTATTCTAAACGCAAACATTTTAAGATTTCAGGTATTTTTTATTCTCAATAACATTTTGCTAAAGAAACTGAAATTGTGTATTTTGAATTCTTTAAAGATCAAGCTGTGGACCTCCCATTTTCCTCACTTCATTAAGCGTTGAATCTAATTTATTTTTGAGGAGCCGTTTTTAATTTTTTCTCTTCTTTCATCACCTCTCTCCAAATAAAAATCAGCAGTTCTATAATTACACAATGCTGCATGAAATTCTATGTTTGATTTCTGATACATTTTTCTACAGTACTTTCCCCTGCTGAGTTCAAATCTGTTAGAGTTATATCTCAGAGCTATTACGCTAAGTTTTTGTGTTACATGATTGTATATCTCTAGCATAAGGAAGAGAAAAATTTAATAGAGGCCAAATTTATGTTAGCGCCCCTGCTCTCTAGTACTTTCCTAGCTTAGATGTATGGGATTCACAGAGGAGTTAGTCAAGTCAGTATTTGATAAGGCATAAGTTTAGTTGCTATTTTTCCTCGTTACTCTCATAATTCAGTCAAATTTGAGATGAGTACATCACGGTGCGCATGTGTCAACAGTTCAGACGTGTTTTGTTATATATGTGGGAGTTATGTGGCTGCAAAACAGAGAAATTTTTTTATAAAGTTTGTGGAAAATGCGTACTTTGCTTATTTTGGAGTGAAACTTGGCGACCAAGATAAAGCATGGGCTCCCCATACAGTTTGTATGACTGTATGACTGTTTGTATGACTGACACATGTATTACATGTGTGAAGGTATTGCGGCTTTTGAAATCAGGTAAAAAAAATCTTTGCCTTTTGGTATTCTTATGGTATGGAAGGAACCTGCCAATCATTATGATGATTGTTATTTTTGCATGACGAAAGTAAGTGGCTATTCAGCTATGAATAAAAAATCCATTGTATATCCGAACTTGCCATCTGCTATCAGGCTTGTTCCGCATGATGACACAATACCCGTTCCAATTCCTCCTAATGTTCTCGCTGTTGTGTCAGCTGAATTTAGTTCTCAAAGCAGTGGAACTGAGCCTGATGAAGCTGACAAAGAAAAATTTGAGCTGGAAGAGGATAGGTCCCCAAAGCTTATCACCCAAGAAGAACTGAACGACTTAGTGAGAGACTTGAATCTCACAAAAGATGCAGTAGAAGTTCTTGGGTCAAGGTTAAAATCAAAAAACCTTTTGGCTCCAGGGGTTGTATTTGCATGGTATGGACATCGTGAACAGGAAATTTCATCTTTCTTTAAAGAAAAAGATTCTGTGGTCTATTCTTGTGATATAAATTCTTTAATGGGGTTTTATGGGATTGAATACTCGTCAGCTGAGTGGAGGCTGTTCATAGACGCTTCGAAGGCTAGCTTATAAGGAGTTCTTCTTAATGGGAATAGATATGCATCTATTCCTATAGTTCATTCTGTGCATTTGAACGAAACTTATTAAAACCTAAAAATTGTCTTAGAAAACATTTAATACCACACTTACAAATGGATGGTCAGTGGAGATTTCAAGGTCACCGGCCTACTACTAGGCCTGCAGGCTGGATTCTCTAAGATGCCTTGTTTTTTGTGTGAGTGGGATAGTAGGGCAATAGCAAAGCACTAGGTCATCAAAGATCGGCCCCCAAGAGCAGAGTTAAAACCTGGCTCAAAAACGTGATAAATCCACCTTTGTTGGACCCTAAAGCTGTGTTGCTTCCACCATTACATATCAAACTCAGGCTGATGAAGCAGTTTGTTAAAGCTTTGAATCGTGAAAATCCTTGTTTTCAGTATTTATGAAAGAAGTTTCCAAAAGTCACATCAGAAAAAATAAAAGCTGGTATATTTGTTGGTCCCCAAATCCACCAGCTTTTTAAAGACCAGGAGTTTGAGAACATCATGAATTCTCTGGAAAAGGAAGCCTGGCTAAGCCTCGAGGCTGTGGTGGAAGGATTTCTAGGCAACAACAATGACCCCAATCACCGAAATTTGGTGGAATGCTTGCTGAAAATTTTCCAGAACCTCGGCTGCCTCATGAGCGTAAAGGTTCATTTTCTTCATTCTCACATTGACTATATCCCCCAAAATATAAGGGATTGCAGTGAAGAACAAGGTGAGAGGTCCCACCAGGATATAAAAGTGATGGAGCAACGATACCAAGGGAAGTGCAATACCACCATGATGGCTGATTACTGTGGGAACCTAAAAAGGGAAGGTGAAAGGACATCCAGAAGGTCAAGAAAAATAAGACTAATTTGTACTTCAATTGAACCAATATATTGTTAAAAATATAATATATATATATATTATATAATATATAATAAATATTGAACCTAAATATTGTTGTTTCATTAAGAACTAATGTAATTAAAGATTTGAGTTTGTATTTTACTTCTAATTTTCCTTTAAATTTACCTTTGAAGCCAGGTCCCGTGTTTCATCTGTGTTCATGGATTTTGTGGGAAATCTGTAGGTTATAGAGAAAAACTGACTCTAAAATTGAATTCAGCATGAAAAAACATGTTGAAAACACAATTTAAGTTTTAAACATCGATCAAAAATTTAATAAATGCAGCATTGTGTTATATTTTAGATAATATATTTTATAATAAACCATACGTTATCATCTAATAACATACATTTTTTTTTCTCGAATTAATTAAGGTCAAAATAAATAACAATCAAACAAATAAAAATGATAAACAATGGCATTAAATTTATGTTTATAATTGTTGTTTTTTTGTTATAACTAAAACTGAACTGCTTTTTAAGTTTTACTCTTTGTTCTGCATCAGTACAAGGAATAATGCTTCACTCATGAAACAGAGGGTCTGCAAATAATTTTAATGAGACCAGGAATTTTATTTTATACTTGATGAATTCAGAGACTGTTGGAAGTTTTAAGTGGAGTTACGAAAGCTTTTTTTTAAAAATAAATTATGCTGGATGTCATAGGCAAGCCTGGACAGACAGCAGAGCCCTGTGGTTTCCATGGTGCAGCGGCAGACTACCCATAGCCATCCCTTAGAGGCTGATTAACCAGTGTCCTTCCAACACCAGTTCCTGTTCACTCCCGTTCAACGAAATCAATAAATTGGGTTAAATCTAAGGATTATGGCTGCTCTGAGTGATTTGTAATGTTATTGGGATAACGTGGCTTTCCTGAAACATCATATCTCAAAAACAGATTGAAATAAAAAGATTTGGTTGGTGACTCCAAAATACATTTTTGTTAGAATACCCCTGCCTCAATTACTGACCGTTTCTCTTGGAAAACCGAGTGTAAAATGTTCCCCGATGTGATAATTGGTTCATAAATATAAGCATAGAAGTTAGCTGAGACTGTAAAACAGAGAGAAAATTCGGAGTTCATGCTAAATAATTATTAATGAATACATTCTCAGTAAATATTGCTACCTCGATATGATGCAATCCAGGTTGTTGCTGGCTGCGATGAACCGACAACAGGAAGCTGAGACTCTTCTAGAGTCCGAGCCATATCGTTCTCCCTCCTTCTCCTGCGCCAATTCTTTGTTGTGCTACGGTTTTGGAATGGATCATTATATTAATAAAATGGAGGCAACTAATTGGAAACATAGACCTTTAAGACAAAATCTCTAAACTCATCATCGGAAACTATTAGGCCATTTCTTTTTTCAATGATGACCCATCAATTCCATGAACTATTTAAGTAAATGGAATAATAGATATAATCTCTTTAAAAACTCAATGTTGTTATTTATATTATCAAAACAAAGGACTACCTAATTATTATTATTAAGGTTGCCTGCCAACAATGATAAAAATAGTTTCCCTTTGTTATCTACCAATGTTAAATTCTTTTTAATTTAATGAAATCATAATTCATAAATTCTTTTAATTCTTTATGAGAGAGGTGCCTTCTAGTCTCAATGCAAATCACTATCCATCAGCACATTAATTCAATCCAATTTTGAATTTCATCAATGGAGTTAGTATCCAGTTTAAAACCTTACCCTATCACTAAAGGCACTAATATTCTAAATGACTATTAGATTAGATGAAAAGAAGGAAACTATTGTACTACCAATATGTTATACTGTTATTAGTCCTGTAATGTTATATAATTATGCATTTGTATTGTAGTGTGGTGTCATAACAGACCATAATTTGCTGCACTAATTCTATCTAAGTTCTGCAAGAATTTGCATAATTATTACAGATTTACCAGGTTCCAATAATGGATAGGTGATTAGAGAACTCATTCTCCAAGTGATTTTTACTTTTTTCCGTTGTTTGGATAATTTTTTAAGAAATAAAAAATTTGACAACGAAAATACCCTGAAATCGGCCTTCCAAGGCTTCCCTTCTTCCTTTACACCTAATTTCTTCAGAGCGGAGATAGAAATGCTTTTTTCATGTTGGAAGAAGTGTATTGAAAGATTTTGATTTTGATTAATAAAAGTATTGTTTAATATTTTTTTTTGCTAATAATTTAAATTTACACCTTCACTGACATTTCATATATTACAACCCAATACTATCAATGCCTAAAATTAAGTCAAGTCAATACATCCCAGATTTGGACCCAAACAAATGTTTCTAATTACAAACTACTGTAATTAACAAATGTTGTTAATTACAAGCTACATATTCGTAATTTTCCATCATAATCTGTTCTCGCAGAAGGCTATAAGACCCACTAACCTGGGATAAAATATTAAAATATTACCAAATATTAGCGCTTACCAGAAAAGTCGATAACAGAGAAATGCTGTAATCGCTAATGATAAAAGGATAATCAGCGGAATAACCACATCTCTGGTTAGGTCATAACGCCTATCTGTAAAATATTTACATGCATCATTATAAATAAATATACTGAAACATAAGTTTGTTTACAGCATAAATAAAATCTTATTTTTTACATTTATGGAGTTACTTATGAAACAATTAATATAGATTTTGCTCCTTTGGGGAGTAGCGGCGTTCGTAAAATAAATAAATATTATTATTTTTACTTACTAACATATGGATCTTCCTTTGTCAAGTAGCACCTCTCTGAGACTATATCCCAGAACTGATCACTGGAATTGTAATTTTTGATAGATATAAATGGATATAATTTTTAAAAGATGGCTACAGCACTAATAAATACCTTGCACATTTGCAAAGTCTAATTTCTGCTTTTCCACATATCAGGTCGTTTCTACAGTCTGCATCAGAAGAACACTTATCTCCAAAACCAAGAGCTAAATACAATCATCTCCATTAAAGAAGGCTAATATAACTAAACTAATTTAAAAAATAATAAATAATTAAAGATTTGAAAAATTGTTAACATTATGTAATTTAGACCTTTAAATTTTATATTATATTGTATTTAGATATAACTTTTTAGCTGACGGTATTCCTGTCATCTTTATTTTTTATTGTTAGTTTGGTATAAGCTCATTACTGTAATTCTTAACTTCAAATGTGGTAAATAATGCATAAATATCTGGTGCAGCTTAAAAAGAAAAAGGTAACAAGATTTGGACATATAATAAGTTTGACAGTTGGGAGTTTGTCAATAGAGAAAAAAAAAGGAAACCAATAATAAAATGGAAAGATAAAGTAGAAAACAACCTGATCTCTTCTTCAGTAAAGTTGATGTGATTCTACCGCTAAATGTGTCTAAAAAGTAACTAACTAATGTTTCTTTGTGTAGCTATTACATAGCTGACAATATTTAATGTATGGATTTAAATGAGAAAATAATATATGTTTACTGTGTAAAATGGATCTGTACTATTTCCCTTTTTCTAACCAATCCAATTATTTTTGTTCTTTGAAATCTTTGTTAATAGTAAAAAAAAAAACCAAAAAAAAGAACTAGGATTGAATGTATATAAATATATTTACACTTAAGTTATCATCTATCAAAACTCTATGTACTGTCAGATAAACATATGTATTTCTTTTAAACTTATTTACATTGTCTGCCAAATTCACCAACTTTATTCATAAATGTTCTATTATTAAAGTCAATTCAAAAATAACCAGAAAACTTGACAAAAAAAAAAAGACAAATGGATGAATTTGTATTTAAATAATTCTCCGCTTTAAATTTTTTCCATATATTTACAATCTGGTGAAACTGATATAACAAATTTTTTAACACAGCAACACTGTTCCCACCAATGAGGAAATACAAAGAGTTAAGAGTTAAGTTACCTTGGCAACGCTGTAGGCGGTTGCCATCAGGGTGCTGCAAACAGATGCATTCAGAGTTCTGGCAAGTGGTACCAATTCTCACCGAGCAGTCCGTCGAATCTCGGCAAAATAGTTGCAGTCCTAACAGTAAGTAACATATTAATTTTATTAATATAAATTCATTATTTAATAAAGAGGTAGCGGGGATAGCTCAATGTGTAGAGTGTTGAAGATTAAGAGTTCGAATTCAGCTTTAGCAGATAAATTATTTAATCTATTAAGAGCCACAGATGCACCCTGTCAGAGCTGCAGACCATCATAGGGCTCACACGGTCTTTATAAAGTAGGTACCTTTAATTTGAAGGTGATCACGAACAAATTATATTCCCAGGCACCTGCCCAACCCTTACAGTCTCTACCCTCCACTCATCCCAAGGCCCTTCATGGGTTGTAATAGTACATATTTTTTTTTACTAAATAAAGGGGTACATATAGTATTAAAGTAGAACTTAATTACTGGAGTTTCAGTGGTGGGTAAGGCACTTTAGTGTCCTGCTGAATGAACAGGTTGCTGATCCCGGAGTGGGTGAAGGAAACGAAGAAGATGTGGAGCCACCAGATTTGGAAGAGGTTGTAGATGCAATCCAGAAAATGAGGAACCATAAGGCACCGGGTGAGAACGGATTGCCGGCAGAATTGTTTGAATATGATGGAGAGGAACTGCACAGGACGCTTCATGACCTGATCCTCCAGATATGGATTCATGAGAAGATGCCTCAGCAATGGAGTAATCCCTTGATATCCCCGCTACAATTGATACAAGAAAGGAGAACAATTGGCATGTGCTAATTACAGAGGAATATCGCTACTCCCCTGTGCTTACAAAGTCTTCTCCAATGTCCTTTACCAAAGGCTGACCCCCCCATGCAGAGCGAGAAATCGGACAGTACCAGACTGGCTTCAGGAGAGGGAAATCAACAGTGGACCAAATTCATACATCCTCAGATTAATCATTGAAAGGGGCCATGAGCATAAGATGCCTATTCATCAATTGTTCGTGGATTTTAGGAACGCGTAGGACAGTATCAAGCGTCCTAAGTTATACGAGGCACTAAGAGAAATGAAGATTCCTTCAAAGCTAATACGGCTCATAAAAATGACAATGAGAGACGTTTGGTGCAGGGTCCGCATACAGTCTGAACACTCTTCTGAATTTGGCTCAAACAAAGGACTAAGGCAAGGAGATGCTTTGGCGTGCCTCCTGTTTAATTTGGTCTTGGAAAAGGTAGCGAGAGAAACAATTATCCAGAATAATGGCACCATATTCAGTAGATCGGTCCTACTGCTCGCTTATGCGAATGACCTTGATATAGTGGCACGATTTTTTACTGAGTCTCTCTTAAGCATACACAGAGCTGCCACGCGCATGGGACTGGTTATTAATGAAAAAAAAAAAATATGTGTACTCCGGAGGAGCCAGACCTCAAGAAAGACAGGTTGTCGTAGGAAGCTGTACCATTGAGAGAGTGGAGGAATTTAGTTACCTTGGATCTCAGGTCACAGCGGCTAACCGATGCTATTTTGGTCTGTTGAAACAGCTCCGAAGCAAGCTCATCAGCAGGAAAACAAAGGTTCATCTATATAAAACTCTGATCAGCCCTGAAAACCCACACAGGATAGAAATAATCTCCTGGTCTTCGAGAGGAAAATCCTTCGAAGAATCTATGGGCCGGTAAGGGACGAGAAAGGCTGGAGAAGAAGAAATAAGGAACTCTATGAGCTGCTCCAGGATATAGATGTTGTGACCTTCATTAGGCTGGGACGCTTTGGGCGGGCAGGGCATGTTGCACGGATGAGTCCCGATGAAACATCTAAGAGTCATGGAAGAGGAAATTTATCGTCCAAGAAGAGTCGGACGGCCCAAGCTCCGGTGGATGGATGGAGTGGTACAAGACGCACGAGACCTGCTTAGCGTCCGAAACTGGAGGGCAGCATTCCAAAACCTAGCCGAATGACGGAGGCTCATAGAGGAGGCCAGGACCCATCGCAGGATTGTAGCGCCAACTGTCAGACAGATAGATATAATTACTGGATTTAAGTGCGGGTGGTTGCGCTTAAATTTTCTTTTAAAACGTTTCGGGTGTTTTTACATTTTCATTGGTTTTTTGTTTGTAAACGGACTTGAAGTGAATTAGAATAATGCAAAGTAAATGTTTAGTAGCAGAAACGGTGATGATATAGATTTCAGAGGAATAAAGTTTGAACAAATCGGATAAATAAAGTTTCAATACATAGGATACCTACGCCTCAGATGCTTAACTGTCGGCTCAGCGCTTATTAGCATTGTTAAAATTCGTTAGTTACTGAACACAACTTTACAAGCCTATCGTATCCTTTGTGATCCTGTTTTTTAGTTGCGATGTATCACATAGCTAGTTTATTATATTTAAATTAATTTATATCTTAGGGATTATTTCAAATTAAAAGGGAGTGAAATCGCGGAGTGTAAATAATCTATAAGCTAAAATGCCCGAAGGGTCTTCAAGAGTGCTCGCAAAAAACAATAAACTTATGAATCAGTGTTTGTATTTGCAAAAGAAATGGAAATCCTAATAAAATACTCGGCAAACACGAAAGCCAGGTGCAGATACCAACAATCGCTTCATAAGAATTTCCGTCACCGCCTAAACCCAAAGCCATAAGATGATCGTTAGCACAATCCTTTCACTTACCCCACGGTCAATCCCTGGGACGTTTTGGCAGACGTCTCAGCGCTTAATAATGTTCGTAATTCGTTCATCACTAAGCCTAAAAACTTTGCGAACCCATCTCAGCCTGCATGATGCTATCGCATCTATATGCTCTGCGATTCCGAGCTGTTTGTTCTCATGAATTATCCTGTGGTCCCATCCTTTTTTGAACCGAATATACTTCCCTACACCTTATTTTCGGATGCCTAATGAATTTGCCCTTCCTTCTACGTTAACGACCTCATATATAAGGGTTTCAGGTTTAGTCCATAAATGTAAAACTGTATTTTGTAGATGTTTTGTGATTTAAGAAGGATTAAATCTCGAATTTATCCTTGCTTCGTGATTAGATATCGAAACTTCACCCAAACATAGTTTTATATTTAAGGAATGAAAACCTTTTATTATAAACATTTGAGAAAAAATAAATCAATACACACACACAGATATATATATATATAGTTTGCCGCGTTGGGCTGCAGCTTCAACAGGTACCCTCTAATTACTCCATTTCGTCGTGTCATAATAAAAACAATTGAAAAAATTGGAATTTTCCTACTTTATATATTCCAGATTTAAATTTCAAAATAATTTCTTTAAAATTAGTAATTAAAAACTTAAACTGAAACGTAATCATAATTAACAACACATAAAGGAATTTCTTTAAGATAAAATAGCCCCTACATGTTTAGGGCAATATAATAGATTCACTTAGATCATATCATACAATATTAAAAATGTTATTTCACCGAAGCTGATTTAGAGTATTTAATATTTGATAGTTTGATTGAAACATCTGCTTAAATCAGTCGTTCAACAAAAATGGTAAAACACTAAATCAATCGGTGTATTTTTTGTCCTGATCATGGACCAAATTTGGGTTATTACTTCTTGTTGATACTCAATCAATAAATATTAAGATACTCTAATTTGAAGTTGTGGTAATTTGATATTGTTTCCATCCTAGACACTTATGTTTACATCGTAATCTTATATTAGTATGCAACTTAATTACCACAAATTTATATTTTATATACGTCATTTTAGACGCACAAAAAAGTTGGAAGTGACATATGTTTATCAGTTTTTAGTAAGTTAATAATTGCGCATGCAACTATTTAATGTTAGAAAATTGTCAAAATAATAAAATAAAAACTCCGAATTTCAAGTTATTATATACATTTACATAAATATGTTGCTTAGAGACAAGAGCCTTAAAAGATGTTAAATAATCAAACCACATTAAATACACAAATAATTAGAAATGTTTGGAAAATCACATAAGTATTGGGATAAAGACCAGATTCTTCAAGAGTTTTAGATTGATTTAGGAATATTGAGTGATGATAAAGATACGTATATTGCTAACTTTAAAATATTGAAACAATTACCTGAACCTACAGCTATACAAAAGACATAGAACGTGGAAAGATGTAAAGTTGTTTGACACATGACAATATAGCTTTGCCCCCTGTTGGGGCTCAGCCATCAATATTGATCTCATGAGAGGGAGTAGGTAGCGCTGCCTTGTGGTGTCCTTCCTTACTACCTTTAGTCTGAATTTATTTCAAATATAATTAAACAATTAGTTATTTTAATTTTAGATCTTTTAAATCTAAAATATCCCCTTTAATTCAGTTTTAATTAAATTAGAGCTCTTGTCTGCAACTGACATTGTGAATATTTCATTTTTGCAATTTTGTTTTAATCTGCTTGCCTTTACGAAAAATAATAATATAATAACCACTATAATACACAACATGTAACTACAATAGAGTATATAACGACATGTAATAAATTATTCTATGCAATAATGGTGTAATATCATTTTTTTTTCGGTTGGTGCTGTAGTGCATGCAGATCTTGGGTCGCGCGTTTTGGTAATCTCGCTGACTTAAGGGAGTACGGGATCTATCACAGACATCTAATAGTCACCTTACCCCGCCTTCCTGGAACCATGGTTTCCATGGTGCAGCGGCAGTCTAGCTCGGCTATGGGGATAATCCCCTGGATCCGATTCACCAGTATCCTTCCCACACTCATGTCCTAGGACATTGATATATCAGTCTGGATCCATGGATTATGGCTGCTCGGGGTCAGTAGACGCACTAAGACTGGGGCCCATATTTCTTTTCCAGCTACGCTTACGCTTCCTCTTTATGCCATTTCGCGTAGAGGAGCATTAATGCGACGGCGCCATTCTTTCCGTTCTCGACTTATCCTCTAATTAGATCCTGGTTTTTCCTTTTGTTGCTCTTAATATATTATTCGTTAGGATTCTCGGGTGACTTCGGGGCCTTCCGCCCGGCGACAGGACTTATATTACCTTCCTTGGTTGCCGTTCTTCGTCCATGCGACAGAAATATCTGACACTACTTCAATTGTTTTCCTTCTATGGAGTTGGGGCACTCACAGCTAATCTCTTATTGTCGTATTCCATACACGGTCCATCCTACTTTTACAGACTACTCTGCGAAGGTACACCATTTCTCCTCTTCTTATCCGGCTGGTTTGTTTGTTAAGCATGACCCAACTTTCACTTCAAGGTGTTATTGTTGAGAGGTAGTCTGCTTTGTTAATGTCCAGTTTCGTCTCTTTCTCTACATTTCGATGGCAAATTATGCTACTTTAGACCTGGTAGTATATATAAACAGTAACATCGAAGGGTTTAATATCCTACAAAAGAGCCTCTCAAAATTACATCCTACTTTTTTATAATCTCATAACTTTTAGCAATATTTTGGCTTATGTTAAAATTAATAAAATTTACTGTGACTAAATTCCCTACCATATCCTCATTACTATATAAGTAATTTGTGTTGTAGGAAACCTGAAGCAAATTTAAAGTTTATTTATTTTTATTATTAATAAATGGTTAAATTATATATTATGATACAAATAAATGAGTAAAATCAAGAGAAATAATATTAAATGGAATAGTGTTTGTTAACTATCTTTGTTTCAGAAATATCATACAAAAACATCTCATGTATTTTATTTTGTTTTTTGTAATCTTATCTTCCTGATCCTGATAAATTAACATAATCATCATAAAATAATTTCAAGAATGTTTAATAATGCCAATAAAAAAAATAATAGACTTTTGGATGATTTTTTCGTATTATTGAGACTATTGGTGAAATCTAAACGAATTCCATCCAGGTGTAACGTATTTTTTCTCATTGCCAAACGAGGAAAAATACTTTAATAAGGCATCGTCTTTCTTTCAAAAGAATGATCAATTAACATTTATTTTCTATTATTTTTTTTATATTTATTTTTATTGACATTTTATACTTTACTATCTGACCCGGCCACGCGTTGCTGTGGCTGTTAAAATAGTTTTAAAAAATATTACGTTAAAATTTGAATTTAAATGAAACAATGAATGAATAAAATAATGAACTAAATATATTTTGGATTTTACATTTTATTCATCTTATTGCTAAGTATAGTTTATAATAAATAAAAAATATACAAAATTCTTAACTGATAGAATATATACATTAGTTTAATGAATGAGGTATATAATGGTTTATTTTTAATTATAGATATTTATATTGTTTTAAATTAAAATATATCACTAAAATCGGTCCAGTACTTTCGGAGATTAGCCCGGATAAACATCGTGACAGGAGATTTTTATATATATCGATAGGTAAGATTCCGGTTATTTGTTATATGATAGGTACTGAACTCAGAATCTATTAGACGTAAAGAACTGCAGTAGGGCTCAGATTGTAGCAAATTTAATCTTCTTTTAAAATGGTTTTCCCAAAACACACCAATTAGGAGTTGCAGGCCAAAAATTGAAATAACTCCGAAAATTTCGCGGTTTTTCGTCCACCAATAGTTTCTCCATCCGTTTTTCGGATGCAAATTTGGATTTACACTGCTAAGACATGCCCTAACAACATATCAAAACTGCAGCAGGTTAAAAAAAAAATTATTTTGCAAAACAATATCACGGTCATTCATCGAAATAAAACATAGCCAGTATTTGAAGTTGGGCAATGTTACATATCTGTGCGAAATTTCATTAAAATCGGTCCAGTAGTTTCGGAGATTAGCCCGGACAAACATCGTGACAGGAAATTACAGGAATATATATATATATATATATATTTTTTTTTTTTTTTTTTTTTTTCGGTTGGCTCTACAGACCTTGTAGATCTTTCGCCGCCTTTACCAGCCTTCTCCAGCTCTGTCTATCCTGGGCCGCTGATTTCCAGTCTGCTACATGTAGCTCCGCAGCATCTTTGTTGACCCTGTCAATCCATCTGGTCTTTGGCCTCCCACGTGGTCTCTTGCCAACTATTCCGGCATTCATAGTTGTGTAGAGGCGTCCTGACGGATCACTTCGAGCTACATGCCCCGCCCATCTTAGCCTTCTTGCTCTCATATCCTGAGATATCGCCTGACCAGTTTCCGTGTGCAATTCTTTATTGGTCCTTCTCCTCCATGAGTTAAGAGTCATCCCATACCGCTCCTGTTATCGTGCGAAGTATTTTTCTTTCGCATCTCTCGATTTTGCTTTCTAGGGTGCTGGTCAGAGCCCACGTTTCACAGCCGTATATCAGAATCGGCTTTATTACAGCATTATACACCCTTAATTTTAAATTCCTAGAGATACTTCGGGATTTCAATACTCTTGAAAGAGCGAAGCATGCTCTATTTGCACATGTTATACGCTGGTCTATCTCAGTCAGTAGGGCATTAGTTGAGGTTATTGTGGAGCCGAGGTATTTGAAGGTATCTACTTTCGGGAACGGTTTGCGATCCACGCAGATGCTGTTCCTGGGGTGGACTTTACGGCTTACTATCATATATTTTGTTTTTTCCTCATTTACCTGTAAGCCGATTTGGTTTGCCTCTTTCATAAGCACCTTAGCGAGTCTCTCGATATCCCTTTCATTACTTCCGAGGACTACTATGTCATCGGCGTATGCAAGAATTTTATGTACCTTCCCGACGTGCACCCCACCGTTCTCTCTTGATGTTGCTCTTATCACCTTTTCAAGGGCTATATTGAACAGTAAAGGTGAGAGTCCGTCTCCCTGCCTCAAGCCAGTTCCAACTTCAAAGGCCTCAGACACATCTCCCTGTATCAGGACTCTGCATCGGGGGTCGTCTGCACACGCCTTCGTCAATCTCACCAACTTCCCGGGAATACCCAGCTCAGTCATGATCTTCCATAAACAGCTTCTGTCCAAGGAATCGTATGCTGCTTTGAAATCCACGAATAACGCGTGTACATCTTGATCTACTTCCCATCGTTTTTCGAGTACCTGTTTCAGAATGAATATCTGGTCTAGCGTACTCCTTCCTCTTCTGAATCCTGCTTGCTGGTCGCCTGCCGTGTTTTCATAATACGGATATATTCGATTATGCAGTATGTTGGTCATTACCTTATAGACAACAGGAAGGAGCGTTATGCCTCTGTAATTCCCACACTCGTATATGGACCCCTTTTTTAGGATAGGGCATATTAGACCTGTTTTCCAAGCCTCTGGTATTTTCTCTTTCTCCCATATCTTCTGGATTAGATCTAATAGTTTGGCTCTTATGGTTTCTCCTCCATCTTTGAACAACTCTGATGGAAGATTGTCCAATCCAGGAGCCTTTCTTCTTTTAAGCCTGTCGATTGCTATTTCTAAGTCCAGAATGTCAGGTTTTTCAACCTCTTGTGGGTCAAGATCCTCCTCGTGGTCCATGTCCTCTTCGTCCGTGTGTTCTACTTGGTTTAGAAGTTTCTGGAAATGTTCTCTCCAGATATTTAATACTTCTACTTTGGATGCCGTCAGTTTTCCATCTTTCCCTCGCATTTGAGTGCTTCTAGCTCTAAATCCAGCCCTTTCCTTCCTGATATCTCCGTATAGTTCGCTTATATTTCCAGCCTGCCAGTTATCCTCAATATTTTTTAGTTTTTCCTTGAGGAATTCTCTTTTCGCTTTTCTTATTATTTTATTTGCTTTCGTCCTAGCAGCTGAGTATTTTTCTAGTGTAGCTGGATCAGCTTTGACTGCGTAGAGAACCTTTGATCTTCTTCTTTCTTCGACTGCTTTTTCACATTCCTCCGTGAACCATATTTTGGGTTTCCGTTTTTCCTGAATCCCTATTATTTCCTTTGCTGTTTCTTTTAACTTGGACTCTATTGTCTCCCAATGTTGATCAATTGTGAGATTCTCTAAGTCCAAGGGTTCAAATTTATTTTTCAGCTCGATTTGGAATTTGTCTTTTAGCACAGGGTTTTTCAGGTTTTGGACTTCAAACTTTCTTCTTTCCATTCGGTACCCTATTTTATGGATTTGTTTCAGTCTCTGACATACTTTGATCCTGATCAGAGAATGGTCCGTATCACAGTCTGCTCCACGATAGCTTCTTACGTCTTGTATAGAGCTACGATGTCTCTTATCTATCAGCACGTGGTCAATTTGGTTTCTAGCCCCTTTCGGGCTAACCCATGTATATTTGTGGATGTCCTTGTGTGGGAACATCGTGCTACTAACCACTAATCCCTTGCTTGCTGCCAGACTAATACATCGCACTCCATTGTCATTACTTGTTTTGTGGAGACTTTGGCTCCCGATAACGGGCCTAAAATGTGATTCACGACCTATTTTAGCGTTGAAGTCTCCTATAACTAATTTTATGTCATGCTTTTGAGACTGGTCCACTGCATTTTCTAGCTGATCGTAGAACTCGTCCTTCACCTCATCATCCTTGTCTTCTGTTGGTGCATATACGTTGATAATCGTGGTGTTAAACCATCGACCTCTGATTCGTAGAACACTAATTCTTTCATTAATCGGGGTGAAGTTAATCACTGATTTCCTTGCAGCTGGGCTAACTATAAACCCAGTGCCAGCTGTACCGTTTTTGGTGTTTCTTCCGGTGTGAAACATTGTGTGACCATCAATTTTGGTTTCTCCACCTTCTGGCCATCTTACCTCCTGTATTGCTGTTATTGGTATATTGTACTTTTTGACTTCGTTAACTACCATTTGTGCGGCACCTGGTCTGTATAGACTCCGAATGTTCCATGATCCAATGTAAAGTCCGTTACACAAAGCCGGGGTCTTTGCCATGCTGAGACTGTCCGATTTTCCGAGGCTGCTATTAGGTTTCAAAATAATTATTTTTTTTACGGGGTAGGGTTATTGACCCTATGCCCAACCCCCAACCTGAAGGACCAGTGGCTGATTGCAGTCAGAAGACTGGGCGATGGGGCCGCCAACTCCCTACGCCAAACCCAACAACTCCCATATATATATATATATATATATATATATATATATATATAAGATCAGATCAAATATATATAGATTCCAGATCAGTGAAGAGAATGGATTTGTCAGGCTTGGATGCGAGCCTTGATAGCTCAGTGGTTAGATCACCGCGCTAGAGACGCGGGAGTCCAGAGTTCGAATCCCGGGTAAGACAATCTTTTCTTTTCTCTTCAAAATTAAAAAAAAAATTATATATATATATATATATATATTATTAAATATATATAAAATTATTTTTTAATAACATTTATTTTTGTCTTGAACGTTAATGACCTGATGTTTACTCCCGTATATATATATAAGTTAAGACAAGACTGATGATCGCATAGTCGCTAATATCAAGCTGGCATTGTAAACAGCTGTTAACATGTAGCTATTATAAATAGCAGTAATAAACCAGTTCTCGTGCGAGTCGTTTCTTCCTTATTTTCCTTTTTTAAATATTTTGTTCCTGGAAATATAAATATAAGTTTTATATATATACGGAGTAGAGCTTTGGGGCTCCACTAAGCCATCCAATTCCTCTCGCACCGCTTCATAACAACTAAAATCCTTAGTGCTCTTTACTTTGTTACGAATAAAGACATCCATAGCGACCTTAATGTCCTATTGGTTGGTAATTTGATCCGAATCCGAGATGTTAGGACATTAAACATCGTGAAATTGCTGAGTATGCACGATCAATAATATAAAGATGAAATGATAAAGAGGAATTATTCATAATATAGTTGAAATGGTAGCATCGCAAACGTATAGATGGGCTTGTAAAGTTGTGCTTAGTAACGATCAAATTTCTAAAATGATATTAATATCTGAGCCGACTAGTAAATGTCCGAGGAGTACATCAAGGCGTAGATGGGAGTATTGCATTAAGTATAATCTTAGTTTTGGGTTTTGATGGATATCGGTGCACCGGAGCCTTTTTGTTTTTAAATTGTTACGATCGAGCCGCTATGGACTACGTTTGTTCTTTTCTTTTCTTCGATATCTGTTCCATTCTTTCCCTGTGTTTTCGCTTTTTTTCCTGCGTCCAAAATTCGCCTGTTTTCCTTTTTGGCTTTTCCTGAAAACCCAGAGCATTCTGAAGTTCTTTCTTAAGCGATGAACGTCCTTCAATCCATCCGGAGAGAACTCGAGCTCTTCAATGCTCGGGTTCATTGTTTGTAGGAACCTTTAGATCTGAAGCCTTTGTTTTCTTGTTACCGAGGTCTTTTGTTATTATAAAGGACTTTTAGTAATGCAATGAAATTAAAAATTATTTGTTTAACAGCTAATATCAATTCCAGGATGAGAATTATCTTTAAACTAAAAGGTCTGATAGTATCAGGTCATCAGTGTTAAGTAATGAGGAAAACAGGCAATATAGTCGATAGTGAAAAAATAGAATATCGATACCAAAATTACAGCAGAGACCGGTTCTCTAGACATACCTTCACAGCTAAGGTCAGTGAAGTAGATAACCACTGGGAAGGAACATCGGAAGTGATGGGAAAACTGCTCTAAGACTATCAGATATAATTTCAAAGTAAGCCATAATTATTTATTATAATCAATTAAGGTTTTTAATAATATAGACATAAACAATCAATGGTATCATGTAGATTTTTACATATCTTTTGAGAACTAATATTTATAAACATACATTAATTAATATTAGTTGTTTTTAAATTCATATTCCCTCTTCTCTTTTAAACAATTTATTAGATTTTGTTTAACCTATATAAATCTGTGTGTGTGTATCTATGTATTTATTGTTCTCATATTCATGCCGTAAGAGTGAAAAACAGGCTTCGACTGATCCTTAAGAATCTAAGAAACTTAAACAAATGTGTGTATATATATATTATTATTATTGTCAATTATACCCCATTAGGAGAGCGCTAGAACTTGAATCAATCACAGCTTCACTGCTTTTCCTTTCTACCTTTCTTCCCAACGCCTTTCAACTGAAAAATGACTTCAAAAATTCACTGTGTTTTTACCACCTCTTCGATGCTGTTTCTTTACTTGAGTCTTGTTCAATTTTCTTGTTCCTGATCTTATTCCTGAATTGTTGTCTATTCTGAATTTCATCTTTGGAGATTTTAAATAATTCCATACATTCTTTCGTTTCTTTCATTCAATTAGACTTTAATTTACTTGCATTGCCAATATTGAAAATGTTCTTAGTGAGTTTGCTCTCATCCATCCGACAAAGGTGTCCGTAGAATTGTAGCCGTCTTTTTATAAATTTATCTGCGATGTTTTCTGTAGTTTCATAGAGTTCCTTAGTAGGTCTTCTGATCCAGATTCCATCCCGGAGAACAGTGCCATAAATTTTTCAAAGAATTTTCCGTTATTGTTTCTCGATGTCATGAAATTTTGTCATCTCTTTAATTACTGTAGTTTCTGCTGCATACAGGGCTTCAGGTAAAACAACTGTGTGTGTGTATATATACTTCTTTTTTTTCTAGACCTGAACCATAGATTTCTGGATCAGATTAAAAATAGAGAAAACAATAAATCGATATTGTAATTTTTCAAATATTTGGATATGAAACAGGAAAAGCATTGATATATGGTATATACCTGGTTGATATACAAGGTTACCAACCTTACTCTAGGCTGGGCCGTAACATTTTTCACTAATTCAAACCTCTATATCTTTGAAAACCACCAACCAGCGCCGGCTCATGTCGCGCTCCTGTGCAATCGTGAGCTAGGTGCCCTCTAGTAGAGGCACGCGATTAAAATTGAATATTTACAGTTATACAAGGTGTTACAAAAAACGGCAAATCCCCTAAGGAGGCGAATGTGCCGATGAACCAAACAAATTTTCCAATGGGATCAACATGAAATGAAATTGTTTGAGACCCTAAGACGCCTCGCGGCGCCCCTTGAGACCCGGCGCCGTGTGCCCCGCACAGCCTGCACATAAGGTAAAGCCGGCCCTCCTACCAATCACTTGACTAAAATTATTGATGCTATTTTAACAACTACGATCATGTGATTTACCTATAAGGATGTACTGTAATGGATTCTCCACAGTACACAAAGATCGTTTGGGGGGAACATGCCCCCGTGCCCCCCTTAAATCCGCCCTTGAGATAGAAGAGGAAATAACGGGACTACGCCAGCTCAGGGATATATTTGACAATAAATTAGCGACCTTGTAGTTGTGAAGAGATTACCGCAGGGGGAAAAAATATTAGACGGTGATTATTAAAAACATTTTTATATAATAGAGAGATACAATGAATATACGCATATGGTAATTATAACAGTAGAGAAACACATACTTATTGAAATATATAATATGTCAATCGGAACTCTTTTTTATTCGTAGGGTTGGTAAGGTTGTTAATCGGCCTATTTGATCTATAAAACCCCTAATTAAATGCATCAATTATCAATCATCTAATACATAAAATATGCAACAGTATAAAATTATAATGATTCATTAATTAGAATTATAGAACGATGTTGTCTAATCATACTGACTTTTACCATAAATAAAACAAGCCTAGCAGCAATCTTCGATTGGTACATATAGCATATATTCTCTATACAGATAATTAGTGGGTTTTATTGTAAACATAAGCACCCTAAGTGGTGGGAGGTAAGTGCCATTGCCCCCTCCTCCTTGAAATTAAAAAATATATGTACTTGACTAAATATGAATATATATTTTTTTGTTATATTTGTATGAAATGGCGGATTTAGGAGGGGGGCACGTGGTTTTTTGTGTACTCTGGAGAAACTATTACAGTACATACTTATAGGCAAATCACATGATCATAGTTGTTAAAATATATGAATTAAATAACAGAAAGAACATGCGTGAAACTATTGTTTTGATATTTTTATAAACCTTTGAAACCTTTCTATAAATAATACAAGTTTATTTCTAAGTTAATGTTGATATTTTTGCCCGTCTTCCCGTAGTGCCCCCCCCCAGAAAAAAATCCTGGATCCGCCCTTGTTTGTATGGGTAAATCTGCGACAGCCCCGGTGAATAAGTGGTTAAATCTGAGTTTCTCGTACTTAATGAAGTGTAGTTAGTTTCGTAGTTTTTGGATTAAATAGTTATAATATAAAGAATAACTGCGTTCAAGCCATGGCTTGAATAATAATGAAATAAAATAATATATATTGGCTTTCAAACAGTTCCAAAATAAGATTACTCATCTTCATTAACAAGGGCCTTCGCTAGTTTGCTCTTTTAAATAGCTTTTTTATACGGCGCCCATGTTTTTCAGTAAATCATTTGAGACGAATTCACACCGCAAAAATGATAACAGAAAAAAAATATTATTTCCCTGGTTGAAAAGTATATCTAACTTCCCTAGCGAAGACAACAAATAAAATAGGAAAAGACGCAAAAGATAATTAAAAACAATGTCGTAGTAAAGATCTGGGAATTCCTCTGAATATTTTCTTATTTCTGAACATCATAATCTATTAATAGCGCTTAAGGAAATCAGACTTGTCTATCGACTTTGCTCAGATTAAAAAAAAAAAAACCTGTACCACTTCAGCCCAAGAAGGACATTGTAGTCAGAAATGGTAGTTTGTGCAGTGAGCCAACGGTTGTGCAAGGAGTTGATGAGGTTTTCTCTCAATTAAGGATACCCACTTTATAGAAGCTGGTTGAGCTTGAGAATGTTCTAAAGATTCCAAAGGTTTGGATCCAACCTTCAGCTCAGCAATTCACCAGTCTACTCACTAAACTACCCCTTTTGTTGCCATTAAGATTTATAAAAAATAAAAAAACTCTGTATTATAGGAAAGTTACGAAATAATGAGGTTACGAAAAAAAACGTAAGGTCGTCCAATTGAGGCTGAACCTTGGAGCCTTCTTCTTAAAGCTTGATGACGCAGTCTCTAAATCTTCATCTTGATTATGAAAAATTACTACGTAATTTTTTTTTTGGATAATCAATGTTATGCAAAATACCGGGAATCATAGGAACCAAATTATTACTACTTTTTAGTTATTTTTGACCAACACTACATAAATAATCAGGAACCGTCATTATTGTTAGTGTTTATACATCCATAAGTATCTCCCAACATATTTTCACTGATGGTTTGCCAGATGTTAACCTACAAACCATATATGAATCTTCATTCCAATTTATAAAATTATATTTCATATAGATCCTTATAAATTGCTTTTACGTTTGTTTCACACAAAGGAAGCTTCACGGGTTGTTGTTATTTGTTTAACTAACGCCACTTTTATGGCACTATGGCTAATCGGACGAAGCTATAGAGGGAGTCATAAATTTTTCCTATATAAGTATCATTATGCGGGGTCTTAAATACCGCACGGCTCGAAACCGCCATTTTAGGTCCCTTCCGAAGGAGGTACAACCAAGGATTTTTTACTCTATTTAAAAAAACCCAAGGCAACCTGGTGGGGTGTGAATCCGCGACTTTGGCCATATAAGCCACGAGTACATATAAACAAATATAGATAAATAGATTAATAAAAGAAAAAACTTTATTCTTCGCCTAGGCACCATAATTATAACTCTTTTCAATATTAAAAAAACATATCTGTCCAAAAGATATACTTCGTATAATTTTGGTACAAAAGAAATGAAAAATACATCATAGTAATGATGAAAGTTTGAAAATTACTGAAGTGTGATAAATAAACTTTAAACGAAGAGTGTTCAACACATTGCACTTCCAAAATAGAAAATCCAAATACACCAGATCAGACAGCTCACACCATACACTATTTTGTTTTATTATTTAACCTTTGTCCATTATATTTAATTTTTTTTTTTTGGATATATTACTGTTTTATTGTCTTTGGTACAGGTTTGATGTTATTTTTTTTCTCAGCCCTGGTGATAGCTTGAAAGTAAGGCCGAAAAGTTGGAACATACAAAATAAATTTTGCTTTTTGATGTATGATTATATCGACTGTGCACACCTGACCGTTTTCTACATTACTCAGGATACAAACTATCACCCATCTCCTCATTAATAAAACCAACTTTTTTGTCTTATTATATTAGCAAAAACAAACATACACTCACGGACAAAAATACAATATTTAGTTTTATTAATTCATAATTTGTTTTACTTGAAATAATAAGTTATTATATATTGTTATAGTACCTTCTGCCATTTTGGAATTTTCTACTTTGTGCAAAATGAAGTTTTCTTTAATATATTTCCTTTTCCTGTGCATCATAAACTTCCATCATACGAAGGTATGTTAGAATTATCTGATTTTTAACTATTCATACTTATAAGAGAGTTTATAAAATCAAAGTTGAATACTATATAATTTTATAAGTAGATATAAGCTGAATTTTTTTATGAAGGTTTTCAAGATGTGTAATGAGGCTGGCTAATTTGTAAAACTAGTACTAAAATCTATAAAACAAAACTTTCTTCTGAAACTATACATCTCCTAGAAATAGATATCAACAAAGAGGTTGAAAACTTATATATTTAACAATAGGGGCAATATATATAATATACCAGAAAATTAGCTTTAAGTGCATCATTTTTTTCAAAAGACAAATGGTCAATGCCAGCTGCCACTGAGATTGGGGTATAAAGGATATCCACTTTAAAAGTTACTAGATTTGAGTAACACAGCACCCTTTTTACTTAGCCTTCCACTAAAAACAAGAAAACAGAAAAAATAAAAAAAGATTCAAGAAGTGGAAAAGGGAAAAGAAAAAGGGTTCAACAATTTTTTCATGAAAGTAGTTACAGCTGTGGCTTTCCTGACAGCAATTTTTTTACTTAATCTACCCAAAAACTATTCTGCATGTTTGCAGCTGAAAATTAATGAGAAAAGGAATGATTAACCAAACAACAAGGGAAACAACTTCACCAAACAATCCTTGACTCTTATGGGCTAGCCTTAAAAAAAAATCTGGCATGGTGGAGTCAGCCTTTTTTCATGAAGTGCCTCTTTGGCTGGTGTTCAGCTTGTAACCACATTATATTGTTGTTTATTCATTTAATCACACTTTATGCTGCTATGGCTAATTGGACGATGCTACAGTGAGAGTCCTAAATTTTACCTATCCAAATATAATTGAATAGAGATCTTTAACGATTAGCTGACACCGTACAGACTCAGGGCCCCTATTTTATATCCATTTCGAAGAACTGCATGATCAAGGATTTTTTCTCCATTTAAATAATCCTTGGATCACCGGCTGGGCCGTAGCCACGATCTTGGGCTCAGTAGGTTGTTATCCTAACCACTAGACCACATTTTTTATTTTTTGTTTACCATTCCTCCAACTTGATATAGTTAGATTAGGTTTATAAAAAAAAAAAAAAGTAAAAATACAAATTAAAGGAGCAAAACTTTTCATAGAATATTTTTTATGTGCCACATTTTTTAATTTCTTTAATAGCTAAATTTTAACATTTTTCTAATAAACATTTAAATAGTAATTCAGACATATTTATTTTTTTTATTTCCATAAATAGTATTTAAATGCCTGAGTACTGGTATGACTGAAGTACAAATGCATGCCCATTGCTTCTCATGCCAATTTTCTCAGGGGCATCTTTATGTATTGTTTTCAAACCAAATAGATGTATTACAAGTATGGTTTACTAAATATTAAATAAAATAACTTAATTTGCTTGCTTTGGACAAGTGATTTTATGTGTAAACAGTAGGCATGATAGTAAGTTTATAGAGTAGTTCCTGAATACAAGTTATGGACATCTACCTTTCAGCATGTATAACCTGATTCATGTTTTATTTACGATTATTAAATTATAATTTAAAACTTATTCTAATATTAATAATTGAATATATTTATAATGTTTAACAGGCATACCTGGAACTTACCTTCAATACTCCAGAGGGTGAACATCTCTTAAATGGATATATTGCTCATGAAGAATTCTATTCAAACCTGGAGCAGTTTATCGGTGCTAAGATAAAGTCAGCAACTGAAAACCAATTCAAGCATATAACAGTTCCGACTGGTGAACTGCTCACCAATATGAATTCCGATGAGTACACCTTAATACAAATTATTTATTTTCTTTCTATAAAGGACTACGCTCTTTCTAGACTTTTGCTTGATTCGACATCATCAGCCACAAGCGTACCTAAAATGAGCAGTTGGGTGAAATCGAAAATAAACTTATCTCAGGAACAGCTTTTTCTAGTAGCAGAGTCCACGAGTAATACCAGAAATATCTCAGTCCCTGAGAGTATACAGCAAGAGATAGCATCAATGATGAATGCAACAGCTGTTCTATCTAGAGCTGCCGAAGAAGGAAACGCTAAAATGGTCAAGTGGGTTTTGAAGTTTTGGAATCAAGCATCAATTGAAAAAGCTTTCGAAACTGCTTGGCAAAATGAAAATCGGGAAATCATAAATCTCTTAATAGCAAAACATAACGAGGGTTTAATCAATAAAAATCGTGCTTTAAACCTTCATAACTCTAAAAATGAAACGCTCCTTCATTTTGCAACACAATTACAAAACCCAGTAGCTACCAAAGAACTTATTAGCAGAGGAGCGAATGTAAATTTTCAGGATGTAAATGGAATCACACCATTGTATTATGCAGTTGAAAATGATGATATCGAAACAGCAAAGCTTTTATTAACTAAAGGGGCACATATTGATACTTTGGCGACTAATAAAGGCACACCTCTACAAGCAGCAATTCTAAATGGAAATATGAAAATGGTTAAACTTCTTATTGAATCATCCAAACATCATGAAATAATGAACAAAGCAAAGTTGAGCCCAGCAATAGCTGTAGTAGAGGAACTTTGTTTCAATGGTATCATTAATTATCTTATAAATAAGAAAGTTAATTTTCCTCTAGATGTAAATGAAAAACTTAAACTGAGATATTGGCAGAATAACATCATCAAAAGTGAAAAACAAAATTGTGTTCAGGATGTGGAATTCGAATTATTAAAAAACTATTCTGAAATAGTTAATTTGCTTTCGAATGATATCGAAAAAGACCATGCCAGTTCAAATATTAAGAATGAATTATTAGAAATCATTATTGACAATGGTATTGGTGAACTGTTAGAAGTGATGGCCAAATTAGGGGCCAATTTTACAGCCTTGAACAAACATAATCAAACTTTGTTATTCAATGCTGTTAAGGGAGGGAGTAAGGAAATAGTAACATTTCTTCTGAAGATGGGGATTAATGTTAATTCTTATGATGAAAACGATTCAACAGTCCTCCATTTGGCTGCTTCCACAGGAAATGTTCAAATGATGAACGTATTACTGAAAAATTCTGCAAATATTCAAGCGACAACACAAAATGGGTCAACTGCTTTGCACATAGCAGCGAGGCATGGAAAAATGGATGTTGTGAAATTACTGATTGACAAAGGAGTTGATATAAATGCAGTTGATAATGAAAATGAAACACCATTGCATTTGGCATCTTTAGGAGATTTTTACAATATTGTTATACTCCTAGTGAAAAAGGGAGCTAATATTTACTCGGTAGATAAACATTTGAATACTCCGCTGCACAACGCAGCAAGGGGAGGATCTCTAGAAACAGTTAAATATTTCCTGGATAGTGAAATGGATATTGATATATTAAATGGACGAAAGGAAGTCCCCCTGTATTTGGCTTCTCGTGAAGGTCACGAAAAAGTAGTAGAGTTTCTTCTCGACAGACATGCTACTATTTATATGAGAAATATTGATGGTTGGGTATCAACACACGTTGCTGCAAGTCATGGTTATCCACAGGTAGTTGATTTATTAATTAAGGCTGGGGCAGATATCAATCTGAAAAATTTCCGGGGTGAAACACCGATATACCTCGCATCAAGAGATGGCAAGCATGAGATTGTAGCACTGCTTTTGAAGAGAGGTGCTGACAGAACTTTACAAAACGATGACTCCTGGTCTCCTATTCATGCTGCTGCTGCTGAGAACAGATACGAAGTTGTCAAAATGCTTTTGGACAGTGGAATCGATCTGAACATTTTAAATGGTAGGAAAGAAACTCCTCTATACTTAGCATCTTTATTTGGCAGAGAAAACATTGCTCAACTCCTGATAGAGAAAGGGGCTGATGAAGATATCAGAAACAAAGATCACTGGTTACCTATACACACTGCATCATTGGAAGGCCGTTTAGGAAATGTTAAATTACTGTTGAAGAATATAAATGAAGGGAATGGCAGAAAGGAAACTCCATTATATTTAGCCTCATTGATGGGCCACAGCGATATTGTGCAACTCCTCTTAGCCAATGGAGCAGATAAGTATGCTAGGAACATAGACGGATGGACAGCGTTGAATGTGGCTGCTAGAGAAGGCCGTTTAGCTGCAACTGAGGCATTACTTAACAGCGGGATGGAAGTTAACACCCAGACCACCTTGCAGGAGAGTGCCTTGTATTTAGCTGCACTGGATGGTCGCGAAGATGTAGTGAAGTTGCTTCTTAGGTTTGGAGCCGATCAGATGGCCAGAAACCAGGAGGGGAAGACCCCATTGCACATAGCAGCTAGGAAAGGTAGAGATGGCACAGTGGATATATTATTGAATAATGGTGTCGACATAAATGTCGTGGACAAATTTAATGAGACGCCATTGTACCTATCACTGTTCGGAAATCATTGCTCTACTTCTAAACTGCTCATATCCAGGGGAGCAGACCTTACCATCAAATCTTCTCGGGGGAAGGCACCTTTTGATTTAATCATAAAATCGATCAGAGAAGTAATATCCTGTCCATGCAATAAATAATTTTAATGTGAAACAAATAGTTTATATATAGCTATCATATTTTTTATTACATGAAATGTAATAAATAGGAGAGTTTGTATAGCCTTCAATGACTTAATTGTAATATAAGGCTATTTCAAGTTGTCTATAAGTTGAATAAACTGTCCATATTACTCCAAGAACTAAGTGTCCATATTGTCTCCTAATAAAGGAAATGTAAATTGAAACGGGAATACTTGGGGATGAGATAGGGCTAAATTGGAAAGGTATATAATTATTTGTGAAGCATTGCTCCATGGGTTGGTTGGAATCATTTTGAGAGGCTCTAATTGAAGACTATATTATACAATATAATTTAAATCTATTACTCATAACTTTCATTAAAGACGCACAGATAGCTATGAACAAGGATTAGTATTGAAAAGTATTATACAGTAACGATAATCACCAAAACAAAAATCAAACAAATTTATTGTAGACTTGAAGGAAATTCTCTTTTTATCTGTTGAATTCATTTTTTTATTTATTTCAAATAATATTCATATTGCACACATGTTAGCCAACCGTACCCAAACTGGACTTCAAAACAAAAATGGCAGCCCATTAAAGCAAAAATCTTAGTAATGGAAAAGAAAATTAATAATGGATCACAAAAATATTAATAATGGAAATAAAATCAATATCCAACAATGGGAAAATCGGTAGAGTATGGTGAGAAAAAAATATTTGCCACCCAGTCATTCAACAATTATTACATAAGTTTTTTAGTTAAAAAAAAACTTTCATTGAGTCATTATATGACATCTAACAGCCAATTGTCTTTCATTGTAAATTAAAGTAAAAGAAAAAAATATTATTTATGTAGATACTAAGAGAAAATAATTAATGATGAAACCAAAATCCACCAGTGATATGATTCTGATATTTCCAAAATCAGTATGCAATTAATGATAATAAATTACAAGCAAATATAAAAGAACAAGTATAACTTTTTACTAAATGAAGTTTAGTAAAAATATTTATTATAAATAAATAAATAATATTTTACAAGTTATAATTATAACTTATATTTTATTATATTATATATTTTGTATTTATTATAAGTAGTAAATAAATATATTGTAATATCAGCAGAAAGTTTAGTAATTTGTTGTTAGATATAACTAACAATCCTCATTTAATACCACCACTTCAGTAGAAAGTAGTTATATATCTGAATAAAAGATAAGTTCAATTGTATTTATTAGGGGATAGTGTTTAGAAATAGAAAAATAGTAAAATATTTACTTAAAACTATTGTGATTTTTTTCAAAATTTAAGTTGGTTAATTTGTTCTCCATAACTTCTTAGAGTACTAATTTTTTTCAATCTATACATAATTAGATTGTTGGTTTGATTTGATTTCATAATCAAAAACCCTTTATCCCCATAACATTAATTCATTCTAATTTTAAGACAAAATTTTGATAATTTTAAAAGATAAAATATATTTACATAGAAGAGCAGGAATACAATGTGAATTTTGAAGTATAGATGAAAATCACAACATGCCAATCGACTAGACTAAAATCAGGACCAGAAAGAGTTTATTGTAAATTCTTTAAATGTGTTCATCTTTTATTTTCTTGTAATCTAAGTAGATAAAATTTCAATAATAAAAATTGGCCGTGTCATATTAAACAATTACTATGGCTATTAATTTTGTCTTCAACAACAGAGTAAATCCAGTGACTGGTTAAAAATATTTTGAAACCTTCCAAATTACTAAATAATAGTGGTGGAACAATAGGTATTATCAAAATAATGACAAATCATAATAATTTTAGCAAATAATTTCTAAAATTATACAAGATAAATATGGCCAAGGATTGTTCATTTGAACTCAATTTAATTTTTTAAATATGACAAAATGTTGATCCCTGTATTTTCATATATTAGTTTAATAAAAATTAGGTGTGTAAATATTGTTTAACACCTATTTAAATTGAAAAGAAGACATTTTTATACCTTAATAGAGGTAATTGAAAATGATGAATATAAAAACTTTAGATTTCAAAACATTTGAGGAACACATATATTTCATTTACATAAAAATTGAAACAATTTGATGATATTGGCACAGGTAAGGCTAATTCAACAAAACATCAATTACTACATGATATTGCTAAATATTTACATTGAAATTACACAATAATCACAGATATAATATACTTAACAATATTATTACATTTTTATTACCCTTTATGATTTTGAAAAGTGATAAATTTAAATGTGTATAGAAGATTAAAAGCCATTCATTAACAATGCTAACATTCTAGTATAAAAATAATAAAATCGCTAATGGTTATAACATTTATAAATATATGAAATGCATTAATACAATAACTATATTTTGATTTCAGTTTTTTACAATAACAATAATTTTTCTTATTTCATACAAATATATAAATATATTTAAATGATTTTTAATTTGACAATAAAAAAAAAGGTATATTGTCATTTTCCTTAATTATAACACAGTTGGCAGAGAATGAAGCGATAAATATAATTCAAAATATGACTAGAATTATTTTTAATTATTATAATTAATGTAATTGAATTGTATTATCATTTAAATTAAACTTTACCAAGAAAATGTAGACTAAATACATATAGACTAAATATTTCGAATTGAGCGGTTTTGAAGCATATTTGTATTTTGTGGTCAAGTTACAGAAATAGAAATGGTTAGTTCTCACAGTGGCCTTGTGGTGCAAATTTTTATTTAAAAACAAGTCGTATGACTATGAAGAGAGGTTTTTCTTATCGTACCGTTTTTGCTTTTTTTTGGTAGTAGGAAACATCTTGATGATGTTATCTTTAAAACACAGTGTAATGAAACTGGGAGAACTACTTTTTATAACAATACAAGTTTTATGTTTTAATTCCTAGTAAACAGTAAAGTTAGTATTGCAATACCAAAAAACTACTATACTAATTTATTCTTACAACAAGCTTTCAAGAATGACTACGTCTGATATACATTTTTCATTGTTCTTTTAATTATTTATAATCCTTCAAAACCACTCGAATTGGAGAGACCCAACAAACTAATTTAAGTAAATAAATTAAATGATTGCACTGCAATATTACTTATCTGCCACAGATCAAGTTGTTTAACAGTAAATTCTAATAAACTTAGCAGAAAAATCAGTTTAGTAACCAACAATTTAATAGAATTGAAATATATGCAATTTAAAATTATTGAAAAAATAAGTTATTTCAGTTATTAATAAAATAAAAATTGAGCAAGTAAATTAACAGAGCCAAGAAGTCATATTAGAGAGAGAGAGAGTGTATCAAACTTACAAGCAGACAACACTGAAAGTATTTAATATATAGTAGTATCAAAAACCATATATTTATATAGAATACCATATTTTGTTGTCAATGACTGTTACTTACTTATACAGCATTTAGATACAAATGAATACATTTTTATCTTGCATGTTAGGGATGAATGTTAAGATGGAAAATGACTAATAATTAAAATTTTTAATAATAATTTTTTAATTAAATAATTAAAAAATTTACAGAAAAAGTAAACAAAAAGATCTTTTACTTCCTAATATTAACAGATCATTGTTTATAGTGATGTGAAATAATTTTTTTTTTTTTTAAATTATTGCTAAGATTTTCTTTCCTAGTAAGATAATATGGGGAAAATGCATAACTTTTTCATTAAATCCAAGCTGCACTTTATGGAGCATGAATTTCAAACACTTAAAGTATCACGAGTCAACCATGAGAGTTCACCAGGGTGTCATATAACGAGTAATATATTTTACTTATTTTTGATCTATCAAATTCTGCTTTACAAATGTGTTAATGTGGAACCTTCAAAAGTCAGTCTTCAAAATATTTTGATTTTTTTCCTAGTCTGCAGTGACTCGGGCAAAACACTAAGGATAAGTGCTGATCTCAGGTCAGATATGGGACAAGTGCATGTTGTGTACAATCTTCTGACTTGTAAACGTCAATAAAAATATGTAAATATATAGCAAGATTTAATATTAGGTTATGACAGAAAGAAAGCTGTAGTATTAGTTTGCTTCAATCTTGATCTCTTGATGGCAGATAAATCTTTACTTATTTTAAGTACAGTATAAGTATTAAGCAGTCATATAAATCAAATTTTTGAGAAAATACTCTTCAAACTTATTTCGAGGAGTGGTAGTGTTGGCCGTCCCCTCCTTATATTTTTCCCCAAAGCCAGTTTAGATAATCAACCCTCTACTGTCTTTTTCATAAACCATTTAAGGCAGGGGCAAGAGTAAAATAGGTACAACTCAGTTGAAAAACCACTCTCATAAAAATGTATATGATTGAATTCTGGAATTCAATACTTTGACATAATCAATCATATATGGAACATTTGTAAAAACATAGGGAAAGTCTGGCTTCAAAAATAAAGATTTTATAGTCACTTCATAAAATCTATCATGCACTAAACCCCATATTGCCTTACAATAAAATTATATTAAGAATTAGAGGTTTTTCAAAGCATTAAAATTCAATTTCATACAAAGGCTCTTAAACGAGATCATTATTATTTTATCATATATATTTAAATCACATGTGATAGATTAAGGATAATTTTCTCAACCCTCTTCTACATTATTATTGTCACCTTACATTATAACTAGCGCTATTTACATAACCCATTCAAAATTGTCTATAATAAAAGACATAAAGGAGTATCCACAATCCTCTAATTAAACATGGTATATTTTGTTGTTATACAACAGAAATAAGCAAAAGTCCAATAATAGGCTCAGACTCTAAGTGTAAGCACACTTGATCTAAATTAGTGAAGGTCTCAATCTTGTAAATAGGCACCATATTGTTTTGTCAACTCGCAGGTAACAAAAAGTGTTAAGGTATTTGTTTCTTTACTTCAGGGAAGTTAAAAAAGTTATATTCAATAAAGAAATAGGAGAATAGAACAAGAAACAAGGATAATAAATGGTGGACTAAATCTCATAACTGCGCTCTAAATATCTAAATAAGTACATCCCCAGCTTTACTATCACAAGGTAAAATTTCAGAGGTACAGCCATATGGCAAACTTCCACTTTATCAAGATTTTTCATCGAATTTAAACAATACAAGTTAAAAAAGAAGAAGTGGAAATTAAACAAAAAGTAAGTTTCCCTTGAATTAATAAAATTATCCAATCAACTCAGAAAATAAATAAGGAACGGTTTTATAAAAAAAGAAACAGTAGCACTTACTGTAGTGTGACTGATTAATATTACTAGTCACACCACAGTAAGCGCTACTGTGAATACTCCAAAGAAAAGAAAATATATTTAACGAAACATCCTATTAAAAATTAATAATAAAATAAATAACAACAAAAACATAAAACTTCCAAAAATAACAATATTAAATTTGTGTTCTTACCTAGGAGAAACTTGAATGAAAGCATCCAAGTCCAGCTCAAACAGTTCTTAGATATTAAACACTGTGTTTCTACAATATTTAAAATATTGTCACTTTTATTAACTGCTCCACAAATAATGAAATAAAAGAAAATCCTCTAACATATTTCATGGAGACTATTTATTCCTTGAAATATCTGACTGTAATTGCCCAAAACCGCTTAAAATGAATTAAATAGTTGATTTAAACACTAAACGAACAAAGCTCCAATATTCACTTGACCTTTAAAGTAATAGTGAGCTGATTTTTAAGTTTCATCCCTAGGGCCACATATTGGTCCTCAAAGCATATTTTTGTATCTTTCTAGCTGTTTATAGGAACCATATACGTAGAAATGCACTTTATCAGTCAAAGAGGTGAATCTAAGAATTTGTAAAACTGAGAAAATTAGGTTCCAATTATGGTTGTATTTATAAGTAATACAGTCAATTTAGAAATCCAAATATGTTTTTTAAATCCTTTAATGAAACAATATGCATTCTGTTAGGTATCTTTAGCTTCATTAAGGGAATAGAAAACTAAAATACTAAATAACTTCAAATTAACAAAATTTGAAGATATACTACTGTAGCTTTGTATTAACATACATTTGTTCAATAACAAAGAACTTCAGAGTAAAAACTTATTGGAAACATGATGTGAGTTAATATGCAATGCTTTAGCATATATCACACAATACAGAAATTTAATGCTAATATTTTATAAAAATAATTTTAATGCTTATATTATTAAATTGTTTATTATAAAAGTTGTGATTTTACATAAATTATTTTTAAAAAAATAAAATCCACCCAAAAGATTCTAAATTTTAAATCTTCACTATCTGTGCCAGTAAGGATGATAGGAAACTTTAAAAATAAAATTATACTTAATATGAAAAAGAAATGAGAATAATGAGCAAAAAGGACTCACTTAAGTCGGCCTTGACACTCAGTTCTCTGGCAACAGTACGCTCAAACTACCCAGATGCAAAAGCTTTAGGATAAAATTAAATTGATCTAATCGCCATACAAAGGTAAGGCTTTTGAAAGAATATAATTTTGTTAGGCAATATATACATATTCATAATTTGTGGACTTGCCTCAAGTTTCTTTTTAGCTCTCTCAAATAGATACAAACTCAAAAGCGGATACAATAGTCTTGACAAATTATTATAATTAGAGGGCACTAAAATTTAGGAGTCTTTCTAAAAGGCCAACATAAAAAATAAACAGAACCATTTCTTAGAAGCAAAAAGGAAATAAAGTGAAACACCTAATTTCCAAAAATAAATTATAGTGAAAAATGTTTACAAAATGTCAGACTGATTTTTACAATGTGCCAGATTGATTTTTATGTTGCAGTGGTATGTCAGCTGAGCAAATACATACAAATGTTAATTAACAAAATTGGATACTTGTGAATTAGCCAGTCCCAAAGGACTGTTATCCTACATTGTTTATAACCTGAACACTGATAACAGCTACCTAGTTACTCATATTAATGGAAATAGGATGGATATGATATGAAGATGGAAATATAGTAAAAAACCAAGCTTTTTTAGGACAAAAAAGCTTGTTAATCTACATATTATGGGCACAAACCTTCCAAAAAAACTGATTCCACTCCACCACAATTTTAATACGAGGGTAAGTCAATATTTATCCGCAATTTAGTTGTATTTTTGTTTATGTTCATAGTACTATCGTTTTGCTTTGATAAGACAAGCTTTGTTTATTAGTAGTTATGTCTATGCAAGTTTCAAGCTGCTAGGTTAGTTTCGTTATCACTGTCGTGCTGTTAATCATGGCTGCTCCGCTTTCTATTTGCACCAAAGAAGAGCAATGTTCCAACGTTTTTTGTGGTCAGAAGGCATATCAGGGGGCAAAATTTATCAAAGACTTTCGGTACTGTACAGGAACAGTGTTTTGCCACAATGGAGTGTCAACGAATGGATTAAAAAAATTCAAGAATGGTCGCACAAGTGTTATGCAGGATGAAGGGTCCAGATAACTGTTTACCGCCACAAATGAGGGTTCACCTGAAATGGTTCTCTGTGACAGACAAGTAACTATTGACGAAGTGGCACATCGTCAGCAAATTAGTCACGGTTCTGCCTACAAAATCATCCACAACAGACTTGGGTTTCATAAAGTTTGTGCAAGATGGGTCCCAAAACAACTCACGCAGTTGCATTAACAAAGGGTTCAACAATTGCTGCGATTTAAACTAGACTACTTCTGTTAAACAACATAAATTCCAGAGAGTAATTAAAAGTACTCAATGATTAATTAATCATTGGTCTCGCTAGTTAAATATTATTTGTATTTATGAAAGAGAATTATTTTGTTTTTAAATTAAATACAAATTTTTATAAAAAGTAATTAAACAACTAGAAGATATAATAAAAAAGTATTTCAGCATTGTAAAAAAAATAATATGGTATTCACTCAACAAATAAATCTTCATCATTGATGATTAGAGAAAATGTTTTGGCCAAACAATTATTGTCGACATCACTTCTGGAAAGTTCTGTTTCCCCACAATTAAAATCGTCATAAGGATTTTTGTCTTGAGGTATGGCAATCGCCTCATCAAAAGCTACATCTACCTTCTGGAACATTAACCAGTTTACAATAGTCCTTTTATCATGAGCCTTCACAAATATGAAGCAGCGAAGGTGTTTTAGTTTTTCTGTTGCCAGCATCCACATTCCAAGAGATGCTAATGCAAGCCTCCACTGCCTGGCAAGCCTCGAATTAGCAGTTGCGTGTTTCGAATCCGGTGTCAATATCAGTAATAAACCACCTTTCTTCAGAAGCTTCTCAGCTTTTTCACAAGCAGTGAACCTCTGAAGAGGTGAGGGCAAATATTCTAGCAGCAGTGAGAAAAGAACCACATTATAGCCCTCCTTTGGCAATTGTTTGCACAGTGAGTTATCTTCGACCAACAGCTGTTCACCAACGTCCACTAAAAGGAAGTCACACTTCAGAACATTCTTTTCAGCAGGTTTCAGATCTATAGCTGTAGTGATAAAATTTGGAAACTGAGACAGAGGATTGTAGCAGCTACCAACATCCAACAGCGATATCCTGTTATCTAAAAGAACATCACTAAAGTCACATGACATGTGATGACACAGGGAATACCTGGAGGCCATCTTTATTTCCTTTGAGATAAATAATCCCTTTCCTTCTCCAAAGAAGTACCAATTGCATTTCTCAACTACCCACAATATACCTGATTGGTTAGAATTAGCCCTGCTATTCTTTTCCCAGTGTACTGTGGCAAGTTCTTTCATTGCTAAAGCGTATTTCTAAAAAAAACAAAAAAAAAAACAGTGTTGTAATTAATGACAATGTATAACTAAAGTATTTTTTCAAGAATTATTATATATAATATAAGTTAGAGATTAAAAAAAAAAATAATATGAATTATACTCAGAATCATTGATTATTGAACAAAAAATTAAACCTAGCAATGTCTATTTTTAAAATAAGTATTGGAATGATACTTAACTAATGATATAAACTTAACTAAACCATTTTTTTTGCTCAATGAGTCACTTTCTGTATAAAATAATATATTAATTTTATTAAGTGCAGACTAATTACAGAGCATTGCTAGGAGAGAATTAAATACCTATATAATAATAGTGTGGCTAGATTGAGTTTAATTTTATTTATTTTTTAAATTACTGCAAAAAAATTATTTTCCTAAGAGAAGGAAAAAATTATCTAATACATCAACTAAAGACATTTGGTTACAAATCTCTTATCAACAGCTTTGGTCCAGCAGTGCAGTTGATTTTTCATTGTAATAATTACAAACATATATCCCAAAACTTATATTAATAAAAAAATAAATTAATTGATGAACCTCCAAAGTCTGATGATCCTTGCAGTGTTCTTCCCATGCTGCTTCAGCGCCAATTTCCCTTGACCTAAGTCGAAGGTTGATATGGACACTCTTGATGAAGTCTGCCAGATCTTGATGTTTTGGCATTTTTATTTTCTCTATAAATGCCATAGCAGTAAATTAGATTATTTCAGGGTGATTGGGAGGTAATTCTATAATTCTAAATTTTATTTTTTTAATAATGAAAAAGCTGATTTCCTTTATGAGAGTAAATATTTTGTTGAATTATATGTTGTCCGTTCAGGTTCAATAAGTTTTGTCATATTTCTGGCAGTAGTATGATTCTATGCTCATAAAATTTTTGAATTTGCGCAAAAAAGACTGATCTAGGCAATACTTGACCTCCTCCCCTGAAGTAAAGTTTTAATCCATATTAAATTTTGTCGAGACCGGAATAAAACATAACCAGGAGGTGGCTGAACTGGGAAATATGGTGGGTGTGGCAGTACATCCAAACCAAGCTGTAAAAGCTTTTAGCGAGCTACCAAACTTGTGTGAGGTCTTGGTAGAATCCTAAATTTTTTTATTGATCAATTTTAGCCTTTTCTGTTTATGTGAACCATTCAATTTGTCCAGCTGATGTGTATTTCTGAATTGATTGTTTTGCAGTCCGATATAAGCTAAAAAAAATTGTTCTTTCGAAATCCCAACAAACAGATAGCATCACCTGTTTTTGGGTAAATATTACGCTTCAAAAATGTATCATTTTCTTGACTTTTGATAAGTGAATAACAGACTTCAACAGGACAGCACAAATTTCTTTCTGAACGATGGATTGAACTTTGAGATCAAACCAAGGTGTTTCAAATGATCATGAACAGTCAAATTGGATAAATTTAAACTCTCAGTAATCTCAAAAGATTTATTCGCCAAAAAAAAAAATAGGCAACTCTTGTTCAGCAATGCCTAGATAGTTTGTCTTTTATCACTCCATCTTGACTACTGGACCTGCAGTAATTTATTTAAGCTTATTTCAAACCCTGAATACTTTAATTTTTCATCAGGTGCATTTTAAGTCAGGAAGGTATTGATAGTCTCTGATTAATAGTTAAAGGAATGGAATAACATTAAACAATTTATTTTTGAGAAGAAAGGACTCCAATGGAACAGAAGAGCACAGTTGGTGGAAGACCCGGCAGAGCTGGAGAAGGCTGTAGAGAATTAGTCCTCACACTGCATAAGTGGTTCAAGAGGATAGAATATGATGATGATGATGTAAAAATGTTTAAAACAAGCGTATAAAATCTTAGGATGTAAAACAAATTTAAAGTGTGAATGTGGTGTTACTGAAACACATATATTAAGAAAATATATATGATTATCATAAATAAAAAAGTATAAATTGATTTACCAGTTTTAGTATTAACTTGAACAGTATGAGATAAATGTATTGTAGGCTATCTCCAACTTTTTTTCAAACTCTTTCCTGTTTTTTAACAGCAATTGTAGCGACTCCTCATCTAGTTCGAGTAACATACCGGTTAGCCGACTAGCCACTGCTGGCTCATGATAATTACAGACAAGGTTATAAATGGCTTCTCCGTAATCCTCTCTTTTCTTTGAGTTCTGAAAAAAACAATACTTTTTTGAGTAAAAAATTGGTTAGAATTATATTCATTTGAATCTCTATACATAAATTAAACTCAAAATTAACTTAAAAATTATAGAGGCTAGAAGTTGCAATAAAACATGATAAGATTTATTTTCATATATGTTAATCTCTACCTTGTAACAGATCAAGATTTAAATTAATTCGGATGGTTCCTCAGAGGTTTGGATATAATTAAAGAAACATGTTCTCAAAATTTTATAAAACAATGTCTTCATCCTTTCAAGTCTTCACTTCTTGAAGAGCTTCTCATTCATCCCATTACCATTTTTTCTGAAAATAGGTTTTGGAACCGTTCAAAGACCAATGTTTGGGTGCCACAAAAACTGACTGAGGCAAACCTGACCAACTGAATATTAGTTGCAGATTACCTTCTTCTGAAAGGGCACGGAAGGAATATGAACAGCGGGGAGCGGGACAGCTCAGTGTGCAGAGAATTTCGAGTGAGTTGCTGTACTGAAGACCTGGGTTCGATCCCAGCTGAGACAGATAAATCATTAAATCTGTTAAAAGCCATAAATGTACCCTGTTGGATCTTGAAATCCTTCTCAGGCTCACCCAGGCTCTACAAATATAGGTCTCCTATCTGATTATGGCAGATAAATAATTAAAAAAGAATTTGAGGTATATACTGAGTTAAACAACTCAATCCTTGAGATATTGTATACCAAACATAATCATAAGAATCAAATTATTTAACAAAGAAAATTATAAATGATTACTGAAAAAGAGATAGGTTCCAAATTATGGGATAGCAAAACAGAATTATTTAACAAGTTCAAATTAAATAAAAATATTATTTTATGAAATTATACAAATAATATAGAAGTAATGAAACAACATAGTATTAATCTTTTACTTATTTATCTAAAAGAGGGAAAAAAAAGAGATGTTAAATAAATTTGTTTAAAATTACAAAAGTAAAAAAAACAAAACATATTTTTTAAGATAGATATTTTGTTAAGAGAGAGTACCTTTTAACAAATAAGTGCGGAGTTAAATAATACAATTATAGAATCTAAAATAATGGTAACTTAAAATGAAAATCTTACACTCGTAAATTCCAAATATTCCTTCTTAGACTTATCAATTGCATTCTGTAACAAAGTGTTTTCTTCTAATAGTTTTTTAATTGTTGAAGCGTCCAGTTCCATAAGCATTCCAGTTATCTTCGAACAAAGATCTGGTTCAATAGTTTTTATTTTATAATATAGAAGTTCTCCTAATTCTTCCTTTTCAGCCGTTCTTCTAAAATTGTAATTTATAAATTAATCTCTGAAATTTAAATTAAGGCATAAACAAATTATAAATTCCATTCTATATTTACTATAGAGTATATGTATATCATCTTGAAATCTAATAGCTGATGGATTGGTTGAGTATGACGTCTAAGCAAATAATAATGTAGGTTAGATCTTGCTAGGTTAATAAATAACTAAATATATTTCAATGCCTCCAGACATCTTCATATTATTTTAAATTGTTTAGATCAGAATTTTACTTTTTCAAGTAGCAATGAGATTATTTAACACATCTTCCTTGAAATATTTTAAAAAATGTGAGATTAAGTACTTAACTACCTTGTTAAATCCATATCCTAAACCTGTAAGAACTATTCTATAGGGAAAACCAATTTAAAACCCTAGTGTATTGCCAATCAGCTATGAGAGTTCACTAGTGAAATGAGTTGCAACAATTAAATTTGATGATGCTAATTCTGTTGTACAACTGAATGTTGAATATCAAAAGGAAGGATGCATACTATCTCATATTAACTCCCATTTTTCAATAAACAACACAATTCATTTAGGAATTAAGGTTAACTTCAAAAATTCATAAATGAGAACTGCCAAATTGTTGTCTATTCACAGTAGAGTTATGATGAGTAAAAGCAATTGATTATTGTTATTATAATCAACAGGTTTGGGTATAATTTGAACGTTTTCTAAAAGAAAAAAGTCGTGAAATAAGGTAATAAATCCACGTATAAAAAAGTGAAGCGAGGTTATGGAATAAAAAAAACAACACAATAATAGTTACACGTTATTTAATAATAAAATACCAAACTTACGCATGGAATTTATTGACAGTTGCAGTTAAAAGTTTGTTATCTTCAAGAAGACGCAATATGTCTTTGTTCTGAAGATTATTTGATACTTCAAGAAGTATTTTTTTTGCTGCCAGTTTTGTTAAACATATTGCACTTAACTTGGATAATAAATTATCCAACAATACTTGTCTTGTATCTAATACTGGCAATGCCATTACTCACTTTAACGGACATATTTAACTCATTCAAGATAATTTCTGGAGTAATAACAACAAACCACTTATAACCCAAATTAAACCTTACGAAGGTTATGTTGATCTATTTGAGGACTTGATTAGGGCTGTGGAGCCACTTACAAAAACTTGATTGAATAAATCATGAGCACTATATCATGATAAAAAAAACTATACTTTCTCAATGTCAATTTTGATAATCTATGATAGCTGTTATTTATTTCTTTTAAAAGTTATATTATCCTATCGTGGAGTGGGAGGTGAGTGGTGGGGGAAGATGCTGGAAGCGCCCCCTACTGCCGGCCCGGTCAACTAGCCGGGGCCCACAGATAGTGGAATACAATATTTACAAAATGGCTAAAGATGTGATCGGTCTTAGCAGCTAGTGATGTGAATTATTTGTGTTGTCTTTTATGTGTTAAATTGTTTTTTTTAATTTATGGCCATGGCTGAGTTCAATATTGATGTCTCCAAACTTCCAGAAGAGGTGCGGGAGAAATTAGCAGAATTAGACTTGGAATTATCAGAAGGTGAGTGCTATGTCTGGATAAGTTTTATCACTTTTTGGCACCTCCTTTAATTATTGTTTTTTTCTTTGGCATATAGTTTATTTTGTATGCTCCTGTGGCTTCAGTAGTTGGTGTCTTTAGCCTGTGGTAGCCTTATAATGTTTAAATGACAATTAATTATTGTTTTATCTGTATTATATACACTAAAATGATAAAAACTCTAATAAATAGTAGATGGAAAAAATAAATAATCATAGCAATAATAAACTACTTATGATTAATGCTGTGTGGCCCATCCTTGTTACTAGTAAACACAATCATTCTTAGAGTTTGATGCATTTTTTCCATCAAATATTCTAAATTGAGAACACAGTCTTTCTTTATCATAAGATTAGCTTTACATTTATTTTCTCAAATCTTCATTTCTCCCTGTATTCCCAGATTTTACATACTCACAGTTCAATTGTAAGATGATCATTTATTATACTTTTACGTTGTTTTTTTTTAAATACATAAGTTTGCTCAAATGTAAAATGGATGTTTAGTTGAGCTTTCGGCTCCCATAATTTAAATTTGTTTTCATATTTATATCTAATTAAAAGAATATGCCTAACGATGATATTTGAATATGCAGATTGTTAGTTAAGTTAAGGTTGTTCACTTTGTCCAAGGCTGAAGCCTAAAAATTGTTGCAATAAATTTAAGGAACAAATACCTAATAATATGTCGAGATTTTAATTATATTTATTTATAATTTATATGAATTTAGCTACTATGAAATTTGATTTGTTCTTTATAATTTTTTATTTATTTTAAAGATAACATTACTGGACTGTGCGGTTTTTTGAAACTTAATATATCTGATTTTTTTAAAATTTTGTATCTTATCGATGGTTGAGGTAATGTTAATTAGTGATGGTTTTGGACTTAATTTTTTTATTGGTTGGCTTCATTCATCAAGGTTTGCTCTCTATTTATTAAAAATTCATCTTTCGTTCAAATTTGACTTATAAAATATGAGTTCCACATGAGCTTTTTGTAATATCCACAAAATTAAAAATAAACTGACAAGCCTGTATAACTAGTATAAATACTTGAGCCAATAACTAAGTAAAACCTTGAACATCTATTCATATATTTATAATATATGTATATAAGGAATATTTTAAGATTTTTTAAAGTTTATTGTTATAAAACTAGTTTTAAAAATAAATTATTCTTTATGAGGAATTATATGATCGATTATAACGGGTTCATAAGGTCATTCTTAACCTTTCCGACCCTAGTGGGTAACTACCAAATGTCAAAATCGTAAATATTATAAATTTAAAGAAAACGAGAAGAAAAAACCTTAATTTATTACCTGTAGGCATTTAATGCTGTTTGGAAATTCTTATTACAATCAGTTTTTGTGGCAGCATTAAATGTTTGGTATCAGTTCCGCAGGTTGTCGCATCGAGTTGTCTTAAGTTTTAACTTTTCATTCGTTTCCTTTTGATAAAATTATTATCGAAATATACTCATTTCCATTACTACAATATTTTTTCCATACCAAAGCTCACGATTGTACTGATTTTAAAAATATTAAAACTCGAAGTGACAACCTGTGGAACTAATACCCACTTTTTCATTCTAAACCTTACTATTATTTTTATTTTCGAGAATACTAAAAAGGAAAGGAATGAATAGTTAAAACTGGTTGTGATTTTACTTGATGCGACAACCTACGGAACTGATGAAAAATTTACTTTGAAGTTTAGTTTCAAAAACGAATATAACTTGATTTATAACTTATAATAAAAATTACCTCGATAAAGCAGATAAGTTTTCTGTATCTTACAATACTGTTCATCCTAAGGGATGGTATGTACATCTTAATCTCAATGGTTGGTTGTTAGTGAAGTTTACATTCACGAAAATAGAATCTTGGCCGTTGCAGTCTGGTGCCTTCCTCATCCAAACGGAAATCAAAAGACTTCTTTACTCAACACATTAATTTATTTTCTGAATATTTACACACCTCAGATAAAAGAAGCTTTATGAAGTTTGAAATGCACATATGCATGAGAAAGAATGTACTTGCAAGGAACCGTGAAGTATAGAGGAAGATACCCGAGTACAGCACCATGGTGCAGTAATCGTGGATGTCTGATTCACTAAGAACCCGCCAATGTTTTAAATTAATACGTCAACTTACTCCATGTATTATGAGAAATATGGTCTTTACATACATAAGTAATATCCGTTGTTGGGACAGTTGATAATAATCTATAATATATAAAAAAAAATTTCCGACGTGTAATAAATGTATAATACTGCAGTCTTGTGTGGGTAGTGTATTACAAAGCCTCGATCTAGACAAATAATATTTTACTCAGATAAGGTTACAAGTATAGACCAAGTTGTTGAGCTGAAAATAACCGAACAAGTATACCCTACAAAACAAAAAATTGCCTTTTAAAAGCAAAAATGTGCCGTATGCATACAAATAACAAATGTTCCGTTCAAAATTGTGTACACTAAAAAAGTATGAAATTGTTTAGTAAAAACTTTATTAGTACATTATTTTCGAAAACATTTTGAAGATGTTCGTTTCAAGTTAGCGACCGACCACGTTCCACACCCTACAGATCAGTTGAAAGGGTAATGGTTTCGAAATTCTTAGGACATAGGTTTTTTATTTAGTGAGCGAAAGAAGGGTCAGCAATAGTTACATTTATGTATATATATGTTGTCAGTTTGTCATATTAATGGTTTATACTCATATAGGTTGGTGCTACTTAAAAAAATATGTAAAAAAAAAATAGTGAAATTGTTCAATTTAAAGGTGCATGAATCCTCATACTAGACTGAAACGACAAGAAACAGCTCGCCGTTTCAGGCTGCTTCAACACTTACTAGACAAACGCTCTAAGCTCCCAATAAACTACAAAAGACTCATATATATGACCATTATACGACCTATTTGGACTTACGGAGTAGAGCTTTGGGGGTCCACTAAGCTATCGAATTCCTCTCGTATTCAATCCTTACAATCCAAAATCCTTCGGAAAATCCTTAATGCTCCTTACTTAGTTACGAACAAAGTAATCCATAATGACCTTAACGTCCCGTTTATTGCTGATTTGGCCCGAATCCGATATCAATCTTTTCATGACAAACTTCATTTCCACTCAAACCCACTAGTTTCAAACCTCGCAACCTCTTCAATTCCTGATAATCCTCCGAGGTGTCTGAAAAGAAGGTGGCCTCGTGACCTAAACTGAACTTTTTATTTGAGTACTACCACTGGGTAGTTTCTCTACTTGTCTTTTCATGTCAATGTATTCACTCATTATATTTACTAGATGTATTTTGTATACAGTTGTAAATTTCAATAAATAAAATATTAAAAGAAAAAAAAAAAAAAAGGTGCATGAAAATTCATATTAGCTACCAGGTCAAACCTAAGTTAGCGACTAAAATTAGCAATGAAAACTGTTAATGTTACAAAATAACAGATGGCTAAATAACTTTCAATCAAACGGTCAAACTATGTTGCTATATTAATCCTCGGTAGCAGTTACTTGAAACAGGTTATTCTTGTATATTTAGTTCAGCCTTGGGATGTAAGGGCTTTATAACTTTTAAACAGTTACAGAAATAGCAAGATAATCTGTTAAACATAAGAGAGTCTGGACCGATTTTCACTAGTTTTTGTTATTATATAATTAGTGTGTCTATAAATTAACAGAGTGCCTCTTAAATACTTTTTCTTCGGATCGAATATTCGACTCAATATCTTAATTTCGAAAAACATTATAAGTTGTTAAGGAATCTGCTATTTTTGTTACTTAAAAAAAAAAATAGTGTTCCAACGGAAACGTGGAGATTTTTTAGAACTTATGTCGTATCTCTATCTTATTATAGTTTTGTCTTTTAGGTTCTTTTCACATTTTAGTACATCAAATTCTTCTTGGCATTTGAGTGCACTTACCTGAGAGGTAGGAAGTGCATGATTGCAGGTGTCGCAGTTAGGAAAATAGTTAATATACAGCGACCTCTGGCCAAGGACTGACTCTCCCAATATGGTCCTATGGCATTCTTTTCCTTGTTTCAGTTTGTTGGAGGAGTATTTATGGAGATTGTTGTTAGGTAAGGGAAATTAGTCCTATTTAATACCAGTTTGAAAATTGTATTCGTTTGCAGAAATTAAAAGTAATAACAAATATAACGTTTACTCCTATTGACCATGATAAGGGTGTTGAGTCATTGCTTAGTAGACACTATACTATTGTAAGCAAACGGTTGTACAGGGAAGTGTTTTGACCGCCATCACCCTTAACCGCGAGGACCAAGCTTAAAGTGGCTGGGTCAGTCCCGCAGGGTTGATCCACACCTGTTCTCAAAATAAATAAGTCAGAATGATAACCAATTCAAAGATAATGTTAATGAATGATCTTAAATATTTTTATGATTTTCCATGCTAGTGAAACTATATTAGTTTACCATTTCTAGTTATAAATTTAGTGTTTAAATTAGGCGAGTAAAAACAGTTAAATCAATTTTGACTAAACTAGTTTATTGAACAAGGTAATATAATATTTAATAATAGCCTCAAAATAAGTTAATAGTTGGAATTTTATATTAGCAACATTCGTTGGCGTGGAAATAGTACAGCACCTACCATATACTGAACCCAATACTTTTCATGGGTTGTATTGGTAGAGCGTTTTTTCTTTGTTTTTTAAAATAATTTTCCATACCTTCTGGATGCGTTAAGGTGGAGTGTTCTTGACACAAATATTCCTCGCCATTCCCTTAGGCGTGGAACGGTACGAATGCCTCAAATAGCGTAGGCTGGTTTTGTGACTTCTCTGAGCCTTGGTGCCCACAGGCTGTCTTTCACATTCGGGTATCTTCCTCTTGAAGGTACTTAAGGCCTTTGTTCGGGGAACAAGGTTACCGGTTAACAAACCCTTTTATAGTATAGATACATTACGCGTATTTACTTCAAACGTACAAGAAGAATGTAATCGGTATGAAGGCGAGTACCCCATTGTTCATCCTATAATTAAATCACCTCTTAGCGATTTACAGAGATTCTCTCTATTGCTCCTATCTATATTCCAAGATCATTTTTTAAACGGATTTTTGTCTCGATTGTTTTAAATGTATCTAGGTTTAATTACTTCGTTGTTATGTTAAGTTGTATTTCATTTTTTTTTTAAAGGAAATACTTATAATAACTATTAATGATCAAACGCATCCCCAGGTGTTCCCCCAATTAAGAGGCTTGGTGAGGCCAGGAAAAGTTTCCAGGTCCCACTGGGTCGTGGGACGTCCTACGGTGAGCTATACACATTCAGTTGGTCTCCTCACATTTTAATATTTTATAATAAAAAAATAATTTATATTTATATGTGCGATCTTAGCTATTCTTACCTCGTTTTCCACATTGTTGTCAGCCTCTCAGTTTGTTTCCAACACACTTCTAAGGAAACCCTCCACTACCTTTACTTCTACAAATGGCTTGGGTTGTTATATATATGGTTATAGCTTCTGACATTTACTCTCATAATTTTTGTTATGCCAACATTAATTGCCATTCCATATCTTTGTGCCGCCTGATCCAGGCCATGCAAATTTCCCTGGATTTCCGAAATTATTCGAGCCATTTAGCATGTACAGTCCGGATTCTCAACTCCTTGGAGTCGCGTTTGGAGATCCCACTGTATCACTCTTCGTCTTGTCGCTGTAACTTCTCTCTTGACCTCATCCAACATCAGTAAATACGATAGAAGTGACAAAAAGCAGTCCCGTCTACTCACTTCGTGGTGTTGAAAAATTGAGAGGAATTCCTCTTGTGAGCAGCACAGCATTGAAACTGCAAGTCTTGTACATCCCTTGGATGAGCTTTATAAACCTTTCTGGGATCGGCGATTTGTCCAGGAGTGATCCAAATTGTGCCCCTTTCCATGCTGTCAAAGGCTTTGAGAAAGTCCACATACACCAAGATAGGTGGGCTATATTTTGTAGGCTGCTCCAAAATTATCTTCATAGACATTATTAAATCTAAGCAGTAAGGCTTTGGCTCTATAATGTAGGTATCCTTAATCGGAGGAAAAAGAGCAGTTTTCCGGCCAAATCACCTCCCTGTACTATGCTGGATTAAAAACAGTAAAGGCCTTAATCCCTATAAAAAATATATTAATAGTTGTTTCTATATTTTATGTCTATATATATATTTCCTTATTACGGCTTGTTGTTTTTGGAAAATTGTTAATTTCTATATATATTTTGTAAAAATAACACAAAATGTATTAGGCATTCTAGAATAGAGAGGCAAACGTGTTGCTAATCTTTTGCTAGGCGCGTGCTGTTGTTTCGTTGATAGAGCCAATACAACAGTTGATAAGTTCAATGCTGAACCAATAGATACAACAATAAGGGCTTACAGTGCAAGGACGAATTCTCGCCACTCTTTAACCTCATTCAAATAATATCTGACCACTGTATACTGTTCAGCCAATATTTTTTTTTGTTATTATTTAAAAGGCATTTGATTGAATTTAATAAGGTTCCAACCTAATGATATTAAAAAAAAAATGATGGCACCATAATTTAACTTCTTTCTGCATATAAGCAAGTACAAATCGGTATTTTAAAATGTTATCTTAAATAATTAATATATATTAAAATGTAACATTGATCTTGTAAAATATTAAATTATTTTACCTTGCAAAGAGGTGGGAGATGAAAAGACAATAAAAAAAAAAATGAATTACTTCCGGTTTCCGAAATAAAAACCTTTACACCAAATTAAAAAAAAATCATTAAATCTGTACTATTAAAACCCATGAAGGGGTTCAGTACCTGGGAAGGGTTGTACCGTTTCTAAGCTAATGGTTGTACAAGTCTACTCAACCGCCAGTGCACCCTATTAGAAAAAAACCATTATTAAGTCAGAGTGAGCCCCGGGAAGATTTCCTTATCTCACTGGTTAATTACATACATCTAGAATTTATAATAATAATTTCATTGATGAATAACTGTTAAATAATGGTTTTTAAAAAATATTCAAATATCTGTTTTAAAAAGCAAAATTAGATGGTTGGACCACGTACTTACGAATGGACTAAAAAAGGCTCCCAAAGTAGATCTTGGAGGGACGCACATAAGAGTTTTTCAGGTAAAAAGCCGGACAAAATAGGAAATCGCAAAAGTAATTAAATGCTACCCAAACTGCATTTTTTTAAATTTGTGATAAACGGTTATTAAAAGGTTACCTGCCCCACCTGAGTCTACCTGTCTGTTCTCGGCAATCTCGTTTGTGTTACTCAGTTTATAAGTCAAAACGTGCTTTTGTGGCAAACAACTGAAGGAAAACGACCTGAACCAAAAAATGGAAGGTTAGTACTACATACTAAAGCTTGTTTCATTTATTTTACTCTGTATTTTCATCTTTTATGGTCATTAGTAGAAGACACTTTTTACAACCTAATTTTTTTATAAAGTTTGAGATATATTAGTGTTTTTGTTGATGTGTCGCGCATGGTCCTGTCAGAGTTTTGATATGTGCTTTTAATTTAGAGTCTCAGTAAGTGGATCCAAGAAAAAAATCGACCCCCAACTCACCCAATAATATTTTACTGTGGATTAAAGGAACGAGTCAAAATTCTCAAAATGGGTTAAGTGCCATTATTTGTTTCTTTTGTTACAGATATCTCAGGAAGAGTGAAAAAAATCACCAGGATGGAATTATATACCATTCTTAAAGATTTTAAAGGTAGAAAAATGGAAGAAAAGTTGTTGATGTTAGAAGAAAAACTTATGACTTTGACTTCATGTCCACCCGAAGGAAGGAGTGTTCTTAATGGTTCTTTGAAATATTTCAAGTCAAGTTTTAAAGAAAAATGGACGGCCGCGCAATGCACTGATGAATGATTTGTAAAAAATAACAAACATGGCTGGAAACATTGATTGAGCTACCTGCGTGGCTTCACAAAGGAGGTCGCCCAGCGAGAAGAGAGGTTTTGAGACGAGATGGGCCTCCTTGTTGATATTCCTAAAGCTGGATATGGGAATAGTAACGACGGGAGTACATCAAGATGGTTTTTTAATAATCCGGAGTGCTCTTCTCTAATCACCGGCATTGGCGTAGACCTGATAAATAGATTTCAAGTTATTCTTGAAGTTATATCAAGCGGACATGACATTGACACAGTCAAATTCGACAACTATGGACAGACAACTGCAAAACTTTATGTTGAATTGTATGATTGGTACTCCGTGTCACCTACAGTTCACAAGATTCTGATGCATGGCGCACAAGTCATATCAGAGGCTGTATTACCTATCGGACAGCTCTCAGAGGTAGCTGCTGAATCAAGAAATAAATATTTTCGTAAATATCGTTTAGATTTTGCGAGAAAATTTTGCGGAACAGACTGCAACAGAGACATTTTAAAAATATTACTATTAACATCTGATCCTTTTATCAGCTGTAATAGGATGCAGTTAAAAAAAAAAAGAACGCCCTTTTCCGAGGAAGCTATGAATATTTTAGTGCCAACAACACATAATTATGAGTGCACTGACGACGATTATGGTGAAGATATAGTCACTGACCAAGAAAGTAGCGATTCCGAATAACTAGTGTCGTGTCAACATTAATTAATTTTGTAGATATCCAGACCTTTATATGTGATAATAATATATTTTATGGTTTATTTTATATACCTAATTTTGATCAATTATTGTCTTTTATTACAAAAAAAAGGTGTTTATTACAATAAATAATTTTGTCCGGGTTTTTACTTGGAATACTCCTATGTGGGACGTCTAGATTGCAATGGCTGGACGATTTGGAGGCAGACCTTTGGGCTCCTGAGGATGAGAGTGATAAATATTTTGTTTATTTTAGAATTTTAAAGGTTAATTTTTTTTTTTGTAAATGTAAGATGTTGCCTACAGGCTACTGTTACCCACTACTCTGTAGTGTGAGCAGCGGAAGGCGCAAATCTGGGCCAATCATATTGCAGTATTCTCTATAACCTAATTATCCAGTCCTCACTGCCTCAACGCAACACGTCTCCTTGTAAATATTCTCCCTTTAGTTCTTTTCGGACTTTCTCTCGGAGTGCATATTAATAACTTTACATAAGGTTTAAAATTGTTAAATAAGATATTTGACCAGTGTTTAATTTTTTGCATGTTTTATTGTTCTGCCTGTCTTAGTGTAATTCAAGAAACATGTCCTTGGAAATTCGCATCTTCGGATTGAAATAAAAGTATGCTTTTATATAGGTTATTTAAATATTTTACGACGTGGAATTTAGCTGGAACTGTTGAACTGCCACATCTGGTATGTTTATGTGGTTTATAATTTATTTCATACACACAATCATAAAATATAAGTACAAGGTTTATTTAAACGTATTATTTGTTTGGTTTAATGTGTGGCATTATGAAATATTTACGAACTCTAAAAACCATGCGTTGATTCTCTGGGATTTGGAAACCCTACTGGGTCTAAGTTGGGGGGGAGGGGAATAGTAATCACTTTTCATCAATCTAAATGTAAATATTTTGGGGAGGTGGAGTATCGCAACCCTTGAAAGGCCTTGGGTTCAGACTTTGTAAGGATTTCGGGAAAACCGCTGTGCTGGGAGCCGTTTAAGCAAAGATAACCTCCAACCGCCAGAACCCCTCTCCCAACTCTCAATAAAGGATATTTTATTGAGGCTGAATGAACCCGAGGAGAATCTTCAGATACCTCTGGGTCTGTTCACGGCAGATATCAGAATAAATAATTGTGAATAAATAAAGCTTTACATTTATAGGCAGTGACCTTAAGGACTAACACCACTCCAAAAAGCCAAATTGTTTTAGTTTCAATTAATAATTGACTGTATTAAAAGTAATGTGATATATCAGTATTGAAGCTATTAACATGATTTTTAAATAGGTAACAATATAAAAATGATCCTCAACACCCACGATTATCTATTAATCTTCACAAGACACCAACTAATTATTAATATTACCAATTGTTTGCTTAATCTCACTATTGACATACCCGGCGTCTGTTTATGATCTTTCCTTCGTATATAAGTACATAGACACTTCTTCTCGTAAGGTGCGTTCGCAAGTTTGACAAATCAAATGTTAAAAATAGTGAATTCGCTTGGCCCGGGTTGACATAACTGTGGTTAGGGATGATCCCGTTCTTGAGGGAAGCATGAGTGTTGCATTAATGGATTTGTTCATTTATATAAACTCTATTTTTATGTATTTGTAGATGTTTAATTTTACAATAAAATTGGTTAATCCGAAATTAAACGCTGATTAGTTCTAATAGTAGGAACAGTAGCGTATAATCCTGAAGTACTTGTCTAGTTTTTTAAAGCATTGTTTCAATTGTACAAGAGATCATTTTATATCCGATTTTTTGGACGAATCGGAAGGGGAAAAAAACTGTACCTCTACAACCCATAAGGGATATAGGGTTCAGCTTTTGACAAAGGATGTACTGTTTTCAGGTCAACAATTGTGAGGGAAAGTAATTTGGCCATCGGCTCATCATCCTCAATTTAGGGCTCCAACATTATAGAGACCGGGTGCGTCCCAGAAGAGTAGCTAGATGCCATAGGGTTATAGATTCTGTCAAGGTTATTAACAATTAACGGTTATAAACCCCCAAGATCACCTATAACGCATTCCTCCCACCTACGCCATGGTCCACTCCTGGGGCGTTTCCCAGTCGGGTTGGTGCTTATTAATTTTCTAAACTTGTTTTATTCTGACTGATAAAAATAATAATAAATAAAACCAAGGCTACGAAATGTTTATACAGCTACTCAGTGATTATATTTTGATACCGATACCAGCAATAATTAAAATAATAAACTAATTGTATTGGTAATGAAACTTTAATGGTTCTGAAGGAGTGATGCGCTCATTGGCCGTTACAACAGGCGGTGCAGAGATAGCTGACTCAACTGTTGTTCGACTGACATAGACATAGGCACTATTTGCTGACCCAACATCGTATGATCAGTCATTACTTTGCACATTTCAGCGGATTAATTACTCTAAACTATGTAGTAATTATAAGAAATGAATAATTTTACTAATTTTAAAAAACCTGCACCTCTGCAACAGATTGTGTTTTCCATACTTTGTACTAATTTTAACCCAAGGGTTATGCAATGAGTCTATTCTCCCGAGATCACGTTCAACCGCAAGGTTTTCCTCCCTAATAAAATGTCGAGTGCCCTCATTATAGAGCCAAATCGAGTCAAAAGAAGGTCTGCAGGTTCCACAGCGTTGATATATGGCTGATAACAAACCAAATAATTTATTTGCCATAGCCCGGATTCGAACATTAGAGCCTCAGCATAGCAACTCACTGCTTTCCACACTACCCCGCATCTATGACTCATAAACAGCTATACATTTTTATAAAAAGTTAGATATAATTAATAGCGAAGGAATAGTTAGAGTTAAGGTAATAATCAAGATTATTCCCACCTTCAGTATATAGTCTTCTTTGCGTATGAACAATTTTCATTTCAAGACGAATTTTGGACTATATCCGGAATTTGGCTCTGGCAGCTGCCATATTCCCAGGATTATTTAAAGTACTAATAGTACTCGTAGGTCCCGACTTTGTGCTGCCGTAAATCGACTCTGGGTATCTAGATATCCTTCTGGGGTTCACCCAACGTCTATAAAGTGGGTACCCTGTACTTAGGTTTGTGGGAAAAACCTTGGTGGTTGGGCGTGATCTGGGCTTATATACCACTTCCTTGCATCAGTCCATTTTAAGTATTTTTTTTCTGAAGCAAAAAACCTAAAACATATTTTTAAAATAACCAGTTGCCTGGTATTCAGCATTCGTCAGAATATTGAAAAACATGCCAAAAACTACAGTTCACAACTGATAACATGTTTGATCTTTCACGCTACAACGTTGGCCTCATTCCGCAACAAATTTAATTTTGAATCATGTTAGTTACTATGTTTATGAAAGATGCAAGAACCAATTTCTAAACCCGTTTCCCCCCACCCCTATTTTTTTACAACCTAAAACTAGCTCTATATTTTCTATTGCAAAGGATGAATTTTATGTTATATTTTATAATCCTTTATTTAGAGGACATCCAAAATATATATATATATATATATATATATAGTTATCCATAATTTTTATATTATATTATTTACTATCCATCAGGTAGAAATCTCTTGTCCCATCATATGATTTGATGATATTATCTGCCTTAAGTCCCTATTCAGTTAGGTTCGGGAGGTACCAGGTACCTCCTGTGTTTTTTTTTCAGAAATGATGAGATAAAATAAACACACCCAGGATATTGTTGGTGTGCCGTATCGTGTCTACAAACAATCGATAGTTCAAAAGTCTTGTACTTATTGGTCTCATGGAGGACGATCCTATTATTTATTTATTTATAATCCAATAACAAGTAATATATAATAATATAATACACTACAACAGATAATTGGAAATTATCCATGAGATTTTGTAGTGGCAAATCAATATTTTATTATTTTTATTTTTATCAACCGATTATTATGATTCCTTCAATTTAGGCAGGTTGAAAAACAAAATATAATTCGTTTCAATAAAAAGTCTCAGCGATGCTGAAATTTCAATTTTTTTTAATTCTTCTTGTCTTTAGATATTTGTTGTTTTTAGTTTGCTACCGATATCAGTTCTTTTATAACTCGATAATTATACACCTCCTGGAACAATCTGTTGTGATGATCTCATTGGATAATAACTTATTAATATTTGAATCATTCAAAAAATTAAAAATATAAAAAAAAAACAATCGGACTAATTTGGAATTAATTAGGAAGATAATGCATTCAATATTATTTTGGTATTCATCCGATTCGTGTAAGTGGTACTTTTTTGTATTGTTACGGTCAGAGCGGGAAGGAGCACCGGCTGAAAGGATTAGGCAAACAATGGGATTAAGCGGAAGGGATTATAGAATGGCGTAGATCCTACTGGATCGGGCTAGGCGGTTCTCGGTCTTGTTCCGAGAAATCCCCCACCCCGACCTACCTTGCCTATATAAAAAGGACAGCTGTTCTGGCCGGCAGTCAGTAATAAGTCAGTCAGTAATAAGACGAGTCAGTAATAAGTCAGTGAGTAATAAGACCAGTGAGTGTGTGAGTTAGTTAGTATTAGTATCAGTCTGTAATAAGTGCTTAGTGAGCAACAGTGACAATTAGTGGCCGTGTAATAAGTGTAATAAACTGTGTGGCAGTTTGTCATATTTGGAGAGTCTTACGGTCGGTGGACTTTAGTTAGCGAACTGTAAGTGTTAATTTGTAATTGTAAACTATAGTGTAATATTATTGTATTTGTACAAATTTATATAAATAGTTTAGTTACTTAGTATAAACAATATCTTATATTATTTGTATATTATCTTAGAAATTAGATAACATTTAGTAGAATATTATTATTGTAAATTGATATTAGTTTAATAATTTAACTGTTTTAAATAATCTCATTGTATTCTTTCTAATTTGTTAATAAATATTAGATTCTTGAATTAAGTAATAGTTTAGTCCATTTTACACCCAGTAGCCCGTAACAGTATATATAATTGAGACAATCTTTAAATGATTGCTGTTGAAGCTATAACAAATCTAAGGCTTATTTTGTCTTTTATATTAAAGAATTTATGCTTGAGTATAAACTCTTTTTTTAAAGATACTTTTCTTCCTTTATTATAAAAATGCGCACCGTGTATTGAAATTTCGATATTTTTTCTTGATAACAATTTTTGGCTGGATTCTCAAATTGGAATTAGAGTGTAGATTAAAACAGTACACAGATTAATACCCTTGAAAAATAATAGTAGCTAATACCATCATTGTCATTGCATTTAGTTTTTTTAATGAAGCAATTATTTGCCGTTAAATACTTACATGTTTAAAAGAAAGTGTTCACTCACCCCCATCTTGTATAAACTAAATTATGTAGCTTACATTCATTTCGTTTTTAAATAAAGAGAGCTTACATTGCCTACAAATACAAGATTACTTATTATCTAATATTTGATTTTGTAAAAAAATCGCTAATATAAAAGATAATTGTTTAATGAGATAAGCTGATAAAATACAGTGTAGCTCGCAAATGGTCATTAAAACTTTCATTTAATAAATACAAATATAATTCGCTGTTAAGTTAATTACTATTTATGAATATTCATTTCATTTTCTTCTCATCAAAAACAATTGAAACGAGAAGTTTGTAAAACGAACTCTATGTATCACGATAAAAGAATGAATGTTCCAAGGCTTTGTTATGTAAGAAAGACTAGTCGTTGAAGAGATTGACGCGTGTAATCATTACAGAAGGTTAGGCTAGGCTAGCAGCTCAACGGAATTATATCCAATGTACTTCAATATAATAGTACATCTTGTATATGAGGAAAATAAATGAAAAACATATAGACTATAAATAAAATTTTTTAAAAAAAGAATTAAGTTATACTTCAGTTTAATTCTTATTAATGCCTAAAATAGCCGAATCTTTTCAAAAATTAGGATAGTCTTCAAAATACAAATATATTAATATAATATAATATTTATAGTCCGGATTTTTTATTGTTTTTCAAATGATCACCAGGAATATTGACGGTGATGTTACGTTTAGAGTTATAATAATTTTTTTTTTTTATTTAATTCAATGATATTTACAACTATAATACATTATTATATCAAGTAAATGTGCAAAAAAAATGTAGCATATGACATGAAAACACTATAATAATTAAATTAATAATACTTATGTAAACTCTCTAGGAGTCTATTTTATACTTTATCTATATTCTACTACCTTTTCCATAATTTTACACCTCACCTTTGATGTTTATACTTTTTCTTTTTGTAAACTTTCTTCTTTTATCTTTGTAATTTTTACATCACCACCTTTCTGTACATTTACTCTAATATTTTTATTCATATATATCCCTCACTTTTTTGTACTAAATTTCTATTATTCTACATATATTTTTATATTATCATATAGTTGGTACTGCAATGTATTTTTATAGTATTGTTGTTTTGTCTGTTTTCTTTCTTAGCCCTGAAGAGGACCCACAAAGTGGGTCGAAACGTCGGCACAAAATAAAATAAGTACCCACTTATTTAGTGTTTAATTTGACTGCACCCCCAAGTATTTCCTTCCTTACTATAATAATTAAACAGAGGTTACTGGCGTTTATTAAAATTATTATCGTAATTATAGATGTCTAATAAGTTTACCAAAGAAATTAACAAGGTTTCTTCTCTCAGGTTTTTGCATTTGAAAGAAAAAAAACCTTATACCACAACAACCTGTGAAGTGTCTTGTGTTCTGTACTGCAAAAAAACAAACTGTTGTGCGAGGAAGTGATTTGATCGAGTTAATGGTAAACCGCCAGTTTTACCTCCGTTTAAGGAAACCAATATTATAGATGTTGTGTGAGCCTCAATAGGGTCTTCATTTCCCGCTGAGTCGTTTTATTTTTGTTGTTTATAGAATAATAATTATAACTGTCGAACTCGAGACTTTGAGATCGGTAGCTCAGTCTTCTACGTACTTACCTACCCAGCTCTTCTCCTTATTGTCAAAAGGAAATAAATTAAAATTATTACTATTGGTTGTTTATTTAACATCACTTTACGCTGCCTTGACAAATCATGCGATGCTACAATAAGAGGGATCGTTAACGAATACCTGGCTCGCCACAGGCTTGGGATCTGCATTTTACGTCACTTCCGAAGGATGGCATAACCAAAGATATCCACGGAAGGTACCCCCTTTAAATAATGCCAAGGCCTCCTGCAGTCAGCAAATCCGCGATCTTGGGAATAGTAATTAAAGTGATTTAAATCTTTTATAAAAATAGTATTCACCTTATGAATGAATTGGTAGTTTTTTCAGCTATCCAAATATTAAGACAGTCTTTCACAAATGTAGTATTTAATACCCCATGTGTAAAATTATTTATGAACAATTACAGTAGTGCGTTTTGCGTGCTGATGGCAAAACTAATCACATACTCGTATGTTCCACTTTGGCATGCAAATCACCCAAAATATCCTGTGACGTCACATAACAAGTCCCGTGACGTCACAGGCTGTTCCTTTAATCCACTCCCTCCTTCCCGATGGTGATGGCCTGATGATGCGTCGGCCGACCTTCTTAAACTCAACGGTGATTCATTCTACGATTATCATATCCAACAAATAAGTGTGTTCTTCATGCCACATACCTTACGCTATAGGCTACTATTACCACATCTTTCATATTCTTAATTACGTAATTACTTTTTAAAAAATAATGCTGTAATTAATTTATTAGAAATATAGTTTATATTTTAAATATGAAATAATGTTATATCAATATGGAACCAACATAAAGAGTTCTTCAAGAGATTTTATTCTGTCCTCTTGAACCGCCTTTGCAGTGTGAGGAGGGATTTCTCCCCTGCTCAGTCATCCACCAAATGTGTTCTTCTATTCCACTGGAGTTCCCTCTTCTCGAAATCCTACTTCTCCTCTTATTCCCATTTCTTCCTAGGTCGTCCATTTTCTAGTTTTTCCTCCACTTTGGCTCGGTAGATCTGTTCTGTTCCATCCGCAGGAGGTCTCCAAGCCACCTCAGTCGGTTTTCTGCTATTACATCGTTTGGTGGTTTAAAACTTAGGTTCGACCAGATAGTTGTGTTCCGGGCTAGGCCTCTTCTTGTTTTGCCTTCAATCTTCCTGAGATATCTCGTTTCTACTGCTTGCATTCTGGATTGGTGGTTCTTTGTCAGAGTCCATAATTCTGAAGATTACATGAGGATAGGGAGTAATGCTGACATGAATACAGACACTTATTTCCTTTTCAGCTTCTCTTTTGTTTAAAAACCCTCTCTTAACAGCTTCAAACATCCTGTCCACAGCCCAGATTCGATCGGTCACCTCCAAATACATGAGTCCGTTTTTGTTAAGGTGCGCTGCCAAACATTCAAAGTTCTCCACTTGTCCCAAGACTTTATCTTCGACTCTGATGACACGCATTATTCTCCTTATTTCCTACCCTCATCACTTTTAGTGAGGTTTATGATCACATTGATTGCCAGTAATTCTTCTTTTAAATTGTCAACGTTGTGCTAAAGGTTTTTGTCATTCTCCGAGAAAACATAGTCATCCTCAAATGCTTGGAGTTGAGGATTATTGGGCTCAGATTGGCATATCTTAGGTGGAATTTCTTCATTTTTGTCTTGGCCATCCGAAGTGCTGAATCCATGACCAAAATGAACAGTAATTGGCTCAGACTACACCCCTGTCGGATTCCATTGGTGTTTTAAATTTTATTGTTGTAAGATCCGTTACTGAATAATTTGCATTTTGAATATTTATATAATAATAATCGGAAATCCACTAATTGGATCTAATAGTTTAGTGTTTTATTTTCATATTTCTTCCTATTAAAACAGAAGCAAAAACAAAAACAAAAATATGTTACAGTCGTATCGTTCCTCTTTTGCTGAAAGGTTTTCTAGGATGGCCCCGACAGGCGTGGGAAGAGCTATGTATGGAATTACAGTAGTTAGTCGAATTGCCAGTCCTGCGCTTAGTCATCCTGCTTGTCCTTACGATTACTGTTTTTAGTTTATTACATAAGTTGACATTATATTGTTCTCCTATGTAAGAACACGGTTACCTATCACTTGTATCTTTCGTCAGTTTTATACATGCCATAAATCTCTTGTACGTTTTGCCTTACTAAACATATATATTATTTATGAATAAAATAAAACAATAAAGTTTTACTGCCACAAGATACAACATTATAAGTTTCAATAAAAGGTAAAGAATTACTGGTAAGATCGAAATAACTAAAATTAAGTATTTTTTAAAGAATTTTTAAATTAAGAATTTTACATTTTCAACTACTCGCGCCCATCCCCCTGACTTGTAGTCATCCCCCCCCCTCCCACCAGGGCCCCGCACCCTCCAGGTTGGGAATCACTGTAGTAGAGACTGTACTGTTTCTAAAACAATCGTTGTGGTGATTTGTCCGAGATCTAGTTGAACTTCTAGGTTTTTTCCTGATGCTGAGTGAGCCCCATGAGGGTCTGCAAATGCTACAGGCTCCACCCGTGAATGTTAACAGATCAAATAATTTATCTATCACAGTCAGGTTTGAAACTGGGATTCTTCAGCATAGCAACTAGGATTAAAAGTTGTTGAGGAAGCATCACTAGACACGGTATACGTGATTGGCCTTCATTACGTAATTATTACTCCTATCGTTGTTCGTTAAATGCGTGATGTATCTATTTTTCTGAATAACGATTATTTTCTTGACTCATTCGTTTTTATTACAGGGGAACGAAGTGCCTCTTGGTGGAGCGCTGAGTTGCCATGTCGAAGGTCCTGTGTTCATCAAATCCTGCTGGTGGCAATAGTTATATATAACCTGTTAGCAGCCGGAGATGGATCCTATGGGATCTAGGTCCTTCCAGCTTCTTTAAAGTGGGTACCCAAAATAAGGGGGTAAAATCTGGAGGTTGAGCATGATCTAGTCATTCAGAGGGGATGCGAAATGGCGATCTCGAGTCTGTGGTACTGGCTTATGATCCCAATTATTACTGTATAGGCGAATTAACTCCTATTGTCCGATTAGCAATAGCAGCCTAACGTGACGTTAAATAAACAATGAACAAATTACAATCTAGCCCTTATTGAGTTTTTACTTTCTTGTCTAGATATTAAGTTCTATTTTAAAAATTTAATTTAAACCAGTAAAAACATAATTATCTCTAAATATTGTTTTAACACTCTTAAAACGTAATTTAAAAAACTCGTTATACTCCATCGTAGATCCGTTGACAAAGAAAACAAATTGTGAAACTCTATAAATTCAACAAGAACAGGCGAGGGAAGACCTGCTAAAAGACGACTACCTGGGCAGCGGTGCAATAGCCTCAATGGTGAGTCAGCACTAACCCACCTCTGACTCACCTCTCGAACTGTGCCACGAACAACACATCCCTTTCATCCATATCCATTCATGTATCTGGATATATGTGTATGCATCCATTTACTGAAGTGGGAACGGGAAAAAGGAAATAAAATAATCCTCTTTTTGCGATTGTGAAAAACTGTAGTTCTGATGTAGGAAAGAGAGATGGAATGATTTTTCTTGAATAAAGCTAACAACTGAATACATTTTTAAGAGTTTATTTATTATAAATCACGTCTTCAGTGTACAAGTAGGTGAGTTACAGTGTTAATAAGAATGCAGAGCTTGGTTTAGAGACCTTAATGAACAGATCTAATTATATCTCAAACATTCATTTTTTTATGGCTATTACATCTGCTTTATTTGTTTCAGGTAAGAGAAGTACACTTTTAAAACTTTATATAATTATTGCGGGTTCTACCTTCTAGGCAGCCTATGGAAGGTAAGATTAGGACTAGAGTTTTGATTGTTTCCTATTATCCATGCCGTGGAGAACGATTGTATCAAGAGATTAGTGGCGATGACTAGTCTCAATGATTCATGATAATGGTGATGATTTCTCGATCTCTTGATTGAGCGAGTAAATAGTGATTGAGTGGGTGCTTTACGAGTTTTATGCCTGTAGTCAATTGAGTTGGTTATTTGCAAGTCTCTTTAAAATACAAAGTCATCTAGTTCTGTGTTTTAAAACGAGAAAACGAAATTTCTGAAAAATCGGTTTATTTTACTTGATTAAAAACTGAATATATGCACATAATGGGTTATGACTTTATACATTGAACATCCATCGAGAATCGAGTTGTAGTTTTCGATGGTATTAAACAATCACTCGGATTCCACTGAACATGCTGCTTCGCCCCAGTGCGTATGATGACCCTAAATACCAATAATCCATAAACCAGTTTGTCACATGTACGTGGTATTAATCCGTAACCCCTTACCTTATCGGTCAAGGGCTTGAAAAAGTGCACATCCTTACAATCCCAAGGCTTTAACCCTTTCATGCCTAGTGTAGCCGTTTGGCTACAACATCTGTCATGTACTCCTTGTTAGCGTTTTAATGCCCAGTGTAGCCAGTATTCTTCATGAATAGGTCCAGAATATGCCACAGATTGCAGCACAGGCAAGCTAGTCTTTCTAACCTCAGTTTGGAGGGATTATTGGATTATTTAAATGAAAAAATGGTTGGGCGAAAAAATTGAAAACAAAAAAATGTTTATGGTTATTTAGGCCATTTTTAAGAGAAAAAGTCACAGGAGATATTCTTTTTATTTTATTTTGACACTTTGGGTATGAAAGGGTTAAAAAAAGATTATTTTTCTTTTATTAAATAACATATACAGCAAAAGCCATCTTGTTTAGTTCTTCTTATTCGTCCAAGATGGGAGGATTTTGTTAAGGGTTTGGGCGGGAATCTGTGGACAGAGATTTGTATACAGCCTTCGGGTTAGCTAGGTCTTTTATTATTATTAACCATAAGTACATTCAATGTACTGATGCCCTCCTAACATGAACTCATTCCTATGACATTAAGTATTCTTAGGTGGTTGAACTAACTCATCCTTGGTAGTTAGGTCTTATTGTAGCACTCGTGTGCCTGGGAATCCGAGCCGCCTGGTCGACCTTAGTTTCTTGGAAGGCGCTCCTCTGATGGTGGTCATGCAGATTAGCCAGTTAGAGGAGGAACAATAGAATAGCAACTTTTCTTAAGAAATAAATTTATCATCTAAAGTTCCAACAACAATATTTTAAAGACTCTTCGCAATTTTAAAAGTCTTGTAAACGTTTGGAATAGTGCCAAAGATCTATAGATTTGTTCGCAGTAAAACAATAGCCTCAGGGATCTATTTATAGGATGACCACATCTCGCGATCTAAAATAAGATATTTATTTCTCGTCCTAAATAAGATCCCCCTCGGACTGGGACCATCCAAAGAGGACAACTCAATACTACAATCGATACCATTCTACTAATCTCGATTCTATTATCCAATCAGGTCCTAATGCTTTCTCACGCAGCCTATCCCTATGTAGGCATGAGATCTTTCATTCCAATTAGTCTCATTTCAAGGGATATCACTATAATTTACGAACTAATGTACGATTTTTGTAAGAAGTACCGAAGTTAATCTATATAACCATAAATAACAAATATATTAGGTTTATAATCTATACATCATATTAAGAAAAAATATTTATCACTAGACCCATGTATTGGGTTCATAACAAGGTAGGGTCTTTTCTGTTTCAAGCCAACGGTTTAGCAAGGAGGTAATTTGGCTGGGGTCATAAGTTATCCTCCCAGGTTTTTCCTCATAACAGAGACTTGATTAGTCCCAAATTCGATCCATAGCCGGTAACAATTACTTGATAAATAATCTTATTTTTTATATTCATTAAACTGAATTGCCATTAATTGTTCTACACACAATCTTGACAGTACCTATTTATTTTATGTTATATAAACGTCTGATAAAAGTTGAATGTTCTTATAATAAAGGAGGGACTGGTCTGGTGGTTTTTATTCATTCCTTGGACATCCTCTCAGGTGAAGGTCGCCTGGCTATTATTCTCCTCAACCTTTTGTTCTCTCACATCTAGGGAAGGGTATTGTTCATTCCTAGTATATATGTATAAAAATCTTGAAAAATCATAAATATTTCTTAGTTAGGAATTAGTTGTCTTCCCTAAAAAGTGGATACCCTTAATAAGGGGGAACCTGCAGCAACGTCTCAGTAAAATAGGATTCCGTTCACTGAATTTCCTCTAAATTCATCTTACATGAGACGCAGATTCATTCTTAATTGGTACATAGTTTTATTTTGTAACTGTTTTATAGTTTAGATTTAATTATAATTCCGTTTTTATGTAAGCTATTTACATAAAGTTTTAAAACGAAGAGGTTTACTATAAAACCTCTCGAGGACCTTAGGAGCCTTATCAGTAAAATTAAATTATAAATTCAAAAGTTGCTAGCTGGTAAGAAGATGGTGGGCACGACTGGACCTATACCACTCCTAGCTCCAGACGAGACGACCCCTGGAGGAGATAACTAGGTCAAAGCCATCCTCAACATTCTTCCAGGATGGTTGGCTATTCCTTTTATCTCCAGCCATCCTCCTTTATTTGTCTTCTCCAGGATGGTATCCTTATCTTCCTTCGCTGTTCCGCTTTTCCTGCTGTCCTAGATAGCGTTCAGCTTAGTGGCTCCTTACTATCTCAAGGCTCTCATACATCAGTTCCCTTACTTATTTTCTTCTTTGACTACTTATTTTAGTTATAAACTTTAGTCCTTCCATTCGTTTCTCTTCCTTTTGACTTTTCGCTCCGTATGCATTTTATATGGGTAATGAAATTTTACTTGGTATTAAGTATTAAAACAAACATCTGAATCCTTCTGATATCAATCGATAATTAACTACTCGATATTTCATTATTCGAACATCATAATCAATGAAAAATAAATTCACAGAAATAGTCTATTTCATAAAAACCGTTCTAAAGAGTAAAAATTAATAGAGACATATCTTAATACTAGAACGGACGAACATAATATAGGATCAAAAGCAGATAACTCCAAAATTTCGAAAATTGACTTCTTTGCATTTTTTCCGAGTTTAAACAAGCTGTTTTCCGCTTTCGACGAATGTATGTGAGCATGATTCGAATGTATCTGAGCATAATTCGAATGTATTTGAACATATTACACACCATTTCTTTCGGTTGAAATAGATGGTTTGATCGAATTGGTTAGCAAATTGCTGACTTATTCACAGTCATTAAGGATATTAAATGCACGTTCACACGTTAGTAAAACCTAGACAATTTAAACACACGCGCATACGCAAATGTGTAATGAGTTTGTGTAAACCTCTCTTAGCGACCTAATCTACTGTTGGGGCTATTAGAAGTTTTTCGTCAGTAAATTTCAATTTGTATTATTTTGATTTCTAAAACAAACCATAGAAAATAAATAGAAGAATAATAGAAAACATAGAAGAAAAAAAACTATAAAAATGTGTAATTTATGTATAAACACACATTAATCTGTAAAACATTAGGTTTCTTGACGCTTCTAACAAGAATCGGATCGGGCCCATTTTACACATCAAGTCAACTATTTTACACGTTTGATTTGCCAAGGTAAGCATTGCTGTGAACGCGCCTGAACAAGAACACACCACGGAATAAATTTTTATCTTTTATTGGAATAGGATGATTAATATTTTGAATAGTACTTTGTTTTCGATTATAAATGTTTTTGTAATAAGAAACTTTGGCATTCTACACTATAGCAGGGACGGCCATCCTGATTTTACAGCTAGATTTCAAATATATTTACAATATCAGGCGTTTAGAATCAATAGCGTATTATTTTTCACTTGTTTAGTCAAAGAATGAATGCTTTATGCTCCCGAAACTTCATGTTCAGAAGCGAACTGAGACCATGACAAAAAGGCGGCAAAGTGTCGTGTTAGGCTACACCTACATTGGATCCGGCGCGATTCGATGAGACGTCGCTAGGAAACCAAATGACTGAAATATATCGAGAGCGCCTACATTGGATCCGGCCTTAATCAATCCATATTTATCCGACCAATCCCAGGGATTTAGTCGCTCGTGGAAACGAAATAGTTTATTTATACGAAAGTGCCTACATTGGATCAGTCACGATGTTGTACGATCAAGTGTGATTTTAACAAATCGAAATCATTAGTTTTCAATTCGATAAGCCAGCCGTTAGCATGTGTGCCAACTTAACCTTTATTGTCTAAAATGTTTATTAAAAAATATACATTGTAATTTGATAATTAACTACTATATAAATATCCGTCATAAATCAAAATTAAATATTGTCAATTCTCATTAAAATATTTTATTACTAAACTTCATGATCCATTAAATATAGTAGCGAAGGTTATTTTTCCGTTAAATAAAATTATATCTATCAGAAATGTCCATAAAAAATATACCTACATACAATTTTAATTCGTCAAAGAAAATTGGAAACATTAACTTTTGATAAAATTATCATCTTAATGTTAAATTTATTTGTTAAACATTTAGCAAGGGCTTTTCTGATTTTTTATACTCCTTTGCAAAGATGAACAACAAAATAAACAAAGATTACTCATAGAATTAGTTCAAAAGGAGCCTCCATTGCGGGATCTATGAAATAATAATAACAAACAATAATTTATATATTTTTTTTTTATTGAAAAACAACTAAATTATTAATTTATAGTGAAACAGCAAGACAAAAATATTCTAATATAGCTCATTTTCATAACATTTGGTTCTTTAAATTTATAAAAGATTATTTTTAATATAATTATATTTTACAATAATTAATATAGAAAACAAGAAATAAAAGAATAAAATTAATACCATTATATTCAAAAGGCTAGTTTCATTATAGGTTTGAATAGAATAGATTTACACCAGATTAGTGTAGGCTGTGTGAAATAAAATATGTATTTAACTGATCAAGTTTATCAAATACATTACACCCTCATAATTATCAGAATAATTTTAGCTTTATTGAATGTATATTACAAATTCATTTTGATATTACATGAGTAGATCATTATCTCATCATCTATAAGCTCAATAAACAGTGATTTTTTTAATGAAAGTTCAATACCATTATAACTACATTGAGTATTCTCAAGATTCCAGTTTTAGAAAATTGTTTATTTATAAATTAGCTATGTGAGCATGGAAATAAAGAAATATTAAAAAATGTAAGTTTGATTATTTTCTGTTTGTTCTATTTCTACAATCCTTGATTGTTCTATTCAATCATGTCATACAAAAGTTACTGGTATTACTCCTATAAGTCTTTTATTATTGCCATTATTATCCAATTGATATGAATAAACATTTGTTTCGATTAATATTTTGAACCCATTTAAGTAAATATTGTAACAATCTGTCAAATACATATATTTATGCAAACTTTATCTGTATCTCTTATAGAGTTATAGTAATTGGAAAGTATAATATTATGATAATAGCAATTAATTGAGTTTTTAAATTCATAGATTATTATCTGGTATTTACTGTTATTTGTTTTATGGGCAATGAATTGCATGTTGGAAGGAGTTATTGATCTTTTTAAAAATGCTTCAGATTATTTGCATTACCAATTTATTTTATTAACCTAAAAGTCTAGTAGAAATTGAAAGCAGGTACTTATATATTATGGTATGGTACCACCACTCTAGTACTCACTGTGTAAAAACCATATAATTACCAGTTTACTTCACATGTGTTTTATAATCATGAAATTCAATGGATTCTATTAAATTCTAAAGTGGTGATACCATAACAAACAAGTACCTGAAAGTAAAATCAAGAACCTCTTGATAAAACGTTTCTTAAGAACTTATAGTTATCATATGGGATTCCCAATAGCATTCTATTTTTTCCTTATATTCATAATGTCCAATGTTCTATCGATACTCCAATTTAATATTATAAAATGAAAGTTTATTATATTTACATCACTTACACATTCACAATTAAAGGTATGTTGATTGAAGGTCAAAAATCAAGTCTCGAATAGTAAGCAATTGATACATTTATTAGCTTATCAATGTTTTCGACCAACATTGCAGGTCTTCATTAGGGCTTATTTACACAAGGTACAAACAAATAATATAATACAAAAAATATACATTAATAGCAGTAATGATACAAATAATACTTAAAAATATTTAGGTGATAATATAATATAATAATCATCTTATTATAATGATTATATTAATATTTTTACCTAAATATTTTTTAATATGATTTATATCATTTATGAATTATCATATTTTACATTTAATATTTGTATCTTGGTAATTTAAACCTGATGAAGATCTGCAGTATTGGCCAAAACATCATGCAAAGATCATCATATATTTAAATTATGTTTTGAAAAATAAAAGAGGACACTAGCATATTTTTAAGGAAGAAAATAAATCATTCATAGAAGAAAATAAATCATTTATTCAATAACATGCATCAGTATTTACTTATAAAATTAAAAGAATAAAAATTAGGATACACATTTTTAACAACAATATTAGAATTAAGTGGAAAAATAAATGAATAACACAATTAAATATTTCGAAATACAAGTTAAGAAGAATTACACACTACAAATTTTATAAATAATAATTGTCGATTAAGATACTAACATATTAATATGATAAAATAATACATAGCAATAATATATAATTTTTAATATAACAATTTTATATAATAATTGAGGTGATTGAGGAAGATCCTCTGAAGATTTAGATTGGAGTGTTTTCAAATATATATTGGCTTAAGATGCCTTGAATATCCACCATTAATTATACAGTATTTACTCCCAAATTGTAAGATCTTTTTTTTATTATTGGACATCCATTAAGAAAAGTATACACAAAGGTCTAAACCAAATTTCTTCTGATACTTGATATACACAATCCAAAAAACAATATCATCTTCGCCATATATGTTCACTTGTAGGAGTGTCTGCTAACATGAATTTGAATAAAATTGAAATTTGAACAAGGCCACTTCCTCATTGGACAACATATTTCCTTTCTGTTTCTGGAAAAAATAATGTTTTCAGATACGCATTGATTTAATAATAAATAAAAATTAATTTAAAGTATTCCATAATAAATCTATTAGGTACCTAAAAAAAGTTGAACTTTTTACATTTGTAGCATTTTTCAAAAGAAGCTAAATATTTATATTTATTATTTCTGTTCAGTCTAAACTTATTTATTTAATCTGAGGCAAATTTATTCTAAACACTGTTGTGGAATTGTTCTTCGGTGAAATACAAATTAAAATTAATACTATTTCTAGTTCCATAATGGATTTTTTCAACTGTAATTGTTTAATACGGGTGTTATTATTAGTAATCCTAATGTCCACCTGATTTTAATAGTTAATTTACTGGCTAATTGATTCATACTTGATTATATGATATGGGGTTATCTTACAAACAATTATTCTGAATGTATATCAAAGTTTAACAATAGAAATCACTTATCACTTCAACTATTTTCAATTATTCTCATAAAGAAAGGATGAGAAAGATTAATTAATGGTTCTTGTCACTCTGTGACTCCTACCAAAAATACATATTGAATAAACATATTTAATGACAATTTTTAATGAAGAAAAGTGAGTTTAGGTGAAACAAATTTTTATATGTTATACTACACACAAACATTATTATAAAAATAATTACACTTACCTTGTTCAATGTTTTCACATCAAATCCTTTGAAAAAAGTTAGGAGCCAGTAGGAGATCAATTAAAGATCCAGAATCAAGCAAAAATACAGTAGTTAAGTAATCACTAGTTGAGATTTGATATTACGGGGAGGTTTCAAGTATAACCGCTCCTATTTATGAATTTAATTGCAATCGTTAATTTAATTACAAACCAAATAGATTTAAAAATATCACTACTATTCCATTCATAAATTAACTCATTATATAAAACATGAATATCTAAAAAATATAAATTCTATTTTATGAAATTGAAAAACTACTAAACTATTTATTGATAGTCAAACAGCAAGACAAAAATATTCTAATATAGTAATATAAGCTCATTGTTATAACATTTGGTTCTTTAAATTTATAAAATTAAGATTATTTATTAATCACTTTTAATACATTTATATTTTACTATAATATATATATATAATATAAGAAATAAAATAATAAAATTAATACTATTTTATTCGGAAGGCAGTGGCTAGTTTACTATCGGATTCACAAGAATAGAATTTAACCGTAACTGATTCACTATAGGCACTCTGGGAAATTTCAGTCATTTGTTTGCTCACCCCAGCATCGTATGTGATAGAATAAGATCACGTCGCGCCGAATAGGATCCAATGTAGGTGTACCCTTAGACGAAATAGCTCGAATGAACTAGGGAAAAATATGGAAAAGTAAATTTTTGAAATTTCGGAATTTTCCGCTTTTGATTCTGAACACTTCAAATCATTAATATATTGGTCAGTTTTGAAGCAATGTACTTTCTCTATTTATATTTTCTTATTATAGCTTTGTCGTGAGATGTGCTATTCCTGGTCTAGATTTATATGATCATTTAAATTTCTGTTTTGATGTTTCTTCGACTTTCTAGTTAATTATCATTTGAGTAATTAAATCTTGAGTGGTTTAGTACATAGTAGTGAAGGTAATGTTTCTAAGCCAACGATTGTGCAAGAAGTGATTTGATTGAGGTCTCTGAAGTGGCTCAAGATACATCCGTTGCTTTTGCACACTAAAGAATTATCTCCCGCAGCCGGATTTGTATACGGAACCTTCAGCTAAGCAACTCAGCCTTAATTTTAATTGTAATTATAATGATGATAAGTAGTCAATTACGTTTTCGTATTCTGTGGTTCGTAATACAGGCATGAAAAAGCTCCTTATGTTCTGTGTTCTTTGATGCGTTATCCTAAAATCCATAAATCAATGTACATCAGTTGAAATAATCCCTTTTATTTCTGTAATTTCGTGCTCCTCTTTCGGTCTCCTGACCCAACAGCTAGGCAGGCTGCCACAGTTTGCTCTTCGCTTTAGCTACTTTATATTCGAGTCAGGTAGCCCCGGATGTATAAACATGGAGGGATGACCCATTGTTGTGTTGAGCCTGCCCAGTCACCAGAGCTACGGGGAGCAGTCAACATCCCGGGATCTTATGGCCAGTAAGTGAGCTTTTAACTGTCTACTATTGTTTAGGAATATATCTCTTGTATTTCTTATTCTATTCTTTTGGAGAAAAAAATTCCAGGTCATATGCTGACCTCGTGGGTAAGCTAGGTTATTTTTTGGACTCCTGGTTTATGTTTGGTGCTGTTTGGCCCTCTCCAACGAACCAATATTTACCTTTATTTTCCGTGGAGAAGGATTTCCGCTTAGCCTTGATGGACAAATCAGGTAGTTTACAAAGATTTTTTCTTATCAACTAATTCTGCAAGAATCTAGCTCTAATGATACAGCAGCTCTTTATAAAAAAAAAAATGAAGAGCTACATCATCAGTCGATAGTTAGATTTAGTATCTGTTGATGCTGAAACAGACATTTACCCAATAATTTCGGTTTAGATACTTGGTACTGTTTTAGTTCTGATTATAGTATCCATTAGAATTTTAATCTGATAGGCTTGATAGGTAATGCATGTTTAATAATTAGTAAGTGGTTAATTTAAAAAGACTTTATTAATTTGTCAACAGTCCATCGACCATGGACCTGTAGATCCTCTTGGTCAATTGGGGGTACAACCTGGCGAAGATCTCCGCCCAATCACTTCTTCCCATTAGATATGGCTTAGGCTACACCTACATTGAATCCGGTGTAGTCTATAATTAAGATTATTTATTAATTATTTTATAAATTTAAAGAACCAAATGTTATAACTCTCGATATATTTCAGTCATTTGGTTTGCTAGCGACGTCTCATCGTATCACACCGGATCCAATGTAGGTGTAGCCTTAGAAGTACTACAGTCTTTGCCATGTACTGAACTCAGTACCCTTCATGGATAGTGAATGTATTGGTAGTCTTTTTTTTTTTAATTTTAGTATCTGTATATTAAAAGTAATATATTTTTATTACCAATTAGAGCAGTTGTGACTTTAATAAAGTATACAGACAAAGATGAATCTATCTATATATCTAAATGAATCGTTTGTATACACACACAAGTGTCCACACGATCAATTTACAATTCTATACACGTTGGTAATACTAATCCTATTGGATTGGCTTCATTAATATTGTATTTTGAATTGAGAATTTCAAAAGAAGGTCTTTCGAATCTCAAATAATACATTTCGAACCGATCTGTCTATTTCAATGTTCAAAATTCAGACTTGAAGATCACAAACCACATTGAACCAATCGATACGCGGAGAGATATTCTATCTCTCGTTCAACGAATCAAATCTACTTCACTGTTTTGCGTAAATGTAGGTTTCTATGTACCGGGGTATCTAAAAAGTACCTACTGTAGTGCAATTAAATAAATATAATAGGTCTACAATTTGTAAAATGAGAGTCGGTTCGTCGACTGTTCAATTTTTTTCTTACTAATGTTTTTAATTTACTAGTTTTTTATCCATAAAATTGTTCATATGTAAACTTTATATTAAAATTCATGGTTATTTTTAAGGCTCATTCGGTTACACACCGAAGATTATTTTCTTTCTTTTTTTTTTCAATTCTATTATTAGACTATGTGTTATAATATTACCTATTGTACTATGATGGAAGAGAGAAGATAACAATAGTGGCTTCCCATACTTTACGACCTAAGACATAAAATTTGTAGGCTTTATCAGGATGGGACTTAGGTTTTACAGACTTTTCGTGAGTCAGCTGAGCACTTAAAAAACAAGTACGTGACTTGTCAGGACTTAGCTCTCTCACTGTTTTGCTATGTTTATTAGTCGCCAATCATTTACGCTTTTCTTCAATTCTTTTCATAAACTATTATGTGACTATTAGTCTTTAATTGGAATTATCGTAAAATATTTGATACCTTTTTGGTTAATAAATACTTATTTTAATATTTATAGGCAATACTGCTGTATATATGCTTTCTTTAGTTGTTTTTGTTTTTAAACTTTACAAAAAAATACTAATTAAAATACTAAGACTGCTCAAACCTGTCTTGCTAATTAGAAGAATTTATTATCTTTATGACTAGGCACACATAATTAGACATTTAAATTTTATACTTTTTTGTCAGAATATATAAAACCCTATTTTAGTTACTCTTCCATGAAGAATTATTATCCAAAGTACTTTATTGAGATGTAAACACAGTAATTTAAAAAATAAAATAAATAAAACCAAAAATATATTGCAGTTCCTCGTGAGTATTCCTGATTAGATATTTCTTTTTAAGCCTTTCTATGTTAAATTGTAAAAAAAATATTGTTTTTTCTTTTGAAATTGTTCGCTAGTAGTACATATGCATGTTCTTCGAGTCTTTAAATCTGTCGGACACTTGTTAAATCAAAAGATAACTTATATTTTTCTTTAGTTATTTTTATGTATCATCTCAAAAAATGAATTTTATATTTAAAAATTGAAATACCCCTGCTTATTATAAATATATTTTAGACATTCATATAATTAATATATTGGTGACTATAAGGTAGTGTTGAGCAATCCCCCACAATTCTCTGCACACCAATGAAGGTGAGAATACCGTTAGTCACCAAGCTCCTCTCTTGGAATAGAAAGATCTTCACTTCAGCTTTCAGAGTATTTTTTTAAATGTATTTATTTTTCTCCTAATAAATAAAATTTTCTATTACAAATTCAATAAATGTAGTTCGGTGTATACTATATCCTACGATATTGTAAAGTTATTTTGTAATTGTAATATGTGAATTAAATTTATATTATATGAGTTATCCGTTAATTTTTTTCGGGATTATATGAGGTATACCATACGAAAAAATGCTAGTCCACCATTTCATAATAGTTTCGTTTTTATTTGATTATGAATATGTATTTCATTTTTTTTCTAAGCTTTTAATTATGTTTATAATTTTTTTTTAAATTCTTGAGGCTCAGTGAATGTTTATAATCAGTAAATATTAAAGAACCCGAAAAGTTAGTTCGGAATAACTTCACGTTTTCAAGAAATAGTCATGACCGAAAGAGACTCGAAGAGTGAATAATTCTAAAAATTATTATTTATTAAACTGTTTGTATAGATATCAAATATAAATAACAAATTTTAAAAAAACATCGTAAATGTCCAAGGAATATTTAAGGGCATTGCGAATTTGAAATTATTTTGTGACTCACATGAATAATTTATTTATTAGCAGATTAATTTATTTATTGCCGAATGGACAATAAAAATTTATGACCGTCCCCTTTTTTCTATACTCAGCAGATTATTTCAGTAACGTACATGAAACAACTGTTATTCCAGGAAAGGTGTTAATATGAACATCACCTAATCGCCAGGTGTTGTTATACCCAACGGTCCATGGCTCGCTTGGGGTATTTTAACATCCGGGGTTATCCTATAGTACTTCCCAGGTGTTGTAGTATTGGGCGAAGAGGCTTTAAATTGTTTTCTTCCCTTATTTATTGATTGGTGTTATGTATTTAGAAAGGTAATAAACACCGTTAAATTTGAATCTGGTTCGTAAAATATCCGTGCTTGGGTTTGTGGATGATTTGGTTCTATTGGGAAAGGGGCGGAAACTATAAAAATAAATACAGATACTTTTATGAATGAAAGCAATGAAATAGGACTTGAAGAAATCTCGGATAAGATTAAGTATGAGGTTAGTAACGGAAAAGGAGAGCTTATGATGGCAATATTGTTGTAAAAGGGAATCAATTTGAACATATCAAGAGTTTTAAGAAAGGTCTACGGTAAATGTTGGAAAAACCGAAATTCGAGGGGAAATAAAGATGAAAGTATTTATAAAAAGGAAGTGTATAATTCATTTAAAAGGAATAATTTATTTTGTAGAATATTTGAACCGAAAAAGGATGAGTCCACCGGAGTTTTCGGAAGATTACATAAAATAAGGTATGCACCCGATGAATACAATTGTAGTGATAGCATCACGAAAGGCTTGTAAAGTTGTATAGTTTAGTAAGGAAATAATTTCTTAAAATATAACTAGCGTTGAGTCGATTGATTAACGTCTAAGAGGTAGACTGAGGCATAGGTGGGAGGATTGCGTATAGTGTTATCTTACAATCCGTTAAAGATATCGTTATTTGGAAATCCGTGGACGGAAGTTTGTGAGCTGCGATCGGTGGTGTCATCTAGCATTCTGGTTCGCTAAGCTTATTATTATCAATAGTAATAATAATAATAGACCCATTTATTGCATCTTCAATGGGTCTAAATAAAGAAGAATGACGTCTAAGCAAAATCTAAATAGTTAATTGTCGCCATGTTGATTTCCTTATTTAGTAGCGATTCCAGGCATCGACATTGACTCCAGTACCTTTTGACTGGATGCGACTTTGCATGTTGATCAGAAAGCAGACGTCAGAGATCTGTAACCCTCGCGCTTTGTCGCTCTACGACGTTCGCATATGTAAGAACTTCGAAGCTGAAGTTACAAGATATAATTTTGTAATGGCTTTGTTAAGGTCAGTTAGGATTATTTTATGTATGACCGTTTAATATTATTGAAAAACATATATTTTACTCTGACAACTGTAATTATTCTTAAATCCAAACGATTTAAATTTTTGTGCTTATGTGTTTGGAAATATTCATCTCTTTTATATAAAAAATAAGTCGTAATGAATTTATATATAAGAATGCCAGTGCCTAATGGTGTTGTATATTACGTGAATAGCGGGATTTTTATATTACAAAGCCCCAATCTAGAAAGGGAATATTGTACTCAGATAAATTTATAAGTTAGAACCAAATTTTGGGCAGGAAATCACCTAATCAGCATGCCATAAAAAAACGAACAAAAAAGTACCTCAAAAAGCACTCAAATGTATGACTTAAAAATTATATAAATGCATATTTAGTTTTAAACTATTTATTAAAAAATTTACAAATTTGTGTAGTAAAGACTTTGAAATTGACTTTGGCTGAAGGAGGACTCGTTTTGAGAAAGGAAGAGAAATATACAATTTAACAATTATACAATATTGAGATTTCGAGTGATTTTAATAATACTACAATTGGGGATTACCCCAAATACATTTGATACAGGGATTACCATTTTTTGAAGGCGAAACGTTGTCTGGTTAGTGTTTTTTTCCCAGTATTTTAGAGGTTTAAGATTTTTTTTTCCAATTGCAGTCTTATTTTCCTATTATTTTTTGTGTATTTGTTCACGTCTTTTTATCAAACATGAAATAAAAAATTTTCAAAATACTTAATTTATTTTGAAAGGAAGCACTTGCAATCAATTAGCCCTGACCGTTAAGAAAAGTGAACTGAGATGGGCTTGTTAAGTAGTTTAACTTATTACAAGCGCGTTTTTAAAAATTGGTAAATATCCATGGAATATGTAGGAGGATTGCGAATTTTTAATTACTTTGTGAATTTAAAGAATTATTTATTTATTTGCAGATTGTATTGTCGAATGGAATCGGATATAGATATTTTTGTCGATGCTTAATACACAGACAAAAATATGACCGTCTCCCCTTCTATACTCGGAGATTATTTCAATAACGTGCCTGAAACAATTGTTGTTGGTTAGTATTTTAGTGATTTGAGGTTTTTTTTGTTTTTTCAATTTTAGTATTATAATTATTTTATTTATATTTTTGTGCTTTTGTTCATGTTTTGTATGATTCATGAATTTAAAAACTTAATTTATTTTGAAAGCAAGCATCTTCAATCAATAATACTTGACATGCAAAACGATAAGAAAGTTGGACTCCCTATATATTTTTATTTTATTTTTTTCCAAATTTTATAATCTACTTGTTATAACTATGATGTTAAAGTTCTATTCTTGTATTACAATTTTGTGGAGTATTATAACTTTGGCAGATACCTATCGTAAATTTTTGTTACCGGTCGCTTAGGGCAGTATAAACGGTAGCTTGGGAGTATTGGAATTACCGGTCCCCCGAGGAAGCAATCTCAAGGCATTATAGGGAAGGTAGCTCGGAGGGATATGAACCTTCTGGGCTGGAGAGAGTTCGAGGTCATCGAAATAGGTTGCTTATTTCCAACTCTGATAGAAAATAATTTTCGATTGAAATCCATTACTCACAAAATTACTATTATTTATTCCGCATTTCTTCTTTACCTCGACTACTTTCGGAACATTTTTTAAACATCAATTTAAAGAAGATATTCGGTATCTCGTGGAGAAAAAATATGACTCATTTTGCAGAAAGGTTAACCTATTTCTTTTAAACGTTGGCTCACCAATAAAAATTCTCCCTATATAAGAGGATTTTCTTGACCTCTACCCGGACCATTTTGTTCCTTCTATTTCTTTTAATTACGTTGAAGAAAAATTTAAAAAGAAAGAAAAAAACGAAGCTTCTGGAATACTAAATGACCTTTTTCAGTTTTTAATTTATAACTTCTTTTAAGTGCTTCCCAGCGAAAATTATTCTACTTCAAGAATAAAATAACATTCGATTTTACCTTGGAAAGGTCCAAATTAGAAAGAAACTAGTAAGCTCCATCACTAGTGCCCCACTCCTATCATTCCTGAAATATCCAGCAAAACCACCATACTCACCCCTCTCATAAAATGCAGTAAAAGATATTCCGCCTATCCTATTTATCCTAATAATTATCTATTTTAAATAAATAAATAAGCCAAGGGGTGGGGGGAAAAACCTTGGATAGGTATCTCACATTACAAATTTTATTCTGAAATATGATCGAATTGGAGGTTATTGATCTCTGTGTCCCGAGTTCGAGACCGATTGTGATAGATGAATTATTTATTCCATCGACAGCATTGAATCGACTACGTGGGACCGGGTTGCCCACCTGGTACTCATCCACTTTCTATAAAGTGCCCTTAATAGTTAGGGAAATCTGGCGATTCGTCTTCATATCACCTGAATCCCCTTCTAGCACAACCATTGGATTAGAAACAGTGTAGTACCTACCTTGTACTGAACCCAATATTCTTCCTTTCAAATTTGGCACCGCATACAGTTCCGGCAAGCCATGTATTTGACGGGAGTTTTCCCGATGCCTACAAGTAAGAAGACCATAAGAAACAAATGGACTGAGCAGCGAAAGCTGGCTCACAATCTGAAAATAAAGAAGTCGTGAGGAAGAAAATAATGAAGAGTAGTTGCTAGTAGGTGTCCTTAGTAGCCCCACCGATTCAACAGCAACTATAAACATGGAACTATTTAATTAATTAATTAAATTATTATTCAAAACCTTCTATCAGAATAAATATTTTCAAAAGTATTTTTGTTAGCCATTTTCAAGTAATACCTCAACCGCTTGATTGCACTAATGGCAGACCGCAGCTAGCATCTGGCTGGGACAAATGATGTCGACAGTTGGTCTCATAGCACAACCTTGGCAATAATACACATATTGACAATAACATATGAAAATGCTTTTAATATTTTCACATTAGAAGAAAATATGAAATTGTTTTATGGATTTCAAGAGTTGTACCCTACCGTAAAATTCTTTTTTTTTTTTACCTTTAAAATATAACTTGAGAGCGGTGTGGAAGCTGTCGACTCTTTTGTGTTGGAAAAATGCAGCCTATTTAAAGTGGATAAAGTTAATTGGGCATTGAGGGTGTCTAGGCCAAACCACCTCCTTTCACAACCGTTGGCTTGGAAACAGTACAATATTTATCATCTACATACCCAAGACTCTTCATGTGTTGTACTGGTATAGATTATTTTTTTATGTATGATTAGCTTAGTCTTCTTTGACGTAGGTTATATTAGATGGATATGCCATTAAGATACACGAGGAACCTAATAACTGTGTATGGTCAGGTATATAACCGCTGTCTACTTTTACACTTGAATAGTGTCTTTGGTAGAGCCTGACACTCTACTCATGCCCAATTCTTAGTGTAATTAGTCTCCGGGTCTTTTGTCCGTATGTTCAAAGTATTGCATCAATATTTCTGCATTTAATTTCCCTCCATATAATAAAAAAAAAAACTAAAAGAAAGCGGTTCGCATTTTCCCAAAGACATCCTTAAGACGCTGTTGAATTCTGCGAGTGTGATTGCCGTGTCTTTCGCTTGGCCTAGTAGGCGGTGATGCCACAGAAGAAAGGATTATTGTGGCTCTCCTTCAGCCCATCCAATAAATTCGGCTTCCCTTACCTGCCCTTTGAAGGTTGGTACTCGTTGTACTTCAGATAGTCAACTAATGGGCCCTTGGCCTAGTAAATCACCTTTATAATTTAGGTATAAAACCCAGGAGGTTATAGCATTGCTTCTTAGTAACCAGTATTGTAAGTTTCCTTAACATCCTCCCCCCCCACCCTCTCAAATATATATATATATATATAAATATATATACATACTGTCTCTAAAATATTGTAATATTTGACAGAGTTAGATATTATAGATAGATAGGAGATAGAATAAAGATAAAAATAAGTAGTCAGGGTGATAGTTTTTAATCGATACTACATGGTAGATAAGCAATCCAGTTTGTAGAAGATCTTTGTATGAGTCAGTGAATCTCATTATATTCAACAATAAATTCATTTATGTTAATCAGGCCTTTTTTGGTTAATTAGACAATTCATCGTTGGACGGTATTCAGATAACTTCATATAAAACAGGAGATGAGATCCCAATGATCGAGGTCGTTAAGATCTCTTAGCTACTTCGTAACTGCTGGAGCTTCGTTTCGAAACCGGCCTGGGCGGGTTAAGATTATGTTTTTGGCGGACCCACGGTATGAATTTCGACCTTAACTGGTTTCAAAAAGTTGGTATCCGGTAGTAGAAACCCTATGTTACATCATAAGAATGGTTTGTATTTACAGTGGCTACTTAAAACAGTGATAGATGTGCTTATACAGGTTTGACTTGTCAACTGGAATTGGTCTATACTTTCTTTCTCTTTTTCCTTTGAAGCTTCTTGTGTAGCTTTTTCTACGATGAGTCGCTTGTTGAACTTCTCGGTGAAGTGACCAACAGTAGTCCCCCATCATGTTGGTGTTCCAGCGGCCCTGGTAGCGTTTTTCCATCACTTCAACGTCCTGGTGAAAACGCTTACCTTGTTCCTCACTAACATCTCCCAAATTGTCTGGAAAGTAATCAAAGTGGCTGTTCAAAAAGTGAACTTTCAGGCCCATCAAACATCCTAACTTTTTAAACTTCTGTAACATGTTAGCTACAATAGAAACATACTGTGGGTCTTTTTCATTTCCCAAGAACTTTGTAACGGCTTGCTTGAATGATACCCATTTTTCTTTCGTTAATCCAAGATCCCTAACCAAGTCGTTAAGCTCGATTTTAGTAAACAGTTTAGGCTCTACACTTTTTGTAAAGATTGGAAGTCTTCATCATCTTGTTCATCTAACTCCGATTTTACATCAGAAAATACTTCCGTTGGAATAGAATTTAAATCATCAGGTGGTTCAGGGACCAGTAAATCTACACCGTGCCCTATTGGTCGGATGGCGGACGGAAGGTTAGGGTAGCTTATTATCTTCTTGTTTTTTGAGTTATGACCAGTAATATCGACACTGCAAAAGTAGCAATCATCGAAATGATTGGTTGGCTCCCTCCTTATCATAGGAGCTTAAATAAAGGGGTTTTTCTCCTTTTTCGACCATTTTCTTAGATCTTCGATACGTACATAACATACCTTATGCGGGGCCCAAGATTTATCCTGATCACCAAGTTAAGTTCTATAGTATGATAGATAAACCTTTTTGACAAAGTCTGTAATGGTTTTTTGGTGTTTTTTTAATCACAAACTCACCACAAACATAACAAAAACTGTCAGCAGAGTTTTTACAACCGCGATTAGACATTGTACTGAGCACATACGTGAAAGTGAGGGTAGGTTGATAGTAAACAAAACATCAGCTGTTAACAGAAAAAATAATTGACCTTTTTTGGCCAGCAAATGTGTTTCAGCAGTGCTACCAACTTCATCCACACCATTAGACCTAGTTTTTCAGTTATTTATTTTAAATATTAAAGCTGTTCACTTCTTTAAAAATCGCCTAATTTAATCAATTTAATTATAAAATGTGAAGAAATTGTGGGTGATACAGCTTTTTTAATATCATATTTGGATTCAGCATCCTAAAACTATAGGAATAAGGTATTTTGAGTACAAAAGTTTTTTCATTCTTGGCCTGTGTTATTTTGTTCATTTGCTTGTGATAACAATGCGAAAGTTGAAAAAAAACCTAGATTTGAGTGGATAAAATTGAGATTTATTTAATATTAGGCATTTAGACTTGATTTCGTCTTAATGACGTCAGGTACTACCTGTAAGGAAGTGCTCACAAAGACAAAGGAGAGACGCTATATTAGGCGAGAGTGCTTTTCGTCAACTACATCAGTAATTAATTCCATTACTTGTGAGAGCAAGAAATGGATAGCAAAGATAATATAATTAAGTAATGTATGAGATCTTAGGAAGTCATATTTTTCGGTCCGATGTAGCCTGATATATTCGGTATTTAAAATAAAATTAATTTTATTCTGAGACCAGATCCCTTAAGAATAACAGGTGTGTACAAAAATTTAATAAAGATATTTCTGGCCGAAGACCTGCATTATTAAAATAATATAATATTTACATAATAACATCAAAATAAATATAAACTAAAATGAGTAGAGAGAATAAAAAAACATAGGATACAAATTTATAATTTGTATCCTATAATAAATATAATAAATAAAAGTACCTAATAATTTAAAAATTAATAACAATATGAGTGAAGAATATTTACAGTAATTCATCAACCAAATCTGAGAAATATGAACTATTAATTATTGCTGATTAAGTTTAAGATTAAGATTAAGGAAAAGTTTGAATTTGAATGTTGATAAGGAATATGCATGAGATGAAAATAATAATATCTGGTGTGAGTGAGTTCCAAACAGTGGTAGAACGGGCGAGACAGGAACGCTCAAATGTTTTGGATCTATAGGAACGGGAATAAAAGTCGATATCTTGTGCCCTGGGATTGGATGGAGGATTAAAATTGTAGGAGACTATATATAAAGGATGGATGTTGCGAGTTGATGGTTTTTTATAAGAAAAAACCTACGGATGGGGGGGAAGAGCCACTTAAACTCATCATAGATTTAATAATAATAATAATAAAGTCTTTATTTATTCTGGGACAAGTCCCTTTAGAATAAATAAACAAGTAATAATATATAAGCTCCTATGTCATAGAGTATACTATAATAACTTTCAGTGCTCTATTTCATATTTTTGCTGACAAAATAATATTTATTATTATTAATATTTTCCGGATTATATGATGCATTTCAAACCATCCGTATTGGTTTAAATAATTTATATTTATATACATATATAATGTATATATATACACACACACATATATATATATATATATATATATATATATATATATATATATATATATATATATATATATATATATGTTTTGTTTCCTCGTTTAATCAATCGACATGGATGTTTTTCTGCTTTTGAACTCCGATTCAATTATATAGTTGTCTAATTATATTAATAATTAGTAGACTAAATATATTAAAGCTACCGAATGCTTTTATAAATTGAACTATTTACCTTAGGGCACTATCAAAAAGTTTATTTTTAAATTTACTTACTTCCTTGAAAAGCTGTGCGTAGTATATATATGTGTATAAGTTGTATATAGATCTGAGATCCCAGAACGGGTGTTACGGAAATGGACCAAGACTTTACTACGGTAGGGCAAAGCCACTTCGTAAAATTCAGAGACAGAGAATTCTCTCGGGATCCCCGAGACGAATTGTACAAAACAATTGATCAATCGTTTTATTTTCATCTCCAGAGACAACACCGTGCTATGAACTATCTTTCTATTATAAAATAATAATAAATTGTATAAAAAATTTACACAAGTAGCTTGGGATGGTTTAATATAGAATAACATGGAAAAGATGCTTAGGCTTTCTCGTTTTTAGAAAATTCCTCCACGATTTCTTGTTTCATCCCTTCAATCCCAACGCCTTTATATTGTTAACCTTTTTTAGGGATTAAAAAGTAATTGTTATTTGTGAACAACTATTTTATTGCTGATGTGTTTTAGTGTAAATTAAATATTACACTCCTTCAAAAGAACAATGCCATAACTCCAGTTCCATGTAAGTTAAAAAAAGGTTGGTTATTGGTAAAGCGAAAAATTCCTCTTGTAATGATGGTATCGAAGTTTATTTATTAACCATAAGACAATTTATAAAAGCAAGTTCAAACATGATACAACCCAAAATATGACTTTATTGAAAAAAAAGAAAAATTGTGGAAATGTCGTTAAAAGCCTACATTACAATTGCTATTGAAGGCTTACCTCAATAATGCTGTTTTTTTGAAGAACGAATATAACGTTAAATATGCCGAAATAATTATTTATGAAATACTTAAATATATTTTTTTTGTTGGAAGAAATTGCCTTTTAACGAATTGATTTAAACGCCAAAGATACTTGATTCCATGAACATTCGTTCTGGTTATTCATACTTTATCTTGAATAATATTAGTTGATATCAAATATATGCGCAAGAAAATGGTCCCAGCGGAGGTTAAAGTTTGGTTTTATTTTTCTATATAAATGTACTCCATATCTGTTGGTGGAAGTATTATGACTGTATAATGTATATATAAAGTTACCTAAAACTCCAACAAAATCCGAAATTTATATGTATATTAGATAGGATTAAATAAAAATGGGTCTTAAAAGATTTAAGTGGACTGTAATAGAACGCCAAGAACGCGTTTTAAGAAAGAAAGAACTGAACGAAATGGGGTTCGGTCTGCCGCTAGGCTACCACAATATAATAAATACATATAATAATTACTTGTAGTAAATAGGTATATTTATGAATGTGTATTAGACTATTGTCCTAAGGTATAGCCCTTATAAGCCCTTGAGTGATAGTAATTATATGACCTAATTGTGAGTAATTTTTTTTTTCTTTATTCCGTTAATTGGAGTTACAATGAGAAGTACTCCTTCGCCCACGTCCTCTCTTCCTCCAGAGTCCTTTCCTCGCTGAAGGCATCAAAGCCCTCCCACTTAGCAACTTGTCTTCCTCTTTTCCTTCTTTTTTTGTTTCGTCTTCTTTCTGTTCTACTTTCTTAGATTAAACCGTTAAGAACTTTTTAAAAGGAAAACTTTTGATTGCTTCCCTCACCCCCGTTTCAGACCTCTCAATTAAAAGATCATAAAGAGTGTGATAAAAATCGGTGAATTAGGCTATTATAATAATTGCTCATGGTTGTAAAAGATTAGAATTTTTCATTACGTTTTATTGTATAATTATTATGTCTTTCATTTATTAGTAAACATCAAGAATGATGAAACAAATCGAGTTAAAGCTATTTGTTGTATCATTATTAATTAATGACAAGCCTATACATTTCATTGGCTTGCAATGTGTGAACAGGTGCCGAAATATTTCACGAATAGTCAGATGAAGTTTGCCGTTTATTATTCTGTATATTTCTTGATAAATCGCTTGTTATTTGTTACGACATACTGCAACATACAATTACTAAAGAAATAATAAATATAAAGAGTACGAATGGATGATTTTTATCACGGTCCCTAAACCTTCCTGACCATATAGTGGGAATTACACTTATATTTAGTTACAAGTAAATTATCTCCTTACCCACTGTAATCTAAAATTTACAGGTAGATATTTTTCGTCTATATGGAACCGTCAAATTTATGGTAAAAAATAACTTTAAATCAGTGGCTCAAAAAGTGATCCTGAATTAACTTGATTATTATTCTAATTTGAATTAATTTCATGTCAACATATTTTAGCTCTAATTATTCCTGTGCCTAAAAAAATATATTAAAAAAAAAGTAGGTATGATTGCTTATGAAAAAGAAAATACATGAAAGATTTTAAGCATGGTTCTTAGAACTCCCTTGATATTTCGTTCGTGGATAAAAGCACAGTTTCAAGTATAAATTTCTGATTTTATCAGCTAAATCTGGATTTTAATGTGTTGTTTCATTGCCATAAAATTGTTGAGTACTGTTTTGTTTTAATGCATCTTATAATATACAATAATATTTATCGTTATTGTTAATACTTTTTATAGGAAAAGATAATTGTAGATAAAAATCTATTATCTTCTAATGAAGTAAGATGCACAACTATTTGTGGTGTTTCTAAGCCAACAGATGTACAGGGTGGTCACGCATAACCCCCAGATTTTTAAGGGTACCCACTTTATAAAGGCTAAGAGATCCCAAGGAGGGTCTGCAGATCTCATAGGACCGATCTATGGCTATTACCTATTTTAACAGAACAGCATGTAATCTGCTAGAGCCAAATTGAAACCCGGGAGGGAGCTTACTCCCTGAGGTACCTCATTCTTAAAAATTATACATTTTCTTCTTAAATTAATTTTTATATAAATTATTGTACCGGGCCTCAAATTAATGCTTTGTCAGCGGTATTAATATCTGTACTACCGAGGTAAAGGACACCATGTCATATTTTTGTATTTGTTCAAGGTATACAATATTCCATAACTTTGAACTATTAAAATTTGTTTCTTCGTTACTTTTAGCTTGAAGAAAATTGTCCACATTGTTATTGGTATTGACGAGTAATTGGAAGTATTGATCGTGTTATTTATTTGTGATAATATATCTAAAATGTACCTTATTTGTGAAAATGTACATTATCTCTAAAGGAAATAGGAAATGAATTGCATCAAGGATTCCTTTAAAAATATCATTAACAAAAGATTAACCATGATTTTTTTTCTCTTTATGTCATACACCTAAAAGTTATTGCATTTAAAGCCGATAATCGTGGAATAAAAGTAGCTAAAAGGCTCCACTAATGGTGTAATGGTTTGGTCAGGGTAAGTAGAGCACCGCTCACATAAAACTTTATCTACGACCAGATTAGAAGATCAATATTGGCTTAGCGATAGGCCGGGCCCCACGCGGGCAGGCCACGATTGCCTGATAAAGCCGTTTCCATGGCGACCTTATCATCACGCGTCTTCGGTATTATCACCTTGATTAACATCGAGTTCAAAAATCTAAATCGATGTAATATTTTTTTTTTTAAAACTCCTTACGTTCAGTGATCATTCATTTTATTCATGGAAAAAATAGAGGATTAGTAGACCAGAAGATAAATAAAATCAAAGATTTCATCTTGTATATTTATGATTTCATTCCAGGCCGAATTATGCCTCACACGTTTATGGCGAAGTGTACATTAACTCGATATTAACTTACATTGACTATTCAGTGTTGGGAGAGGAGTGGCTCAGTGGTAGAGTACTGAGTTACCATGCCGGAAATCCTGGTTCAATTCCCGCTGCAGGCCATGATTTTTATTTAGTCTGTTTGCAGCGGGAGATGGATCATATAGGATCTAGGACCCTCCTGGGGCCCACCCAGCCTCAATAAATTTTTATAAAAATAGGGTACCCAAAATAAGGGGGGAAAATCTGGCGGTCGAGCGTGACCTAGGACAAGTCACCTCCTTGCAGAACCGTTGTCCATGAAACAGTACAGTCTCTACCATGTACTGAACCCCAGACCCTTCATGGGTTGTAGTGGTACAGGTTTTTTTTTTTTTTGACTATTCAGTCAGCCAATTAACCACTTTTCATAATTATTAATTAATTAGACAAATTTTCCTCATTACTTTTTTCGCGGTATTTTTAATATATTTTAATAACACCAATAAGCCATGGTAAAGTATGGTATTATACTTATACCAGGCTTCTTTTTTTTCTTGTCAATAGTTTTAATAGTTCATGAAGGATCGTAGGATACTTATTTTATTTAAAAATAAAATAAAAAAATATCTTCTGCATTATTCTATATTTTTTTTTAATTTCGCCCAAAATTTCCAAGCTTTGTGTTGTATAAGAGATTCTTACTATAATATAATAATATAGAATAATTTACCAAGGTGCTTCCTATTTCCATTCTATTTAGAAATAAATATTAAGAATGTTATTCCTAGCAAAGGTTAAAAGTTATCAATTTATTAAAAAAAATAGTGTATAGATGAAAATTATAGGGAAAAAAGGAATACCTATTTTATATAACCTTAGTTATGCAAGCATTCAGTTCTTATTTAAGTTAAATTTTCTGAAATGTTAATGAAATTAGTTGTAGGCACTGATTTAGAACTAGGTGGACGTATTCATGATTCAGTGAAGTTTTCGAATTCTAATGTTTGCCGTTTTTATGAAGAAGTAGGTCAACTCAATAAATTGAATTTTGCTAGAATGTTTTTTTTTATTCCACTTTTTATCGTTTCATACTGTGCATGTCTATTCACCAATCCAATCAATACGCGGAAATACTTATTTTTCTTGTTAGAGTCCGGCTGTAGGTTGTATTTTATTTGCTATTCACTAAACGGTGGAACGGGTTCGGACTTGGGAGAAGTATGCGTATTTAGTATCTTTTTAATAAGGTTTTTAATATCGGAAATAACAATTTCTTTCATGTTTTAAACGATATTTATCAACTTGTTAAATAATATAAAATGAAAAATTATAAACTCATAGCATTATTTAGTGCTAGCTTTGGGTATGCAGGTGTATCGGCAGGATGCAGTTGGCATCGATGCGAACTGCTGAGTTCACGTAGCAACGCGGTAATGGCTTTGTCCTGAATTCCTTTGAAGCACAATCGATGCCCTAAATTGTTGCTTATTTTAGTATATTGCAATAATTATTGTATAATAACTTGCAATGGTGCGGATAGTGAAGGTATTAATTACATAATTATGGAATGGAATTTTGTACAGTAGACAATCATTTATTTGCTGCAGGCGGTCTTAAATTCTGCCTTCTTCCTGAAGATCAGTAACTCAGCACCCTTACTCCACATCATGCAATTCATTATTATTGATTCAGTTCTCTTTAATCATAAATATTAAACTTATTATTAGATGAATTTAGGTGTAAAAACGGGACCAGAGTGGCTCAGTGGTAGAGCACTGAGACAGGACCTTAATAGCAAGGAAAATCTATCGGTACATTCTTATATCAGCCGAATCCCCTTCTTGCATAACCGTTGGCTTAGAAAAAATATTAAAGAGAGGTGTGACTCAGTTGTAGAGCACTAAGTTGCCACGCCAAAGGTCCTGGGTTAATCTGGTAAGCAGCTGCAGATGGATTCTAGGGGATTTAGAATCCTGTATAAATTGGGATCCAAAATAGGGGGGAAATCCCTCCACAACCGTTGACCAAGAAACAGTAAAGTCTCCACTGCATTTTTGAACCCAAGACGTTCAGTTCAGTTCATGGGTTGTAGTGACATAGGTTTTTTAAGGTATAAAATCTGGATCAAATTGGATGACTTATTTTTTAGTACAATTTCGTTTCGTTTGATCTCAGCATTATCTTAAACTAACTCTCTCTTTAATTATCCTAATCATAACGATTCAAATATTAATAAGGCTGGTGACGTCGAATGTAACATTACGTGTGTGTGTACGCATTTATATATATATATATATATATATATATATATATATATATATATATATATATATATATATATATATATATATATATATATATATACTAGCGTATATAGCGCGTTGCTGTGGCTTTAATAATAGTTTTCAAATTTTTAATTTTACATTTTATTCATCATATATCTAACTGTAGTATATTATAAACAAGAAATGTACAAAATTCTTAACTGATAAAATATAAACATTAGTTTAATAAATGAGGAATATAATGGTTGATTCTTAATTGGCATATCAAAAATACAGCCGGTTAAAAAAAAAAATTTTTGCAATACAAAATATCGCGGACATTAATCGAAATAAAACATAACCTTTATTATAAATTGGACATTGTTACATATATGTGCCAAATTTCATTAAAATCGGTCCAGTAGTTTCGGAGATTACCCCGAACAAACATCGTGGGAGATTTTTATATACGTTATATAGATAAGATTCCAGTTATTTGTTATATGATAGGGACTGAATTCAAAATTTATAATACCTAAAGATGTATAATAATAATAATAATAATGGCCGACCCATATCTTTTAGGGGTATGAAAAATAGTTTACGTCCGATTCTCAGACCTACTGAATATACACACCAAATTTCATAAGATACGGTCAAGTCGTTTCGGAGGAGTTTTGTTACAAACACAATTTTATATATTAGATAAGGCTGAGATTCCGGTTAATGATTATGTGATTGGAACCTAACTCAGATCTGTTAGACGTAAAGAGCTGCATGTGGACTCAAATTGTAGCAAATTTCATCTTCTTTAATATATGTTATTTATGTTTTTCCCTAAAACGCACCGATTAGGAGATATAGGTCAAAAACTGAAATTAATTCCGAAAACTTCAAAGTTTTATGGCCTCAAAAAGTATTCCCGTCCGTTTTTTCTGTTGCTAACTTGGGTTTACACTACTCAGACATGCCCTTACAACATATCAAAAATGCAGGATCATTATGCCACGCTGCTACGATCGACGCATAATCAATAATAATGGCCGACCCATATCTTTTAGGGATATGAAAAATAGATTCTCAGACCTACTGAATATACACACAAAATTTCATAAGAATCGGTCGATTCGTTTCGGACGAGTTTTATTACAAACACTGTGACACGACAATTTTATATATATATGTGAGTTATAGGTGGTAACATCTGGTATTTACTTATATATTTTTTTTTACTTTTCGTTCTTGGGGTTCATCTATTCTTTTAATTTCCTTTTAGTGACGTTCCTAGACTATATTGGTCTCTAATACATACATTATATTGTAAAAATGAACTTTTAGTGAATTATATTGAATAACACTTCAGTCGAAATATAAAATATAAAATAGACTGTATGTCAAGAATGAAAAGATTGTTTATAAGAGTAAGTAAAAGTAGATAGCGATATATATAATAATAGAGAGAGAGAGAGAGAGAGAGAGAGAGAGAGAGAGAGAGAGAGAGAGAGAGAGAGTGAGAGAGAGAGAGAGAGAGAGAGAGAGAGAGAGAAAGAGAGAGATAGAGAGAGAGAGAGAGAGGGTTATGAGTAAGGTCCAGAGCTATTTCTACTGTCAATATTAAATTCTCTGGAGGAGCACCCACGCATAGTAATGTTTATAGTTATTGCTCCCAGAGGCTGCTATTGTCTTTTGTTTTTTGTATAGTTATTTGTTATTAAAGGAAAATAATTTAATAAAATACCGTTGTAAAATCGATTTTAGTTACAATTGTATATGTTTTAATTATGCTGAATTTTCACCTCTGTGAAGTTGTACTCCATTATCAGTAATAGATTTTCTATTAAGAATAATACAGGTTAGCAACGCAGTAGATAAATACATATGGATTACCCGTTGTATAGTTCTTTATAAACAATATTTGCCTTTTATTATGGTTTTAGTATAATTATTATTTTTTTAATTTATTATTACGATTAATTATATTTGGGAATAGAGCCTACGGTACTATTTTTATTCAGGTTCTAATATAGTAATTAATTAAAACGTTTTTCACGCTCTACTTACACCAAGGGTATTAAACCTTTCTTCTATGCTTTCCTGTTGATTACCCGACCAATAAAGTTTTCTAATTGGCATTACAATGATATATATTTATTGTTGTTAATATTAGTTGTGAATAATTGACTAATTGGTTTTACAGAGGTTATTTCATATCTAATTTCGTCCAAGGGAAAAATCCTAGCGTAGATGGGATGATTGTTAAGATTAAAGTTGATTTTACGAATTTGGAATAAAGTAATTATCTATGGATAGAAGTTCGTAAACAGGGATTGTTGGTAGATCTAGAGAACCTTTGGGATCGCTAACACTAGCTTAGCGCATGGTCCATTCCATGGTTAATTTGAAATATTAAAACAGTTTCTGACGATGCTGGCTGTCCATGCCAGCATAACCGTTTTCTGCACTTCTTGAAGTGTCCCTTGAACTTATTCAAGTAACTTCTTAGATTTAATAGTTTCTTGAGGAATCAAAGCATTACTAGATACTATAATCGGCAGCACCTTTACTTCCGCCAGTTGGTATAGATCCTCACCCAGCTCTTTGTGCTTCCGAATTTTTTTCACTCAACGTTCACGCATTTACGAGCTGGAAACAGAGGTGGTGGAAAGGCCAAAGATGTCTAGTTATTAATTTTTGTTTTTTCAAACATTCAGAAATTTTCTAACGATCATAAAAAAAAGTGCTTAAAACCTGAAGCGGAAGTCCCAGACACTCAGTGCCTTCCTCTGTGGATTTAGGGACCAATCCACTTGTAGAAATTATAATAGGTGTTACCACCACGTTTCCCACACGGTACAGTTATTTTAGCTCAGCGGCTAGTTCCTGATACTTGCGAAGTTTCTCTCTGTCTGGTCTATTATGACGCTTAGTATGGTCTGTTATAATAGATTCATTCCAATGCCATTGATTCATTTCATTTTTTTAAGCTGAAAATTATACAAAACTTCATTGGCGGTTCTTGAACATAGGGATTGGTTAGTTCAGCCTTAAATTTCCTCTTAAATCTATAAACTTTAAACACTTTTAAAGCTGCAGGGTGGTCCACATGGTCCTAAATATAAATATATTTTAAAAGGTACCTTCTGAATCTTCCGGGTGTTGATTGTATTATCTCTAAACGTAAATGTTTGAAGAGCTTTTCATATTCAACATTTATTTTTGTTAGAGCGGCCCCAACCCGCTATCGAGGAGAAATGGGATGGGGGTGTTTTCTCTTCCGGTCTGCTTTGTTTGCTTTGCTTTGGAGGTTTAAAAAAAAACAGAAACAAAAAAAAAAATATGAAAGTCTGTGGCATTCCGCTTCTCAGGCCGGTTTAATTCCTCTTTATTAGATTCGTCTGAAGTTTATCCAACTACCGTTTTATGATGCCGTCCTGCCCAATTATATCGTAACATTACAATGTTCTTTCCTTAAAGTGTTAATAAGATCTAAAATGTTTCTGGAAAATAATAATGAGGTAGTAAGGTTTCTGTTTAAATAATGAAATTTAAAGGTTAGGCTGACATTTTATGTACTATCACTAAGAACATATATCCTCCCCTCACCTTTCCTTATAGTTGGTGGGAAACCCTGCGGTTGAGCATGTTCTAGGACAAATCACCTCCCAGGACATCCATTGCCCCAGAAATAATACAGTCTTTACCACGTGCTGAACCCAGGACCCTTCATGGGCTGTAGTGGTACAGATTTCAATTATATCATAATATTAGTGTTTGAATTAAAGCCTTTAACGTTATGACTTTACTAAGTTGTTAACAATTATACTTTTTATTTATCGTTGTACATAACTATAGATTTATTTCAGATTACATATTTTACCCATTTTTGTATCGTACTCTTCTATGTAATGTCCATATTTTTTAACTACTTACACCCATCATTCTGCCGGCATTCGGATTTGATTTCGGCAACACTCCTTCATTTGTAAGAAAAATTATTCTTCACATCCAATTTTTACGTCTTCCTATCTATGGAAAATATGGCCATCCTTTTATATAATGAGCCATTCATCTAAAAAAACAATTACCTGATGATTCAGTTTTTTGGCTATAAGGAGGACAAAACGGTTGTTGTTTCGCAAAATGGTTTGATTCCTGTTGACTACCGCAGAGTACTTGGCACTTAAGTTATGTTAAACTTAAAATGCGTATACTCTGTTGTTTATATTTGGTTAGTATTAAATGCTATTTAATTATTATAATATTTATTTCTTTATAGAAGATTTCGTTTTGTTGAATTTTCTCCCACGGACTCACTATCTGTATTATATATATATTTTTTAAATGCACTTATGTTTCATGTTAATGATATTGATTCACATCCTTGCAACTGTATATATGAATAACAAATTTGGGGGATACACAAACAGCTGAAGTATGCAAATGCAATAAATATCAGCATAATTGTAATCGAAGGTGTTATTTGAATTTGTATCAGGCCTATTAAAATTCTAAATGACTACGAAACATTTCAAATAACGTTTATTGAATTTATGCCTTGGTCAGAATTAAACCGTGACGCTTACACTATTCCAACTTTACGGGGAAATTGTTGATGAAATGATTCTAAAGGATTTTTACAGAACATTTGATGTACAGTTACCGTTAAACATCTTGTTTCACTGAATTTCTTGCTTTCTATCATTTGTAACCTTAGTTTTTAGGAGGTTTTCCAAAGAACATTAAAAGTATAATATGTGCCAAATGGTATTTGTATTATTTCTCAAATATATATTTTTATTATTATTATTATTATATATAATAGTTGTGCAATATATATTAATAATAACTTAAAACATGAATAACTAGTTAAACTTTTCATTTCCCTAAAAATGATTCTATGTGCCGTAGTTAAATGTCTTGTTTAGTGAAATGATTGATAGTGAAAATGATCTAATTATTATACAACTTAACGATGATAATAATGCTTAACATCAATATTAAGTTAATTAAAGCATGTGTAAATACACACACTAGGTATTAATAAAATAAGTGTATAATAAATATTACTGTAAATAAATTATTGATATTTGGTTTTAAGCTAGTGCAGCCTGTCATATGTTTTGATTAATAAATAAACTTCCTGAAAACGTATATAATTATTTTTTGGAGTACCAATAGATGTGAAAATCAGACTACTGTTAATAATTTCAATTTAAAAATTATGAAATTTTTAATAATCCAGACTATAATTGATTTAGTTTTATAGGATCGGTGAAGAGAATGGATTTGTCTGACTTGGATACGACCCCTGGTAGCTCAGTGGTTAGAGCACTAGAGATGCAGACGACCCGGATTCGAATCCCGGCCAGGACAAATCTTTTCTCTTCATAATAAAAATATTTAAATATAATTGATTTAGAAATTGAAAAAAGAATACACAGTTAATACAGAGGTTTGAAATTTTCACTTCTGTCGTTAGTCCTTCTGACTGCCTATTCATTATTTAAAAAAAATAATTTTATTAATGTGAATTAAAAATAAACCTTAAATCATCCGGCCGGCATAGGAATGATGTTGACCATGAGCCGAAGTCAGCTTATAGTATCCTGTTTCATAAAATATCTTGTGTTTCATCATTTCTTTTCCAAATTGTCTCTTGTCTCTTTTGCATTTTCAGTGTAAATATCTCAATTGAGAAATCCTTAAACTATTAATCCGAATAGAGAATAAATCTAAAAGGTAGAGCCCGACCTAGGAGTGAGATCGGCCATGAGCGGACAATGCTAGAAGCGGAAATGGCGTGGGTTATTACGGCAGAATGACCTCAACATCTAGATAGTCTAGATAGCACACGTTAATTGATACAATGACTTATGTCGTTGGGTTGACCTGGGCACATGTGCTGTAGTATGGAAGCTTTGTTTACAAGTTTCCATTTTCCTCATTCCGAGATTATTTGTCATGTCAATTTGTAGTGATATGGTCGCTTGTTGCAGAATCCCTATATTAATTTTTTTTTAAACCACCTAGACCACAGGATTGATTTTCATGAGATTTCTCACCAAAATGATATATATAAAAAAGTAACATTTGAGAATTCACTTGGCGAAAATTGTTTTATATATATATTTTAGAATATATAATCTCTTCTGTCTTTCTAATTTCCAATAAAAAAAAATAAAAATAAATCTAACAGTTTGAGTCCATATTTGAAACATCTTTTTTTGCTTATTCTTTCATCGTTACTTTATACTGCTATTCGGGCGATACTTCAGTAGGAGTCCTAAATTTTGCCTTTCCAGGTGTAATTAGGATAGGGACCTATAACGAGTAGATGCCACCGTATGAGTTTAGGACTCCTGTAAAAATAAGGATTTTTTACTCTCTTTAAAAAATATTAAAGACAGCTGCCAGGGTGCGAACTCACGTTCTTGGCTATAGTAGTTTGTTATGCTAACCGCTAGACCACAGGTGATACTGAATATCTTTTATGATACACTTTTATTAAAATTTATAATTATACAATAAATATAAATTTACAAAATATATTTAACATACCTTTTTTTGTTACAGGTAGGTCTATCTTTCACTTCAATGACGAAACAAATTCAGGTACAGTGTGTCATTATTTTCAGGAAATAATTTTATCGAACACCAAATTGATTTTTAGATACCGTTATTGTAATATGATGTATTGATGATAATAGTTTGGATGTTAATAGGTAATAGGTAAAACATATAAATTAATAGGTAAAACATATTGACTTAAAATTCAAATTCAAACGACGTCCTACAATTTTTAAAATGTTTCTTTAATTTTTTTGTTGTTGTTTGGTTCCTTTAATTATCTAATGTTATTCTCTTTTTCTTTTTTCATGATTTGTTTTCTATAATGCTCACATGTTTCTGTTATGTTATACTCATTCCATTTGGATTTTTCTTGTAATTAATTATGTTGTTGATGATTTTGTGTTGTTCGTCGACAACGTGGTCAGAATTGTGTTCCAATCCTCTGACTTCTTAAATACCACGTAGATCTTTCAAACGACTGTTATCCTCAAAACAACTAACCATTTATCGAGAGATTTCTTGTGCCACTGTATCAGTTAACTTTTTATGTTGTCTTTTTTTTTTTTAAATTATTTTATTGATTTGTACAACTGTAATATATACATCTATTACAAGGGCTATATGACTAACTAGATACATGAAAGGACATGTAGAGGCACTACCCACTGGCAGCACTCTAATAACATTTCTATAATAAGGTCCCGAGGCCATCTTCTCTTCAGACGCCTAGGAGGATTGTCCGGGATGGAATTGGATGCAAGGATGGAAACTAGTGGGTTTGGATGGGGCTGGAGTTTATTATGGAATGATAGGTATCTGGAATGGTCTAAATCGGTAACATATGGAACGTTAAGGTCTTTATGGATGGTTTTATTTGTGACAAAATAAGGAGCGTTTAGGATTTTGCGAAGGATTTTGGATTGCAAGGGTTGAATACGAGAGGAATTCGATGGTTTGGTGAAGCCCCATAGTTTTTATGTTGTCTAAATGTGCTGAAAGTAACTTGTTGCTTGTCAATTTATTTTGAAGGTAATTTCGTCAACATTTATACATACCTATTCGAAGTTCAGTATTTTAGCAACAAAGTTTTCTAATTTTTATTTTCCTAGATAATCTTATCTTTTGATAGTTATTTATGTTATGGAACAGATTAACAAATTTTAGTTTATTTTATTTTTATTAACATCAGCATTTTTTTTTATAACCCATTTGTTCGACGATGAATACTTAAATTAATTTTGTTTATCTATTTACCCGAATATATATATATATATATATATATATATATATATATATCTGATACATTATCGTTCCTACAACTCTCCGTAGTCGTGCTCTTCTACGTTCTAGTCGTATCCATTCTAATATTTTTGGCGTCACCCGTTGCATTACTCTTTGCAAGTCCAAACCATGTGGATTGCCTCTTATAAATTTTTCAGTTATTTACCAATGTTCTCATATAATTGTTTAAATAGTTGTACTTATTTTGTACTATAAATTATTTTTTAATCTAAATTATATAAACTGATAAGTATTTAATTACGATGTATGTAACAATCGATTTTTTGTATGAGTTCGTTAGAGCCATTTTGTCATGTAATGATCGACCGATCAGCTCAGTACACCTATTTCCTTTAAAGTTTGCCCAATTTCCTCTCCAATTTTCTTATCAATAGTGCATTTACCTGTGATAGTTTGGTGAATCCGGTCTACTTATCTAGTTGTGCCATAGTTACCCAGGCAAGTTAAGTTTATGTATACATATATATACTCATACGCACATATGTTACATTCCTTTAAATAGACTTTCCTTCGGTTACGAATAAATTAATATTTCTATATTTTCTTTTATAATGGCATTCAGTTGAATACGAGTAGTGATACGAAATTTATTTACATTAATTTATTTAATAACCTGATGTGTTTATGGACCTCGGCTATCACATAGTTATCTGCTCACTTGCTCAGCCGTTCCTGACTAATAACCTCTTGCTATCAGGACACTATGTTAGGAGATAATATTGTGTTACACAAGAAATGATATCAATTGTGAGCTGGCGTTCAACAGATATTCTTACATCAACCGTTATATCGCTGTTTTTCTTTATTTATAGTACCAGTTGTGAAAGGAATTAAAAATATTGTGATGCCTAATCATAAATCGTTTTTCTTTGAAAGTGTCTAACTGCAGTTCTTTTTTTTTTTAATTTTATTGATTCACCTTAAACCACTAGCCTTGACCACTAATATTTTTTCTTAATTTACACTTTTTATTTATGAATGTTTATGATTCCTCCTTATATGCGACTGATATGAAAGGATCTGACTCCACGGTACTGTTTCGATTCTTGCCAGTTTATTTTTAGCAAGGGCGATGCAACATTATTTTGTCTTCATTTCCTATTTACACATTTTAGATTGTCTATGTTACTCTCTGATCCTAGCAGATCTACTTATCTAGAAATCGATTCGCCATGGTCATATATAGTGTACAGAAAATAATATGTAAATCGACTCGTATGTAAATTAATTTTCCATTTATTTTAATGAACGTTAATGATCTTATAAATGCATAGAATAAAAACTGAGAAAAACAGAAGTATTTTGATTCTTTCCGATAGTCTGCCTTATATCGATAATGAAACGTCATCGGGTAACTCTTCGTTTGTATAATTTATGCATTCATAAGTAGCAAAATATTCTCATAACGTAAGCGGAACTCCGCATACCTCAAGACACTGCGAGCGGTAAAGTCTTCGTGAGTGAAATCGTTATGTCGAGGTATGCAACCATAAGCAAATTAATAATTAAACTGATTAACTACAAAGCACTACAGCCCTATTTAAGGGCTTGGCCTTCCCCTCTATGGTTGGAGGTAGGGTAGATCAATAGAACCACTTATAAAACGGATAACTAACTATCTATTGCCATCTTACCTTCATCCCACACAACTCTTCTTATGTTCCTTTACTCCTGAATTTCTTAATCTGCCCCTGCCTTATGGATTAGAACGAAAGTTCAGAGGCGAAGAGGCCCTCCAGGTTGGGAGTTTGGCTATAAGCAGACACACTGATTCATAGCTTTAATTTTTAAGAAATATAGCATTAATTATTGAAAAAATAGCTTTTATAGCTTTAATTTTGCGTTTTCATTGTGTTTATAGCTAAATAGAATAACGTCAAGGGAAGTGAGTCGGCTAGAGGGGAAAAACCATTAAATTAGCAAAACCACTTGAAACATGTTTATTGTATTATTGATTGTAACTCAACATGGCACATCTTTCTACAGTTGAGTGTGCCAGGTTCGTTCTACGATCTGTCAATACAAGATTATTGCGACTAAAAAATCTTTCTGCGACAACACTATTCATAGGGGCCCACACAGTCATCAGGCTGGCCTCTGCAAATTCTCTGTGAACAATTTTTACAGCTAAGAGTAGCTGAATTATGTCTACTGTGACTCCATCCCTCACTTGCTCTACAAGCTGTCTTTGAAAATAGCTGTTACCTACTTTGAAAAGAATAGCGTCTGATCGCTGGAAATTCTGACCTACAATCGCAGGATTGAACATTTTACCTGCGTGCTCAAGAAATAGATTAGTGCTGTTGTCTTGACGGTTCAGCATATGAGATGCCAGTTTCTCAGAACTCTTCTGACAACTCTCTCTTATTTGGGTTAAGACAACCTGGTTCTTTACCTCCTGCACAGCCTTTAAGGTTTTGAGAGCATTCTTGTATACAGCTAGATATTCGACTGCATGAAACCACGTGTTCCATCTAGTTATGGCTAAAAAGTTTTGCTTTCATTTCAGGATAATTCTCTTTTAAGAAATATATGTACGCACTTTTCATCTTTCGAGGATTAATGAAGGCCATTTTAGTTTTAGTTACAAATAAAAATATTTTTACTAACAGAAATATTCGAAAAAAACAAATATTTCGCGTTTTAACGTATTTATCGCTAAAAACATCATTTATCACTTTAATTCGCGAAAATATCATTAATGCTATGAATCAGTGTCTCCTAGCTATTAGCCAACCACCCAGTCTCAATAAAATTATTCCTAATAAGTCACTTTGTATTTTGTCTCGGTTGTTTAAAAAGTTAGTCGTTGATATAGTAAACACTTAAATATTTTGTTACAATATGTTCAATAATAACCATAATAATAATTTTTAGTGATATGTAGCTTCACAATTCAGCTCATTTTTATTCCTTATTTAGTCTTAATAAGTTTAAGTTTATTTATTTAAGTAAGTTAGGTTAATTTTGAACGACTTTGAATAATGTTTATTTTATTTTTATAAAATAATTTACATCTATTTATTTTTAAATATTTTTATTTTTAAGTGAAAAGATTTGTCTTGCCCAGGTTCGAATCCCGGCCAACACAAATCTTTTCTCTTAAAAATAAAAATAATCACCATCTAAAGACTATAAAATAAATAAATTAAAAAAATATAACTATTTATGTTTGTTTCATTTTATCAGATTTTATTTTCGTTGCTGTTGTGTGTTACCGTCGTGTCCTATCTTTTAATATAGTTGAGGTTATCAGTGAACACTTTATCTTGTGTGTCCTTTTCCTAGTGGAGCTATCCTTATCCCTTATTGAGTTCGTAATACGATCTCTAGTTAAAAACAGTGAAAACAATAGGCTTTTAGTGAATCTTATTAAATAACTTACTACACTAAATATAATATTGACACATGTATAATTGCATGTAAATATTACGTGACCAAATTACTATATAACTGTCACTTATTTTAATTAATTCAGATAGATAGTAATATTTCACAATAAAAACATTTCGTTTATACATAATTATTATATATCTTAATTAATTGAAATATATTATGATTAACGATATAATAAGTAGCTTATATCGTATTTACATATAATAAATTAAATATTAAAGACAATTAACAATTTAAGACTTAGTAATAGTAAAACTCACCCTTTCTCGTTACTAAATGAACACCGGAAGTGGCTAATACTATTTGAAAAACTTCAGGCTTACCCACGCTCACCTAATCACACCTAATCAGCTATTAGGTTATTATCTTGTCCTACTTGTGATCCCGTGGAGGAAACAGTGGAACATTCGTTCTTCTGTTGTCCAGGTTTTTCTCAAGAAAAGGAAGAGCTTGAAAATATTAAGTCTTGACATAAAATTCGGAAAGAAGTCATCGCCGGAAAATATTGTCACTTTGATGATGGCTAGGCAGGAGCATTGGAGTGCTGCAGCAGACTATGCAGCGCAAATCGGAAGAAGGCTCAGAATACAGGAGCGAGAAAGGAGAGGCCAAGCTCTGGCTAATCCGACATAAGTTGTCCAAAGAAGAAATAGGCACATAGCCCTTCTGCCACCCCACGAAGTAATGCTTGACGGCTGTTCCGTGGGATGGTAAAAGGAGAATTGGGAGGTGGTTTTTTAGTGAGTAGGAATCTCACACTGTTGTGTTATTACACTTCGTCTTATGAAAGATTTTTCCCCCACCCAGGAAAAAAAAAAAAAAAAAAAAAAAAAAAAAAAAAAAAAAAACACCTAATCAGCTACGAGAAGTGCAACGAGAGCTTAATAATAGCCGATATCTTCGAAGGCTGTACCTTTTACAAAAGAGCGATGGATAAAATAGGACTACCTGCCAATGTATCCATGATATTAGGAAATGAAGCAAAGTACATTAATAAGGTCATCGCCTTTCTGTCAAAGAAGGATTAATTAAGGATATCTAAAACAGTTATCTCCTAGTTCTTTTCTTTTCTTTTTCTTTTTATATACAATTTTTGGGTCTTTTTTAGATTAAGGCTGCCAGTTACTTTTTGTAACTGATTATTTTAAAAGTAATTCATCTTTAAAAAAAAAAAAAATAATTAAATCCCAATGACAACTACAAACTCTATTAAGAAGGTTATTTATGTGTATAATGGATACAGAGATAAATTTTATTAATTTATTTTTGTTTTGTAATGAAGAAGAAAATGTCTTACATTTTTTTCAAGATAAAGGTGTTTCCTAAATTTAAAATGTGTGATAATGTACACAATATGAAATTGAAGTATAAAAAAAAAAGAGTGGATGTAAATAGTTGGGGGTGCAGTCAAGTAAAACACAGCAAAATAAGTTAATCTTATTTTATTTTGTATGTGCCGACGTTTCGACCTACTGTGTAGGTCATCATCAGGGCCAATAGGAGTGGCTGCTCGGGCAGAAGGTAACTGACCGGTCAGTTATTTTTTTATTTTCAGATTTCAATGGATGCATTTATTATTAACATCCAATATTACATTTTCATTAGTTTATTAAATTATCGTAACTGTTACGTTTTATATGTTTTGTTGTGTTATGTTAACGTGTAAGTAATAAAAGATATTTTAGTAATATTGGATGCCGTAATATGTATGTATGTCCGGAATTATTCTTAAGGAAAAGAAGGACAAATAGCCGCACTTACTTTGACAAATATAAAATTTTTATATGAGATAATAATGACGAAATACTTTTTTGGATTCATAGATGCCCGTCTCTCTTGATTGGAGACGTGCTTGCGTGAAGATCGATTTTCACGGGCCTTTCGATGATATTATTATATTTCACGCTTGGGCCTCGGACTCGATGGGAACATGATCGAAAAGAATATGGTTCCCGGGTGTTCAGGACTAGAATAAAATATCTTTTTTTTTCTTATTCTAACGGTAAATGATACTGAGCAGTTATCTAGTAAGAGCTTACATTTGGTAATTCATAATATTCCTGTAAAAATCGTTTTCTCGGGTTTTATTTTATATATCGCTGCCTTAGTATTACAAGGTTGTATGTTACAAAATTGAAGAATTAGAGATTTTGATATAAAATATGTTGAAAACTATACATAGATCTTCAAAACGTCAAAAAATACTAAAGTGTATGTCGTGAAGATTTTAAATCGGAGTCACATAGTCCTCTGTGTCCACATGGAACCTTGTTATTCTAAAAAATGTACGACTTTGGATGGGTTTATGTTATAGCATGCACCTATGTAATCCGTTAAATTTCCGAATGTTTGTCCTCAGTACGACCAAAATGAGCAATCTACTACAAAAAGAAATTTAAAAAAAACCAAACAGTTTTAATCCTTTTTGAATAATAATCGAGTTTAGGTATGCAAATTATTCTACTCAGGATCACTAGGAATACACCTGAAACCCATATACGAGATATCTATTAATTATCTGTTATCAATTTGTTGTTTTCTTTTTTAGAATTACCAAACTTATCTTAGTTTTCCCTGTTAATCTCTCGTATCTGATTCAATTCCTGAGAATAAATTTACTGCACCCGACAATTCCAAAAAAATAATAAAGCATTTGCTTTATTTCTCTTGCATTTCCAGAGGAACCCAGAGGGAGAGTAACCCTACCCTACAAGGAGTTTGGCTCCCCTCGCTATGGAATCTTAAACAATCGATATTTGCAGTCCCCTTCTGTCTGCTTGTTTATTCATCATCTATTTTAAGGCACCTTATTCCGTACTTTAAGGAAGAACAACGCTACAAGTTTATCGAAAATTAAATTCTTAGCATGAAGAAAAATTGGCGTTTTTACTAAAAATTGTAAAAATAGTAGACATGTAGTAAGTCTCGTAAACAATTGGAGGTACAATTTTCTAACTTTGTATGATCAAATATATAATTATAATGCATAATTAACTAACAATAAATACAATTTTTTGAACAATAGGAAAAGTAATTATATATATTTTTTTGTTGTTGAGATAATTAAAGTGCAGTTGAAGTAAATTTGTTATATTGCTATTACATAAAAGAAACAAGATTAACAAGGGGGGAATAAGATAAGTTTGGTAATAATGAAATAACAAATGGAATACAGATAAATAATGAAAGTGAATATATATATATATATATATATATATATATATATATATATATATATATATTAGTGTTATATATAATGTAGTAACATAATACATATATGTTTACATAAAAATTGAAATACTGTAATAAATAAATATACTAAAAGAATACTGGTAGCTCCGTAGTATAATTTAAATTATATTATTTATTTTATTGTTTTTAAAAAACATATTATTTCCGATCTAGCCTTATTTTCTGCTTATTAATCTTTTTCTTGTACGATATAATTTCATCATCAGCTAACTTACAATGATAAATTCAAACCTACTGTGCTGTGGCTATTGCTTATTCATTTATTATTTATTTTTAATCACTTTGAAAATAAATGGTGTATGGAGAAGAAGAAAAAATGAGGAGCTGATGGAGCTATATGGGGGCCGGACATGGTGGCGTTGATAAAGAAAGCCAGACTGAGATGAATAGGAAATGTGGAACAGGATAGCGAGAAGAATGCTCAATGAGATACCGTACGATAAACGAAGGGACGCCTTCGGATCAGATGGCTAGATGATGTCGAAGAGGACCTGAAACTGCTGGGTGTATGAAACTGGAGGAGAATAGCACAGGATCGTGGAGATTGGTCGGCTGTGGTGTTGGAGGCCCGGGTTCTTGCAGGACCGTAGAGCCCAAAATAATAATAATATAGTCACTTTATGCTACTATGGTTAATCGGACGATGCTACAGTGGAAGTCATAAATTTTGCTAGTCTAGTTATAATTAGGATAATGATCTTTAACGAGTACCTGACACCACACATGTTCAAGACCTCCATTTCACATTCCATCCGAAGGACGTTATAACCAATTTTTTACTTTATTAAAAAATCCTAGGGCCAAATGCCGGGCTGCGAACCCTCTACCTTTGGCATAAAAGATTTTAAATATATGGAGTAAACAGCCAGCGCGGCTATTTATTCTACATACAGATCAGGTTCGGCCATTAAACATCAAGATATTTTTGTACTTTGATACCAAAATTACTTACTTTTACTTTTTACTTTTGCAGTTTTTTTCCCTCAAAGGCTTGCCTGGTTAAGTCAGAGCGTCCCTCCACTTTTCTCTATTCCACCAGTCATCCTCCTCAAGTCCCCTGCCGGCCATCTCAATTAAGATTCTATATTAAGACATAAGACTCTGTCCATATTCTCACCTATCAGAGGAATCACATTTCCCTTCCCTTGTGTCCTGAGCGCCTTCGGTACTCTCCATGATTCGCGTATCTTATTGTAGCCCTGGGTAATATTAATCCTCCTGCAGCAGGCTTCCCATGCTTGGTTCTTGCTTTATGCGACTGTACGCTTTACCTGTGTGTTAATACTTCGGTATTCTCTCCATTTTTATTGGCTTCCGCTAGATAACCATTTATTGAAGACCCCTTTTTTCTTGCCTACCCTTTCTTCTATTTCAATGTTCCACCATTGTTTTGGAGGGTTAGCTTCTATCTCCTCTAAGGCTTCACTAGTTGCTTCATGGATACATTTCTTAATGTGCTCATACAGTTCTACAGCATTACTCTCCAAATTATCGCTCATTTTGGCTTCCAGGCGGCGTTTGTAGAGATTGCTTATGCTTTCATCATTGAGCAGGTGAAGCTTATACTTGCGCACATCTAAGTGTGTGGATTTGGCTTGCTTCGATGCTTTCTTTTCAAACTGCTTTGTTTTCCACAGTGCTATGCATTTGGCTCTTAACAAAAAGTGGTCACTACCACATTTCATGCCGCGCAGGACTTTTACATCGGCTACTGGTAGGAGACTATGCTGCTTGGTGATACAGTAATCCAATATGGAAGGTTTGAATCCCGGTATACTCCAAGTGAACTGATGCTCCTTTCTGTGTTGGAAGAAAGTATTTTGTATTTTAAGGTCAAATTCCTCGCAGATATCACGCAGCCCTAGGCCATTATCATTTATATCCTCCTACCCTCTCATTTTTTATCTTCATTGAAAGGTTATTTGAAACATGCACATAATTATTATTACATTTATATAAATTATCAATGAAAATTATTAAATTGAATCATCTGATGGCTGTAGATTCAGAAACAAACCCGTATAATGTGAAATGTCTACACCTTGAGTCTGAGAAGTCTATAACAAATATATTAGTGAAGGAAAAATTATTTATTTCATTTATTCAAAAGTAATTATTTTGGTTTATACTCCGGGTCGTTGAACGTTACTGTTTGAATACATGTTGGTAAGAAGGACACTGACAATTGATTGTTCCAATTCACTTTGAACCGTCAGTTAAAGGCTTGTTATTCGTGCTATTGTGGCCATCCTCTGCACTCTAGGGATTCTGGAGTGACGTTCCAACTGAAGAGTCCTAAAGCCTTCTTGTGGGTGTTTGCCAGAGCAGACAGAAATGCGTTAACATATGCTAATTTTGATGGCAATGCGTGCTGCATTTCTCCTAGAATAACTCCAAAGCCTTTTCTAGTATGCTCTTGATCGACTCTTATTTCTCTGTCAATCTAGTTGAAAGTGAGGCCAGGGTATATTCTCTATTGCAATATTTATTTTGATTTCTCAATGTTTGATTTTAAATAGATTTATATTTAATATTTACTGATATGAGGTGTTTAGGATCAAAAGCAGATAGCTCCATATTTTAAAAAGTGACTTATTTGAATAGTTCAGTCAAGGAATGCTTTATGCTTCCGAAACCTCTGATTCAGAACCCAACCAAAACCATGGGAAATAAGTGGACAGAGTTTGTCAAGACAAAATTTCTTTTAGTGAAAAAGTTTTCAAAATTAAAAAAAAAATGGAGTTTACCGTTTTTTATTCTGAACCCCTCCCACGTGTATGTATAATGTTGTATTCCTATAATTATTTTATGCCCTCTTGTCATTTTAAAATGTGAAATTAAGCAATTTTTTATTGGAATACTAACAGAGGGTAGTTTCTCTACTTGCCTTCATTTCATTCTATTATATGTCTTTCATTCCATTTGTTTGATTTGTTATTATTATACAGTTGTAAATTTCAATAAATATTTTTTTTTAAATGTAATTTTAAGTTGCTTGTTTATTTATTTTTATACGTTACTGCTCCTCACTACTTTACATTTATAGGAAGCCTTTTATTCATGGAGGAGCACAAAGTGGCCTCATTAATTTCCGTTTGAAATAATGGTTAATGTAATGATAATATTTATATATTTAAAACTATCATTAATTAATATTATCTAATAAAAATAAAGTATTTAATGAAAGCTTACCTTATAAAAATCTCACAAGTACTGAGGTTTAGTCTACCGTACCAGTCTTTGTTTGTATTTTGTTAAGAAACTTTATAACCAACCTTCTACTTTCACATTCAACAAGGTGATGAGAAGATAGGAGGCTATCGAGTCATATGGGGATTTCCCATAATCGTTAGGGTAGGAAATTTCAGGAAATGGCTACCATAAGGTTCCAGGGACCCTGGATCTGTGAGGGTTAATCAATACATTATTTTATAATCAAAGTTGCTCGAGACAGAATGTACTGAGAATGTACTTGCAAGAAGCCGTAGGGTGTAGTGGAAAGCATCCCAACTCTCCACCAAGCCTATTATAAAGTTACTCTTCCGAATATTCCTTAGACACCTTCGTCTCTAAGAACATACCAAAATGATTAAATAAATACGCAGGTACATTCTGTCCCTTAGAATTAATTATTATTAAAATTGTTAGTTCAAATTTCTAGCAATCACTATATTAAAACAGTAGTAAACACATCTATTTCTCGCCTCTTGAAGGAATGGATTTTGATGTAATTTGTATCAAGAGACAGGGAATTTCAAGAAGTTTCGATTTTCAATTGCGATATTAGAGCTTAAATAAAAGTAGTGGAAAATACAGAAATCAGAGATCTGAAGAGATTTCCTTGAGGTTGATATAAAGGGCCAAAATGGCTAAAAATGCAGCTTGGGTTGACTCACAAGTTGGCGAGGCTCCAATCAGTTTATGCAGTTTTAGCCTCAGATTTTTCTCTCGTAACGTTTCGATTCCAGATTTGGCTTCTTCACATTCTCGCAATTCTCCTCAAATCATTACTTTTCTAATTTGAGTTGACCAGGTTGAATTTAGTTTCGAATCCGGTCTATGAGGTGGTTAAAATTCATTTCGTTCTGCACCCACTAAATAAATTTCGCGACCTTCTCACATTTATCATTTTCTGTGAAAATATTAAATTCAACTAATGTGCGCAGTGATATTTGATATTAGTTAGTTTTAGTATCTTCTATGTAATATAACTTTTGATTAGAAGAATCTGCTGATAGCTGGTTTATTAATTGAAAAATTATTTTATTGGGTCGTCCGGAATATAATGTAGGATTTTTTTATTTTCTTTAAAATACCCCTGCAAACAGTTAACTGTTCATGTTTGGTGGAGTTTTGACTTTTATAAATGTAATCGCTTATTAATCCTCTTTCATATACAATGCTACTTCTGTAACACTGTGCTACTTGGAAATAATTCAATCTTTTAATTCATCTACTAAGGTGTCAATGTGTGCTTTTAGCATAATTTTATTTTGAGTTCAAACTCGGCCGGAAAGGGCGCCAAACAGCCTTGAATATAAACGGGCGAAGATTTCGAAAGGGAGACTGAAGCCTTAACGACTAAGAAAGCCGACTCTCAAGCTTTTTCACCTTTCCCGAATTGACTTGAAATGGTCATCGACGGTTGGTTTGCTGACTTCGAGCTTCCCTGCCAGTTCCCAGTCCTCGAACAGTTGATCTGGGATTATCTTCCACAAAAGCTAGGAGAACAAGGTCATCAAGGGCATAACTTCTTCCCCGACCTTCTTGGTCCTTGGTCTTCAAGGCTCCCTCTCAACATCTCTGGAACCACCGTTGACAGTGCACTCACTTATCCTGTCTACTCTACAGGACTTCGTTGATCTTTCTGGCCGTTGGTACCTCATTCCGGCCGAGTTTGTACTCGTAAAACAAAGTTTGGTGAAAATCACGCTTAGACATCTTAGTAAAACTGAATTAATTCCCACAAACATTTTGGTTTGAAAGAGAATTAGTACGTATTTAAAATTATAAAAGCCAAAAGTCCAAAAAACATTAACAGTTTACTATTTGGAAGGGTGTTTTTAAAGAAATCATAGAATCCTGCAATAATTCACGGACAACCCAATAGCATACATATTTAATTAATACATTTTTGACGATTTGTTCCTCCTTAAAAACCATCCATAACCCCAAGTGGAAAGAAATTAGTTAAGTACGACAGAGTTAAACAAGAATTGTTTTTTTAAGATACCCTTCACCGGGTATGTTAGTTAGTTCGTGTCCCGCCTGGTGAGTCATTCTTCAAGAATACCATTCTGATGACAGTTGGAAGGAGCGTTCTCCTGTTTTTTTACCTACTACTCTTCCAACCTTTCTTTAAAAATAAATTCAGGAATAGCTAGGTTGTAGGGTGTACTTACAGATTAACAGAATGGATGTTGAAGATTTTTGATTTTACATACTCTCTGTAAACAACTTAGTAATGCTTTGAAAATGTACGAGTGTAGTGAACTAGGGTTCCCAAGCTGTAGGAAGGTAGTAACACAGCATAGGCCTAATACAAATCAAGGTTTTCCAGACTGAGCCAACGCACTCAATCATGGATTCACCACAATCTAAAATTTATCCAAGGTCCCAAAGTCACTCCATCATACGGGATGTAAAATATTTGCGAATGCATTTGTATAAATTGATCATTAATGCAATAAAATATTAAAGTATATTAGTAAATGTATAGAGTTACAACAGGCCGAGGTGAGGAGTGAAACAGCTGGCGTGTGGATGGGCTAGCCGCTTCATCTTTTTATTTTATTCACTCCTTTTATTTTCTGGCTGTTATTTCTTCTGAAGAAATCAGTTTAATATTTTTTTCTCATTTTCCAGTTGGATTAATTTCTTCTCTCCTACCCTCCTTTGATACCCAACTTTATCATAATATTCTAATTATCAACTTGACGTTTAAGTTATAACACTAATGCTTAATTAATAAAAAAAGTATTAATGTTAATTATTAAATAATCTGATTGGAGGGAATAAAATTGATCCTGTCGGGTAACCTAAGTACTTAGGGTATATGCTAACTAGAAAAAAAAGCGAAATAAAGAAAGGGGATGGCAGGAAATTATTGTTGTGATTTGATATCGACATTAATAAGATATTGCCTATTGTTCAATATGGGCGTGAAGCTTTTGGAGAAATAGCAACATACTAAGGTACTCGAAAAGAAGGTATGGTGTAGAATATTCGGTACAAAAATCTGAATGGGAGAATATGAACGCTCAAGCAATGCGGAATTGTAGAGTATACAGCCTTTGAATGTAATTGAAGTGATTGATTGAATCGCTATGATTAAGATGGACTTAAATTTATTGAGGTTAGTAACGGATGAATTGCCAAAAAGTTTATTAGTATTGAACGCACTTGTAAAGGTCCGAGGGGCAGATCAAGGCGTAGTTAGAATGATTGCTTTAAGATGATCTTGCAGGTTTTGGTTTGGGTAATATTGTGAGGATGGAAACCTTCTAGCAGGGATTGGTGGTATCGCTATTTAACCTTCGGGTTGCCATTTATTATTTTAATATTATTAAATAATCTGATCAATTTAGTTTAGTTAGTTTTATTAGGTCAAATTCTCTATCTCCAGATTTTGTTTTATTTATTACTTATTAGTTTTCTTGCCTCATCTCTCTCTTTTTTTTTAGAATGGATCGTTAAATTATCCTTGGATTACAGTTAAGATATTATCGGGGTCTTCCTCTGAGACCAACATACTTAATTTTGAAACTGTAATTTCTTCGTTGTATTATGTTTTCGTGGATGTTAATAGAGTTTTCGATTAAGTTTAACGATTAAGTGGCCTTACTATTGCTAACTATTAGTATAGTACAGAATAACAATTATTATAGTTAAGGATGTTTTTCTACCTTTCAATACAAAAGTTAATTCTGACCATAGAAGAGAATAATTCTGAGAAAATGTGTTGCAAGATGGCGGGTTATGTTATGGAAATAAGTATACTAATTTTCTGCTTCGTTTGACGAGGCTAATGTATTGTTTGCATTGGCAATTTATCTGAAACAATTCAAGGTAACTCATTCTTTCTTTATCTGTTTCAAAAGCAAGCATACTGATGCAATGCCATTTACTCTAATGTTGTGGGTATTATTTGTACTGTTATCATTAAATATTTTCATTATGTACTGAAAATTGTAAAAAAAGAAAACTACAAAAAGCACTAGAAATAAACATATGTAAGGGTGTCACTCATGACACCTTTCTAGGACCATTATAATTCAATATAAATTACTTTTATTGTAATATGGAACACCAAACCACCACATAAAAACTTCCAAAAGTACCCTTTTGGTTCTAAATTAAAAAAAACTGTACCACCACAACTCTGTGTCTTTTTCAATACATATTAGAAAATACCAGGTTTTCAACGGAAATTTTATGTAGTGAGGTGGTTTTCACAGATCCCAGGTTTCTCTCAATTTAAGGACCTGTTGGTCCGATTTATTGCTTTTAACAGATTATATAATTTATCTGCCGCTGACGTGGTTTGAACCTTCAGCATAGATATATATTGTCCTTTTTTCTGAACTACTCCGTTGTAAAAATAAATTTAATGTTATTAAAATACTCTTTGTTACATTAAAGAGTAATACTATGTGTATAAAAATACTCTGTGTTTTAATGACTCAAGGCTACGCCTGATATATTTTTTTCTTTTACGTTACTTCTATCTGTTATATTGCTGTTTTACTCCACAAATAATTTGTTAATTTAAAAAATAATAAAACTCAGTGTCAATTCAAATATATACATATATATTATATGTGTACAATAAAAATGTACCCATATATATATAGTTCTTCTGCGAGGGTTAATTGTCTTATAGTCCCTAAAGACTGCGTAGTCGTTCCTTAAACTTCACTCACTACTTTTCTCCACTTTCACATCACGCTTCACTACATTTACCTTTCTAAAAGCTTCTTTTAATTTATTGGAAATTAAAGGAGATTATGAAGTACTTTACCGACCTACTTTAAACCCTCCTTACGGTCATTGCTTCTCCAATTTTTGATATAATTGCAAATTTATCTTATTTAAAAAAATAATCCTATGACTTATATTTATTAAATGTTTAATTATTTAATAATACTATTTTAATGTTGTTGCAGTAAATAATGTAACATTTCATCCAAAAACAACACTGATATGTACAGACAAGCTTTAAAACAATCGTTTATTCAAAGACATTTAAATAATAACTTGAACTATCGATAATTTTTTGGGAAACAACCTGTGTTTATATTTACTCAACACTAGTTCCATGTCATTTTTTAGGTTGCATCGATATTTTTATCACATAAACCTAGATTTCAATACCTTTTTTCTTAGTCTCAGAGTTTAATTTTTTTTTTTTCCTCTCTCTTAAATTGTTCATTGTATTGAATTGAAATTGTTTATTGTATTGTTCATTGAAAACACCATTATTAAATATAATTTTACATATTTATAAAATATAGGAAGAAATATTTATTGCAGGGAAGTAGACATTTGATGATGTAATGCTGTGTTGCCTTCAAAGTCAAAACAAATGATTTCTGAGGTTAAGATCGTTTGATCTGAATAATTTTTAAATAATAATATGGAATGCTACTATGAGATCATTGCAACTGAGGTACAGTGATACTACATCATTATTGATTAAACACGTATCCCTCTCTTCTCCATTGGTTGACATGTTTGATTGAAAAGCAGTTGTTTAGTAAACAAAAATCCTTTTACCTGAGATAGAATTACATTAGTTTTATTATATAATGATATATAATGATGTTAAAAAGTTAGATATCTACTTACAAGCGCTTTCGCTGTATGTGAGTGCTTACATCTTGGGTGTCAGCTGTTCTACCTGCTGGTGTCTTTTTCATGTACAGATCCTGGGAGACTTAGCTTTACCTGCTCAGTGATCATTCACAGATATATTTACATACTTATATATGAAGAAATATATATAGATCTTATATATAACAATCCAAATACTAATTATAGCCTTTATTGTCTACAGCCGTTTAATTTTATTTGAATTTAAAAATAAATTCAATAAATAATAATATAAAAATAATAAATTAAGAACATCAATATCGCTGTAAACTGTAATAGGCACATTATCTTCTTTTCATAGTCGACCTTTTTTCATATTTTTCCTGCTATCATTTAAAGAAAGAAAAAAACAAACAATCAAATTGATTTAAAAGGCTCTTTTTAATTATTTTGGTGCATTGATGACTTCATAAACTAAGGAACGTTCAAAGAGAGAAAAATAAACTCTGTATGCACCTACTCTTAGATTTGTCAATTTGTTATGAATATTTAGAATCGAAAATAAGCGAAAAATAATTCTAATCAATCATATACCGGACGTTTAATTGCTACTGCTAAATAATACTTGGGCTACGTCGACTCTGTTATCGTAAAACTAATGTTCATCGTAATCAGCGCTTCTATCAAGCTCACTGGAGCACATCATGGCTACTTGAGCATGTTATTGATTACTCAAGTTTTGTCATGTTGTCCCCGAGGAGGGCATTAATCATAAAACATTTTATCACTATCTTAAACTATTAAACGTTCTTGTCATCCATTATGCGTACCGATCTAATCTATAAAGAATACGGTTTAAAAAAAAAAAACAATCATAAGAAAAATCTTAAGAGGATGCATTGGAATACTATTATCATCTATTTTTGCTCCGGGGTTGATAATTAATATTTGATTTATTTTTTAAATACCTAAAATAAGTAATAATTTAAAGTTATAATTGTAAAAATCATTAAAAAATGGAGGATGCTCGGGTTTAAGAAGACTCGCTTTCACCTTTACCACTTAATTTTATGCTTTAACGTTTAGCATAGTATGTAATTATAAATGCAATCAATGCCGAAAAGGTTCGAATCAGAGTTTGGGTTTGCGCATGATTTATTTATATTTGATGAAGACACGGAAAATATATAAAACTAAATAAAATAAGTGAAGAAAACCATAAAGGAAGAAGGGCTCAAAGTAAGCTCAAATAACAAAAAGAGCATGTACAGTAACAAAACTGGGGCTGATATTGATATAGGAACGAATAGGTTTGAGAAATTTAACTACTTAAGATCTAAGATAATTAGAAAAAACGAAATTTAAGAAGCAGTAAAGGCGCGGTTCATGGAAAGAAATTTTCTGAAACTTAGTAATTAGAGTTCATAAATCTGTAATCCTTCTTAGTCACAGTTAGTTGTAAAACATAACCGCTAACTTTGAATAATGAACGTCATGAGGTATTTGAAAATAAGGTCCATTGAAGAGTATTGGAGGTTAAACAATGTGGAATAGCAAAGCTTTCAGAATTATTAATATAATTCAAGTGCAAAGATTAAGATGGATTTTTAAATTTTTTGAACTTGATAGTAATAGTCAGTTTGCGCTGAGCCCAATGATAAATAATAATACTATAATATAATAATATATAATAATAATAAAGACCGAAACTTAGGTGGGAGGATTGCGTTAAGGGTGATCTCAAGAATTTAGTTTTAGTTGTAGTTCTTGGAAAGAAGTTTGTAAACAGCGATTGATGATTCGCTGAACTTTTATTCCTACTATTATTAACTATATTTCGAGACTTAAGTCCTCCAAATTTTATTATTCTAAATCGGTTTTTAATCCTTAATTTATTGCTAAGTATACTTAATCTATTATTAAAATATGATTTAAACCATTGAACTGTGGGGTGAGGTGACGTAAGTTCCTCTGTATATTGAATAAATAAATGAAATACAAAACAAAAAAATTGATACTGTAATGTGGGTCCGGAAATTGTTTTTGGGGGTTGCATACCTGCCGAAGCTTGTGGTAGATTTCCGTTCTGCTTTGGCCCACAGTATTGTATCGCCCAAGGGCTCGCAATGAATTGATTTTAGTACTGAATATAATAAAGAAACACCCCCTTATTCCTCCAACAAACGAAGGTATAACTTCATTGCAATGACGATTCCTTTTCATTTTACGTTGTATATAGCTCTGAAAAACTTATTTTGATATACGCATAATTAAAGTTTATGAGATAGGTTAGAAGATTCTTGCATTTGATATTTACCTATTGTAAAACTGTAACGTATTCTCACACTAAATAGAGCGTACGGATATAGCATAAAGATATTGTGCCGCGCCCAAGGCTGAATGAGTAGGTTGGCAACCCGTTAATACTGTTTCATGTGGGTGCAGTAAACAATTTTATAGGAAAGGAAATATTTTCAAAAATTTACCATAGATTAATTTTTTTTAATATGATGTGTGGAATAGGATTTTTTCAATGAAATAATACAGTTTTTCCTGACCCATTTTTCTGTTGCAGCTAAAATTTAAGATTTTTCCATTAATATAGGTTAAAAAATTGTTATTTTCTAATTTATGCTATGTAGAAAACCCCATTTGGCCTTAAAATATATACGAAATAAAACTAATCTCTGTTTAGAATGTAGCTGCATGTTTTGAGCTGAAGGTCCCAAGTTTCGGCTGTGGCAGATAAATTATTTAATCAGTTAACAGACATGGATGCGCCCTGTGAGATCTTCACTCTCTCCTGTGGCTCACCCAGCCTCTACGAGATCAGTAGCTATAAGTGGGGAAAGACCCTGTCGATTGATCTTATACTCGCCCCTGCACAAACTTTGACTTAGAACCAGTGCAAGTAAAACCATTTATTGAGCCCAATATTGTTCAGGTGTAAAACTAAAAAAAAATATAATGTAATAACAACATTAAATATTATGCCAATTTTATTTATTTACAATAACACCCCTGTTGGAAATGAAGAGGCTTGTTAACCCATCATATTGAACGCCTATAACTTTGCAATCCTTGAGAGGGATTAGGTTTAGTGTTTGGAAGGGTCTGTTCTGTTTCTAACGGCTGTGGTAGTTGAGTTCTGCCCGAGATCACTCGCAACCAACAGATTTTCTCATTATTATAGGTCCTCAACTTGTAGAGCCTTCATCGATCCATGGGCAATAAATGAAAAAGTAATTTATTTGCAAATTCCTGGGACATGTAGGTTAGCAGAAAAAGCCCTTACACACTTATTAACCTTGCTCTAAATTCTTCTTTTCGTATTTTTATGAAGAAATATTGTTTTTATCGTGCCAGTTATTATGCGTATATACATAATATACCAGCTAGATATATATTCATTCAGCTTTTACATATTATTTAATTTAAATAACCAGGCTTAATAATAAGATGTTCAAATTTAGCAATTTCAAGACCAACCTAATATATAATTACTTATTAAGCCCCTCTTGAACTTAGATGCTTAATCCCCTCAAAGTGGGTTTAGATACTTAACTATCCTCCCTAAGAACAATCTCAACTTATAAGTGGCGGCTTAACTACTTAAAACTATGATTGGGTGGTTTTGTCGAACATCTATTGTTTTACCACAACTTGTTAGACAAGTTTTTTAAACTAAGATCTATTGTTCAATTCAACAAAAAATTAATCAGTTTATTAATTCATTGATTAAATAATTTTCCTGATTACTACCAAAAATGTTAAACAGTTTTAAAAGAAAACACTATGGCAATCATATGTTAATGCAATAATCATATTTGTATCGTAGTCGTAATAATACCTTGGAGTCATTTCTATAATTTAATAAATATTTTATCGAAAACTGTAGTTAAATGCTTATGGAAAATAGTTCAAATAAAAAAAATATGTTAAACATATGCTCTGACCTTTTTTCTCTATCATGGCCTTCTTTCCATTTCAGATGAGAACTTAGTCTAAATTGTTTAAGCGAACAATTATTTTCTGGTCTATCAATTTAAAAAATTGATAAATAATTATGATTGATAGAGAAATAGATGTTTTGAGTTCTGATGGTTTGGTATCAGTGGCATCATAGTGTGCTACGAAAGCAATCGTGAGTTACTTGCAAGGCTAACTTAACTTTCTGGAACACTCTCGATACAGAATCTTTACAAGTTAATTATCTAATATATATTATCTAATTAATACAGATAATGTCTTTTCTTCTTCTTTGCCCTTCCCTTATACCTTACGGTGTCGGGGCAGCCTGTGTCCATTTCCTAAATACTTCTCTATCTGTGGCAAGTTTCTTGACTTCCCCCAGAGAGAGTCCCCTCTTTCTAGCCAGTTCCGCCATCAGGTCATCCCAGTTATTTCTTGAACGTCCTCGAGGTCTTTTTCCCTCTGTTTTCGCTTCCTGTACACTTTTTGGTAGACGGTTTATCGGCATTCTTTGTACATGACCGAATCACATGATTTCCCTTCTATGGATGTTGTCTGTGAGAGGTTCCTGCCCTGTCTCCTCTCTTATCCTTTGATTCCTCATTCGATCAAATCTCGTCTTATTGAGAGCTCAAATTTCAGCAGTATAGGTCAACGTAGGGATGAATCTTATCTATGTATATATTCTGTCATCTTTGTCTTCATCTCCACTTCCTTTTTTCGATTATGACATTTCGTAACTGGTAATGTATGTTACTTACTTTTCTTATGCGCTGGTTTATTTCAGAGTGTAACCTACCATCATTACTAATTTTTACTCCCAGGTACTTGTATGCATCCACCTGTTCTAAATCCAAGCTTCCGCAAGTCACTGCCTCCGGTTCCCTAGAACTACTTTTAGAGACAACCATATATTTTGATTTGTTTGGGTTCACTGTCATTCCTTTACGACTCAGAGCTTCCTCTCATGCTTTTAATGCTTCTTGTAAGGCTTCTCTGTTTTCTGCAATAATGAGGAGTCATGAGCAAATACTTGATTTTGAATGAACACGGGATGCATTCTCCAATTTCCTACTTTTAACTTCGGGCTCCTTAGTTTAGCTTCCCATATTATCCTATCCATGTATATCACAAATAGTAATGGGCTTAGGCTGTCCCCTTGCTTTATTCCCATTTCCATTTCATATCTGTCCGATTTTTTGCCATTAAGCGTGACTATTCCCTATACTTTTCGGTATAGGCTAAGGATCGCCTGAGTTAGATTAATAGGAACTCCTTTGTCTTCTAGTGCTTGCTTGAGTTCAACCAGGGGCACATTATCGAATGCCCCACATAGATCTAGCAAAGCGAGATGAATCTTCTTATCTTTTTTTATAAACTTCTCGATGAGGCATCGAACAGTGAAAATGTTGTCTTGGGTTTGCCGTCCAGGTCTGAAAGCCGCTTGTTCTTCCTGAAGCTCATGTTCGACAACTTTCCTTAACCATCTTTCTAGTATTCTGGAGTACAACTTAAGAGCTATCGATGACAGGGATATAGGCCTGTAGTTTTCGCATTCTACCCTGGAACCTTTCTTATGGATTGGAACGATGATGTTATTTTCCCAGTCAGTTGGAAACTCCTTCTTTTGGAATACCTTGTTGAAACTTTAGAGTAACCACCTTTGTACTTGGCATCCACCATTTTTTCTCTATATAGAAAAAACCATGTCTTATCACATTTAATATTATTTATTTCCTATCTGACTCGATAGTTAATGTGATTACTTAACTATAACATTTTAGAAACATGGTTACACTTTTCTGTTCTCAATGAAATTATGCTAAGTATTAATAACGTGTTAATGTTTGTGGACAATAGAATTTCGTTCCAATGTGTTATTAAAATTTATATACTATCTAAAGCAATATCAAAAGCTTACAACTTCATTATAATACAAGTAATTATATAATTTTTTTTTTTATTATTTAATTCAATGATATTTACAACTATAATGGTATTATATCAAGTAAATGTGCAAAAATGTATAATATGACATGAAAACAGTTGTGGAGAAACTACCCATCGATAGCACTCCAAATTATATAATTAAGTACTATTGTAATATATTCTGTAAAATAATAATAATAAGGCTTTGCGAACCTCAAGGCTCGATGCCGATACCTCCTATTTCTGCTTACAAGCTTCAGTCCACGGACCATTACCCAAACCCAAATCAGTCAAATCACCCTTTACGCAATCCTCCCACCTACGCCTCAGTCTACCCGTTTATATGACCTGTATATATTTATGATTGGCATATTGATTTATTTGTTTTGTTTTGTTTCAGGTATGTGAATGTTACATTGTTAATCGTTTACGTACGTGAGTAACCAATTTTATTAATTTTAAAGTTTTATGTTTCCTCAAGGTAGTATCCTTGGTCCAATCCTTTATATAGCTGACATCCCAACTCATCCTAATACTATCCTTACCACGTATGCTGATGATACATGTGTATTATAAGTCAACACCAATCCAATTATTGCATCCCAAAGCCTCCGATCCCATATCACTGATCTTGAAGAATGTTGTCAAAAATGTTGTGATTTGAGTACTACCAGTGGGTAGTTTCTCTACTTGTCATTTTCACATGTCATTATGTATCGCTTAGCCCATTTACTTGATGTATTATTTTAATACAGTTGTAAATATCAATAAATAAACTAAAAAAAAAAAAGTTTTATGTTCATTATTTTTGTTAATTAATTTTTTCTCTTCCTATAAAAAACCATTTATAACCACTTCAATATTTGAGAATTTACTTTTCAAGATACATCGAACCAATAAAAAAAATCTGACATGCATTTTACAGTTTTTCTCCAAGACTAATCACGATTTCTGCATTGAATTCACATGACATACAACCCTATATACGCTAGTGATTTAAGTCTTACATAGTAAGCCTTATAATTCTTTTACATTAATTTTATGAATGTGACTTACGAATAGGATTTAGAAAAATAGAATGACTCTACGTCGTGTAATATAATGATAGAATGTTGAAGTACAATTCAGACGGTGTCGGTGGCATCTCCACAGTTCAACTGATGGCTATTAGAACAACATTCTTAACTAGCTGGGTCACAGATAGGGAACAATCAATAATTGTTTTCACCGACTCACTCAGTGTATTCAAACCTTTTTTTTCCAAACAACCCTTTTGTTCATGAAATTTTCTTTACAATAAAACAAATATTAGATTTATTTAGAATAAAATGTTTCCTGTCATTATGGGATTTAGGGAAATGAGAAAGTTGATATAGCAAGGACTGCTAGGTTGAATGAAAGAAACACTATCTTGTAACCCACGTTTTATTACATCCATATATCATTTTTATACAAAAATTGTATCCCTTGATTTTTTAAAACCAATAAATATAAATATTTTAAATTAATAATAAGGATAATAAAAAACTGAGCCATTTAGCCATACAGACAGTGCAGAATATAAGATGTTATCGCACGCCCTAGAATTAGATTAGAGTAAAACTGCTGCTTTACATACAATTACTTAATATTAAAAAAAAAAAGAGTATGACGAAGTTTTAAGAGATAAATGAATAAGTTTTATGAGCCATATCATGCTTTGTAAGGCTTTCCGCTATATCGCATCAATATCACCGCTGAATTCAGTAGAAACAGTAGCTTTATCTTTTTATTATAATGTAGATATTCGTTTTCATAAGAATTTTCACGTACTTATTAATATTATATTTACTTATGCTATAAATACCTGTATTCTTTCCAATTTAGGGTAGCAATATAAGGTGCTAGGTTAATTTATCTAGATCTTGAGTTCGATACCGACTATGACTTATAATTTATTCTGACCCCGTGGGATCTTGAGACCGTCCTGGGGCTCACTCAGCCTCCATAACGTACGTACCCTTAATTGGGGAATAACCTTCCTGTTGAGCTAATCACTTCATCGACAAAAATCTTGGGAACAGTACAGACCCTAACGATGGAACAACACACTCCGTTGGTCATATTCTTACTGTTGTATTCCCTGATTTTTTTTTTTACTTATTAATAAACAAAATACATTATTTAATTTTGAAAGAAATCAATCATTGGTTTTGCCATGAAAGAAATGAAAAATAATTACGCTGTATTATATGAGGATAATACAGTTATAGAAATGATATAGAGGTTGATCCATTTCGGTCCTGGATATATTTATTAAAATTTGAATGGAAACGGAACGGTATGATAATCCTATTGGAGTGTTATCAAGTTCAATGACCCGTCTCTTATTGCATTTTCTGTTTCAATAAATCTAGGTTTATTCTGTTTCCTCTCGAGATAAGACAGTCTAACTGATAGCAGATCGACATTGACCTAAATATAGAACGATATTCTCGCTCTTGAATCATTATCATGTAGCATGCTCTTGAACCTCAGTTCGCACAGTTCACTGAATTCCTCCACAAAGGATGGCGTAACCATCGCTTCTTGCACACCAATCTCCTGCGTGCTAAGACTCGATATATTTTGTTTCATTAGTAAACGTTTGGTTTCAGTTCCGCAGGTTGTCGCTTCGAGTTAAGTCAAGACAAGTTTTAAATTTTTATTTATTTTCTTTTTAAAATTCTCGAAAATAAAAATAATCTTGAGTTTTATAATAAAAGTAAAAGTGTATATTTTGGTACTCATTTCATCAAGAAATAAACGTTTCAATTAAAATTTCGATATAAGCGTGTTATAACGTTAGTTTCTTGATTAAATGATTATCGGGTACTTGTGTATTAGATGCACCACCAGAAGAGGCCAATGTTGTATGCATGCGCAAGCAGTTACATTTTATAACATTTACATTTCTAACAGTAACAGCTACATAGTTTATATATGTTATATATTTAATTATATTATTATTAGTTCTGTTTATTTATTTCCATTATTATTATATTGCATGTTATGCTATGCAAATTCTAACTCCAATAAAAATATTTAAGAAGGTTATCCAAGGTAATAAAGAAATTAGTTGACTGTAGGTACTATAATAGGATGAAATTATATAACTTGGGATTTAGGGATTTTGATGTGGTGAAGTGATTAAGGGCATTGGTTATGACAGGTCAGTTACCTTCTGCCCCAGCAGCCACTCCTATTGGCCCTGAAGATGACCTACACAGTAGGTCGAAACGTCGGCACATAAAATACAATAGTTTCACTTATTTTGCTGTGTTTTCTTGACTGCACCCCCAACTAATTACATCCTGTTATCCAAGGTAGTTAGAAATGTACCTGTTATAAAACGTAACTGCTTGTGTATTGGCCTTTTCTAGTGGTGCATCTAATACACAAGTACCAATTATTGAAATAATTACATTCCAATAACTGCTCTCTATATTTCTTACTAAAACTCAAGATTATTCTTATTGTCGATAATATTAATAAGGAAATAATGGAAAATTAAATCTTGTGGCTTGACTCCATGCGACAACCTGCGGAACTGATACCTTTGTCTATCGTTTTATTAATATCTATATATTCTATTAATAGTTTTTTGTGATTTATACTGTTAAGTAGATCAGTAGATTCTGTGGCCAAAACCTGCTATAGTAGAAAAATTATTTAATCCCTTGTCAGCCGTGTATCGACCCATAAGTAATTATAGAATACCCGCTACTTACGTAATAAATTAAGGTAACATAATTCCGACACTTACTTAATTATTAACTAAAATATTACAATGAATTTATCATATTCCCTGGAATAAAATTAATGAAATGAGGCACACATAATTTTATCTTTAGAAACAAATTGAAGAATAAAGAAACCATACTGTTAAAATTTGTAATAACCATGATTGTAAGGAGGGTTCTAGTACTGAACTAACCAAGATGTAAGGTGTTGCTGAATTCTAGGTTTCGATTTTGAGACCCTCCTGGTACTCAGCCACTCTCTACAAAGTGTGTACCCTTCAATGGGATTAAATCCTGACCGTTAAACGTGATCTATGGCCAAATCAACTCACTGCACAACTGTTTCTTTTCATACAGTGGGTCCCAGAACTAGTACTGTGCATTTAACACATTTATAGATCCTAGTGTTAGTTTTTTTTTTTTTAATTGCAGAAATTATAAAAGATTCTTCTTTATTGTTTATTATTTAGTCTCAACGTTCTGCATATTCTTTAGTGGTATAGTATGGTTATATCAGTATCATGCCTTATACCAGCCCAAGCCCTGTCTGTGAGCTATATGCCTAGATATGTAGACTCACATTTTTAGCAGCAAAGGCTAAGTTTGTAGTACTCCTTCTTAGGGCCTTCATTTAATAGTAAATCTCTCATCAAATCCCCTTTCTTACTTAATTTTCTTTTGAATGTCGTCATTTGTTATGTTTTGTATCATGGAATCTTTAATGTTTTACATCATATACTTGTCTATCAATCATCGTGAATGATATTAGTTGACCTTATATATACGAGGAAACGTCTGGCTCACAAATAAACAGTTACCCCTATTCAGAGAATTTTTTCTGACCTCCACCGGGACCATTTTCTTCCCTATTTATTAGTCAGTTTTAACAATGTCAATATTCAGTTTTTTGTTTCTGTACGTATGTTTTAGATTCATTGGTTATTTTCTTTTGTACTATCACCAAACATATGTTATATTTACTGTTTGTCTTTTATCTTGTATCTCAAGATTTATGGATAGTGTTGGCCCACAGAAATGTCGCTTTTAGAATTAATGATATTACTCCACCATAACACGTGTGGCAATAAAATTTCAATAATACAAAAACCAAGATATTAAATTAATAAACAGGAATTCAAATGGCAACCAATATGTCGATTTTAAAACTGTATGTAGTAAAGTAAATGGTTAAAAGATAATGGTGTTGGTCTGATGATAACCCCCCCCCCCCAGTAATATACATACATAATTTTAATGGTTATGTTTGTAGTATATTTTAATGGTTTTATTCTCAGTATTCAGTAGACTTGGAGTTTTGTATTCGTTCTGAAATATATAATTATTTAAGTTGTTGAATTAATGTTGTTTTTTCTTTTTTATGAATACCTACCATTGAGTCTCCCTGAAGGTTGAAAAAAAAATTAAAGCAAAAAAAGGGCAGTTTGAAGTTGCGGTGGTTTCTACCCTCTCTCCCCACTCTTCTTTTCTGTGCACCAGCCCCCTTCTTACTGGAGCGTCGTAATAACTCTCCCAGAAGGGAGTTTAAAAATGCATAGCGCATTTGAGCTACCAAAACGGTTGGAGCCTCTCTTAACTCCGTCCAGCCTTCGGGTATAATAGCGCTAGGGTATTAAAGAGCCTTTCATACTCTTTATGGAATGTCTATGGCATTTTTATGGCCTAGAGGAGCTGAAAGCGATTGTTTAGTTTTTGTGTGCCCTGTTGTTGTTTTAATTGGGGGAATGCTGAATTTTATTATTAGTCGAGTGTAATATAATTGGTTAGACATGCCGTAAATAAAAATAAATTATGTGAAAATATGTTAATAATGATGGAGTATTATGAAAAAATCTATAATGGAACAACTTCAGAATCGCGAGCGGATAACAATAGACATATTCACATTCTTTGCTAGTCAAGAAATCTAATTTTTTTCCTTCGAAATTTTAAAGGTTTAGAACCGGATTGAAACCATGACAAATAAGGCGGCAAAGTGCCGTGTTAGACAAAATTAAGCTATTTCTATTTTAAAGTAGTGAAAAATGTGAATTTTTTTTTAAATTTTTGAGTTATCCACTTTTGATCCTGAATCTCTCAAATATTATAGTAATTACTCTTTTATTTATTCTATATTCAATATTACTGTTGTGCTTTGTAATAGTTTTTCGTATTATTATTAAATCTGGATATGATGAATAAGGATTTTTATTTAGTAGGTCAATAGTTTTTTGGCATTCATATCTCAATTGAAACTTACATCTATTATGATTACAGACTTATTTTAATGTATTATGTACAAATCAACTTATAACCTTTATCTTTAAATATTTTTATTTTGAAGAGAAAAGATTTGTCTTGGCCGGGATTCGAACCCGGGTCGTCCGCATCTCTAGCGCGGTGCTCTAACCATCTGAGCTACCAAGGCTCGTAATCTAGCCAGACAAATCCATTCTCTTCACCGATCCTATATCCCCGTGTACTCACAATTTTTGAGATGTATACACGTGGAAGAATGTTCATTGAACATTACTTTAATTAGGGTCTCGTTGACGTACTTCAACTTTTTTATTTATAATTTATTTTTTATTTATCATTCTTTGGATGGTGATTTTTCTTCAAAATAAAAATAACAGTCTTGGCCGGGATTCGGTCCCGCGTCGTCCGCATCTCTAGCACGATGCTTTAACCTTCTGAGCTACCAATTTTTTGTTACCAACAAAAACTACCAACTATTTTGTCTGGCTAGGTTACGAGCCTTCGTAGCTCAGATGGTTATAGCACCGCGCTAGAGAAGCGGACGACCCTGGTTCTAATCCCGGCCAAAACAAATCTTTTCTCTTAAAAATAAAAATATTACCATCAAAAGAATGTGAATAAAAAAAAAGTATATATATAACCTTTATCATTTATTAAAAAATTATTTTGAAATATATTCCTTACATACTTAAGTCCTTCTTAAGTGTTCTAAAAATCATTTTCACTTTCATATATTTCAAAAAAATCGTTTTGTTGTAATGTACTGTATTTTATTATTTGTTAGTATTTAAACAAATAATTAAAGATGGTTCATTACGACAATTTTTTTAAAATTTATGTTATCGTTAATTTCAACACGAATTTCTACTCAAATTTTCTTTTGATGAACTATTTTATTTATACAAAATCACTGCATTGCCAATTATTATCAGATTTAATCTTTTTTTTGCTGATAACTTTTATTTTGCCTTATAATTGTTTTATTTTCCTGCAATTATTGGAGGACATTTTATAGATTACCCCTGATTGTTCTGACGTGTATTTCCCCCTTAATACTACTCTGTAGTACTGTTATACTGTATTTTTTTTATTAAAAGTCATATTGTTAAATGCGAATTTCGGGTTTATCAATTCCTTAATTTGGTTATTTTAGATATACGTACCCCATAAAACCACAGATTTTATGTTACTTTTTGCTCCTTAGTTGACTGTTGAGGCATAATATTGAAAAAATAAAGCAAAATTCAACGGTGGCCCAGAGGTGAGAGAACTAATTGCACAATCTCGTTCACTTCTGGAGCTGGTTCTAATTCAACTTTTACCATTAGCCTAGAAACATGTCCGTTGCCTTCGTTAATGGACTGTTATGAAAGACTGACTGCTTTCCAGTCTACAAATATCGTTGCATATTTACATGATCATAAACAGATAAACTATAAAACATGATAATAGTTTATCCGAAAATCCGGTAATCAACTAGGGACCGAAATAAATTCGTTTAAGACCAATGAATGATACTTCCGAGGGGTAGGTCGAGGCGTAGAAGGGAGGATTGCGTTAAGGGTTGGTTATTGGTGTTCGGTTATATTATTATACAGCAATTGGTGATATGGAATCAAGCCTTAGGTTTCGCTAAACTTCATATTGTTACTATTATTGATAACATAAAACATCGTGTAAAATTATATTGTAATATTTTAAGGTAGAATGTAGTATAATATATATGGAATAAAGGTCCAACACATATTACCTGTGAGAGTCATATAAAAGGACTAACCTTGCCTATATAAAAGGCCAGCTTTTTGAGCCGAGGAGTAAGTTAGTAAAGTTTTCGACTTCGACAGTTAGTGGCAGTCAGTGATAAGTGAGTGTAATAAACAGTTTGTCATATTTGGAGAGTATTACGGTCGGTGGACTTTAACGGTCGGACTGTAACAATACATTTTGTATTGGATTAGAATTTATATCATTATTGTTTTGTAATAATACTTTAGCAGTTAATCAAATATCAATGAACATATTGTTAAGAAAAATAATCTTTTTTGTTAATTTTTATCAACCCCTTGAAGAGCCGCGCCTCCTTTTATTGATTTTAAAATTTTGTGATTGGTTTTTTAATCTTATATCCATTAAAACAATTAACAATTAACACGTTGTTAGTAATATGTTATGTTATGTAGGCTACATTTTCCCGATTTTTCGTCTATTCCGAAATTAGAAGAGATGCCTTCTAATTCTATTCCACATTTATTCCTACATGTTACTTTTTTTATTCGATTAAAACTTATGTTTTATTATAAAAATATAGTTCTCATTAAAGCTAAAAGAAGTTTACTCATAGTTAACTTATTAATGTTTTCGCTAACATTACGAACCCGTACAAGAGCCTATATACAAGAGCTCACAAGATATCAGGTGACTAAGCCTCGGGGTGTTGTTGCTACCTGCCCACTTCCGCCAGATACCACTATCTTCTCCGCTTCAGTTTCCTGTCTCCCGCTTGTAACAGGGTTCGCCACATCTTACTCATATATTGATTGTAGTATCAGTTGTCTCTAATCTATTCCTTGGTTTAGATACACATAAAGCGTTCTTAGTAATGGGTATATAAACAAAAACTGCCACTTCAACCCATGAATGGTCTTGCATCAGTACACTGTAGTGACTGAACTAAGCCAACGGTTGTATGAGGAAGTAGTTTGGCCAAGATCACATGAGCCTCGGGTTAAATAATTTTTCTTCCGCTGCAGGATTTAAACCGGTAACATTCCGCATTCTACTCGGTGAGTTACTCCGCTGGCAATAATCGATATTAATTAATTTCAATTTTTCCGTTGTTTTATAATCGTTCCTCTCTTCTCTCAGTGCCATCTTGATCTACCATACACATATTTCTGTTAAGGCCATAACATGTGAGCCCAATTTCTTCATAAGATTAATCCCTTCCTCATTTAGAGCTATACATCATGATGCGTCTGGTCCGTGTTATGTCAATTCTCATTGAACACCATTTAAATTAAAAAGAAACCAATTATCAAAGTAAATAGCTATATAGGACAAGTTTCCATTTTTCAATAGAAACTCAATGATGGGAACAGTCCGGCTGTCTGTTCACCAATGAAATCACTCATGACAATCGCTTGAAAAGTTATATATATATATATATATATAAATTGCTCGAGAACAGATACAGTTAGCCAAACAACAGGTATCGGAGGTACACTGTGTTCAAAGTTATGGCTCGGAAAAATAAAATCCCACAATTCATCGTCTAAATCCTCTCTACTTGTTTATTTAAACTTCGTTTAATCGGTGACAGTTTTCTATCACATATATATCATACTGCATTGTCACGACAGTGGGACAGTGCTGCTGTGTCCTTGCCGACAGCCTGGCAATAAACATGCTGACAGAAAAATGGTAGAAGTGGAACTGCTGACTCATCACCCTCCACATTAAAACAGATGATATTATTATTATATTTTTTTAAGACAAATCATTTATTTAAAAAAATAACAAATTCAATAAAAACTTGATATTGCAGTACTAATGGTTAAACTAAAAAAACTAAAAAATAATAAAGATTTTATTCATTCTTTAAGAATTGAGTTATGTCAATATGTAGTGACATTTCGCTAACTTAGTATTACAAGGTTGTCTGTTACAAAATTGAAAAATTAGAGATTTTGATACCAAATGATTCTGTGGGTCGAAAACTATACATAGATCTTCAAAACGTCAAAAAATCGCGACCGGTTATCAACCAAAGACCAAAAATAAAAAGATACTCAGAATATTTGATATCGTTTTTCTCATTTTCATGTATGTGTATCGTACAACTTTGTAATAGTAAGGTAGCGATTTGTCAGAAGATGACAGTTGTCATCTGCTTTCGTCTGAACTAAATTTACATTTCAGTAATATAAACATTGTTACATTTTTGGGGTTCAGTCACGCTTAATAAAATCTTAAATAACTAAGGTATCGTCCACTCTCTCTCTCGAGTTACCATTTAGTTTCATTCTGCCATTCTGACTGTTTTCACGACGATTTTCGTTGATAGCAACTGTCGTAGTAACTGTCATCTTCCGTGTCTGTGAATGATAGCATACTATCACATTTAAATGCTTTACCCATGGCATTGATGATCATTATTATAAATGATGACTTATAGACATGAAATCATTAAGTAATTATCGACTGTCATGGAGTGAATTGAATATCTAAAATTACGGATGAGAGGACGCTTGTGTGTTTTCCTGTCTTATAATTATATACGGGAATAGAAGCCGGCGGAGGTAGACAATGGTCATGAGAGCGTACTGGAGACCTCCATATTATTACCCTCTGTCTTGTGTAATTGCCACTCTAGAATAATTATGTTGTATATTGCAGTTTTTGATTGAGGGTCAAACATTTATCGCAGTAAAACTAAAATTAATATCCTGAAAGAATATGAGGCTATCGATAGTGTGTATAATTGTTGTGATTTTAAAATGTCTTTGTTTACTTCCAAGTTGTCCGACAAATCTTACTTTAATGCTAACTGCAATCGAATTCTTCCTCACTTCTCATTATCTATCTATTTATAGTTATCTTCTTGACTGTTATGGAAATGTTCTAGAGTTTTTGAGTTTCATACCTAAAGAAGTTCTGACTTCTTCATACCTGAGGAAGGACTGAAACTCAAGAACCAAAACATAATATATATATATATATATATATATATATATATATATATATATATATATATATATATATACACACAGTCGATCCTGAATAAGTGGAATCTCTTGGTGACAGAATTTCAATTTCAATTCCACTCAAAGAGGTATTCCATTTAAACAAGGTTTCACTTATCCAGGTTATTAAGGTTGCATATACCACTAAAAGAGGTTCTCAAAAAACTTGCAATTTTTATAAATGTAAAAAATTATTACCTGTGTATGTAAAAAACCATACATACTTAAAAATACGGCAGGGGAGGAGATATAGACCACGGTTGATAATTTTTGAAACCAAAAAAATAATAGTAGGATGAAACTATTAGGAAATTATTTTTCCTTTCATTTTTTTATATTCTCCTCCTTGTCAAATGGATTTTATCTTACTATTATTTTTTTTCACTTTTTACAATTTTCAAAGGCTTCTGCACTGGTCTAATTAGAGTGTAGCAGCAATAGGGAACAACAATAGGCTTGATCGGACAATAAGCTTAATGTTTGAAAGTTAGGTATCAATCAAAATAAAACAAACCCATCTATCCCTTCACCTTTTTTAGTATGTAGTAATGAAAATTCCACTTATAGAGGTAAATACTAAAATTATCTCATTTACAGAGGTAGTTTCCACAAAAATTGATTCCAATTATAGAGGTAATATCATTCCAGTTAAAGAATTTATTTAAGGGAAAATGATGGGACAAGTTTTGTACCACTTATAGAGGTATTCCACTTTTACAGGTACTAATTAAGTTCGACTGTGTACATACAGGACACAGGTTTGACTGTGTACATATATATTAGTTTTACTTTCAGTTCTTGAGATTCAGTCTATTCATTAAACTTTGGCTACGTTTCGGGACTGAAGTTTTTATTTTTAGAGAGGATTAGCGTCAAAAAACTTAACTTCAGGTTTCAATTTTTTATGGAATGTTAACACAACTAATATTGATTCTCTCTTACGATATTTGAACAAAAAATGGTAATTCTATAAAAATAACCTTTTGATATCGCAAGACATGAATGCTGATGGCCCTCGGTGGTCTTGCTGGAATTTAGAAACATATATTATATTTAGGAATTGTTTTTTGTCCCATTAAACTCGTACACAATAAAGAATTCAATTTTTAATGAATATCTTTAAGCTTAATAAAATGGCACTTTGAAAAAAATAAATAAAATACTTATCCATATGCACTTAATAGTATAAATTCCCGGACAATAGTTAGTACAAATAAACCTTAAAAATCTTAATGATTTTTGTGATTTCTTTTTTTAAAAATAACATTGAACAAATGAAATAAATGTTAATTATGACTAATGCTCGGGGTTGTTTTTAATCTTTCGAGGCATTATGATCCAAGTAAGAATAGTTTTAGTCTTTCAAAAAAGAATAGTTTTATATAGATAAAATTAAACTTATATAAGTTTCCATTTTGGTCTGAATATTATTATTCGGTTTTACATTGTTATATAACAATATATTGTTATAATATTATTCGGTTATCCATTTTTGTTAAACAGAAATGTTCTATTTGTTATTCCAATAAATTCTTTAGTTAATTGACGTTTATGGGTTTCAGTTTGGCAAGAATATCAGGAGTGGGAGGAAAGAAAACAGTGTGGTAACTGGCCTAACAAGACTATCTACTTGTGTATTACATCCGTTCTGGGGCAAATATCCCAGAAGCAGTGGATGGTTTGTGTCTTTTGGAATTCAGCCAGGGGAGATACTGGTTCCGATGTGCGATCGCGCTAGGGAGTCTCGATGCAAAATTTCCCTCAATATATGTTTGTTTAAAATATATATATTCGTTTCTCAATATAAATGGGTATCCACAGTAAAAAAACGTAAGATCGGAAATCTAAAATAAAATAGACAGATAATATTATTAATAAGAGAGAAAGAAAATGGTCGGGGTGGTGGTCGGAAAAAATTCTCTTAAATAAGGAGAAATATTTTTTTTAAAGCCAACGCTTCGACCCATATTTCAGGTTTTCTTCAGCGCTAAATATACAAGATCCCTACAAATTAAAATGATACGCAGTAAATAATAAAAATACATTTGTGCATCAAGGGGTATGGGTGATAAAAAATATAATAAAAATTGGGAACTCTTTAGGTAAATATAAAAACTGAGGGATTAGTTATAGAGTATTATCGAATAAGTAATAAACTTATTCGATAATACTCTATAACTATATACTCTATAGTTATAAAAAACCTATGGTTTTATATATACTTATAGGGTTCCTATACGTTGGCTTTAAAATAATTAGTTTATTCAAGAGAGTTTTTTCTGACCTCCATCCGGACCGTTTTCTTCCTCATGTATACATAAGGTCAAAAAATATTATTCAAGATTATTAATGAAACATTATAACAGAGCGATAGGTCACTCAGGGTGGTATTGAAGGACGTTCTTCACTTAGGAAGGAACTTCAGAATGCTCCTTGGTTTCAAGAAAGAAATCGTTTTGACAATCATGCCGTAAATCAATGAGAAATAGCGAATGTTATATATTAACAGTACAGATAAATGTATACATAGTATTACATATCGTCAGTGTTAATATAAAATTGACACTTGTCTAAATATAAGACAATGTGAATATACAATTATATTGATTGATGTAGTACAAAACATTTCGTTAGTTATCGATTTGTAAGTACAGTTTATAGATAGACATTTTCTTCTATCCCTATAAGCGAGACTTTAATATAAATAGACTTTTGTATAATTTAATACGTTTCACTAAAAGCCATTTTTTTCACTTGTGGGACAGGGACATGAGTACAATAACGTCTCGAAACGTCATCAATAGTTAAATATTTATTAAATCAATCCCAAGAACTATTTATTGATCGAAGAATGAGCTATGAACTTCCAGGGGTCACCTTTGGTCTAGTGGTTAGTACAACCTACTATATCCAAGATGGCGGGTTCACTGCCCGGTAGGTGGCCTTAGGTTTTTTTATAAGGTGCAAATAATCCTTAGTTATGCCGTCATTTGGAAATGCATAGTGCGCAAATGCGGCCTATATGGTGTCAGATACTCGATACCTATCCTAATTATACCAGGATAAAGAGAATTTAGAACTCCCACTGTATCATCGTCCGATTAGCCATGGCAGGCTAAAGTGGCGTTTGATGAATAAACGATACAAACAACAAACAATATGTATTATATACAAATGTAATTAAATTTCCTGGTACTTCCCATCAAGCTTAGAACTGCTCGCCCTTAGAGACTGACAGCCGCCTACCATTAGGAATTCCATGCGCAGCATAGAGTACCGCTAGCCCCAGCTCCTTAGCCGATATAGTACTGCGGCGGATGCCACTCTATATATAGTGCTTCATGGATCTTCTCTTTTATAGAATCCCCCTCAGGTCACTCTGTAGAGGATAATCATTTCCTTTGGCTTTTATAGTTATGGCCAACCTCCAAGGATTTACGAAAATCCTGTCCATGTTGGTTTGAGTGCAGTGTAAAAAATTATGTAGAGACAAACTATTTTCTTTAGTGTCCCTACCTCTGATAGTACCATAGTAGTGAGTGAACTCAATCTGATGATCCCTGTGTACGGAATCTAAATATCGCTCCTTCAAAAATAACGTCATAACTCAAAAAAAAAAGAAGAAAAAATAGAAAGTTACACGAGAGTTAACAAAAATACAAATTGGGTATTGATAAAGCAAAGCATTCCTGTTGTAATGATGGTATTAAAATTATTTTATTACCCATTAGAAAATTTTTAGAAGCTTCAAACTTTTTTTATTTTAACTTATGTCATTATTTCCATAAAGCTTCAAATTAAAACATGATACAACTCAGAATATGAAAAACCCTGTAGGGAATGGAATATCTGTTATATCGTTCCTGAATTAATAAACTCCAACCATTACAATTGCTACTGAAGGGTTAACTAAAAAATGCCAGTATTTTAGTGATGTAGTTGTTCTTTTGAAGGAGTGATATGTGTAAAATATTTTATTTAGCTGAGTGCCATGTATGAGAGGTTATAATATTACCTACACCTTTTAGCCATTAAGTTAACTTGTACAACTAATTGATTGTACATATTATATTGCTCATGTAAAGAAAGATCTTATATTCACTTTATTTTTTGTATTTTTGTTTTATTATACTTCCACCTGATAGACACAGGAAGATACGTATAAAAATAAGAAAAAGCATATCATTATAAATATGTTATATTCAGTTAATTTATACTTTGGTTTAATAAATTTTCCAAGATTTGAAAGTTTAAACCACGAGTCTTTCTTATAAACTACTAACATTAAGAATTACATAAACTCAATTTAATATTTTTTTCAGATGATTAATTGTGATCTTTCATATAAGCTGTTATTTTTTAAAATAGTCTAAGTTCATTTTTTTCTTGTATCGAGATATTTAAGGGTTTGCAATTGAATTAATTAAAAAATATGGACAAACGTTATTTTTAACACTTAACACTTGGCAAAGAGTGATGTTTATAGCACTATACACCTTTTTAATTTCATTATGAAATAATAATAATTTAAAATAAAAACGATTTTTTTCTTATCCTAATGGTCTTCAACCTTCAAAAATAACAGCTCCCATAAAGATGAACAATCACTAATAAACAGCTGTAGAGTTAACTTGATGGCTAGATGGGAATTTATGTAAGATTCCATGCATAACCGTCTTATAAATAAAATATTTGATATATATACACATATACAAAAGGACCCTTTAGCCATATATAATCGTCAAAGGGAATTCTAACACACTGGAAAGACTTCTGTGTTTCCATCTCTCATCCATGCGTTTGATATGGACGAATCATTTAAGCTGTTGCATTTGGACACATGTCTTTGGTTCTGACTGATCGGTTATTCTCTTAATTTCAATGCAGTATCTCCTCATTTTCAGACCATTTTTGTTTCCCTAACCCGACTAATGGTTTTGTCAAGTATGCCGCAACTTCCGCTTCCAGGTGTAAGAGTTGGGAGGTAACCTTCTTTGCATTTGTGAAACTCCGTTGGATTCTCTGTATACAGTAATAATTTATTCCTTTAATGTTTAATGATATATTTTGCTTTTCTTATTTTCTCTGTTTCGAAATTCTTTGTCTCTTTCTGCTATTCATGGCTCCCTTCTACCTTATTGACAACATCAAAAACAAATTTACATATTCGTATATGTAATTACATATTCCTTTCCGATCCAGTTAGTGAGGTGCTTGATTTAGCCTTTCCCTGGTGTCTACTAGAGCAATGTCATCAACGTTTACAAGATCCTAGAAGAAAACAGGACGCATATTCCACCAGAAAATCGTTTTTGGGAGTTTCCTCTTCTTGCATCTTATATCTATATTTAACATAAAACTCAAATTAAAAAAGAAGATCGAAAGGAATATAATTGTATATTTTGCATTTTTCCGTTCCCCGGAGGTAAAGTACACTGTTCAGTCCAATTCTCCATACTTTTGAACTGCTAAAGTTTATTTTTTCGTTATTTATAGTAACTGCTGAATGAAAATTGTACATATTGTTATTCGCATTGTCAAGTAATTGAAAGCATTGGTCATTGTATTTGTTTATGAAAAATTACCTTATTTGTCCTTTACTTCTAGGAACAAATTTATTCTAAAGATAAAGTTATATATGCCTAATATTACTTATTTTATTTGAGGGAATACAGCGACCCCTGTGGTTTGATACCGACACCACTAGATAGGTATTAGGTTAGTGCCGGTATTAAGTTAACTTACTTAGTTATCTGTTCAATAATTCGTTCCTTATCTAGCTACAACACGCTATTCCGCATTGTGCTATCGCCTAATGCCTATGGCTGGATTGTTTAACGTAATACGTCACTATAAAAATCCTTAAGGTCAGGTTCTTGGATTGTGTGACTAATGGGTCTTACTGAGTAATTTGGGACTGGGAAAAAAGTTATATAGTTTATTAATTTACTTTAAGATTGATTTAGATTTGTATATAGTGTTCAATAAATCCATCATGTAATCTAAGGCCTTTTTTAAATTGTTTTTTTCTTAAATTTTCATATTTTTTCCCTCCCTTGTCACCTCTTTAATCGTATTGTATTTTTACATAGTATCGTTTTATTTTATCTGGTTAAGTTTATATTTTATACATACATAAATTGGTATAATAATATTTGTACGAAAATAAATACATTAGATAGAAAAGTTAAAAAGAACGTTGTTAAAATTTGAGAAAATAGATTCCCTTGCTGGGACATTGTTCCTCTGATGTGAGTGGACTGTATTACAAATGATGAAGATTAGATAAATTCATTTTATTTCTATACATGAATACATGTTGAAAGAAAAATAATTCTATATCACTGTTTGTGTACAACTGTTCATCTGTACATGGTTAGTTAGACATTTCTTCTCGGTGTGGGTGTAGTTCCTCCTTACCCTGTTGGTTGGTTACCCCTCAGAGGTGTCTAATCCATGATGAGGTGCTGCCTGGAGCTCATGTCACCAATCCTAGCTGTTCCCTGTCTACTACTGTAGTGTTCTGGTGTACTGGTCGATGGCCATTTTGTACCTCTAGCTGTTGGCCAATGAATTTATAGAGGGGACAGGCTGGTTAAGATTTAACAAACGTTTATAATATTTATGTTTATGTATATTTATGTGTTTATAATATTTATATTTTTTTTACTTTAATTTTTTTATTCATTTTAATTTTTTCTCTCCTTCAAACGATGGACCAACTCCTATTTTACAAATTATATAACTGTTCATTTAATTCTACTTGCTCAAATTGTTTAGCTGTATTATGTAGTTCTGATTGTTGTAGTTTTTTTTCAATTTGGTGTAAGTAGAAAAAAATGTATTTTTTTAGTCTTTATTCCATTACTACGATAATTTTACATTGTAATTAGATCACATAAGTAAATAAAATACTATTCGGTCTCTAAAAACATCTTTATAACATAGAGAGTTATCAATGTTTAATTTGATAGCATACATTTTTAAATTTTTGGGGTTAAAACTCGATAGTGTATGGTCTTCGAATAACGTGTTCCGATTCCGACACAATTATACATAAAAAAACAAAGTATTTTATTCAAGGGATTGAATTATTTTAAATGACTCATATTTACCGTAAACCAAGATTGTTCATTATTGCCTGTTTAGATGTTACTATAGCTCAAAAAAAGAAAATAAACTAATCAACTAATGCTATAAGTTTGGAGACGTGCTTAAAGAGTAGAAAACCTTCAAATATTGCGGTTTGTTGTTTGTCTTCTTGTCTACTTTTTACCAACAAGATTTAGTTACCTATCTGGCTTCTCTTAGCTCTTTCTTTTTGTATGCAGGGGTTTTTAGTGCATCTTATAATACAGGGAAATTTGGGGAGTGAGAAATACCTCAGTTGACTCTTGTATCTCATATTAATTCTCTGCTGAAAGATCCTAATTTTATTTTAAAATAAATATTGTCAGGATCACATTCATGGTTTTTAAAACGTCTATTTACGTTTTCTTCTTGTAAAAAAAAAAAAAAGGGCTTCATATAGACATACAATATGAAATTATTCTTGGATTCAGTACATGGTAGCCACTGTTTGTATGACAGCGGTTTTGCAGGGCAGTGAGTTGTCCGTGATCACACTCAACCACCTGTTTTTTCTTCTAATTTGGGGCACCCACTTTATTGAGGCTGGGTGAAACCATTGAGAGTAATGTAAGAATGGGACCAAGGGTCAATAGCAGCAATAATGTTAAGCTTTAGTTTGATAAAGAAAACAATTTGTAGTGATATTATATTATTATTTGGTCGATAGGACACAGCTGTCTTCTTATCCTCTGGATTAGGTGGACAAAGGTTGGTTCAAGGCCTGCGCAGGAACCCTCGTACCGGAATTATAGTTAATCCCAAAATTTCTCACACACCACACCACCTTTGACCGCGCTGGGAATCAAAACTTGGCAGTGTATTATTGTATCTTTGTTTGAATGTTTCGTTCGGCAAGACTGTTTGTGGCAGGGTGTCCTGGCGCTATGAATTTCTGAAAAATTCCTTTTGTTTCACAGTATGACTTGAACTCTTCGCTTTGGAAGATTAAAGCTTTGTCAGGTACTAATACATTAGGGTACCAATGAGTAGAAAATATTTCTTACAAAATATAAATGGCTGAAGAACTGGAAGGACCGTCATTGATGACCTTTACCTCTGGCCATTTTGATTTTGCATCAATAAACATTAGTAGAAAATTGTTCTTGATTGGTCCATCGTAATCTATGTGCACTCCTTCCCAATTTTCTTGAGGAATATCCCAAGGATGAACTGGAGCTTTGGGGAGATTTGGACGGACTAGAGCTCAATTTTCACATCCTCGAACTAATCGTTCTATATCCTTATCGATACTGGGCCAGTAAATATATCGGCGGGCAAGCTGTTTCATATTTGTTATTCCTTGATGAGTTTCATGCAGTTCTTCCAGGAGTCTGGAGCGCAAGCAGCTAGGAACCACTATTCGATTTCCTCTAAAAAGGATGCCGTCCTAAAGTGTATACTCCGAGTCAATGTCCGTTGTTTGGAGATAGTTGACAATTTTTCCAAGCTCTGCATCATCTTTTGTTTTGTCTCTGATTGATTTCGCTGTTATCTGTTCACTAGATATCTGGAATATTGTATGAGCACAAAGTTGATTAACTTCTTCACAACATATGCGTCGATGATACGAGTTGGTTGACTTCAGGAGCTCTCGATAAACAATCAGCATTTTCGTTTTCCTTTTCGGATTTGAATTTTATGAAGAAATTAAAACCAGAGAGAAATGACGCGTATCGCAGCAAACGCGCAGATGTCATCTGGGGTGGATTCTTATTTTGAAAGAACATTCTTGACAACGGCGCATTATCTGTCACTAGTGTGAGGTGCGTACCATAGAGATACATAATAATAGAAGTATGTCACGCCAAATACAATTGCAAGTGCTTCACGATACAGTAGACTATAATTCTTTTCAGATGGATTCAGAGATCTTGATGCGTAAGCTATTGGCCTTTCTACATTGTCGATAGTATGCCTGAGTACACCCGCGATTCCAACTGGACTTGGATTATCTATTGCATCAGTAGATAGAACAAATGGTAACTTTGGGTCGAAAGGAATGAGAACGCGATCACCGCAGAGTTCTTCCTTAATTTGTCGAAAAGCAGTTTCACAAGCAGGTGTCCAATGCCCTTTGACATCTTTACAAAGCAGTGCTCGAAGAGGCCATCTGGGTGTTGCAGCGTCTGGAAAAAATCATGAAACGAGCCCAAGAAAAGGTTTAAGTTCATCTTGATTCTGTCGCCTGGCATCTTTTCAATAGCTGTTGTCTTGGCTGGATATTTACTTATCTTGTTGTATTCTATAACCAAAGTTTCGGAGATATTCAATTTTTGTTTGAAGGAATACACATTTTTCTTTGTTGATAAGAAAATCATGATCTATCACTCTCTGAAGAAGATTTGGTTTTTGACGCACTCTTCTACTGTTTCACCATGAACTATGATATCATCAAAATAATGTTCTGTCTTCTGTAGACCTTTGGTATTCTTCGGATTTTTTCATTAAACTCAACTGGTGCTGTGTGATTCCAAAACCTAAACGTAAAAGGCGATATGCTCCTCTATGGGTAGTAATAGCCTGCTGTATTTGCATACCCGGAAATGTAAATATGCTTTATATAGATCTACCGTACAAAAATAACGTGAACAACAAAGACTGTCCAGCACATCTGGTCTTGTGCGTATTTGGTAGTTGACTTGAATCAGGCGAGCATTAACGCCACATTTATGATCACAGCAGAGTCGAACACCTCCACCCGGTTTGACAATTACCACTAATGGTGAACCCCAACCACTGGCGTCTACTCGTTTGATGATTCCGCTGGATATCTAGTACTTGATTCACTTTTTCCCGGAGAGCATGAGGAACATCACATTCTTTTGTATAGCAAGGTTTTGCATCTGCTTTGAGCTGCAGAGAAATTTCATAACCACACACAAGGAACACAGGGAACACAACCAATTTTCGGTTCAATTATAGAAGCAAACCTTGAAAATATCTCTTCCAGAGAATTAACTGAGTTGGGTTGGCAAGTTTGAAGACAATTCATATCTGCAGAGAGGATCATGCTCTGCGGGAACTATATACATATCACCCATCATTTGTTTTCCATTATATGTAACGTTGATAGTTACTTTACGTTTTGATAGAATAATATTGCCTGAGAAAGAGCGAAATGCTAAAGTTGTCGGTTGAACAGGAATATTTAAGCCAAGACTATTAAAATTATCTTCTGCCGATAAAGATAATTTACCACCACTGTCAATCTCAAAATGTTGTTTTTTCCAATTAGCAAAAGAGAAATAATATATTTGTCTTACTGCTCTTGTTCCACTTCGAATAAATCAACAATATCATGAGGCTGATCAACGGTTACAATTTTATGAAGACCATAGGTTGTAGCTTCTTTGTGAATTTCGTCCCATGTAGCAATCTGGAGGTTATTTGTTGAGCTTCTTCAACTATTTTTTGACATTACGGATTTGATGCAAACCGGTGTGAGCCGTGGTCCTTGTTTGGAGAAACTGTCACATTTTAATTTACTCTGATCCACTTTGCATTGAGAAACACGATGATTTCCTCTACCGCATCCAAGACAAAGATTTTCTATGCCTAGAGCTTTAAAGTTAAGCTGGTTTGATTTAAATTGATTATTGGGATTAGAACGATGTGAACGTTCTCTGGACCGCTGTCTGGAATTCGTGATTTTATCGATATTTGAGGAACCAAATGATTGGGTGGAGCTGGAACGTTAAGTTAGCTCTGTGCTTTCTATCTTCGATGCCTCTAAAGTGGTAGCTAAAACAAGCTCAAAACTTTTTTTGTCGGATTGTAATATTTGCTCTCTCAACCAATCATCCCGCTAGCCACGGATAAACTGTGGTCCTAATCATACAGGCGCATTCGAAACTGTTTTATCACTCTCGCATTTAATTGTGAATTCACCTTCAGCCAGATCACGTTGAAGTGCAGCTACGTATTCTGAAAAAGTTTGGTTCTCTTTCTGGCAAATATTTAAAAAATAAAATAATGTTGAGATACCACTTTATTTATCTTGGTAATTAATAATGTTTTGAACGTCTGAAGTTTCCCTGGACCCAAAAATGCCACCAAGTTATTGTAATGTGTAGACCCGATTGAAACACAAAGTAACTGGGCTTTTTTTATTTATTTATTTTTGTAACTCTCTTCATCGTACAATAATTGTCGAATCTTTCTAAATAAGAGTTAAATTTTTCTCTTCGAGAATCGAAATTTTCAAATGGAGCAATTCTTGAATAATTTGGGTTTGCTTGTACCTCTGGATGCATGTGTGTAGTCAATTTATTGAAAAAAATCTTCCTGGTGCTTACAAAATGCTTGCATGAATTTAGCAAATTGTGTTTCATTTAATCTGAGGTTTAATCCTCGTCACCAATTTATTATATCTTTGAGGTGGTCGATTGATGCACACTCATGTTTAGAATAACACTCAATTTATTAAAGATTATTGTTACAAGTTCACATTACAATAGATATAAACACAAACACTGGCCTCGTGGTAGCAACGCGATAAAAATTACACTGAGATGTTACCCATGGCTATCTTACTACTAGAGATCACCACATGTATTGACTCACAACTTACACGAAATACTAAAGAAAAAAAGTGAAGTTGATTGGAAAATGTATACACTGATTACATAGCCCGAGATTAACGCAATGAAGACGAAAAGTCATTTCAACATTTATCCGTTGTCAAGATATGAGAGGCAAGTTCTTCCGATTTGCCTACATTATTACGTTCTTTACTTCCGCCTTTCTTTTTGTTAGTCATTTCTGTATCCGTTCTCTTATTTTCTATGTTTGTGATGTATGGATGTAACTGATGTAAGGAATAAGATTTGCATACTACAATCGTACGTTTTGCTATTTTATCGACGAGAGTTGGACTCTCTAGTCGATTTATAGATCCATAGGTATGATGCCTTCCACGGCCAAAAGTTAACAATATTATAAACCAATGTTTTGTTGCGACCGTTGAGGTATTTAATGGTGGTACCATTGGAATCAATACTGTTTCCTATACTATCTCACACCTGTTCGAAATTACTGTAATGTATCGACGACTTAACAGTTTCTCATTTCCTGACATACACTATTACGATTATTTTTGTTCTGTTTAATTTAGCCGAACACTATGTATATGTTTTAGTTTTATCTATTTGGTTATTGTTAGTGCTAGAATGATATATTCGATATTTATTTATCATTTATGAGTAATAATTATATGAACGATTAAACTTATCAAATCAAGTCCTACAAGCATCCTACAAGTCCCGAGATTCTGAGGCCAGGCCATTATTCCGGGCTCGGGTTCCAGGGGCGAGGCATAAACTTCAAGTTGAACAAAGAATGATTATTTTCTAGGAGCTTATTACTCGGTGCATCAACATTCGTGGTTTATTATTGCGGAGGTGCTGAATATTTTACTATAAATATAATATAATACATTCAGGAATATATAATTTTTGTTAATTTAATAATGTAGCCATGCCAACAATAGCCATCTGCCTTTCCGTCATTGAGAGTTCGATAAGTGTACTTCAACGTGGAATTGTAAGATTCCAGTTAAATCGTTTCATGTTAATCAAAAATTGTTAAAAAAGGAAACTAAGCAAGTAACTATAAATTTATTAATATCAGGAAATCTTTCCTTACTCGAAGATGCTATTAGTATTTACTTCTGTTACAGTTTCTTCTGCTACAGTTTCTTGTGTGATCATTTCCATCGATTCACTTTTCTCCAACTGTGCAGTGCTTGTTTTCCCGCTCGTGTGGACTGTCAGTACGCCGTCGGAAGAGATGGATGAGCGGAAGGCGGTGGAATCGAGGTTCTCCGGAAGGCGGTACTTGCGGACGAACTGCCTCGAAATGAGCCCGTGTTCGTCGACCCTCTCGTCGTGCCGCCCCTCGATGACCAGGTAACCCTCCGCCAGCCGCACCTTCACCTCCTCAGGTCGGAAGTGTTGGACGTCGACCCGCACCACGAACTCTCCTTCCGACTGCGGCAACATCACCTCGTGTCCTGGATCCATGTCTGAGCTTATGTCGTTGTCATCCTCTAGAAGGAGCAGAACGAGGGCTTCCTCGATAGAGTCGGGGTTGAAGGGTGTAAGCGACATTCTGGCTAAGGAGGGTCAAGCATTTTCGTGTTTAATTCATCTTCCGTGACATATTTTGAAATGAACATATGTTCTCACAATATTTTCTATCAATTATGATCATTTGTAAAAACAATTATCAACATTAAAAATTGAACATGTTATACAAAAAAGGCCTCTTTTATGGTATCGATTATTCGAAAAGTCTGGAAGCTGGTAGTAAACAAACATATCTACTTAAATGACTCCATTTTTTTAAGCATTTTGAAAATTCCCAAATCGCTACTGAACCGTGTATTGGGAACTTCACCATATCAGTGCTTACCCTCACTTGAATCCCATCGTCTTGTGAAGGATTAAATCCTTCGCAAAATTTGATTGTTGTCATACGATGGTTTGTCCCAGGTGCAGAAAGTGTATAATATAATACGCTGTGATAATATAATATGAATGATGATGTGAATAATGCCATATGTTGTTTGCTAATGAGATTAGGATTTCGCAAAGAGGTTTACATAGAGGCGTACATTTTCCATTCTTTGTGCCCATACTTCTTTCATTCTTTTGCTGTGGGCTTCTTTTCTCTCTTGAGTCCATGTCGTTATAGTTTTTTTTTTTATTTCTCCTCTTGGGAAACTTGCCACTTTTGAATTACCTGCTTTTGGATATCCTCTGGTGTAATTCAAGCCAGTTTCAGATCTTCATTTATTTTGCCAACTATATATTTTAACCGAATATGACAGTATTAGAACATCTTTACACTTTTCTCTTATATCTATTTTCTTCCCAGTACCTCATAATTAGTTGATTATGTTATATTCCACTTCCATCCGTTCATTACACATCCTGACTTTCTTTTATGTTTCGAATCAGTGTTTGCTGTTTTTTAAGTATGTTTATAAATTTGGTTACAACTTCATTTTTTTCTTCCTTTCCTTAATACTTTTGAATATTCCAGGTTTTCTTTTATCCAGTTTGTTTTTTTCTTTCCTTTTTTAAATTATGTTAAACGTTTCTTGTAAGTCTAACTTGACTCATTCACATCCTATGTCTTTTCCTAAGTTTGTCTGCAATGGTTTCTGTGTCTGAGTAAGTCTCTACCGTTAGTGCTTTAATCCATATACCATCTTACTGTCAGCCACGAATATTTTCTGTAGAATTTGTATCAAAATTACTTCTTTTGTCATATATTCAATTTATTTACTCCAAAATCGTAGTACACGTCAATAAATTACTTCATTTGAATATATATATATATATATATATATATATATATATATATATATATATATATATATATATATATATATATCCTTTGTCACTAGTTCTACTTTTTCTCCCCCCCCCCCTCTTCTTCATTCCTAATAATCCAATATTCGCAACCTTCCTTATACTTATTGCTTTTCCACAAAGTCTTCCTTTGTCAATCTCAAATCTCTGCCTTCTTAATATTTCATATCCAGTCTTTACGGGAAAAAAAACGTTACTCGATTTTCCGAATCGATTAGAAGCAATAAAGACTTAACCAACACTCTATTACTCGACCCCTCTACCCAATAATCCCCTCCCTTTATTCTGTACTTTTGAGGTTCAAATGAAAAGAACCCCTCGGACGCCCACGAACTCTGAGTCATCATTAGCAGTGTCGGATTAGGAAGAGAAAATGGCTTGGGATTTTTATTTTATTTTATTAACAAGATGAAAGGTCGAAGATTCACAGATTTTCAATGATTGTAAATTGTTGATTTTCGAGTCGTATTGTCAATTGTAATATGGAAATTAGTTTTAACAGCTTGCTCAGTGATCGTAGAGTTTCTAAATATTGCATTTAAAGTTATACTTGGTTCAGCTTAAAGATGATGTTTGATTCTCCACCGATAAAGGAAGAAGTGAGTTCAACAGACATGTTGGTAATTATCGATCCTGATAAGATGGTGACGTCATCGCCTTATATCTTTTCTTCATGTTTAGGTTAGTTTGATAATAATTTACTTCATCCCTACCACCTTTTCATCTCCAGCCAAGATATAACCGTGAACCGACTTGTACAAAACGTTTAGGTTATGTTATCAGCTATACTTCTTTCTTCTTCATTATAAGAAATGCTTCTGAAAACGTTGTCTTCTCCGATATACACACAATTTTATATAATACATACAATCAAAATAGGCAACTAGAAACAAGATCTTGCTTTCTGACCTTTATACCCGTCCTCACAGAACCAAAACATTCGAGCGCTCCTTTTTCGCCCGTTCCACTATCACCTTATATTCAATTACTTCTAATATACGTCATTCTTCTATTTCTATCCTGGCATCTTATTAAGGTGTAGTTTGTTTATTAATTTAACGTCACCTTACGCTGATATGGCTGTTTTGACAATGCTAGTGGAAGTCCTAAATATCGCCTACCCAATCTTAATTAGGATAGGGATCTTTAACCGAGTACTTGACATCGACCTCTATTTTACATCTCTTTCTAAGGACGGCATAAATAAGGATCTTGGGCGTAGTAGGCTGTTATGCTAACCACTAGACCACAGATCACCCCAGCAGATTTAGTTATTTGCATAAATGCATCAGTAGTAAATAATAACTGATATTGTTTAAATACTCTTTTAAGTTTCCATGGCCACGATACAAAAGACTTCAGTGGTTTCTTCTGGTTTAGACCGTGTCGCTAAATTTTTCGCCAACGATTGAATTGACGAACAAAAGGACCCGATGAACCACGAGTGGACCCTAGAGGACCCGAGCGGCTATATTAGGCGGCGGGTCAGCGGAACATCTTCAGTCTCAACTTTCCCTTCCTCAAGCTAGCTGCATGTCTGGCGAAAAAATTAGCGACACGGTCTAAACCAGTAGAAACCACTGAAGTCTATTGTATATTATATTGTTTAGTTTTTTTCTTGTAACTTCTTTACATTATAAAAAATTATAACTATTCGTCATCTGCAACTTGTGACAACAGTTAACTCAAATTTATTTAGAACTATCATTATAGATGAAACAAATGAAAGAATATTTTTGACAAGTTTTGTCATAAATTGGTATTAAATGTTCGGGATATTAAATAGTAGATAGAGATTAAATATCTCTAATGCCGAAAATCACCATTCCTTACCCATATTAAGAATTTTAATATATTTAATAGCTAAAATTACGAAGCTTGTAAAACATAATAAATTAATCATTTTTATTACTTATTCATAACAAACTTCTTTCGTTACCTTCCGTAATACTAACATAAGAAATAGTAAACTACACCCCCTTCTTATCAGTGACTCACACTGATAAGTACCGCCATATTTCCTTAAAAAGTTGCCAACCGCAAGATAACTTATGTTCGGTTGATTTGAATATTATTGAGGTTAATGAACCCTGAGGTTAAGGGCCCATTCAATACTTCCTCCTCCCTCCGACTTTATCGACCACTGAGCTGGAATTAAGATTCAGTACAGACCTAACGCAATCATACCACTTACGTTTTGCTCTATCCCCATACTGTGTTATATTAATAGTAATATTCGGAGTCCATTAGTGCATCAAATAATATTCAAACATGTTGCCCTACTAGTTTGAACTGCTATAATCTTAAATCACTTCACTGATGCCACTTGGTTTAACACTGAATCGATTAGTATGTATTATATATGTTTATCTGTAGAAATTGCTTTTAAGTGCACTAATGACTAATCAAATAATTGTCATGAAGGAGCTTCCTCTCATACGTATAAATAAACAGTACAGTTTAAGTTATGTCGTTACTTGTACTTATGAGTACAAAGGATTGTTTATATTATTGACAAACATGACAGATTCATTGCAAGAAATTAACAATCTTGTTTAGCTCAGGCGACCCTAATCACTGCATGTTAATATTGAGTACTTATTGAATTGAATATTCAACGGGTTGTTTTAAATTCAATTGATATGTTCCTATATTCCTATTGACTTTTGATTGTTCCGTTCTGTTTGTCGACAGCAGATGGAACAATTCGTCCACAGAACTTGGACAGCTGTCATTGAAATGTGTTCGCATTATTGTAAAGATAATAAGTCTATGTTTGAATTTACTAGTTGTTGAAAGCACGCGATCTGCAATGGCCTCGTTAAATTTTTTAATCCATTAGACAATCTAACACGAAGATAATTTCTTTTCATTTTGCTTTAGTGAATACTGGTTTCTTATAGTAGTTAAGCTCGGTGAATTAGGTACTATGCTACTGATCTCTAAGCCTCGGATCCGAGATCGGCTTTGACAGATAAATTATTTATTCTGCTATCAGGGGTGGTGGATCAGCCCCGTAGGATCTTGGGTACCCCTGGGGCTAATCTTAATTATGTAAATTGAGGTACCCTTTATTGGGAGGGAAATCTGGCGGTTGAACGTGACCTCCGACCGATTGAACGTGGACCTGACTGAAGTACTCCCTTGTAGAATCGTTGATCTAGAAATATTACGATTTCTGTTAAGTAATGAATCATTTATATAAGTACATTAATCAAAGACTTTTATTTTATGTCTTCTTTTTTAGCTCAGTATTGTTTCATTCTTTGTCATATTGTTTTCCATTCTTCGTCAGAGTTGTATTTGTTTTGGAGCCTCGTGATGTAGTCTTTATTTATCTTTTTTCAAGTTTTAGCTATGAGCATAATTGGTTTGGAGCTTTTGTATGTTTTATTATTATCTCATTTTAGATATAGGATTTTTCTTGTTAACTCCTTTCAGTTATCTCCAATCAATCAATTATTCGGTGGTTGGTAATTCAGAGCGCTTTGTATTCGTATAGGCCTCCAGTTTGATTACAATCTATTGTCTTATTTTTGCATTCGATGTAGGAACGTTATATATATAATTGTTATACGTAATTTTTCTTAGTTGGAAATCCAGTTCAATTAAGCAATCTTTGGTGCTTTTTTTTTTCCTTTACCTTGTAAAAACATTTTTCAATGTATTTTTATGTTTCTGCCTTATGTCGTTATTATCGTGCCGTATGTGATCCTTAAATGTCAATTACTACTGGCATCATGAGTACTATTTTGATGGACCATAAAGCTGCAAAACGTTTATTGACTTTAATTGTGCCTATATATACGTACTTGTGAGTTAGTGAAAGTGGACCACCTGCTGACTTGACCTTATTGCAGGGCATTACAGCAGATGCCCGTTGGTAATGAAAAAGTCCTGAAGTATGACTGAGCAGTTTCGAAACTTTATATGGCTGTAATGCGTTTTATTTATGTTTAGTATGAATTTATCTTTAAGTGATACTGTTTTATAATTGAATAGAAAAGTAACTTTATTCTGAGACTTGTCCCTGTATGTTGAGAAGTCCCTTTAGAATAACAAACATGAACAGAAAAAGAAACATAATATATACCTGGCCAGAAGGCTACATAACACACATCATATAAACCAGTATAGAGATCGGAAAGGCGAGATCTTGTTTTATGGTGCTGGATTGAGGATTTGAATTGGGGGAGAATGTAAATATATAAAGGGTGTTGAGATTTAATGGATTGATATCAAAATTGTCTTCGAATGGGGGGGGGGGGGAGAGCCACTTTACCTTATCATACAGGTGGGACCCGCGGGACCGCCTTCAAAGTGGGGTATGATGAGAGAAACGAGGAGCTTGTTACGGGAAGGTTGTCTAAGGAGATGTCCAGAACGATGGAATAACTTTAGGGAACTTATTGACCGTAGGGATATTTGGGCGATGTGGGGTTTCCAGGAAATGTTTAGGTCAATAGTAATGCCTAAGTTTTTGGCAGAATAGTTGAAACTGATGTGGTGATCGTTTAGGATTAATGTTAGAAGGCTATGGATGGGTGTAAGGACGGAATAGGAACCTAAAAGAATGGCCATCATTAAACAAACAAATTTCTTAAAATACTTTTTGTAATCAACTGAAAAGGAATGACCCGGAAAGTAAGTGTTAACGGTTATAAAATATTATATACTTATAAACTATTGCAAAAAAATATTCGGTCCTAAAAAAGTCATGTGCTGTGTTGAATGTAGGAGGTAAAACTAATAATTGAAGACAATTAAAGCGAATGATATAATCGAAATGACAGTATCGTGAATTATGGACTTAGTAGCGAGGTAGACCAAAGCGTAGATGGGAGGATTGCGTTAACCTTAAGGGTTCTGATTTGGGTGGATGGAAGTTGTTGTCAACACCATCTTTCCGGTTCACTATTTTTATTGATACTACACATAATAAATGTTGGTAGTAAACATTTTAAAAATGAGCACTGGTTTTAATAGTTCATAGTTTCAAAATAATAAATAATCTCTTTGGAAAGTAATTAGACTAGAAAAAATACTATACCCAATTATATAAATATTAAACATGTAATCCTACGATCAAGAAAATAAATATATATTACATAACAAATCCTTTTACTATTATTGTATAAATTGCAAGCATTGTATTTAATTACATTGAAAACAAATTTTTAAAAAAATATACGTTTAAATAGAAGATAAAGTTATTTTTATTAAAGATATTTCTTAATTATTGTATTTTAAAATGATTCTAATGTTATGTAAACGTTACTTTCTATCTATTAATGCAAATGTATTGGTTCTAACGTTTATGTCTATTGTAACAAAATATACAATTTCGCACTGCATTGTTGTATTGCAATTCTTTCAAGATTCTTCTTCTTCTGTGAGAGAAGAAGAGAAATGTTCTGCATACGATTATTTTACTTGTATAGATACTCTAAATGATGAAATAATAAGTAGGATAAAATTTCACTTTAACTGTTGGAAGATGGCTAGAGAAGAAACGATTTAGGTAAAGAGGATGTCCGCACACGAAAATAGATTGAGCCAACTAGCCATCTTGAACAGCTTAATATAGTCTAGTGTAGTTCTACCCTCTTATCAAGGTAATATATCGACAGCTCCGGTGGATAAGCGGTTAAGTCGAATTTTGTTCAGGGAGACTTAGCTGTATTAAGGGAAGAGGAACCGTATCATTCTCATAGTTTTTGGCTTGAAAAGGAGTTCTAATATAAGCAATAACTCAGTTTAAATCCGATGCCTGACTTAGCTCCCTATTTGATGCGAAATTAAAACTATTCCACTTCCTCAAGTACAAGAAACCCATTTTGGGGAAAATTCCACTAAACCACGTGTAGATCTAATTATAAGAGCTAAATATCTATAATGTTCTCTAAATAGTACTAATATTATTTAATGATGAGTAATTTAGTGCTATTAAGTAATTGTATGATGAAAAAAAACATAGATTATAAATGAAGAAGAATTAAAATATTGATACTTTCTGTTACAGGTATGTTCTGCCCTATGTGTCATACTATTTCTTCTATCAGTTGTATATTTTACAAGGTATTTATTTAATTTATGCATTTGTTTAATAAGCTAATATTTAAATATAGATCATGTTTTTGAGCTCACGCCTTAGTTCAATTGGTCAATTATGTTATTTCGACAAAAATAATAAAATTTCACACCATTGTTGGACATATTTATGTGTGCGTGAGCTGGACATATTCGTCCATTGCTGAGTTGTATCTTCATGTCTATTAATTAATTGGTGCTTGTTTGTCTTGTTGTAGAGATTGTCAGGTGTAATTAATAGTTATATGTTTTACTTGAAAATTAATCATTCATTAAAAAAATAATATGATAATATTGATGGTTCGGCTATATGAAATCGTTCTTTGAAATGAACAATGTTATAAATAAAAAAAATCTAATTCCCAATAGAGGTATTTGAAAGTTGCATGTGTGCTAAAAACATTTTTGAAATAAATAAAAGCATATTAAAACACAGCATTCCTATTGTAATGATGGTAATGAAAATACTGTATTGACCATTAGACAATTTTTAAAGACTTTAAATTTTTTTTATGACACTAAACCGATACAATTACTATTTAAGGCTTAACTCAAAAATGCCAATTTTTTAGTTATGTCTTAGTTCTTTTGGAGAACCGAAATCATAACATTTAGGTGTTTTATATCAACTTCAGATCCAGGCTTAACAAGAAAGAAGTCGCCTAACATTACTAGGCTTTTAGAATGACTATATGGGCATTGAGAGAGAGACAATTAGCCCTGTAATTTAATAAAATGGACCGTATTACAAATGACGTAGTATTTGTAGAGCAGAGTTGATTGGAGTGTTGACCGCCCTGAGTGATTTGTGCCATTATCCTCGTAGCCGAGTGGCACTTGGCTCAGGGATCACTCACGTGTTACTTCGCCCTCTCTACTCGGCTCTGTACTGCTACTTAGCTTATATACCATTTGGTGGCAATATGTATGCTTGAAATAGTTTCAATGCTTTTACAACAACTATCTAAAAACCTTTTACTGTTTTACGAACCTCAGTCATCCTAGTTTAGAAAAAAAGAAGTGTGTATATCAGCTCCGATACGCGACTGGAGTTTACCCCTTTCCGTTTCTAATGGATTTTAAATGTGTTCTTGCCAATTAATCGCTCTCTGCTGATATTTATCATAGCGTATTAGTTTTTATTATTTGTAAATTATTTAAAAAAACTATTTTAAATTAATGTGAAATATTTTCATTAAAATTATCGATTATATATTAATTGATTAAAATTGTTATTATATATACTGGTTGGTGGTTGTGGTTCGGTTGTCATCTTGGTACCTTGTAGAAAAGATGCGTATTCTACACCTGGGGGAACTGGCATGCTGTTAGTCATTAGTTTGGGTATGTTTTGGTTAGTACCGATCTGCTCAGATCTCTTTTCCTCCACCCATTTAGTCACTATTTCTTCAATTTTTTTCCTATGGAGGCATTTTCTATAAAAAGCGACGTGCGCTCCCTACCAATTCGAGCATTTAGGTTCGCCTATTCGCGGACATTCAGAAATGTTATGTGACCTGGTGCATTTTACGGTGTGGTTGCAGTAGTTTTTTGTGTGCACAAATTGCTGAGATTTATAGCACTGGGGCGGTAGGATATCCTTTCTTGGGATGTATTTCACAACTGTGAATATATCTACATCTATTGACGTGGCGTACTTTGTCTTGTATGTCTTTTATAGTGATACCTTGTTCGAACTGTTATCACTGAAGATGATAATTCCATTTTCTTGCGTTCCGGTGCATTCTATTGCATACGCCTTGTTTCCGAAGCCTAATTGGTTCAAATGCCTTCCTGTCATCAGATATGGGAATAGACAGATCAATTGGTCCCTAATTGGAGGGAAATATGGATCTCAGTCCTCGTCTGTTTGATAAAATGTTAATTTTGTTCATGAAATCACTCACCTCATTTAACGTAACTTCTTCGTTGGGGCCGCTGTAGGTTCCTCAGTTGCTGGTAAATTAGCTAGAGCGGTAAAGCTGTTTGATGTCACTACCGGTGGCGCTTCTTCTGCTTTCCTTGTCTTCTTTGCCGATTTCTTCCCTGTCTTTACTTTTTTGAAGAGGCCTCATCTTCAGAGTCCGATAGAGGTGTATTTAAGCCCAGGATGATCACTGCCTGTCCACTTCCTAATACACCAATCTCCCGTCCTAGTAGCACTACAAACTGCAAAGCCTTTCTTGATAGCTACTCTATTTCCTACTCTTATCAGAGCAACGCTGCCCTGTCGTCTGTTGAGGTTGTATCCAAGTGATATGAATGGACCCTAACAGCTTAAGGCGGATTCTAAATAAGATTATTAAATTATCGCATTTCAACGCTTCGAGAATAAAGCAATAGAATACAATGTTACCATAGATACCACACGTATCTCTTCCCGATATCCATACTTTCCAACCTTTCCAAACCTCTCGAAAGAATAGTCCAGTCTCAAATATCAAATTTTCTCGATCAACTCCTTTATCCGTTTCAATCAGGGGTTCGTCCTGGTTTCTCCACTCAATCTGCCCTTACTAAAATCATTACTGACATACATAAAGCCATGGACAACAAACAACTAACCGTGCTCATCCTACTAGACTTTTCTAAAGCTTTCGATTCCTTGGACCATTCAATGCTTTTTGCCAAAGTAAAGTCATTGTTTTTTTCCAACAGCTCTATTCTGTGGTTCCAATCCTTCCTCTCTGGCAGGTCCCAAGCGGTTTTCATGTCCAACAAACCTCTTTCCTCACCCTATCCTCAGGTGTGGCACAGGACTCAAGCATCTATCCTCTTCTTTTCAACTGTTACATCAACGATCTTACTAAATCTGTTCACCACTGTTCCTACCATCTATATGCTGACGATTTCCAAATCTATTTGTCCTCTCCTTCTGAGCTATCATTTGCGTTCGCCAGTATTCAGCAAGACCTAGATAGGATTAGTGCCTGGGCAAAGCTGAAGAAACTGGAATTGAATGCAATGAAAACTCAGGCCATTCTTTTAGATTCCAATTCCGTCCTTACATTCATCCACAGCCTCCTAACATTAATCCTAAACGATCACCCTATCAGTTTCAACTCCTCTGTCAAAAACCTAGGCATTACTATTGACCAAAAGCTTTCCTGGAAACCCAATGTCACCCAAATATCCCGATGGTCAATTAGTTCCCTGAAATTATTCCATCGATCTCGGCATCTCCTTACACAAACTACCCGGAAGCTTCTTTTATCATTTCTCATCTTCCCCCACTTTGACTACTGTAGTGTGGCATACGGGGCCTTTCGAAAATGCTTGAGGGCCGCTTAAAAAGAATAATGAACTGCGCTTTAAAATTTGTCCTTGGTACTCCGAGGCGATCCCGGGTGTCACATCACTGTGATGACTTTAAGTGGCTCTTTCCTCCCATTCTTATACAATATTCCTTATTTCCTTCATATATCTACAGTCTCCTCCAATTCAAATCCTCTGTCCAGCACAACAAAACAAGATCCCGCCTTTCCGATCTGTACATTCGTTCTCACAAAACCAAAGCATTCGAACGTCCCTGCCTCGCTCGCACCACCACCGAGTGGAACGCAATCCCTCCTTTCATGCGCCATGCTTCTTCACTGGCTTCATTTAAATCACTGGTTTTCCTTGGCATCCCAAAATGACGCTCTCCTGGCAGTTACCTACGTGTTTTGTTTATTTTTCCCCCAAAAGATACATACTTTGTAAATACCTTATTGCATGCTGTGCCATTCATTTATTTTATTTAGTAATTTCGTTATAAATAATACAATTTTATTCTATTCTTTTAATTTCGTTTATAATTATTTTGTTAATATTAATATATTTATTTTCGACAATTAGTCAACATCCTGCCAAGTCTCGTACTTTTTATTTATTTGTTTTCTATTTCTATTTTTATTATGTCTTTGTCACTCTTGATTACTTCATGATTCGTATTATTATGTAGCCTTCTGGCCAGATGAATATTATGTTTATTATTTTTTGTTCATGATTGTTATTCTAAAGGGACTTGGTCCCAGAATAAAGTTTGTTTTCTATTCTATTCTATACCATAATCTAAACGGTGATAAATATATTTTAAGTCCTAACATAATTTTTGTGAGATCAACAATAAAGAAAATGAAGAATAAAAATACTAAATTCATCTTCTTATTAAGAAATCTAAAAGAAACTAAACACAATAAAAAATAAATCAAATTAATTAGGTATTTAATATAACGCTATTTACTTTTCTTCTCTCCCTTTATCTTCCACGACTTTATATATATATTTGATAAATAGTATCTTAACCTATTTTGATTTAATTAAAATTGGCTATAGCCAGAACATTAAAGGAAAACAGGAAGTAATCAACTTACTATCAAGATTTTCGGTATTATGAATTATAATGAGTTGATCCTTTGTAATGACGCCTCGCGCGAATATATTCTCTCCTCACTGCTTCCCTTTGTTATAATTACATAATAAAATCGCGAGGCATCTTTGTATTCAACATGCAACCTACTGCACTCTTCTTCAAGAGTAAAAAGGGGACAGCTGCAAGACGGAGGGCCTTGGACCCATGCAACTGCCTGCATAACGTGCAACACCTGCTGAATTCTAAGTGCACTTCATCAAGTGTATTTTTACCCGTGCATTACTCATATTATTATTAATGATATAATTACCTTGGCAGATAGCGTGTGTCAGTTCCTGTCAGAGTGAAAACATCCTTTGTTTGTTTTTATATAGATACAACTTTGACTTGCCTCTTCTTAGCAAGGCAGAGGTTGCAATATGCTTATAGAATAATATTAATATGTGGAGGATGGAAATAGTAGGGGGGTGCAGTCAAAATAAACACCAAATAAGTGAGGGCTTATTTATTAATTGTGCCTAGAGTTGCGGCTAGGTGTAACTGGTGTTTACTTACTGGTGTGTAACACTGTTCGCCTAGCCGCAACTCATTCTATTTGCCCTGAAGTTGACCTAAAAAGTAGGTCGAAACGTCGGCACTTATTTGGTGTTTATTTTGACTGCACCCCCCCCCCCAACTATTTCCATCTTCCATTAGCTTCCATTAGATCTTCCAGTCAACTATTTTCCTCTCTAATATTAATATGTGTTATAAACATTATGATTATCTCAACAAGATAAAGAAGACACTTTAATAATAAAGTTGAACTTTAAGACCACTTGAAAAAAATATTATAGTATATATTCATACAATTTTCCTTTTTTTAATCTGAAATTTATTTAAAAAGTTTCTATTGAAGTTTCATTTAGTTTCGATGAAGCGCAGACGGTTAATAGACGGTTAAATCGCATTATTTTAGGGCTAAGTCCCTCCAGAATGATTTGAAAGTATAAAATATATTGATTAGCGTTTATAATATTTCCTGGTTTTATAAATTTACTAAATACTAAAAAACAACCACCTTGCTATGTTCACAGCTTCCTCCACTCTAGTTAATAGGTAGTTAAAAATAATACGAACAAGATCTCGGTTCTCTACTCTATGTACATCTTTCCATAGATCTTCATCTTTGCAGCATTCCTTTATCGTCTTTATTCGTTATCTGTAATTCTGTTCCTCCTATTGTCAGGTTTGCCCCTTTCATACCTACATTTGAAAGTCATCATCATAATCTATCCCTCTTCTACTGCTGTGCAGTGTGAGGATCCTGGTTATAGAGCCTGGAACAAGTATCTCTTTCCTGAACTAGCTCTCTTCTTCGGTTCCAGACCATTCCTCTCCTCCTGCACTGAAAGCTCTCTTCCCAGGATATGCGAGGCCTTCTTGTGGGCCTTTTTCCTTCTGTTCGGGTCTCGTAAGTCTTCCTGGCGATTCTCTCAGGTTCTATTCTAATCACTAGATGTAAATTTGAAAGTCTCTCACACGAATTCCTGCTCATATGCCAATCAGACGCTGACTAAGCATCGACTGTTGATTATTAGTTTGTTTGATTTTCAATAGAGTTTTATATTATTTGTGATTTTTATTTTCATATTTAATTATGTAAATCTTCTGACCATAATTTTTTTTTTGTTGTAAAAACCACTGCCATTGTCTTAGAATCACCTATTCCATTCTATTATAAAAATCAGAGAAAATATCTGAAGAAATAACATAACAATGTATACCACTTCTTCTAAATTATAATTATGATACTAATTAATTACGAACTATACATTTATAATAAGAAACTCATCTTCTGATTAAGAAACTTAAAAGAAGTTAAACAAGAATGAAATACGATACCTACAATAATTACATTGTTAGGCTTATTGGTTTTCCATCACTCTCCCTTACCTTCTGCGGCTTTTAGATTAGGTAATATTTCTTCTAAAACCTTTAGCTTTCCTACTGTAAATTATATCTCTATATTGTTATTAGTTTTTACCAAATTTCGTTTTCAACAGGGGAAAATATTTTTTATTTTCGTACAAAAAACAACATTCATATTAATATTTGTATTAGTTATTGGGCAAATAATTTCATGATTGATGTGTACCCAATTTATATTACTGCTGAAAATAGATTTTTTTATTACCAATAAACAGAGGGGAAATGTGAAAAGAATGATTAATTTAAAATAAAAAAAAATCATTTTTGCATTATATGCATTGTTGCATTTATGCCATGCGTTAATATTTAATGAGAATGGTGTAAAACTCATTCAATCTTACATAGTGTCCATTTTGATGAAGATAGAAGTAGAAAAACATAAATTATTTTGCGAAACTAAGTTATTTCTAAGAATTGGGTCTTAAATTTCTGCCGGATAATTTCATGATTATGCATTTCCTCAGTATTTATGTCAGGTGTTGATTCCTGAAAGTTTAAAAAAGATATTAAAAGTAAATATAATCTAAAAATGAACTCTTTTGCGTTTTATTTGAATCAGAAAATCATTAATTGTCTTTTTTAAATAAATTTGTAATAATCGAGATACTCAGATTGTTGGATTACACAGGTCTGCAAAAAAACTTTTTAAAATTTTTTTTATTTAGTTAACTGATCTGTATGTAGTTTTTTTTCGCGCTGGATTCAAAAATGACATTGTTTTTTTTCTATCACGTAAAGTTTGCCTATAAATAAAGTTGATGTGTTTGGAAAATTTACAAACAAAGAAAAATTTTGGATTTGTTTTTATTATTATATCATGGAGTAAAAGCAAAATAAAACAATGATACATAGCTAAAATTAGCATAAAAGTGAGGCACATGTGTTGTAAAGTTATTATTGTAAAGTCTTTGTAAATACGTTTTCTTTTTCCATCAAAGCTTCTTTTGGTACTTTGTCGGCTGTATTATTGTGAATTTTCCCTTTTTTAACATCCGTCAGTAGTCTGCCATCATGTTGACATTCCTTCGACATTGGTATCTGCGCTTTATTTCTTTTATATCTTGATGGAAACGTTCTCCTTGTTCCTCGCTTACAGCCCCAAGATTTTCTGGAAAGTAATCCAGATGTGAGTGAAGGAAATGAACTTTGACACTCACGTTGCAGCCCAACATTTTCTAGTTTTGTAACAATTCAGCAACCAAAGTTGTTTGTTGTTTGGATCTTTTTTGTTTCCAAGAAAGCCTGTTTAAATGAATTCCAGCCATTTTTTTCTCCCACTTCCATTTTTAGTGACAAAGCTGTTAAATATTTTCTGATGTCAGGCCCAATAAGCTTTCAGCTTAATATCGGATGTACCAGGAAACTATTCACAAAGGTACTTGAAACACTCTCCTTCTTTGGCTAATGCTTTCACATACTGTTTCAATAGCCCCAATTTGATATGAAGTGGTGGAAGTAAGATCTTTTCAGGATCCACTAAACTTTGTCTTTCAACATTCTTAACTCCAGGAATAAGAGCCTTTCTGATTGGCCACGTCTGCTTAACATGGCTTTGTTTCCTGTCACGGCTATCCCATTCACAGAGGAAACATGGAAACTGTGTAACCACTTTGTTGAACTAGTAACGTGGAAATAACTTTCAAATCCCCACTTATGGTCAGAGTAGCCGAGCTTATTAAGAACAAACTCAAGATTTTCGTAGCACTCTTTAAAATGGACTGAGTGTCCAACAGGCACAGATGTATATCGGTTACCATTGTGAAGAAGTACAGCTTTTAAACTCCTATTTGATGAATCGATGAAAAGTCTCCATTCCTCTGGTTTTGAACATTTCTGTGTTGTTCTTTAAGTCTGTGACTTTCTTTAAGTCTAGACCCTAAAATTTTCAGGTGAAATTTGTGACTTATCTAGGGGTGATGGAATTTTTCACTATGTTTTTCGTAATCAGCACAAAAAATACTGTTTTTTGAAGATGTGGATAATAAACTATTTATTCTATTAAAAACCATGAAGTGACTGTAATTTTGAGATCCTCATAGGGTCTGTTGATTCTCTCACCTAGATCTGGTAATTATTTGGGTTATGTTGGTTTTTGTGGAGCGAGGTAGCTAAGTAGAGTGGTAGAGCGTTGCGTTGAATTATTTATTCTATGTAACTTGCACATAGGTGAATTCTGTTGGACCTAGAGACCCTCGTGTGTTTCACCTATCCTCTCTAAAGTGGGTATCCTTAATTGGGAGAAACACCCATGTTTTGACTGTGATCTCAGTGAGTCCTAGAAGTACCTTTTCTACCATGTACTGAGGCCAAAACTCTACATAGGTCGTAGGGCATAATTGTTTGTAAATTTTAATATCTTTTCTGCGATTAATTTGTCTAGTTATCTTTCTGCATGGTTTGATTATTTTATGATAGTATCCCCTGAAATTATAAACATATATGGATGGCAATTTCGAAGCTTGATTTATATTTAGGAGAGGAGATAAGTTCACTAGGTCCCGAGGCAATTGTCCACAATTAGCGGTGCTAAAGGTCAACAGGCTTCGAGGTCGCTCCAGGTCATCGTCATCATCTTGTTCCAGTCAGTTCCCGGTGATGCCATCCCTATCAGGCCTTCCTTAGTCAACCTGTCGGCATTGTGGATGGGTATAAATGTATGGAAAGTAATATATCTACAGTATAGGTGAATAAGTGGACTAATAGAATTTTCTTCCAAATGAGTTTCTTGTACTTAAGGAATAGGAATCGAGTTAATTCCTTAGTGAATACGAAGATAATTCAGGCATTGGCTCAAAAGGAGTTGTTTAGTTTTTTCATTCATTTAAAGTCACTTTATGTTGCTATGACTAATCGAACGATGCTACATTGAGAGTTGTAAATTATGCTCATCCAGCCATAATTAGAATAGAGATATTAAAAGAGTATCAGACTCTGTGTAGGCTCGGGGCTGCTTCTTTAGCTCCCTTCCGAAGCATGGCAAAACCAGGGATTTTTTACTCCCTTTAATAAATCTTCAGGCCCGTTTGCCACTAGACCACAAGTAATCCTGAAAAGGATTGATATGGAATATTACAACTCCATATTTAGCCAAAAAATAGGATAATGTTACGATTCCATTTCCCTCAGTACAGTTAATCCCCTGTGGGCAAAATTCGACTTAACCACTTGTTCACCGGGCCTTCAGATATAATTTTGATAACAGTTATTTATAACAATTTGGTTCCGAGTTAGGCCTTCCTCAATATTCGAATCTAATTTCTGTTATTTAGCTGCGTAAATGTGAGTTAAAATAAATATTATTATTACCAATTAAATTAATATTAATTGATTAATTATTAATGAAATAAGCATACACTAGAAAAATTATATCTCTCATCAAAACCTAATTCTGGATAGTTATATCAGGAACTCAGCACTTTACACAAACCTGCATCGTTCATAATTTTGTAACATTAACGGTTCATTTTATTTTCTTAGATACAATGACAGAAATGCAATATTCCCTGAAAACATAATACTTTTAAAATAACCATATCAATCTAATATCTAATATAAGTTCATTTGATCTGAATCAGGGCCGCTGGAAGTGTGCAAAAAATATGGGAGTCTTCTTGAGGTTTTGGTGGGAAGCATTAAAATTACCAATTCAGAGCAGTTGTCTATCATTTTCGGGAGAAAACAAACTAAAAATGAAGTTAATATTGTTACGGGCTACTGGGTGTAAAATGAACTAAACTATTACTAAATTCAAGATACTAAAATTTATTAACAAATTAAACAGATTACATGGAAATTATTAAAAACAATTAAATTATTAAACTGATATCAATTTACAATAATAATATTCCACATATTATAACCTAGGCCTTACTGTTATCTAATTACTAAAATAATATACAAATACAATAGGATATTGCTAATACTAAATAACTTAACTATTTACCTAAATTTGTACAAATACAATAAAATTACACTATAGTTTATAACTACAAATTAACACTTACAGTTCGCTAATTAAAGTCCACCGATCGTAAAACTCTCCAAATATGACAAACTGACGCACAGTTTATTACACTCACTAATTACTTATCACGCTGGCACTGGCTGACACTAACTGACTGTAACTCACACGCACTGTCACTAGTTAACTACTGCTTATTACTGACTGATACTCACTCGGCCGAAACAGCTGGCCTTTTTATATAGGCAAGGTAGGTCGGGGTGGGGCACTTCTCGGGAGAAGATCGAGAACCGTCCAGGCCGATCCAGAAAGCTCTACACGTTCTTTGATCCCTTCCGCTTAATCCTCTCAGCCGGTCCATCTTCCCTCTCTGACCGTAACAATATTAACATAACAGTCAGTGGGCGACTTAGCACAACAACCAGTTAAGCCCCAAGATTGCGGGTTCGTAGCCCGGCAGGTGGCCCCAGAATTTTTTAAAGGAGGTAAAGGACCTTAGGAAAGGACGTTGAACGGGGGTCCCGTGCCTGTACCTGGCAGTACCTGACATAGACTCCTTAATGTTCCCTGTCCTAATTAAACCTGGGTAAGCAAAATTTAGGGCTCTCATTGTAGACCGTCCGATTAGCCATAGACCATAAAGTGACGTTAAATAAACAAACAACTTAAGAGTCAACTATATGAACAATCTAGATCAATGAATAAGAAATTCACCCTAATATAATTTTAAACTTTTGAATATGTTGGAAAATGTTGCCAATTTCGTAATTTTCTAAAACATTTCTTTGTATGAAGAAACTTTACAGAGAAATAAGAGAGATACTTTGAAGTCGCTATCAAGGGTAGCCGGTTGAAGGATTTTTCTGAAGGGTTCTGTACTGTAAATATTGCATTTGACTTTTCTCTCAGAATTTCCCAAGAGCCAGTCCTCTTCATCATATTTCTCTTTGAATTGTATACATTCTCTCTCTTCTTCATGCATGGCAAAACATAAATTATTTTTTTGTGTCTCTGAATAAGGTTCTTTTCATGCTCAAAAATACATGGGGATTTACAAAGTTTGTCTGCTTGTGTTAGGGAAGTAAATGCCTGAGATATATATGTCGGGCTTCGGCATGGAAAATCCCAACCGTTTAGAGGCTTTGGGAATGATGGAAAAATATGGACATTTTAAATGAAATTTATGTTTGTCCTGTGGTTTAAGTCAATAGTAATATTAAGGTCTGAATACTGGAAAGCTGTGTCTGTGTGTTTTAAAAAAACAAAAAAAAAATCATGGTATAATTACGGTAATGGGTTTGAATAATTATTATTTCAATTGAAGTTCTATTTTCATTCTTTACATTTTTTAATGTTAAACAATTTAATTAAATTTTCTACCTATTTAATATTTTATAAATAATTATATATGAACATAATATTTTGTTCAATATTCTTATAGACTTTTTTCTTTGTTTTTGTTAAAACCATGAAGTTAATTTTTGTTTTTATTTTACACACTTAGCTGACCCTACAGACGTTGTCATGTTCAAATATTTAAATCCGAAGATAATATTTTTTTTAGATATATTTTAACTATTTGGACTGTTATGATGAAAATATATGTAGAAAAAAATCATTAAATATGTGTTAAATAAACATTTATACATATATGTGACGTGATAGCGTCTTAGCTATATGTATATTTAGTCGTCATACACATTAAAAGCTTATGTTCAAACGATGGAATATGGTTATTCTAAAACAAACATTTCTATATGTTTGTCCAATGTCTAACTCAATAACTTAAATCTCGGGCACTGTAAGTATGTTATTTTTTTAATTCAATTAAACTCAAACAATATGTGCCAAATGGCATTTGTATAATTTCTTAAATAAATATTTTTATTATTATTATTAATTAAACACAAAGAAACAAATAAATGTTCTATTATCATAAATAAATAATTTAATAGTCTATTATGATTATGAATTCAATAGCGATTATCTTAATTCCTTATTAATACATTTTTTTTAAGGATTCTATTTATTTTATTCTTTAGTTCTCTACTAATGAATCTTTTTTATAGTAGGTGAATACAATACAAGAAATTTGTTTTTTTTTTGGCAAATGTCAATAAATGAAGAATTTTTTGAGGAGATTTTTGTTGTTATAAATGCCATTAAAAATCTCAGACTTCATAATGTATATTTCTTGAACGTTTCATTCAATTTAGAAAATCCTCTTTTCTGCTTCTTTTAAAGCAATATTTACGTATTTGTCCAAATTTTTCATTCTCAGCCGAAAATATGTTAAAAATAGATCCACATTGGCTGACTTGAATAGTGATGTTAAAGTTGACATATAATAATTAATACTAAAACAGAATAACAAAACTTTCGATAGTTTCTTATTTTTTAAATCTTTTCCACTATATAAAATACAAAAATTTTAATATTACGATAGGGAAAAATCTATATTTTTCAAAATCTGTTTGTTGTTATAAGTTTACAAGTTCTAACCCCCATGTACTAAATGTACACTATGTACTAAATTTCTCTTTATCATCCAGCTTGCATTTACTTATTTATGTGGGTGTATTTATTTTCCAATTATGACAAGATAGCGTGATAATGAGTGCATAAATGGATCTTATTGTGTTACTTTTTTATAGATAAAATAACTATAGTGCTATTATGCTGTATTATCGAATCCCGTTTTGGCTAATTATCTTATAACTAAAACATTGGCCTTAGTAAAGAAACATGTTATCAAACTAGCCGACACGGTTAACGAACTATCGAACCGTTGATAACGCCGGCCAGTCTGGTGTACATAGGTGTCACCGACCCTTACCGAGCTAGTTGCTGCCTTCGATAAGTATAATAAATAATAATAATAATTATTTAACATTATAATTAATCGGGGCAACAATATGATTATTATAGGGGAAGTAGAAAGTTTGAACTATCGTAAATGTACCTAAAATGAAGTGGTACTTAGGGCAGGCGAGCTCTGTAGTGATGCATAGTTTAAAAAAATTAATTAAAGTAAACATCTAAATAAATAAAATATATTAGCAAATTAAATATTTTCGAACTTTTTGTACGTGTTTAGGTATTTATTACACATGAAGTGTTCAGGATCAAAAGCGAATAATTAGAAATTTCCAAAATCTTCATATTTTTTCTAGTTTAGTCCAGCAATATTGTCACTTACCGTCTTATTTCTCATGGTTTTAGTCCAGCTCTGAACATGAAGTTTCAGGAGAATAAATTTGCTTGACTAAATTAGTGATAAATATGAAGAAGTCAATTTTTGAACTTAATGAGTTATCCGATTTTGATCCTGGTCGCCTTTTAAAGAGTAGTGCATTCCTGCTTAATATTTTTGGCTGACAGCAACATATAGTTATTTTATTTTATTGGAATTAACCGTTTCACTTCATAAGTTTAAATTTTAAAAACGAACGTGATGCAACAAATAGGGTTTAAAAAACAGGAAATAAAAATGAGTTCTTAAAAAAACGCCTGGTGTCAAGGGAAACAAAATGTAAACTTCATGCAAAATAACTTTAAACAGCATTTTAAATATTACATAAAAAAACATTATGATGTAATGACGGTGTTGTCCTGATAGGTTTAAATGCATAAAAACTCCGAGATAGTTACACGTATATTTGAATATACGTATGCTTTGAAAAATAAAACAACCACAAATATCCTTAAAAATAAGAATATGTAAAAAAATATATAAAAATAATTTGGTTTTCTTAATTTTCGGAATTTTGTAAATGTCAGAGGGTAGAAACCTAGCAACGTTTTAAATCTCTATTTTAGCGCTAATAGAGGTAAAGCAATGTTTGCTGTTGGTAGGTAGGGTTGATAAATATTCCCACGAATCAAGCTCTTTAATGATTTTAGAAGCTGAATTGTTATTTTTAGATTTATCGCTGAAATACCTACAGCTAAGTGGAGAGGGGGAGAGCAGATTAATTCCCCTAAATACCTACAAAGGTTTGTAATAACATTGGGAATAAAACCTGGAATATAAATCAATAGGCTAAAGGACCAAAATGTCCTGGAGAATCCCTTCAAAGGATGTGAAAAGGTAGGGGACAAATATACGAGTAGAGGGGAGGCAAACCGGTGGGCCGCCCTGCCCCGATCACAATGGGAGGATTACAATATATCTCACCTGCTCTGTAGCTCTTAGCTCCTAGCCTCTCCATTCAGCAGCCTAACAGTCCTCTTGTAACTCTCAGGACAACTCAGGATAAATATCTTATTTTTGTCTAGAATATAACTATTAAACTCAAACAATCAACCTAGTATCACTTACAACCTGAAGTAGTAAATCGATAGCTATGTATAATCCATTACATATTATTCGAATATTTTTTTCGTATTACCATGATGTAAAATAGTTATTTCAGAAAAGATAAAGTCAATGCAGTCTTAGAACTGAGGTAGTCTTACAAAAACATGTGTAATAAAAAATTTCTCTTGAAATTCATAAATATGACACTATGATACATTGATTAAACCGGAAGAGGAAACACTATTATTATTTAGAAAGTAAGATTTTAAGGAAAATTGTAGGCCCTAAATTCTCCAACGTCGAATTAGTCCACACGAAATAAGAAAGAATCTCCGAAACAATGATGACAATAAGGGTTAAATTCTATTGACATATCCTGCGAATGAATGGAAGTGGGTTACGTAAAGAATATTTCAATTTCTCGGAAATAATTGGAAAAACCGAACTAGTTTAGGGAGACAGAATGAATAAGAATAAACGCTAGGGTGAGAATGAATAAGTAAAAAAAAAGGATAAAATATATCGAAAAGTTGGAAATTTAACGAAGGATAAACAGCGAAAGGATGTAGTGGAATGCAGCAGTTGTGGAAATTATGATTTTGAGAAAGGAAAAAAAATACACACTACTTAATAAACTATTGATGTGCAAATGATACGAGGACTAAAATGACTTCACTATCCTTTGAGCACCAACTTCGTAAAACGACAAGTAACAGAAAAAAGCTGAAGATTTAAAAGAACATAGAAAAATTTGAAGATTTAAAAGAACACCAAACGAAGTAACAATTAATTTAACCTCACTAGTATATTTTACGTGGTTTGATATCCTTCAAGCCTTCAACTGAGAAGCTCAGGTGAAACGATAAACGGCAAAATACACCAGAACAAAACATCATTGACAATTTAAATATAATAAACTTGAAACGGTAAGAAGGTAGTATACAATATATGAGATAAAAATAATGAAGAACATTTGGGTAGGAATGATTAAGTAGAAAAGTATAAAATGCATCGAGAGACATGAGCGTACTCGGGACTACAGAGGATATGATTGGGGGTGGTACTGCTAAGATGACGAGGTTTGAGGCGAGAAATAGTGGGCGATCAAAATCTCCGATGAGGAAGAAGAGATACTAGGCCTAAAGAAAGCCACGGAACAAGCATAAATGATTGATTCGGATTAACCTAATTTTGGGTGAAATAAAAAAAAATTATGAACGATATTGATACTTTATTTTTTTTCAAGATTTATTTACAATATATACAAATCACAAATATAATAATAAGATGAAATGCTGCTATATAAACTAAAAGCCTTGATATTGATTCTTAACTGATTAAAAAATATATTTGCTCATTGAAAAAAACATTTACGAGAAGCATATATATATATACACTACTGTGCGCATATTTATTTGAAAGTCCTACACAAGCTGCCGACATTGAGCAGGTGCGTGAAGGTGAACTCAGCGGCAGCTGCTAGTGGAACTGTTCTCTGAATTATCTGCATTAGATATCTGTCATTCAATAGGGATACATTACCAATGATAAGTGCAAGTGTGTGCACTACAATTTTGTAATGTTATTTCTCGTGGTGGAGATTGATTAAAATCAAAAAATGTATTTGATAGTTTTCGTTGTTTCAATACCTCCACTATAAAGAATCATGAAAATGTAGTGCGGCCTTATGTACCAATTAATTAAATTATTAATTTAAATTTATGTTTGTTTCTTTTTTGGTCTCCAATATCACTGTCATATCGGAAACAATTAAAAAAAGGCTTATACCGTTATAAACGTTCAAGGGGTTTCAGACAAAGCAGGGAGTGTATTGTTATGCAAATAGGTTATAAAAATCCCTAACTTTCCCCCCCTAATTGAAGGTAAAAGGATCTGGGTGGGCAATTAATCTACCACAGTCAGTCTTGAACTCTACTCAATATCCTACCTACTGAAGGGTTTTACCGTTAAAGAGTAAAAAGCATTTTTGTATTTAACATATGTATTAACTGTGTGTGAACAATATACCGACTCGGCGTACAAATTACTATGAGACAGTAACTGAACCAGCCATGTTTACCCGTAACTAAGCGGCAATGGTACAGGACCGGTGATTGGCCAACTACGTGACAAATCGGAACGTGGCGGCGAGTGCGCCGATCTCAGCCGCCGATTGGACCACTTAGTCTCTCCGTAATGGCTCCAACTCCCTCTTCCTTATCATCCGGCAGGTTACTGCTATATCATCTCTGTCGTTGATAAGAGATGGGCTTTGTCTTGTTTGTATCTTATAACCGTGCGGTATTTTTATTTTATTTATAGCGAATAACTTAAGGCCCTATATTGGGAATCTGACATAATTGCCTTGTATTAAAATCACGAATAAGATGGCTTGGGCACATCCATCGAATGGACATAAAAAGGCTCCCAAACCAAATCATGGAAGTACATCCAATTGGAGAAAGAGGAAGAGGCAGGCCTTAACTGCAATGGTTGGGAGAACAAGCAGAAGAGCTGCGGAGGATCGGTCAGACTGGTGAAAAGTTGTTGAAGAGGCTTTCATGGTCGATAAAATAGTAATATCATATATGTATATTTAGGAGAGGTTTCACAAAATTGTAATATTGGGTAATAGGTCCCAATTCGAGACCACCTCTGGCAGATGGATGTTTTACTCTTTAAACAGCAGTGAATTGACTATGTGGGATTTGGAGACTCTTCCGACGTTAACGCTGACTGTGAATTGGGAATACTTAATTAAGTGGTTTAGTGTGATCATGGCCAAATCACCTCCTCGCACACCCAATGACTTGAGTACAGTCCCTTCCATATCCAAAACACTTTATAAAATGGATATTTGGATTGAATGTTACACGTCCCGTTTTAAATGTGTCAGTCCCGGCAACGCATTAAATAAAAATCTCCATTATTTGAACATTTTTATTGTAAACAAGTATTAACAACTCCACTAAATTATTGAAGAAATTTTCGTACTGATTCGTTATGGATTTAAAATTACATTGTTGTGTCCACATTCCTGCACACGCACTATTCCCAGTTCGCTTGAATCATTTTACTAATTCTATAATAGTACTGAAAACATTTAAAAAAAAAAATGTCCTTCAATGTTTTATTGATGTAAAAATTTATAAATATAGCCTTATATCAAACCATAGTAGAAATCAATGCACACCACTCCCATAAAAAAAGATGCTTGCGTATGTGCTTTTGATTTTTAGTGTATCACTTTGATATTAATATTATGTAAAATTCTACTTTTATTATTTGATGGAATCTAAATGGTAGTTCCACTTGTGCCTATAGAATTCAATTCGAAGGATATAATAGGGACTGTAGTATAGGAAATAGAATATTTCAAAATTGCAATCTTCTCAATTCTGACAAGCCAAACATATAAACATTATAGAATTTATGTATTGCTATTGTTAAAAAAATATTGACTTTTCTTTTAATAATTCTTCAAGTAGTGTTTTAAATTAAGCCTCTAAATTTCTGAACTAACCAGCCAATCAACGTGTGGCGAATTCAGATCCATAGAACATAAAAATACAGCAATGATGATCGCATACAGCATATCTCACATCGACACTTCAATAAGGCATCAATAGAAGTCAGAAACATCACTCCATGATGTTCAATCAATCACCCAACGGCCTGACGTCAATGAAGATGTTGCTATTCTGATAGAGGTGTCAGTTTAGACTGTTGATGTGAGATTTCTGAACTTGATCTTCATTGATTTTTATGGGTGGGATTCCTGGGGAAACCTAAATCTTTTATTATTTTTCAGATTTTCAGAGACTTATGGCTTTGTATTTTGTATATTTCAATTCAATTATATGTAGGATGGAAATATAGATTTATGAAATGGAATATATAGATTTATATATATATATATATATATATATATATATATATATATATATATATATATATAGTCTGTTTCTTGCCGTTAAACCGTGGCTATATTTCCCATGGCGGTAGAGAGGTGAATGAGTTATATTAAGTAGGGCTGGCAGAAGTCCACCCCACGTGTACTCTTGTCCAGGCTAATATATTTGTAGCGCCCTTTCTCTCCCTGTTCTGTATCCAACCTGTCTTCTTAGCTCAACGGGTTTAATAGTTTACAGTTTTACCTCTCTGGAATATTATTTATAGATGAAATTAATATGGTACATTTCAATACATTAGCGCTTTTTTATATATTTAAGATATAATTTAAACTGGTAACAGGTATGTTTTATCACTGATCTACCGAAGTAAAACTGATGTAGATTATTTAGAATCTGTAGAATAGTCAGTATTATTTCATTATTAAATCATATTAACATTGTTATGTATCTTTATTCAGTGAGGTCAGGTTTGAAATACATCAGTGGTATTTAGTAGTATTATTGATTGTATTTTGGACTACTATTCACCCTACGCCCAGTGGCGGATTATCCGTAAGGCAAACTAGGCACGTGCCTAGGGGCGCGTAGTTACAAGGGGCGCGCGAGCTCAGAATTTTTAAATAAATAAAAAAAATAACATATTGACAAAGAAATAAAGAACTAAATGCTGATCTATAATATAATACAAGCATCAATATATTAGGATGGTCAAATGGTTAAATTAAGATGGCCATTTATGGCCGGTACAGGGGCGCCGATAAAGTTGTTGCCTAGGGCGCTCTGGACCTTTAATCCGCCACTGCCTACGCCTGTGACTCTGCTGTATCTCCTTGCCGTAGAGGTTGAGGAGAAAAAAAGAAAATAAACCGGTACCACTACAATCCATGAAGGGTCTAGGGTTCAGTACGTGATAGAAACTGTACTGTTTCTTGGACTACAGTTGATTTGTCTTAGATCACGATCAACGGTCAGATTGTTCCCACTTTATAGAGGCTCGATGAGCCCATTAGGATCCTAGATCCCATAGCATCCGTATCTGCTAACAGATTAAATAAAAGTCTGTCAAGCAGCGGGATTTGAACCCAGGACCTTCGGCACGGCAACTCAGCGCTCAACATCTGAGCGACTCCTCTCCCTTTCCATTGAGTTGGAGTTATCTTTAAATTACTTAGGATTGCTACTTGGATTAAATGTTCTATTAGAACTGGTTCAAGCTCCAGGAACATGCGCGGAATTTATTTTAAGTAGTAATTCAAATTATGATGGAGTAGAAAACAGCCAACATAGTAAGGAGCATCCTAGCAAGGCATCCACAAGGAAGTAACAGATTCATTTACAGCAATGACATATGCTATCCACAGATTTATCCGCACCCTGATCTAGTTTTGGTAATAATTACTGTTAGTTACCATTTTAAAGTATACACCGCGATTTATAGCATGTTTTTCTTTTACTCAGAATATTTATGTTATTAAATACAGGCCACATTACCCAAAAAGGAAATTACCACATCCCATAAAAAGTGATGTAATATTGCTATTATGGATAGCATCCTTTAAAGCATTAATCAAACAACTAGAATTAGAATAAATAAAGAAACATTGTATATTCTTGCATATCTGTAGTTCATATAATTTCAATCGATGTACTGATGAAATATAACGTCAAACCGTTATATTTATGTTCTATTCTTGCTGTACGAACAAATTTGAAAATAAAAATTGACTATACCTGCTCATACTCAACTTAGAATCAGTAACATCGAACATCCCGAGGGAAATAAAGCATTATCACTTGGAACAATTTTACTCCACAATAGAACCAACTTATCTCTAGCCTACTTCCAAATTCCACTACCGAAGTTAAACTTAAAAATAGAAACATATCTCTGACCCTAGTTGGCATCGAATCATAACAGACAATTCTCCATACTGAGGACAGCATGAATAAACTTAACCAAGACAAATAAGATTATTAACACTATATAAATATGGCTAAACAAATTCGTATGTTTTAGTTGAAAACAATCTTAAATAACTTATTTTTGTTCTCTACAATGTTTTTTTTTTAAATATTTTATATTTTAATTGATCTGGATGGAGGATGATGCTATTTCTTTACTATTTCATATTTCCAGCCACTAATATTCCTTATTTTATTTAATTGGTAATTAAAATATTCGTATCGATTAACTGATTCTACTTTTTTAGTGTTTCGAATTTAAAATTCATCTCCTGATCGACTGTGTTTTTGCAACTAGTTCGCCGAATCTGTTCCCCCTGACTAACCTGGAAGGAAGCAAAGAGTAACCCAAGTCCCCCTTGGACTTATTAACGGCTTAAGGGCTCTGGAAGGGAGGGAGCGTGGTGGAGGGGTTCTGGCTCATGTAATTATTATCGCCCCCTCTCTTTAAATAAAAACAGTTTTTTTATTTATTATTCTTGCCATATCTTATAGTATATTATAGTTTTATAAAAACTACTTTTGTTTAAAACATTAAAGGAATAAAATGGTCCGGGTGGGGTCAGAGAAAAAATTTCCTTAGTAGAGTTGAGCTATTTATTTCTAACCAACGCTTGGATCCAGAGGTCTTCTTTAGGACTTCTCATCAAGCCAAAAACACAAAACAGGAAACTTCTCCGTATTTGTAAAGTTAACTAATATTCAAGATAAAATTATCTACTTATTTATTATATTTTTCGGTCGAAAATTCTGCCTGGTTTATTGCAAAATCTTTATCTTGATCGTAGTTTTTTGTAATTAACACGCATTATGGTCAGTTGTGTAAATTCTACGAATGCCATAGTATTCTGTGTTTTAGACGAAATGGTCGTGTTGACCCTAGTTTTCAATTGATTAACCGATACCAGTTGTGATAAAACTTTACAACGCAATGTTTGATTCTTTTTGCGACAGTATTTCAAAAAATATTTCGATAGAATCCACCGTTACGATGAGAAATTATAGGTGAAATACCAAAAATAATTTTAGAATGTAGAGTTATTTCTGGTCGCGTGGGTTGGTAGTCGTGAATTTTTCTTGTCCGCCTTGCGGATGTTTTCATTTCATATGATCGAGTTATTTATATGAATTGATACTTTTTGTATATGTATATGTGTGTATATAATGTAAATATATGTTGGTGATAAGAACAGCTTGTTCGCCTCACTGATACTGACAATAATGTAATTCGACCTTAGGGAAAGAAAGGGAAGGGATGACTTCACATCTCGGCAAATTGCAAATTGTAATGTCCTTGTAGCCGTCGAGTCATCTTCCATCAACAGGTTTTCGTTGTCATCTGCTACTTGGATTTTAGAGGCGTCTGTCTGTGTTTATTATATATCTCCTTCGGTCTGTGGTATCATTATACCATTTTTATGTATACATATTGTAAATTTTAATAAATATTTTATAATAGAGGCTTATATAAATTCGGCAACTCCGTAACAGTACTACTGGTATATAAATAGATAGCGGGTTCGTAGCCCGACATGCGGCTTTAGGATTTTTTAAAGGAGTAAAAAATCCTTGGCTATGCCTTCCTGTTGGGGCCCCGAGCCTGTACGATATAAATATTCTTTAAAGATCCGTATCCTTTGAAGCATAAAGTGCCATTACAGGAATAAAGAATAGTTGATTTGAATGAATTACATAGCCAAGTTGCTAAAGGGAGGGATTATAGCCAACAGATAGGCTGTTCGATCCATTATATTGATTAATATGTTCTGCTACTCATTAAATAGTAAGCTATTACATTAGATATTCAATAGATTTTTTGATCTGGTACTTGTGTATTAGATGCACCACCAGAAAAGGCCAATGATGTACGCATGCGCAAGCAGTTACATTTTATAACAGTTACATTTCTAACAGTAACAGCTACATTGTTTACAGATTCATTCTTCTTTATTTCTTCCTGTGTTCTAGAGTTGTTGTATCATAATTTTTGTTAGTTGCTGATTTGTTGTTTGTTTGGTGGTTAGGGGTGATTAGGGATGGTTTTTATTTTAAATTGTTGATGATATATTCCATTGTTTATTTCTATTATTATTATATTTATTTATGTTATATATTTCATTATTTCTGGAGTTGTTGTTATTGTTGTTGAATCCTCATTTTTCTTTTTTGCTGATTTGTTGTTTTTTTGGTGGTTAGGAATGGTTTTTATTTTAAATTGTTGATATATTCCATTATTTATTTATATTATATATTTCATTATATTGTTATATATTCAATTATAAATACTTCTATTTATTTATTTCCATTATTATTATATTGCATGTTATGTTATGCAAATTCTAGCCCCAATAAAAATATTTAAGATGGTTATCCAAGGTAACTGTTAGAAATGCAACTGTTATTAAACGTAACTGATTGCGCATTGGCCTTCTCTGGTGGTGCATCTAATACACAAGTACCTTTGATCTTTTAGGCATTATAGGTGAGAACGAGTTTTTGGTTTCTATTTTTAAACCCGCTTTCTTTTTATATTAAAAGGTAAAGGTCAAGTTTTAAAAATAATTATGAAAACCAATATTAATGTGTTTTTGGTTGACAGACTTTTTTTAGGGTAGTTATGAAACTGATTGGTGTTACACAATCTTAAGTTTTATCTCTTATCGACTTGCGGCTAAACCTGTGTGGGCAACGCGTTTATTGGTTTTGCGCTTTCTATTTAATTATTGACAATTGTGTAATAATTTATTATATAATAGTTTACCTTAGATGCCTTTTCCGCATTATGTTTCTGTTTGTTTTTTTTTCTTCTCAAAAATGGAAAGTATGATAACAAAGCAGTGGACAGTCTGCCGGTGCGCCATGGAAACCGCTTTTTGGCAACAATATGAACTTGGTTTACCCCCTCCTATATACACCAGCAAAACGATTAAATCGCTCAGCCAAAGATCTTCATGATTTTAAGTGCCAACTGGTAAAAAAAAAATGCTACTCACGTATGCAAGCAGCGGTTATTGGTGATGAATAATATAAACATCATTAATGCGTTTTTTTACATGTGTGTGTCGGTATTTTTTAAAATTGTTAATGGATCACCCTCATTACAGCATCGTTAAATTATAGTTATGTGTTCATTGTTACACTGTAATATTATTGGAATCAGAAATATAATACATGATTCCAACTGTTGATCTAGATTGCTTACGAATGGAGGCCAATTGAGGTCAGAGAGTGGTCCTTGAGGACACGACCTGCCCTGACCTAGAGCTAGCTCGGATTTATTTCCTGATAAGGAATCCTGCCCTACAGAGCTGCTATATTAATGTGTATGCACATATGTATGTGTGTGTGTGTATATATGTGTGTATATATATATGTAAAATCCAAGTACTGGATATTTAGTTAGCATTGGTTGAGGTTATGGAACCTTCATATTTATAATAGATCACCTGGTGCTAATAGCTCACAATCAGAGTAACTTTATTAGTTGGATTTCAACCTGTAATTTAATTTATAAGTTGGATAATAACTGATTTTATTAATCTGAAAAGATTACATATTAACGTTTTAAAAGATAAACAAGACATATTAATACACTATTTATATAACACAACTAAACAATACAAACCTGAAAAGATTAATTAAATTACAGGTTGAAATCCAACTAATAAAGTTACTCTGATTGTGAGCTATTAGCACCAGGTGATCTATTATAAATATGAAGGTTCCATAACCTCAACCAATGCTAACTAAATATCCAGTACTTGGATTTTACATATATATAATGTTTTGGTTCTTTAGTTTCAGTCAGTTTATTTCAACTTCTTTAGGTGACGTTCCGAGACTAGGTTAGTCTCATATTCATGCCCTAACAGTGAAAATCAAGGTAGTATCCTGGGTCCCATCCTATACACGATATATACAGCTGACATTCCAACCCACTCAAGCACTGTCCTCACTACGTACGCTGATGACACATGTGTGTTATCAGTAAATAAGGATCCATTTGTTGCATCCCAATCTCTTCAATCCCATATCTCAAACCTTCAAGAATGGTGTCAAAATTGGAGAATTAAAATAAATCCTAACAAATCCCATCAAATTACCTTCACCCTTCGTCGTAAACCTACGAATTCCTGCCCTACTGTATCCTTTAATAATATTCCACTGAACCCTGTCGAACAGATACGTTACCTAGGACTCCATCTGGACAAACGTCTCACTTGGAATCCTCATACAAGACTGAAAAGACAAGAAACTGCTCGACGTTTTCGCCTACTTCAACACTTATTGGACAAACGCTCTAAGCTACCAATTAATTACAAAAGACTCATTTACATGACAGTTATCAGACCTATTTGGACATACGGAGTTGAGCTTTGGGGCTCTACTAAACCATCCAATTCATCTCGTATCCAATCCTTAAAATCCAAAATCCTTCGTAAAAACCTCAATGCTCCTTATTATGTCACAAACAAACTCATCCATCATGATCTTAATATCCCGTATGTTACTGATTTGGCCCAAACTAGATACATATCCTTCCACGACAAGCTCCATACACACTCGAATCCTCTAGTCTCTCAACTTGCTTCCCATACTATTCCTGATAACCCTCCGAGGCGTCAGAAAAGAAGATGGCCTCGATATTATCTACTATAGAACTTTATTGGAGTGCTGCCGATGGGTAGTTTCTCCACATGTGTTTTTCATGTCATAGTGTACATATCAGCAGATTTACTAGTTATAATCATATTATAGTTGTAAATATCAATAAATTAAATTAAAAAAACAAAACAAAAAAACAACAGTTAAAAATGAGCTCTTAGTAAAAACATTAAATAGCACACTAAAATAAATATAAAATGATACGTGTAAGTTGTAATGGATATATATATGTACACATTCAGAAATATGAGTTCCATAAGTATGAAATCTCCATGGCTTTAGTTGATTATTACAGCTAGTAATTTGAGGTTGGCCCTAACCATTTTACAAGCGAGCAGCTGCATCTTTTTCTCGCTTGTACAGATGTCAGCTAATCCCGGGTCCTCCACTACTAAGCGTGAAAGCTAAGTATAAGCTATGGAAAGAGAAAAGTTGAGAACCATCTCGATTAATGTGTAACTTTACTAAGGAACATGGCTGTGTGGTACGGTCTTGTTTCGAGGGTGCCTGAGGAACTTCAAGTTATGAGGTGGAAACGGAATGATAAGATTCAGGAAGGGAATCCCTTGGAAGACGTCGAGAAGGGCTGTAAGAGAAGGGACAAAAGAGAGACACTGACAAATGTATTTGATTCAGTTACTGTAGTTTTCTACCTCATCGCTTACACAAGCTAAGATTTTGTAGAGTTCATTAGACTGAAAATGTGAGGCTATATAAAAAAGTTAAAATAATAATATAAAAAGTAAAAAATAAAATAAATAAATAAAAAACGTAATATGTTATATTTTTAAATTGCTTCAGTCGACTTAAGAAAGTAAGGAAATACTTAGCCACTACCTAAGGCTTGACTACTGATAGATGTTTTGTCGTAACCTGATTTCGTTCAATTTGCTAATTTTGGTTGTACACTGCTGTACTCTGCTGCTAAAAGTGGACTAATATAGCACTTCTATATATATTTTAGTAGGGACCGCTTAATTGAATAATTATCTTCTGATGTTCACTCAACGCAAAGTTGTATGTTCTATTATTTAACATTTATCTCCTCTTTCGGTACGGGTTCAGTACGTATTAGAGACTGCACTGTTTCTAGTACAACGGTTGCGCAGTGGGTTGATTTGTATTATACTAATTTTTTTTTTTTTAAAGTAATTAACCAAAAACGTTCCTAAAAGGTCGTAAACATCTTCGCAATGGGTAATGCATAAAAATTTTTCCAAAATAACTCAGCTGTTTGCGATCCAAAATGGTATCTATCCTGAACTAATACGCCAACCCAGGAGAATAGAAGATTGTTGGTTAGATCGGTAGGTGTAAGTTTAATTATCGACGGGCGTAAAGTTTACTGTTCTTCATTTATCGAATGAGTATATGAATGACTCCAGTTATTTTTATGAAGTGATAAAAAATCGTCGTTTTTTATTATGATATATTTAACCTGATCTCTAAACCAAATTATTATGGTGTGATATCCCCATGACATTTTTTCTTCATCCATTTGTTCCGGATACTAGCGACCATCACGGCTATAAGACTTTATTTACAGCCAGTTGGGAAGAGTTGAACGGTAGCCAAAGGGCAGGCTAGCCAGCCGTGGTATTGTTCTTCCTGGTCAACTCTTTACGTCAGCCTTCCCTTGAATAATATATTCTGTGATTTATGATATTTAGTAGGATTTCTCATTATGTGGCCTAGATATTCTTGTCGATAAGAATTCTGGCTCGTATTACATTCTGTGGAAACAGAATTTAATGCTAGTTTATTTAAATACCTCCATTTATTTCGGCAGTAAAACATTCCGTTTAGGAATTCTCGGTGACAAACCCAAAATTGTTTTATAATATAGATTTTTTCGCTTCCATTTTTTACTCCGGTGGGAGTACAAATGAAATAAAAAATGAAAAAATAAATTTTTACTTCTCTATTTTTCGAGGTCAGTCTGAAAGGCTGTTGATATATACGTTCTTTCAGTAAGTTTAAATGTATCGGTTAAAAAGAAAGTAAATTATTAAATTAGGGACTAAATAAAAAAATTAAAAAAAATTATTAATTTTGTAAAGCTCCTAGTTCACATTCCGTGTTGACTATGCCCCCATTAGTGTATTCATTTAGGAATACTCCCTTGTTCGGGAGCCATACTATTGTTCGAAAACACTTACGAGAGCGACCGTTATTTAGACGCGGGACTTGGAGTACTTGCCACATCCGTTAGATAATAGCACAGGAGGGTTGCTGTTGACAACACTCTCGAGCTTGGTGCAATATCGATTCTCGCCCCGGAGGGTACGGCGGCTCAATACTAACTCTAAGGGCCGGGTGCAGCGGCGCGTACTGATAACTATCTCCTCCTCCAGAAGTATAGAATGAACTGGAGCTTCCTTGGGGAGTGGAGAGAAGAGATGTGTCTGATTCCCCCACCACTTGGTCACGTGCCTTTCCTGGCCTCAGTCTTTTTTCGATTTTTTTTTTTTTTGTCTAATTATCTTTATGTATGTTTTAGAATAGAATCTAAGTATAAATAACCAATAACCAAAGAGTTAGCTGAGTAGGTACAGTGCTGAAGGTTAGATAATAAATTTAGATAAGGTAAGCTTTTAAATAATAAATATTTCAGTAACATAACAAAATAACGCGCTTTATAATAAGACTCTTGGTCTTATAATTCCTCATGCAGCACTCCTCTTGGCCGTGAGGACCGTCAGACTACTGGAGTCAACATGAGCATTTCAATTTAGCTCCGGTGATGATAATTCGATCCAGACCTAAGTTATTTAGTCCTAGTTACTTCAGTCATACAATTATACAGTTATATATTACATGAGTGAAAAAGGAAAGTGCATAGTTATTGTAGTTATAATTATTTTTCATCCTCTCAGATTCCTTTGGAATTACATTTAAATATCGTACAATAAAAAAATAAAAGAAATAATTTAAGGTCTTCTATTCCTTATCTTGTCTTTTTAAGTGTAAGGGCTTTTGATGAAATGAGCATTGGAATCTCAGGCTTGTATTTGAGACAGTAGAACACCCATTATTATTATTGTAGTTATCCCTGTAAACAAAGCAGATTTATGGCCGCGTGATCCGTCAAGTGGATTCTTACAGGGATATGCAATGCTTGCTGAAGCACTGACGCTCTGAGTGCCACCCAACCTCCTCATGCTTCAAACCATCATTCCCAAAGTGCAGCTTCATGCTCCCCATTACTCAATAACCCTTAGGGGTGAATTCACTAGTTCCCTTTTCCGCTAACGCACCTTCGGGTTCAAGGATAACGGCAAATCTAACTAATCCACGGATTAGGACTTTTCTGGGTCAGTAGGATCATGATGAGCTATATTTCATTCCTCGAAGAACACCAAACCTACATGCTGGTATTTGGCATCATTATTATTCGCGATAGATATAGGTGGGGTATGGTCATCTTTCCTTCCGCCGGTCTTAGTGAGTTGCCTCCAGTAGTCTGCCGGCCTCATATTCCAACTCTATAGTAACTGATTTATTCCCATAATTTACTTTGCGTTTTTTTAGATGCATGAGGTTCTTTGTAATATCGCTCTGTTTACCCACGACTTGGGAAGATAATCATATTAACTATAGCTTCAACGTCCTATTTGATTTAAGAAACAAATCAAGGTCTGAATCCAGAGAATGAGTTAAAAATTAATTTCTATTTTAAAGCAACGAAACTTTTCAACTGCGTTTTAAGTAAAATAAATATATGTCGGGTAAGAAATAATGTTATTGTGAATTATTAAATTAGATAAATAGTTGTTCATTTCTTTTTTGTTTGGTTTTATTCACCTCACCACTCATATTATTTATTTTAATCGTTTTTTTACTTAATCAACCAGGAACATCATAAAAACATATTCAAAAGAAACTCGAATGAAGCTTGTAAATAATTGATTTGAGAATAACAGCGAGTTGACTGAAGTGGACGATGTTGCTAACCGAGCAGTCGGCAGGCGTGGGATTGAGAACATTTTGCCGTGCCTATTTTAAAGGGAATGCTACTCATTTGTTCATCTTGTCCTCTTTTTTTCTTGTTAAGTTCTTTTTAATTAGTAGGCTCTCCGCTTGTCCTCCGAATTAGATGGATGCAAGAGAAGAGGATCGATGCGAGGACCATCCGTTGACCCCGGATGACCCGTCTCAGCAAGTCGATAGTGCCCCTCAAGTTGTTCCTCGGCTTCTGGTTCCCAAGTCCTCTATAGGCAGTCTTCAACCGTCGAAATTGACGGATGATAGTGTAGGATTCGTATCCTTAAATTCTAAACATTCTTATTAGAATTTGAAGAAAACGATGAAATTCGTGGTTTTCTTATTTTTTTTTTCTAATGATAAACATCAAGTTAAAATATCGTAAAGCTGGATTTATTCGATCTGGCAGCACGGTTTTATTTATTATTTAATTTTTCCAATAGGGAAATGAGTAGGATTTACACTAATAGAATCACAGTTTATAAAATTTGCATTTATTGTACCAGGGAATATTTAGTCGAGGATGGATCTTTTGTAATCTGGAGACCTTTTTGGCGCTCACCCAACCTCTATAAAGTGGGTACCCAAAATAGGAGAAAACTTGCCGGTTGAGCGTGATCTCAAAGTGATCAACAAGTACCTACAGTATCCTCCATGGAATAAACCCAAATCTTAGCGAGTTTTTTTTTTAATGTATTTAGTCTAGTTGTAATAATATTTTAGTATAATAGTTACTTTGTGTAATAATATGGAACTTTAAAGTATTGGATGGAGGAGGACTTAAAAAAATAGCTTTTTGGCATTAAGATTAGTAATTTAGTACACTTTGTGCGCTGAGTTACTGATGTTACTTAACTCAGATTTATGGCCTGCTGACAGATAAGTACTTGTTATGCGGATGATGATTGAGGTGAAAAATGGCGATTGAGCATGGTCTTGGTCAAATCTCCTACCATACTCTACTGAACCCAGTAACCCTTCATGGGATCTAATGGTACAAGTAGTTGTTAATATGATGCATACTTATGCGGTCTTCTTAATTGCAAAGAAGTTTCGCTTAATCCTATAACAAATTAATATGATGTTATGTTATATCCTAAGTTACCTTCATTTTATATTCACATAAAAATAAATAAAAGCCTTTGAAAGGGATTGAACAGCACTGAACTGGTCGTTAGTGAACGGAGGATGGAGCGTAAGGATTGTAATGCCTCGGCCATTGAAGACTCCTTTGTCCGCCGGTTACGGTCTTTGGTAGTCTTTGAGGCCCATTAGGTCCTCAAAGGTCCTCCAGGATAACCCTATTCTTCCTTCCTAATAACATCGTCCTTATTACTTATTCAAAAGGAAACTCATTAACTTTGGAATATTTTATATTTTGATATTGTAGGAAAATTTTGATATTAATTTTCTCTTAATTGTTCTTTTGGCTTTAATTTCTATTTAGTTTTAGTTAAAAATTTTAAAATCTAGGCCTTAATTAAAATTTCTAATCCGTTCCGCATTCTCTTCATGAGAGGAACTATCACTAGTGTGCAGAGCGCTGAACAGGCGAACTGAATGTCTCGTGTTCTAATCCAGCTTTGGAAGATAAATTAATAAATCTGTTAACAGATGGGCACTGTGGGATCTACAGACCCTCCTGGGGCTCACGCAGCCTCAATAAGGTTGGTACCCAAATTGGGAAAAAACATGGCGGCTATGATGTCCGAGAGATTGCATTCTGCTCTAACGTTGCTTAGAAACCGTGGTATCTCTATTATGTGCTGAATCTAAGAACCTTTATAGATTGTATATATAGTAGTACAGGAAAAAATTTATTTTCTAAATAGTAGAAATAATTTTTACTATGTAACCCATAAAGTCGTGGTTAATTAATATATTAAATATGGTACCTATATTTAATATAGGTTATTAATTTTTCTAATTAATTATACATTATCACTTTGATTATGCTTTTTTTATTATTTTCTTTTAAATGTAATCATTGTCGTTCATTGTTAACACCAGCAACCGTACCACTAGTTTTTTGTTTGTCAAAACCGTTCTTCGTTTATTTGTTATTTTATTATTTTGGAAAATATCTAGGTTTTTGATATTCTGATTTTAATATAGTAGGCTAGGTATTAGGACAAAATATCGATAAGTATATTCAAAAATATATATATATATATATATATATTGCTTAATGGACCAAATAAATCAGTTATGCTTTCAATATCATTACAAGTGGCAGTTATTGCAATATAATATACTAGTAACGTTAGTTCTAAACTGGATTCGATATAAAAGAACTAACTTCAGATGGTATCTTATAGTTTGGGATATCCTTGTTATTATGGTTTACTTCTGGAGTGCACTGGGGAAAGAGGTATGTTGGCATACTTCTGGTTCAAGGGGCACTTTAGAAGTACAAGCATCATTTGTGTTTAGGGTCGTCGTAACTAGGGTATATATATGTATATATATATATATATATATATATATATATATATATATATATATATATATATATTGTAACTAGTGTATATATAAGTAAATATATCAATGATATTCTATTTTAAAAATCCTTTTTTGTTTTTTAACGACAAACAAACACTACTAAATATCTGATATATTTATAAATATAGATGTGAATCTGTGATATTTATATTTATTTCTAATTTATTAGAATCATTTACTAAATAATTTAAATTAACTAATTATTTCGCGTGATGGAGGAATCACTTATTATCTGTGGCTTGATTCTAAAAGGGCCTAAGTCGAAAATGCCAAAAGAGCCAATGCCAACATAATCTCTTTCAGAAATGAATCAGAAAACACTAGCAATGACATTGGCTAACATTATAATGGAAATACAATCTATTTTAGTTTGTTAATAGACATTGGCCTTTTTAGAATTAAAGATTTACTAAATTGGAAACTTTTGATATAAATAACACAGAATTTGTAAAAATTGTCATTGGCCCTTTTAGAACCAAGCCATAGATGTATAAGTCTTCACTTTGTAATCTACTAGTTTATAATTTTTATTTCATGTAGGTTTTCACTGTTGAGGGATGGATTCTAGAATAATAAAATCCCGATACGTTGCTTAAATATAGTTGAATATTAATTGAGAGGAAATCACGATCCTTAAGGAAAATAATAAACAATTTTGAAGAAATGCCTATGTCCACTTATAAATTTTATATTTTACGTAGGGGGTACATTCAACCTTTTACAAATCAAATATGCTACCTTTCACATTGCAAATTGTGCTTTTTTCAAGACAAATTCAATCTCTTCCTCTATTCAAATTAATGTTTTTCCCGTCCGCTTTTAATAAATTTTTATTATGCATTTTTATGTAATTCTGTTTTTAACTGTTATTCTAATTGTGTGGTCTGGTTTCTAATTACTTGGCCTGATTTTATATATATTCAGTTTAATTATTTTTAATTTTCCGTATATCCTTGATTGTGATATCCATTTTTCTGTTACAAGTATTTTACTATTATGGAGGTCTTGAAAATATTATCGATTAAAGATTTCGCAATGACGTACCGATTCATTTTAAATTTTATTAAATCGTAAATAATGACTTTAATTTATGGATAAGTAATTCCTTTATTTAATTTCGTGATGTATTTAAATATCGGGGATATCGGATAAATTAAAATAAATAGATTCATAACATATGAAATCAAAATAAATATTATTTTCATAATCAGGGTTTTATGGGAGACCATCTATTAAAGAAAAGACATTGATTTTGCGAATATCTGAAAAGTTGATATTAAGAAAAGAAAAACACAAAAACTGGCCTTCTTGTTTAAAATATGCCGGATAATTTAAATAATAATGCCATGCTGGTTTATTGAGCTAGGATGAAGTATGATTTGAAGAAGATAATATTTAAATATGTTTGAAAAAAAAATTTTTTTTCGTGGAAGAACATTAAAGATTAGATTTCACCTAGAAATATTATTAGTATAAATAATAAGATATAAGATTGTTTTATATGGTTTTGCATTTATATATAACAAACATATTTACTTGCGAATTGTTTATAGTTAATTAGAGAAATGTTTTAATTTTTAAATAGTAGCTGTTGAAACGTAAGTTTTAATTTATATCTAAGGTGCCTTAATACCTTTCTCGCCTTTTATACAATGTTCTGGTGTTTCAATATTTATCATTAAAGTTTATCAATCCAATATATGCTAAAAAAATATAATCGATGCTGGTTTAAAAATCTTTTTTTATTATAGCAACATATCCTAATATTAAAAATTGTTTACATTCCACATAACAATGCTAAGAATTTCTTTCTTTTATATGGCTGAAGATTGTGTTTATATATCGCTAACTATACTTAAGGACATTTTCCAAAGAGAAGAGATAAAATCTGAGTATTGAGTTAGCGGCACCTGAGAGGCCCGCTAGCTATTGTGTTCTCTCCCTACTCTTTAAATTATCGGCTCCCTTTTCTGTCTTATTTATCTTTATTATACACACTCTGCTTATTCAATAATTCTCCCAATAACATATACTTATCCTCTATAAACAATTTAATGATTGAAAAGTCTCACATGCTTGCGAGTAAACTTCCAGATAACATTAATGTGTTACATTCATGTATAAATTTACATTAGTGTATGAATAAAACGTTTTTATTTTTATATAATAATATTCTGATCGGGGCAATACTTTTTATCTTAGGAACTGAAACCAAGGAAAAGTATGTACATATTCAATTCGTTTGTAGAATGAGATCCAGTATCGTGCGATTTCCCAAATTGATCTTCAACTTTTGACATTTCATTTAAAACTGGAATAAAGTAAACCAAATTATAAGTATTTAAGTAGATAGTGATTTGGAACATAATATACAACCATAAATGTGTAAAAAAATTAGTAAAACCAAAATATGTTACTTTTCCATGCGATTATACACCCATTCTTCATTTTGCGTGCTCTGTACAAAGTTAACTTCATTGAAGTGCTGTTTTATTGTAAAAAACAAAATTGATTATTGATTTTCTTTTATAGTCACCGTTTCTGCCTACTTCAACACTTACTGGACAAACGCTCAAAATTCCCAATTAACTACAGAAGACTCACCTACATGACTATTATAAGACCTATTTTGACTTGTGGAGTAGAGCTTTGGGGCTTCACTTAGCATCGAATTCATCTATCCGGTCCTTATAATCCTAAGTCCTTTGTAAAATCCGTAATGACCTCGATGTCCCATTTGTTACTGATTTGGCACGAAGCCACTACCAGTCCTTTCACGACAAAATTTATTCCCACTCAAACCGAATCATCAAAAGAATATGGCTATGTTGAATTTGTTATTTTAGTTTGATTAATGTATTTCTACTACCCTCGAACGGTCTTGCGTTCTGTGCATGGTAGAGACTGTACGGTTTCCATGTTTCCTCCAAGCTAACGTTTGTGCAGGACGGTGATTTGTTGGTGGGTTTAAAGAGGCTGATTAAGCTTCAGGAAGATCTAAATACCCCAAAGGATAGATCCGTGGACAGAACTGAATAAATAGTTATTATTCATTACTCGAATTAGAATCTTATGCCTCAGTAGTTGTTAAATGATCTACATCCAGTCCATTTAGGGTAGAAAGGCGTGGCTCTCATTCGTATGGTAATTGTACTCACTTCATATGTAAAGTGATAATTAAACAGCTATGAAACACAGAAACCCGATAGTTTTTATCCGAAGAGAGATTGTAATAAGAGCCCCTTTTCCCCTTCCCTGAGGCCTTTTTGTTGATAAGGCGTTCATTTTTCTCTAGGGAGTCGCTTTGTCCTGTCTTCGGGTTAGCTGGAGTCACTCCAAAGAGGCTCTTGCCCTCCTAACTCTAAGAAGGAGAGGATGATAAAGATGAAGTGAGTCCTGGACAATGAGGAGTTAAAGCGGTCGACGGCGGTCTTATTGTGCAGAAAAACCTCACTCACTGATTAATTTTAAAACCCTTTCTGTCGTTTTCATTTTTATGTAAAGTCTCCTTAGTTTTTTTTTATCACAAATCCTTAAATAAGGAGGAAAAAAAGAAAAAGTTAACTTATGTTGATCTGATCTAGGAATAATCACCTCCCTGCACAATTGTTGTCCTCTAAATATTAATGTCTGTACTGTGTACTGGGGTGGTAATTTTTTTTAAGCAACAAGCAAGCAGAAAATAATCGATTCTATTAGGAATTATACTATTTAGTTAGCTGTCGTTGAACTTATTCTGTTTTAACATTATCGCGGCTTTATGTTTGTTCAATAAATACACCACGACGCATGTTTACCAATGGTGGCCCCTCCACAGAAGAATATACACGCACTGGTAATGTTGGTCGTTACAGTTGGCATTGTACTCGGCAGTATAGTGTGCTGTTTCATTCAATGTCTCTCCAATAGAAGAACTCTTTTACGCCATCAATCGGCAGTCCAATCTTGATGCGTATAAGCAGTTCTATCGTGTGGCTAAAACATTTGTTCGTAGTCTTATGTAATGTTTATATTCAAGCATTTAGTTTTGTTTAGTTGTATAACTCATTGAATAAGAATGATAATACATAAGCGAACCCCATAACTCAAATAGCAGCTAATAAACTTCGATCCATGGTAGCTCAAACCTGGATGATCATCCTTAATGGAATCGTACCACATACGGTTCATTCTACCCTTCGGACGTTTACTAATCCTTTTAGTAATTCATTAGCTACTAACTTTGCTAGGCCATCTCGATCTTAGTGACGCTATTATTTGCCCGAATACGTGCTCTGCTATTCCGCTTTGTAGAACATCCTATGTTTTCTGGACTCATCTTGCGGCCATATTTTACTATTGTAAAAAGTACTTTATTGTACTTTCGAATACCTTAAGAGACCATTCATTCATCATTCGACATTAGTGGCCATGTTTGAGACCCGTATACAACAGTTGGAAGCATTATTGTTTCTAAGACGCCAACTAAAGAGTGTGGAGACCGAAAATAGTACCAAGCATTTTCTGCCTATTACTACGCCTTTTATTTAGCCACCATTGCCTTTAAGCACTAAAACTTCTCTATTCTCTCAAATATCCACGTTACCAAAACCACTGCCTACTCTGATGTTAACCGCATAATTTACAGTATTATTAGTATTAATTTCCAGTTCAACTTCATTACCGGCATTCAACAAAGTTATCGTATTCAATTTTATAGTCCTCTGCAATTTCGCACTTTGTAACATTCTTATGTTCTCAGTGGACTTTTTTTTTACCAAGTATTCCAAGCAATAACCAATAATGCCGTTCATCTTTCAAAAATTAGTACTCACTTTAATATCATAGAAAGCAGCATATATAAACATGACTTTATATCTGCTATGCCTTGTCACTATATTTTCTCCCTTATGAGTTCCTATTACGACACATAAACGATCGTTGATCATCAGTTCGACAATTGAAATGGATTGGTTGAACACGACAGTGGCTGCCGATTGGACGAACGGAGGTCTGAGTAGAATTGGCAATCCCCCCCCTCCCTGCCCCGCTGGTGAATCTAATAAAGGCCGAATAGATTCCCAAATGTGTCCTCTCCGCTCCCCATTCTCTTGTAATGACGATTCATGTATCGCCTGTACTCGAGTGGGAACAGGTGAGCGCTCAACCTTTGGAAAGAGAGGGTTTAGAAACGAGGGAAACTATAGGAACGCTTAGGACACCTTGGGTAGAACAACTGGCAGGAAGAATCAATAAAAATAAGCACTACAGAATAAGTATTATTAAGTCTGGTTATATACTAGAAACTGTATACCAGATATATACCATAGACTTAAGTTTACGAACACTTCAGAATGGATTATACCAGACTAACTAAACGGATTTTTCATATATTTCTTAACCGTCAAAAAGAGAATTACAAATACAAACGATCCGTTATAAAATAGCTCAGGTTATTGCCAAGAATGAAAATGTAATTTAGAAGAAAACATGTTTGTTATTTAATAAGATTACAAAATAAATCTATAAATGTTCAAACTAGTCTTGTAAGTGCTCAGACCTGTCAAGTTAGTTCTCAAACCAATCAAGTATGTGCTAAAAGTAGTGGAGTAAGTTCTATGAATAGTCAAGTAAGTGCTCGGATAAGTACTAAAACCAAACCCAGTAAGTGCTCAATGCAAGCCTAGTAGGTGCTATAAATTATTCCAGTAAGTAAGTGCTATTACTAGTCCAGTTAGTGGTAAATCCAAGCCTAGTATGTGCTATAAACTAGTCCAGTAAGTGTTCAGTGTAGTGCAGTTAGTGGAAAACCTGTCCAATAAGTGCAAACCAGTCCAGTATATGCTCTAAACTAGTTCAGTAAGTGCCTATTCCAAGTCAAGTAAGTGGTGAATCCTAGGATATTTAATGCTAAAACTATAAAACCACTCGAGTTATAGTGCTAGTTATTAGTATATTATCTAGTCCAGTAAGAGCTTCAAATAAATCCAGTATGTGCTCCATCCATCCTATATTAATGGGATTAAAAGCAGGTGGTTGAGGGTTTTCTCGTTTAAATGACCTCCCTGCACAACCGTTGTGTTTAAAACAGTAAGGCCTCTACAGTGTACTGAGCCCATGACCCTTCATGGTTTGTAGTGTGTTTTTTAAAATAGATAGTCTCAGGAAGATTCACTCACTCACACTTTTTTTAAATTTAAGTGTAAGATGACAAGGGAATCTAAGAAGATTTATTGGAAATAGGTTGCTACCTATTGGTGAATTAACCGTAGCTTTAAGTTAATGGGGTTGATGTCATGGTATCTTAAACACCTGCTCACTATCTAGAGCACACCTGTATCCCAAGTAATTAGTTAGCCCGGCTTATTAGTCCAGGTGTTGGGTCCTTACTCTCTGGAACCTAGCTTAATTCCTCTTTGCAAGGTGTTTTTGATATTTTATTCATATTTCAATGACTCCAAAATATTTCAGAATGTTTTTTATCTAAAAAAAAAAAATTGTAAATCGGTTGTTATTGCAATATAATTTAAATTATTCATTTATTCAATAATAATAATAATAATAAAGACTTTATTTATTCTGGGACAAGTCCCTTTAGAATAACATTACAGGAATAATGTATAACCAAAATGTCTTAGAGTAAAGTAGATTACATTTAGTTAATTAATTACAATTAAATTAATAAATGAGGAATAAATAAAAAAATAATTGAAAAAAATTATCAATTACCTCCTAAAACAATATTTAAAGAAAACTATTTCCTGTAAAGGAAAAATAAAATAAAAGAAAATAGCAATAAGATAACAATGATTATAGAGAGAGAAACAATTGACTAGTCATATATATATATATATATATATATATACAATTTTTTGAAAAACAAGATATCAACAAAACAAGGAATAAAATAATGAAAGAAAAAATATAAACAATGCTAACTATGAAAGCTATTATAAATAAGTAAATATAAAGATATATGTCTAGAAGTGTGAACAGCCAAATTATCAGAGAAAGCAAATGTATATATATTTGCACACCTCAATCACAGGTGTATTCACATATACAATTATGCAGATACACACATATATATAAAATAAATCATTCATCCAGCATTTAGAAAATCTCAGTCTCAAAACTAAACGTTTTACCTAAACGTAAATTTTAGTCTCAAAATTTACGTTTAATCATGGTTAAAATCCACGAGGCTTGATTAAAATAGTAAAGTAATGCCATGTTAGATGATAGATTTAAATTAGAAGGACCCGTTGCCATCTTCTGTCCACTCGGTGGATTATCCGAAATTGATTAGGAAGCGTAATTTTACAGCATAATTATGTGTCAATTTAAATTTATTTCCTTAAACATGCTGTATTTCCTTTTTATTTATATAATTATTACTTCGCATGATATTTTATAGCTGCCGTTAATAGTTATTTTGATGGGTTTATCTAAGAGATTTTACCATTACGGTATAATGGATAGTGTCATTAAACAAAAGGGCCAGAGCTTTAGCTGCCTCATTTCCTTAAGGGCTTCAACTTTACTACCTTTCTAAAAAAAAAAATGATTTATTTCTTGAACATGATGTTATAATTCTTCACCAAAGTATTTTAAATATATTTATAATTTTTTTTTTTTAATATTAAACATACTAATTTTCATTTTATTTTTCAGGTGGGTCGAGTCGCAAGTACCGACTGGAAACTTTTAAATGGAAAAAGCTTAAGTGTATTTTTTTTTTTTAAATAAAGCAGTTCTATCTCGAAATATATTTCATATTTATTCTTTAATATGGATAGCTTGGTATACTTTTACTTACTGCATGCAATAGGATACGAAAGTAGTATACATTAAAAATTATATCCTTTATTAAAATTTTTCTGTATACCATGAAATGGTAATATGGTAGTCTCTTATGTTTTTGCTAAGTTAAGATTTCCTTTTTATATTTCACCATTATTCAGATAATCCGTGTCTAGAACATAAACTAAAACCAGTAAATAGATAAATTTTTTAGTTTTATAACTTTAATGAGTTACGTTTAGCTCCCATGTTTATAAAGATCACATTGCGGGGTTATTTCGATTTAATTTATCAATACATACTAATAATTGCTAGGTAGTAAATTCAATATGCAAAAATTATCCAATACCAAAAATCCAGAAGAAATTAACGTATGTCACTTTCCAGTAAATTGTTACCCTAATTACGATACGTTTTTGTTTTTTTTGTCAATGTGAAAATCGCACAAGTATTTCTCAAGTCATATACCAAAAAACCTACACTTTTGGAAAAGTGAAAAAAAAACTATTAGTGAGCTTGGAATAGCATTAGATAGCAATAAATAAAATTATTTGTTTAACAAGTGACATTAGGACACCAAGAGCGACACAGGTGCCTTCTGATAGACAAGCTCTGAAGCTAAGGTTGGTTCAGTTTTGATGAGTGATAAAAATATATTTACCCGTTTCTTTCATTGTCGTAACACAAAAACAATAATTTTTTAGTTGTGTCAGTTAAAAACACGAGTGCTATGTGACATATCCAATTCAAATAGATCCTATTTCAGTTTTCCTAAGTTTAAGTTATTTAGTCAACGAAATTAATTACGTGAGTTTAATTCAATTAATGCAAATCAACAGTAGTAAATTTAGCTAAGGGCTACATGTGTATTTAGTGTTAATTAAATAATGAAATATTACACATTTCCTTGTATAGTGGATGATAAAAACTGCACAAAAATGAATAGGTATACCACTAATCATTAACTGACTAACCCTGAAGAAGCTCACAGCACGATGAGCGAAAGCTTGGTTCATAACATCAACAAGACATGGTCCATCCCGGAAGTTGCATATAAGAAGAATAATAATGACCGTGGAAGCCTACGTGAACATTTTTTATATTATTTTGACTATAAAAAGCATTAATATTTATTAGAAATTACAACCACTTTAAATATTATTGTAATTATTAAATATATAATGATATAGATGCTAGGTAAAGTATATACTACAAATTTCCAATATCCTTATTCATTTTTGCGCAGTATAAATTAGAATTACAATCGAATCAGGCAAATATTTTCTCATTTCGATTTAACAAAGACAGGAAAATTCTATTAATGAGGTACTTGTAAGTAGATAGAATAAAGTATGTAGATAGAATAGAAAAATAATAACCAGGTCCCTTAAGAATAACAGAAATGCACAAAGTTAAATAAATATATATCTGACCTAAGGACTACATTATTAGAATAAAACAATATTTACATAATATCTTGAAAGTAAATTACTAACAAGTATGTTTTGGTAGAGAATTAGAAAATGTAATAAAATAAAAAAACAGACAAATTTACAATTAGGCTTATAGAAAAATAAGTGAATAAATAATAGCATCTAATAATATAAAATATGATATCATTATGAGTGAGATATAACGTATACAACGCAGACTGAAACGTTGGTTTGACGATTACTTAAGATCTAACCTTTAGTGTTTGGGTTTTGGTGCGATATAGTCGAAGATAGATTTTTTGCAAGGAGCGTATGTATTTCTTTATTTTTTTTTAATTAAAAGTTTAGCTTATTAATAACTATGTATACAAACAAAATCTATTTCTAGAATATTATTGCACATATATTTCTATTTATATAAAATAAATTTGAATAAAATTGTTTGATTAAAACAAAATAATTAAACATGACAAATGTTTAAAAAACTTTGACAAACAATATGGCGGTGCAGCAGCTCAACATTGATAAAAGAAAACTTTGCTTGAAGTTGAACTGATGTCAGATTTTTTTTTTCTGGAAGAGCTTACAGTTAGCAGATAAAATGATATATCACTTTAAAATTATGAAAAAATGTTAAGTTTTTCTACTAAAATTAACAAGTTTGTTATATAAAACTGAATTGTATCATATTTATTTTAATTTAACTTTCATATTTTTCATATTTATATTAGATTATAGATTCGTAAAAAAGACCAAAATTAAAATAACCCAGGCGTTTGAAGAGTTCAAAGAGTTGTTAATTGTTAAATAACCGTCAATATTTTCAAACGAATTTTGTTTTATATACTTTTTAAAATATATTTATGTCGGTCGAGCGTGACCTAGGACAAGTCACCTCCTTGCAGAACTGTTGTCCATGAAACAGTACAGTCTCTACCATGTACTTAACCCCAGACCCTTCATGGGTTGTAGTGGTACAGGTTTTTTTTTATAATATATTTATGACGTAAAGTATTGTGTTAATCAAAGTAACAAATGGTTATTACCTTCAATGAGGAGCAACTAGTACAACTGGTTATTAACTAATTATAAGCAACTCCAGTAGATTGTCTTATAGCTCAAGCCTCGGTAGAGCATATTACAACCAAACTCTTGTATTTAGTTTTGTTATATTTATTGTACTTTATATTAAAAAGTCAAAATTGAAGTTTTATATTTCTGTTTATTTATTTTTGAGTGCAAATTTCATATCTTAGTTACCCAACTTAAAGCTATTTAGCAACAAATCAATATTTTTGTCTCGGTTTCCTTCACTACATCCATTCTTTAAAAAGATAAAAATCTGAAAAGAAGCGATGTCCGAGACCTTCGTACTATATTATTCAACTTAAGGAAGAGATACTGCTTGGTAATGATCTTGCTAATGCCCGACCTCGTCTATCTTGCGCTGCTATCATCAGGGTAGATGTTCATTGCTCATTATATGTTTGCAATATAAATAAGACGGTGCAGATTATTATACGGTGATTTATTATTCCTTAATAGTTAAGATTAAAATTTATTTGTGTTGAGCTTTTTTCCTAGTTTATATTTTTTCCTATCTCTCAAATTATCGAGATATGAGCCTTAAGAACATTTAATTAGTAAATCGAAGAAATAAATGAACTATGGTCAAAGTTGGAGGATCAACCTGGGATAACCTAAAGCTGTCGTTGTCAGTCTAAAAATCGGTAAAGTATTGCAGAAAAATGCGTCTACGTTATTCTTATGTTGAGTCGTGAAACATCCCTTTGCATAATGTCAAATTTTTAGAGATGGTTAAATCTTATTATTATTTTTGTTAACCAAACCGATATTATGTACAGCTCATTCGTAACTTTTTTTTTTATTATTCCTAAAAAAGTAAACAATACAAGGTATGCCACCCTGAGATATATTGCCCTGTTTAAGTTCAATACCAACAAGGTAAAAACCTTTTTCAATTTCAATTAAAAAAGGTTGTTACCGCAAGTATATTTTAAAATCTGGGAAATTAAATTCGTTACCATTATGTAGTACCAGTATCGCACTTTAGCTACAGTATTAAAGGATCATTCTTATTATTGCAATTATTCGTATGCTGGTATCACTAAAACATGGTGTTACCTAATTAGCAAAATTAGCTAGGCACTAGCAATTAGTAGGTAATTTGATGCACCAACCCTACCTTTTCAGTGTACGCCTGCCAGAATATTGTCCACTATCATGAAATTGTGACATGTTGACATTATCTAGTTTCCTTCTCGTATTTACACTCTTCTGCACCAAAATCTGCCCTGGCGAGCGAGAAGAGAAACACGTCAAGAGGGCTACAAAAGGAAGAAAACTACACACTAGGTAAAAATGTGTTTACGGTTTATGTATTAAGCATATTGTATTATCAGAACGCCTTATTTTGTATTTTATACTTTACATACATAAGTGATTAAATCATGTTAGTAAGTTAAGCGCCTTCTTTTTAGGAAAACCTTATTTTTTTGTGAATACGTTGATTTCTCTGAAAAACTGTACGTGTTAGAATTTTTCTGATGCTAGACTTGGATTCATCATCATTGAAAACAGAAAATGCAGTGATAATGCTTCAAGGGCAAACAATATTTTTTTGCAGAACAGTGTTATTGGCAGTTTCGATCCTCACCTTTGGATAGTGTCTATGAATATCCAATGTAGAGTAATATGAAATTATTGTTAGAGTCTAATCATTTTCTTTGAGTATTTATCGCTAAAAGAAGAAATAAAACCAGGAAAGCTTGTTAATGGTCTCGACATTACTAAGCTGGGGTCTGTTGTCCCATGAATATAATTTATAATACTGTTCTTTATGAGTGTGAAACATGGCCCCAATGTTGAAGGATGAACAAAGTCTTAAGCCATTCGAAAATAAGATATTGCATATTGTTACAGTTCGACTCGGCACCCCGCTGCCCTTGAGATGGCCTAAATCTTAGGCCGAAACGTAGACATAATAAAATAAGTAATTCTTATACTGTGTAATCTTGGACTCCACCCCTTGACCATTTTACACCACTCGGTAAACTGTATACTATTGAAATGTATGTACGACTCTAAACATTATAAACTACTAAACGTTCTAGTAAACCATATCCATACAATTACCCAGCCAGCCACGTCCATTCAAGTATTGTTTAGAATATTCGGACCGAAAAGTATTGAGTCCGCTGGAGAATTTAGGAGATAACCCGACGCGGATTTGCTGAGCATGCATCCGGAGAATATAATTGAAATAATCGAGCCCCATTCGAATGGGTTAGGAACAATCGAATTCCTCTGAACCTTATTATATTAAGTATATATTAATACTATAAATTTATTTTTAATTGCTATTATATTAATAGCCGTAACAGTATATATTCCAATGCTTGATGAAATAAAAGTGACGTGAGCATTGTAATAACAATAAGTGGTGGCCTATTGAAGGAGATGAGACGAGGCTGGGCATCAATAGCTACTAATGAAGATGATCCCTAGACCATTCTTCTGATGTGGAGGCCTCACTAGGGGCCCCTTCCTATTGTGCTTTGTGCTATCTGGGTCACCCAGTGAGCGGTTTATAGCCTGCCGTGTGGGGGTTGTTCTTATTTATCGCCAGGAAAACTGGCTCGAGTAAAAGCCAGGGTATTAAGAGCCATTTAGTTTATGGACACAGCAATCTTATACCAATTATTGTATCAATTAATCAGTCCACAACTCTAGCATCTATATGGTACTTAAGTATTAAACAGTTACTTGCCTGATGCAATGTCTAATTGATATTTCGAGCTCAATACTCTCATGCCAGTATATTCTGATGAATTTTTTGAAGATATGCAGAAATGTATTTTTTATTGTTTTATAATAGGATGTAATTATATTATTGTTTTATAATTCGATTGCCTGTTTTGTAACTATAAAGTACATGGTTGTTTACCTAATTTAAATTTTTTTTCTGACTTAAATTAGAGATTAGGCTTTGAATCGAGAGTCGAATTTTCCGTATCAATATTTGATGTATACACCAAAGGAAAAAGACGCGTTTTAACAATATGTACATATTTTATAATAAATAAGGTTTTGCGAATGAATGAAATTTTTTTTTCAACTTATGTTAAGGGTAGCCATTTTATGTTTATCACTTACTCATAAAAAGGTTTTAATAAGATAGACCACCACCAAGACGATACAGTGGAAGGCTATGACTCAGAATGACTGGAGAGTATGAGGCTATGATGCAGTCCTCTTGGTATGTCTTCTATTGCCTCCAGTCTCAGCTATTGAATCGCTGCATTCTAGCATCTTGTCTATTAGCTTTCACTAGAGAATATTTTTAATTGTTTAAGAAGATATTCATTGAAAAAGAAGATACTACGTAACCTAATAGCATGTATTATTGAAAAACCTTTCAATAAAATGACGATTTTTTATATCTATAAAAATAAAATATGGTGTTGGTGAAGTGTGAGGAACCTTGTGTGTCAATTTGAAATAACGAAGCATTTAAAAATATTATTTGTCAATATAGTATCATTACTTCTTGTCTTAAGATAATAATAAAATTAATCAAAATGGTACTTTAAAAGCATAAGGAAAAAATTGTCTTTTCAAGCGAGATAGAAAAATGTTTTTATAATAAAATATTTCAGTGTATTTTAATCACCGTATAACCAGAAAAATAAATAATTAAAGTTAAAAGGCAACAATGTATTGAAAATTTAACGGGACAAAAAGTTTTGTTTGATTTTCATTACGAAAGAATGGCATCAATCAAATTTCACCTGAATATTTTTTTTTTTTTTTCTCTTTATAATTTTATCTACACCTGTCAAAACAGTGACAATCAGCAGATAGTCTGACTATAAAAAAAACAAAAAAAAAAACAAAAAACAAAAAAAAAACAAAAAAAAACAAAACAAAAAACAAACCAACATGATACAATGACATGAGAGGCATGAAGAAGAACAGTACCCAGCGGTACCTCTCCCTTAGCTTGATTCAATTTCCTATGATAGCAAATCCCTCATCCACGTTCTTTTTAATCTCCTCCTAGTGTTTTCAGGCATGCGAGTCGTGGCCATTCGTTCTATTAACGGGTTTGGATGTCCGTGTAGTTTTTCTTGAAAGCGTTTGTAGTATGTTCGTATGTGTTCGTCAACCGTTGCTATTTTTAAGTCAGTATGCAGAGTTTTGTTATTGACGTACCATGGTGCTTTGGTGATAAGTCTTAGTACTTTTGATTGAAAAGTCTGCAGTCGTTTTCTGTGAGTCTGTTTAGCGATCCCGTAAATTTGTAATGCATATGTCCAAACTGGTTTTAGTAGGTAAGTGTACGTGTTTAGTTTCTGTCTTATGTCTAATTTGGAGGTTTTCCTGAATAGTGAGTACATTAAATTGAGCTTATGGTTCAGTGATTGGCGTTTCATCTTAACGTGAGGACCCCATGTCATTCTCCTATCGAATGTTAGTCCAAGGTATTGTACTTTATCTGTCTGCGGGATGGGTGAGTTGTTAAGGTAAATGGGAGGGCATGTTTCGCGTCTAAGAGTAAAAGTGATGTGTTGTGACTTTTCGTGGTTCAGTCTAATTTTCCATAGTTGGCACCACTCATTCAACTTTTGTAAGTTATGTTGTAAGTTTAGTGAGGCTTGCGTCGCGTCTTGATGTTTGGTGATTATGGCAGTGTCGTCAGCGTAGGTTGCTGTCAGTATGTCAGTACTTAGTGGAATGTCGTGTGTATATGTTATGTACAACAGCGGTGCCAGTATTGATCCCTGAGGCACGCCGGCTAAGATCGGTCTTATTGAAGATAGCTCTGAGCCCTGTCGGACTGAGAAAAATCTGTCAGCAAGGAATGAATGAAGAATTAGATAATAAGTGTGTGGTAGTACAGTCTTGAGTTTAAAGAGAAGCCCTTGGTGCCAGACCTTGTCGAATGCTTGGGCTACATCCAGAAACACTCCAGTTGCATATAACTTCTGCTCTAGTGCTGTCGATATGTAGTCAGTTACTCTGTGTAATTGTTGAGTTGTTGAGTGTGATTTCCGAAAACCGAATTGATGGTGAGGGATTATATTTTTGTCTGTCAGTAACTTTAATAATCGGGGATAAAGTAATTTTTCAAAAATTTTTGAACAAATGGAGAGTAAACTAATAGGTCTGTACGAGGAAGGGCTGCTAATATCTTTATCTTGTTTTTTAATCATGGTTACAAAAGAGTATTTCCACTGTATAGGGAATTTTGTAGTTCTAAGTATTGAGTTGTAGATTGTCGTTAAAAACACTAGAGCTTTCCTAGGCATTTGCTGGAGCACCTCAGCATTTATTAAGTCATAGCCCGGGGCTTTTCTTTTTGGTAAGTGTCTAATTATTTCTGCTACTTCTGTGGGAGTGAATGAGGGCGGTGGCAGTGTTAGTTGTAATGGAATGTCAAGTGTGTTATTTACCAAGTTTTCGTGTTCTGTGTTTATAAAGTCAGTATGTGGTGTAAATACGGAAGAAAGATGGTCGGCAAAGAGCTCGGATTTTTCCTCGTCCGACACAACCCAAGAGCCATCTTCTTTTCTAAGAGGTGCTGACATCTCACGATGTTTTAAGAGTCTTTTGGTATGCTTCCATAAACTTCCATCCTCTGTCGAAAGGGATTTAATGTAATTGTCGTAGTTTGACCTGTTAAATTTGCTAATTTGGCGTTTCAGTTCATTATTTAGTTTATTAAATGTCCGTCTATCTGAAGGTTGTCTGTTGGTTTGCCAATTTTTACGAGCTCTTCTCTTGGCTCTGATCAGATCTCTAATATACTGTGGGTAGCTTGGTAAGTTATCTGATTTCCTGCACCTAGGTTTTGATGCTGACCACGCTGCTTCTTGAATACTTCTAGTGAACTTCTCCACTGCCTCCTCTAGTTCTGTCTCGTTTTTTATTGAAACAGGGATTGTGAGGTCAGAGTTAAGGTAAGATCTATATAATCCCCAATCAGTTATACCCTGTGTGAGCACAGGCCTTTTTTGTGCCTCAGAAGGTTCTTCGCATAGGGTCATCTGGACTAGAGAATGATCAGAGCAAAGGTCAGAACTCGTATTTACAGTCTTGTATACTGTTCTAAGTCCTTTTGTAATAAAAAAGTCCAGTAAGTCCGGGGTTTTACGTCTAGAAGTAGGCCAGTAAGTGGGAGAATTAGGAGTTGAAGTGTCTAATGCAAGTTCATGAAGAGCATACCACAAGTTCCTACCTCTTGGGGTACACAATCTTGAACCCCAGCATTTGTGTTTCGCGTTGAAATCACCACCTGCGATAAAAGATCGACCTAAACGTTTAAAAAACTCAGAAAACATCGAAGATGTAAGCTTGTACCTAGGGGGGCAATACACAGCAGCAAAAGTTATGTTTTTATGTTTTGTATGTAATGTGATGCCAGTTGACTGTAAGTGTGGAGTGATGGGTAAGTGAATAGGATTGTGTTTTAATGACGATTTGATGATAATGGCGGTGCCACCGTGTGCCGTTTTGTCTGGGTGATCAGTCCTGTAAATAGTATAGTCTGGAATAAATACTTTAGATCGTGGTGTAAGATGTGTTTCAGTGATAAGTGCTATGTCTGTCCTTTTTTCATGTAAATATAAATCAAGTTCCGTCCGGTGTTGCATCAGTCCGTTAGCGTTCCATAGGAGAATTGACAAGGAGCCAGCTGTTGAAAAATTAGGGGGCATGGCTGTTGCTCCAGGCTTGTGTGACTTGAGTTAGTTGTTGGAGGAGAATAAAAAGAGGGTGGATAAGGTTATTTAGGCCATTTAAAATTTGAAAAAGTTGAGGAGGAGCATTATCATTTGGAGGTACCGGCTGAGTAGTGTTATTCATCATACCTGTTGGAACATGATGTTGTTGTGGTGTCGACTTCGTTGCAGGTTGACTCCTTAGTATCTGCTGATTTCCGATGTCGTTCTGCGGTTGTCCTAGACGATGGTGCTGTGAAGATTGTCGTAGGGCTGGGAATTCCTGTGGGTCCGGTGGTAACTGTGTTTGTTGAGGTGGTGTAGGTCGCTGGTGGTAATTCCTTGAGCTACGCTGAATCCTGAGGTTCTTCAATGTTTGGCAACCTTTATAGTTGGCAGGGTGTTGGCCGCCACAATTGGCACAGGTAGCAGGGGTTTCTCTAGTTTTTGTACAAGAGCTGCTATCATGATGCCCGCCACACCTTACACACCTTGGTGGGTGGTTACAGTAACCTCTGGTGTGACCATACTGCTGACACCTTAGACATTGCGGGATGTCTTTTTTTTTCCGCGGTTCCTCTATATTTATTTTAGTATAATAAATGGATTTTATATCATAAACATTCTCTGTGAATGTTTCTTTAGTAATATCCACAAAGAACATTGGGAGAGGTGTTTTGAATCTGGATATAACGTTGGTTACGTTTGAAACTTCGTAATCTTTCTGTTTCAGTGCCTCCTTGATGATGCTAATCGGTGTGGTGTGATGAAGGCCCTTAATTACTATTCTCGGGCATCTGTCCTGTGGGAGCTGAAAAGTATGAAAGTCCGCCCCCTCTCTTCTAAGGCTTGCATTTAATTTTCGATACGTTTCAGGCGTATCTGGATAAACAGTTACACCTTTCAGTGTAGATTTGACTATAAAAGTATTTGGTCCAGCTTTTTCTTCTAGGAATGTAACTAGTGCAGAGAAATTTTCTACACCATTAATATAAATTGGGGGCGGTTTCTGGTTTAAGACTGGTTTTGTGGTATTTTCTGATGGTTCGTCCGGTGTTGAGGTTAGGGCTTGAAATTTATTGTGTGTTGGAATTGGTGTTTGTCGTTTCTGTCTTGTAAGGTCCGGTTCAATTGGTAAAGGTCGTTTTCGACCAGTAACAAGCTCCCAGGAACCAGTATTGTTATTATTAGAGCTTAAATTTAAGTTGTCCGACTCCATTTCACTTACCGCCTGCGAAGAAGTAGACGCTTCGCCCATGGCTGGCGATAAAACCCGCACTTTTACCACTTTAATCTTAAATCTAATCTGTACGATCAGAATACAACACTTTTTTAAAAAGAAATATCAAGTATTAAAACATAAATTCCACCTGAATATTTAGTATTGAAATTTGGTGTTGGTGTTCATTTTTGTTTTTGCTTGTTTTTCTTTCTTTTTCTTTTTTTGTTGACCTTATAAGTATACAATAGACCTCCTTTCTTTATTTTGATAGTGTTGTAACATTAAGACTAAAAAAAAAATGTGGCTTACCTTTTAAGAACTCTGAAAATCGAACTTAAAATAAAATGCATACCATTAAGCGAACATTGTTCACCAGAAACTAAATCCAGGAATATAATAATAAATTTGAATGGATATTTATTCATACCTAATGTCATAATTGTACTATAATAACATGGATTCTGCATTATTTCTATATTAGTATTCTTTCTGAGTACAACATATTTTTACTTCGGGTAATCTCTTCATACGACTACTTTAGGATTTTGAATATAATATATATTATATAGTTCCTTAGTGGTCTACGTGGCGGGTAGTCATCGGTAGACACTGGATTTTCCTGTATCAGAATACAAGTGATACTGATGCTTTTCTATATCTGATACTTTTACTTGATATTTGTGTAGTTTACAGTTATCCCGACTCTTACTCTTCTAATACGCTACACAGAAGCCTTTCTTGGGGCATCAGTTTTTGTTATCATTTTTAAAGGAAAAAAGAGTTATTCGCCGAAATAGTAACCTGCACAAGGCATCAAATGATTAAAATCATGTCTTTTATTGGTTAATTATATTTTGAAAGCTATAGGATTGAACAAAAAAAAATTTGTTAACCCTACCTCAAACTTTTACTATTCACGTTCCAAGACACGTAGACTTTGGATTGTAATACAAAATTTGTCTGTCCTCCGCCGCTCTTTAAAACGCTATAGCTGTTATAATCCTCGTTATATTCCGGTGCTGTTTTTTAATTTTGTGAAACTAATTTTTTTCTTTAAAACGATGTAAAATTTGTTACTGTTGAAAGTAAAAAATTGGAGAAACAATTTTTTTTTTTTGCACCCGATTTCAATCATCTATGTCGATTGCCTTTACTTTATAGGAAGATAATGTAGAAAAAGGAATTTTCATTTCAAATTATTAAATTAAGAAAAAATTTCACAGCCAACATATAGACTTATAATAATAATTTAAAAAAAACTAAAAGAAAAATAATTAAACGATTTGTTTATCCATTCTTTTTTTTTCCAGTACATCAGCCTCCGTTAGCTGAGAAATCTATTATTGCTATATTCCAACAACAACCATTTTGTTATGTTCACTTTTGTTTATCTTATTTTAAAGCTAATTTTTTACCAATTTATATTTGAAAAGTTGATGTGAAAACATATTACGTTTCTACAGTTATAGTGATATAATAAATTTTTAAAGCTCAAAAATTATAGAACAATTTATTTATTTAAATATGTACAAATATATATATATATATATATATATATATATATATATATATATATATATATATATATATATATATATTATTTGAGAACTATATTCTATGGTAAATTAAATCCCACAATTTGATTCATAAAGTAGATACAAAAAAATAATATACCAGTTTTAATTCGTATGTTATTGTAATAAATATCATCAGGTAGCATGAGGTAGTGAATATATTCGTGAACTAAATAGCTGATGCTTCTAACAACCAAGGCCTTGAATACAGCTCTCGTATCTATCTGTGCTAGCAGGTAGCAGGTGCGGGAGTAGAGATTGTAGTGAATACTGACTAGTAGTTGATACTGACTAATCAGTTGATACAAGTATCTAGAGAGAGGTGGGGTGACCTTGGTAGGACCTCCCACTCCATCGCTTGACTCGCGTAGTCAAGTATCAAACAGATGCTCGTATCAAGTACATTTCGATTGTATCAAGTCCTTGCATCCACTACTTTTCAGCATCAACTACAAATTATGAGATAGATACAACCTTGCCCACCCCTAGTGGTGGGGCATGTAGCTCGAAGTAATCCGTCAGGACGCTTCTACACAAATATGAATGCCACAATAGTTTACAAGAGACAACGTGGGAGGCCAAAGACCAGATGGATAGATAGGGTCAACTAAGATGCTGCGGAGCTGCATGTAGCAGACTGGAAATCAGCGGCCCAGGATAGACATAGGTGGAGAAGGCTAGTGTAGGCGGCCAAAGATCTACAAGGTCTGTAGAGCCAACAGAAAAAAAAGTGGTCTACGTACTAGTTCCATTGGTACCTTTGGACCGATACAAACTCCGGTTCTTGGTTAGCGACTTATGTATAGTTCTAGATCCAAGAACTATGGTTGTTGGGGTTTAGCAATTTTCCGTTTCTAAGGGCGGCTGTTTAACATTGAGGGAAATTAATATTAGTTGCCCTATAGAAGTAGAGTGTAGGGTCATTTATTCTTCCATTGTCGTTAGAAAAGGACGCAATTCCTCACAGGTCCGAGTGGGAGTGTGATTGAACGTTTGGAGAATGTTTTACCGTTTTTACAAAACGTCTCTTAATTAATACAGCATAATTTCAATAATTTAGTATTATATCGCCTTTGGCTTCCTACGACTTAAGATCAACAGACAGCTTGTTAGGATGAGCACAGACTGACAAGGTGAATAAGCCGCCTCGGTCCTGACTGTTCTCCTCCCACCGCCTTTTACCCCCTTTATTGAACCTGCCCTTGCGAGGGTGGCAACATAATTAGTTCTCGGAAGGAGTAGGGCGTAGGGTGTAAGGGTTTTGTCCTCGCCTCAATAGGAAGAGCCCTGGATTTAGGACAGTATAAAACGGTGGGGCGTGAATTAACATGATGAAATCGTCATGTGTTAATAATATATAAAAGTTTTATATAATGTATATTCTTTCAATTTTCCTTTTACTGTACTTCTCCTATGATTAAAATAGTTTTTTATATGATTACTCCATAAAAAAAACTGTATCAATACAACTTGTGATATCACTTTAATATTGCTAAACATACGATTAAAGTTAATTTGGACGATATCAGGCTCAATCCAGCATTTTTCCTCAATTAAGAGTACTCACTTTATAGAAGGTGGATGAGTCTCAGGAGGGTCTCCAGATCCCACAGGCTCAATTAACGGTTGTTAATAGTTTATATAATTATCTGCCAGAGTCATATCCGAACCCGGAGACTTCAGCACAACAGCTAAGTGCTCTCCACTCAAGTACTCAGTTATTTTCTTTTTAAAGCTTCCATTTGAGCAATGATTTCGAAATACTTTTTTTTCTTCATTTTAAGAAATATTTATAGGTTATTTTTCGTCCCGACATTACATAGCTCCTGCCTTTGGTCCCGCATCTTTTTTATTTATATAGCCGAATTGGAATTGATATAACTATAATCCTTGCGACTGCTATGTATTGGTGTGGAACGTTGCCACTAGACTCTAGTGTTTAAAATAGGGTATTGCATATTCGATCCGAAAGAAGTCTTCTAGAGGAAATTGAGTGGATTAGTTAGAATAAGGCCTCAGTCACGAACAAATGTATCAATAACAAAATATTATTAATAACCGTTCGACGGGCATACCGAGACATAGGTGTGAGAATTGCTTAAAGATGACCTAAACGTTTGTCGGGTTAACCGTAAGTCCTGATTGCTCATATATGTCTATCTTTGCTTTGAAATTAGGACGTATGAAGTTTTGGCCACTTTGAAACACAATGTCGAATATATGGGTCATACTTGGTATGCCATCGATGTCGAATTTGAGGATCAATTAGTTCACTAGTCTCGGTTAAAAAACCCCTTGCGGTGACTGGACATCTTTTTTTTGTGCTTGTTGGATTCTGCGCATCCCCGCTTACCACACAGACATGCATTGATACAATTTGACGAGATCATGCTCAACCAGATTCTTCCCTGGTTATATACGAAGCCCTTATTAAATGCTATTGTTGTTATTTATTGAGTATGATATTTTCACAGTTGCAGTTTCAAATTTATCAACTTCTTCAAAAATTGTCTATAGAATATAACAAATAATTTAAAAAAACAGACAATTTTATTCTATCTTATATAGGTAGATAATCTGACTAAAAAAAAAAATCATTTTAAGCGGTTATTTCCATTGATTTATAGGTTTAGAGAGTTAAAAAAGAAAATAGTTATTAAAATATCACCGGTTATTTTGCTCGTTCCCTACAATAGTAACGCATTGGCTTCTAGGTGCCATCCTCTCGTTGTCGGCTGAGGCCTTATCGATTGCACGCGTGGGAACAGCCCGCGTTTGCATTATTTAGCTGACACGTGTCACTTGCTGGAGTTTAGTTATGGTTGACACGTGTACTTGCTTCAGTTATTAGCCTTTAAAAATTTCATGAAATCAATAGTGACAGTTCTTAACGACAATTTCGAAACAGAATCGTTCGAAAAGGCTGTATATTTTATTGATAGGACAACTGTGCTAACTTAAACATTGCCTTTGGTGTAGACATTTTCTATAACTTTCCTGTAGGTTTCAGACTATGACAAATTATTATCTGGTAATATGTGTTTAATGTCACCTACTAATGATATCGTGTATGCTTTATCCAAACGCCCTTTTCTCAAGAAAATATCCTTAGTGACTGCCTAACTTCAAAGTAAACCCAATTATTGTTGAAGCTGCTGTTCATTTTCGAGTCTTTGCAATAAAGCTGCTCCATGCGTATCTTTAGAGGTTTAAAGAATACATCTATTTACGATGTAATAAGGTCTAAAATATAGAGGCTTTATTACTGATTTTTTAAGACATGTATTTCAAGATTGAATTTTGGTTTCTTATTTTCAGTAATGAACCTTTATAATCCATAAATGAAAGACAAATTTTTAAACCTAACTAAAATTTCATACTTTACGTTTCAAGAGCAGTAAAATAAAATAAAAATTAAAGAAAAACCGTATCCGACGTTTTGGCCCACATGGGAAGTCTTCATTAGGGTTGAATTTCCCAATAACTAATCTATCCATCTTTTTTTTTTTATATCATTCTTTTTACCTAAATAATATTTTTAACATTGTTTCCAGTTAAAATGTTATTAATTTATTTTATTTTTCCATCCTGATTATTTAAACTTGATAAAGGCTGTGTGGTTCAAAACATTGGTTTACGATTAGTAATCTCTTAATGTTTAAAAATTTATTTTTACCTCCATTCTGACCATCTTCTAGGGATGGGTAAGGTTGTATCTATCGGATAATTTGTAGCTGATACTGAAAAGTAGTTAATACAAGTATCAGATACGGTCGAAATGTACCGGGTAGAGATACTCGGATACTTTACTCGCCGAGTGGTAGGTGCTACCAAGGTCACCCCACCTCTCTCTAGATACTTGTATCAACTACTAGTCAGTATCTACTACAATCTCTACTCCCGCACCTGCTACCTGCTAAACCAGATAGATACGAGAGCTGTATTCAAGGCCTTGGTTGTTAGAAGCATCAGCTAGCTATTCAGTATTCACTAATATGTTCACTACCTCATGGTACCTTATTACTATAACATACGAATTAAAACTGGTATATTATTTTTTTGTATCTACTTTGTGAATCAAATTGTGGGATTTAATTTACCATAGAATATAGTTCTTAAACATTATATATATATTTGTACATATTTAAATAATTAAATTGCTCTATAATTATTGCGCTTGAAAATTTTATTATCTTACAATAATTGTACAAACTTAATATGTTTTCACATTTACTTATCAAATATAAATTGGTAAAAAATTAGCTTTTGAACAAAAGTGAACCTAACAAAATACTTGTGTCAATAAAAGATTTCTCAGCTGACGGAGACTAATGTACTAAAATAAAAATAGAATGAATAAACAAATCGTTAAATTATTTTTCTTTTAGTTTTTTTTTTTTAATTATTAATATAAGTCTAAATATTGGCTGTGAATTTTTTTCTTAATTTAATAATTTGAAATGAAAATTCCTTTTTCTACATTATCATACTAGAAAGTAAAGGCAATCGACATAGATGATTGAAATCGGGTGCAAAAAAAAATTGTTCGAAGAAATTGATAAATTTTTTTGCTTTCAACAGTAACAAATTTCACATCGTTTTATAGAAATAAATTAGTTAAAAAACCGCACCGGAATATGACGAGGATTATAACATCTATAGCGTTTTAAAGAGTTTAGCGTGCGGCGGCGGACAGACAAATGTATTACAATCCAAATTCTACGTGTCTTGGAACGTGAATAGCATAATTTTCAGGTAGGGTTAGCAACTTTTTTTTTTGTTCTATTCCATAGCTTTCAAAAAATAATTAACCAATAAAAACATGATGTTAATCATTTGATGCCTTGTGCAGGTTACTATTTCGGCGAATAACTCTTTTTCCTTTAATAATAAAAACTGATGCCCCAAAAAAGGCTTCTGTGAAGCGTATTAGAAGAGGAAGAGTCGGGATAACTGTATTCAACTACAATATCAAAATATCAAGTAAAAGTATCAGATACAATAAAATCCAGTATCTACCCATGACTACCATCTTCTCGTCTATAGTAGAAAAAATTAGTTTTTAGTATTAATATATGATGATGAACAAATGTAATTTTTTTTTTTAGTAATACTTTTCAATTTATAATAATTAAAAGTTCTTAAAAAACATTCTTATTCTTAATTTTATTTTATAACGTATTTATTTACGCTTGTTAAAGGCAAATCGGTTCAATGTTACTATTCTAAGAAAAGCCTTGTAAGAGTTCTAAGAGTCTAAACTAAACATTTCTGTAGATCGTCTATTACAAGAAGCATGCTCTCTGCTCTCAAGAGAAAAGAAACAACAGATTGAGAAATAGGATGAGAAGAAGTAACAAACCTAGCTTGGAGTTTTCGGAATTTCCCGAGACAGAGGTGCTGCCATCTATTAGCTGTTGACTCAGCTACAAATCTCTTCCCTTAATGTATTCCTTCTACGTTTCCTCTGCGTTCATTATTCTACTCGAAAAAAGGTTCCCTTTGTTTTTTTGCCTAGTCCAAGTCTTTTAATATGTATAATGTTCTGGGAAGCTATCATTTCTTCTTTTTAGGAAAGTCTCCTTGAAATTCCTCGTAGAAAATTTTAGATCAAAAAAGTCTAGTATATTTCACCAATATTACAAATCATAAAAAGTTCGATAACATGAAGTCAGGGATCCATAAAAAGGCCTTTATCAGTTATTAATAAAACTGTACATATTATTATTATAAATTATATAATCGTCCTTAGCAAAATAAACATGTAGCTAATACAAATAAAATATATCGTTTTTTTAAAATGTCTTTTTATTTAAGCGAAAACTGGACGAAGACAATACATTGTGGCTCTCTTTAAAAATTTTATATGCTACAAAACTATTAAGTTGTCGAAATCCTAACGAGAATTCATTATAAAATTAGTTGAATTAAGTCATAATCTCTGTGCAGTAATACAAATTATATTCTTAAAAGGAATTTATAATTGAACTGTTAATACTGAATAATATCCTTAAATCATTTTAACAGGCAGATTGAATAGGCAGATTCTCCGATTCCGTGTTGTGTAACCTTGTGGGTACTTGTATGTTATTGCATCACCACTTTATAATTTAATAGAATTTATTGAATTTCATGATTATAAAACACATGTGAAGTAAACGTGTCCATATTGGTAATTATATGTTTTTTACACAGTGAGTTTTATTTGTGTGAAAATGTACACATTAAAAAGCATATTTCGCAATGTTCAAGACTAAAAGACGGCCATAACATTCTTCCAAGGTAATGGAATGTTACCTAACACAAAGGTATACCTTCAAGGTCTTGATATGTCTATAAATTATGGTACAAAAATATATTGGAGGTTCCAAACGAAGCTGCAAGAAAAGTGTGGGGCTAAGAAAAGACAGCAGGTCCATATGTTACATTTCATATATCGCATGAGGAACAGACCGCACTTATTTGACTAACATGCTTAGCTTATGTGGCGTACACAATTCAAGGGTAAAGACCCATTCGCCCAAATTTTATTTGATATTAGAGATTTTCCGATTGATGTAAACAATTAAATTTAGTTCAATAAAAACATATGTTTACAAAAATAGTATACACTATTCTCTACTTATCAATCTACTTAGCTAGAAGTAGCTCTAAATACCAGGTAGATGGTGGATGGAGCACAATTTGCAATAGCTACTGATGCTACCTTTGCGGGATACGTAATTCAGTTGGAGCTGATTGGTTGTTTGCCTAGAAGGTCTAGAATCACAGCCAATCAAATTCCTAGCTAGCAGCTTCTATTTTCCTCAATTACCGTTAGGCAACAGGGTTAATATTCCGTCGCAATGCTCTTTCACCAAGTTTAACAATAACGTTTTTATAATGAATATAATATTAACGCTATAGTAGTTTGGATATTCACAATAGGAAATTAATTTGTCGCGTTTAATTAATGTTTGACTATTAAACAGGGTAACATTTTACTTATGTTTAATAAATACTGGGCTGCTGGTTGTCTTAGTTAATTTGACTGGGTCAGGATTCACTCAGAGAAATTATTTAGTCCGATTGCAATTAAATCCTCATTAGATTAGAACGTGAAATGTTTGGTTTCACAACATCTGTCCGAATCTCTTAATAGCCCTAATAATAGGAACGCCCTATGTCCTTTATGTAATACCAATAAGCGATTTCTCCATTGTTCAGTAAACGCCTCTGGTACGTTACGTTTTCAAATAAAGATAAAATTCTATACAATGTGTGGTAATGGCACATTGATCGGTTTTCCATTTAAAAATGTTTAAATGTTTTTGTTTTTTGGAGGAGGAAAAACTCCGGGTATTGGTAAAAAATAAAATCTTAAATAGTATGCAATGATATGGATGAAAAATCCCGTTACCAGGATGAGGAAACTTTTCATTTCACTCTTCATTCTTCACTCATTCTTTTTCCCTTCCTTTATGTCTGATAGTCCTTTAAGCATTTAATATTAGGATAATATAGAAATAGAAAGGGCTTCCCCTATGGCTTCTATGGCTTCAGGGGTTACACCAGGACTTGAAAAAGGCAAACATTGGAAGAACCGAAGTGTGGGACAGAACTGGATTTAGATGTAGAGTTGGAGGTGAGAATGATCCCCCAAGAAAGACTAACCCTTGCTGCAGTAACTTTAATTGTTCCTAAAAGGCATTGTAGGAAAATATTGCCAAATAAAGGGGGGCATGTAAAAACAAATACTATTCCAAAATATTTTCTTATTTTTCCTCATATCTCGTTTTTAGTAATTTGGACAGACCCCAGTCTCTTGAGATCATATTACGTGTTTTAAGACTACATTGATATTAAAGATATTTTATATCTACAAGCCTGAAATAAATTTCTTTATTGCAAATGATGGATTTTTCCTCTTAACTCTGCATCTATCTGTCCTGATGATGATCGATAAGTTAGGCTTAAAGTTTTGGAACATAATCGATTATAAGTTATATGTATAAATGTATAGAACTCTGTTAAAAAACGTATAGAATTTTATTAAGAACCGCACTCCAGCACTCTGACAATTTGTTTTTCTTAGTTGTTTCTTTTTTGCATTTAATGTAATATTTTTCATGTTTTCATATTCAACATTAAACCATATTAAACCGGGGTTTTTTTCTCATGAACGCCCTTTTTCATGACTGGATACTAATTAAATTATTATTATTAAATTAAATGATTGCACTAATTATAATATATTGATTTCGTTATAAACTTTCGATCTATCATTTCCATTAGTGACTTGGCATCAATCGTCAGTAGCTTATTGACTCTTCAAACACCGCCTGTTGGATAATTAACATTGATCCAGGGAGTTGATGGCAACAGGCCATGATGATGGAAAGGAATGGTAGCTCTGTCAAGATGGTGGGTATGATAAATGGATAGTTTCATTTCTTCTTCAGGGTTAATACCATCGTTGAGTTCACCTTTTTTATACCCTTCTTTATTGTTTCAGGAGTGGTTATACATACTTAATATATCCCCTATTGTTGATTATGAAGATTTTGTTATATGTGCGTATATGTACGGGTGTGAAAAATAAGTAAATAAGGTTTATTTTCAAAAATTAGGAAACATAGTCTTCTGGGATCGTGATAGCTCAGTGGGTTGAGCGCCAAGTTGCTATGAAGAATGTTTCGGTTTCATATCCGGCTATGGCAGATTAATTTTGTAATCCGTTAACTGCCTTTGTTGGACCCTGTGGGATCTGACGACTATTTAGGGCTTACCCTGCCTCTATTAAGTGGGTACCGTTATTGGGAAGAGAACAAGAGGTTAAGCATGATTTGAGAAAAAAACAGCACAACTTTTGTCCTAGAAACAGTGCAGTCTCTTCCATGAACTGAACCAGACACCATTCATGGGTTGTAGGGGTGTTTTTTAACAGTTTTTTTTTTTTAATTTTTTAGTAGTCTTAAAGTTTCACCTTTTGATTACCTTTAATAGTGCAATTTAAAAAAGTATTCATAGAAAATGAAAAATAAATTACATATCTGACCAAAAAACTTAACAGTTAATAAAATTAAGATGTACATATATCACACGGGAAAAAAGATAATACAAACAATTTAAAACTTTTTTGTCGTGAAAATATAAATGTAGGTGAATTTAAAAAATAAAATATTTTTTTAAGTGATAACAATAATTATTTAAAATATCTGTTTGCTAAACAACTGTAATTTTTTTTTTAATTGAGTTAACTATTATTATTTGCAAAAGTGAGAAATAAAAACGATCCTAAAAACTAAAATAAAGAACCAATTAAAAGGAAGGTTTAGAGATAAGGAAGTAGAAGGAGATAAGAAGCCTTAACAAAGCAACGGGAACCTGTTGCAGGATTAGGGCGGCTATCTCCTTGGCCCAGTAATTGATATCTTTATCATCGTTATCGCGGCTTAACGAAATAGGATAAAGTCCAACTGCAACAATAATAGTTAACTCAATCAGAAAATAATTTGTTAAAAAATACATACACACACATATCTGTATATGTTTGGTTAGTGTTTAGGGTGCTGGGTTGCTATCCTGAAGGTCCTAGGCTCAAACCAGCTGTGTACTTACTAAACAAATATTTGAATTTTATCAAAAAAAAGTATTCAATCCAAAACAGTTACAATGAAATGGATTGGCGAAGAAGAAAAAAAATCCGAAACTACCCGGAATTACACCAGAGCCATAACCAGGTGATCTGTAGATTCAAAATTCATAAGTCGCTAGTTGACTAAAAGGAGAAATCAAAGCTTGGAACAATATGGTGTGAATCTAGAAGGAAGCCCATAGCTAAGGGGAAATGAAAGAAATGTGGGCAGAAAAGTGAATGCACACCATTAAGTATTTTGCGTAGTCTTAATGGGCTCATTCACTAAGAATAATAATATATCAGGAAGAAAATAGTCAAGGTGGAGGTAAAAAAATTCAGATACCTTGATGCCTACATGTATTTGCAATATTTACCATGTACAATATCACTTTGTCTGTAGTTTGCATAATTAGACCAGAACAAGACCCGCAACGTGGGTGAATCGTCGGCTTTCCAATAAACAGCTCTCCCTATTTAAGAGAATTTTGTTTATGCTAAATATATATATATATGAGGAAGGAACTGTCCCGGGTGGAGGTGGGCCAACTAATATTATTCAAGAAAAATAATAATACGGGTATATGTATAAGTCAATTTGTTAATTGGCTTGAATCACGACCCTATGGGATCTGGAGACCTTCTGGGTCTCACCCAGCCTCTATTACATGAATTATCATAAATAATCAGGGGAGATGAGTGTAATCCCGTTCGAATCATTAATTAAACTTCCCTTCACAACTGTTGACTTAAAACAATTTCAGACTAAACCATGAGCTCAGCCTCTTCTTGGGCTATACCGGTTCAGTTTTTTCGTTATTAAAATTTATTTTACCTATAGAGATATTGTAATACCAGAAGTACGTGCTTATGTATCAGTGTTAGTAGATTAATTATTTCTTCTGTGAAGTCAGACCACAAAAAAGTTAATTAATTAATTAAGTGCTGTTTCGACTGATAAGCACTCGTCTTTGAGTCGAACAAAGCGTTGGTGGGATGATTTTAATGGTGATATAAATTATTTTAGCTAGGGTAGGGTAGTAACCTGACATTGATGGTATCGCTAAGCCTTTTATTATTAAAAAAAAAATGGAATAATAACAAGGTTATGTGCAGGTTATTCCATTGGATTATTTGTTTTAATCTGTTTAGATCGGATTCAGACTGGTTAATGCTTAGTTGGGATTCACAGATCCCAATGGGTCCTTTTCAGTTTTGGTTCTGATTTTTACTGTTATATAATTTAAACGTAACATTCTCTTAACGTATATATCGCTTATAAAGTATTGCCGATCAGATCGTACTGAATCCACATATTTTTTTTTTTAATTAGAAGTTTTCCCTTAGCTCCTGTTATAATTAATTCGTTACCAAAATGTTTTCCAGATTACATTAATAATTTATTTATTTCTACAATTTTCTAACTAATAAAGTTTAAGTAAAATGAGTTCAGATATCCTTATCTACTGCGAGGGGGGCGTTCATCGACCTAGCCCCCCCTTCTTCCTTAATTTATAATATTAGCATAACTGATGTAGCCCGAATAACTAATTCTTGAATTATTTATCATACTGATTACTTGTTTACTTATATAGTCCACTGGGTTTATTCGATTAATGAGTAAATTTTTAATTTAGCTGTCAGCTGATATTTTATTAAATTACTCTTCTCGTAATCTACTCTTATCGTTTTACTGAATTAATTAATTGCATTTTAATTACAATCTCGTTTAATGATCGTCTTAATGTGGTTTTGTGGAAAAAATCTCGTTTCTTCTTGATCTGGCTTTGTTTCCTTCATGTTGGTGCTATGTATCTCTGTGGTGTCAATTATAATTTGACAATTTGCTGTGGCGTGACTTAAATGAACAAATTATAATTTTTCTAAATAAAATTCACTATTCCTACCAGTAGTATAAATCCACGACAAAAACTGTAAGTTTCATATTAGTGATATTTCGATAGTTTAAGTATGCCGACTTTATCATATTCATTTGATAATCATTACTTGATTATCTTTAAAAGTTTTTGAGTGATCTTTATTTATCATATCTGCTTACTATTAAGATGTGTGATTATTAAAAAAAATCCTGAATGATGTTAGTTGACCAACTAACTATAAATGATGAACTATAAATGATATATATTTGAACAAGAAAATGGTCCGGGTGCAGGTCAGAAAAAAATCTCTTTAATAAGAAGCACTATTCATTTGAAAGACAACCTTTCGACCTACATTGCAGGTCTTCTTCAGGGCTTATGGGGTCAAGGGGTGACAGTAATTTATTTCTGAACTTCACTCGGACCATTTTCTTCCTCATAAAACAAAAAAACCTGTACCACTAAAATCTGAAGGGCCTTGAGTTCTGTATATGGTAGAAACTTTGCTGTTTCTAGGACAAATGTAATGCAGAAAGGTGATCTGCCCGAGATCACGCTCAAAATAATGTATCCGCCTTAGCGATTCAGCTTTCGACACATAGAGTGACCTCGCTTGTAATAGGATTATATATTTATATTAAATCTTTTTTATATTTTTTGGCTAGATGATTATACATTTTGCTAAATACTTACAACACCCATCTGAATATTTTCCCTAAAGCGAGTGCTTTGTGTTACTTTAATATTAAAAAAAAAAATAACAGAACATATGTGAACGCTATTTATAGTTACCAATAATTTGCTAACAACAACCGTAATTTTTAAGGAAAGTATAGAATTACACGGTTTCATTTGTAGGCTCGAAAACCAAATGATCTCATACTGTTTATTTCAATCTCATGCGAAAGGTTTTTGAGAGTCGGGTTTGAATAGAAGCTTTTAGTTGAAGTAAATGATTAGTTCTATCGAAATTAACAACTGGAAGGATCCGAGAAAGCTATCCATGACTAACACGCTTGGGCTCATCGGCGTATCAGTTATTTAAAAGGAGTGACAACGCGTTTTTCCGGGAAGGAATCGGTCAGCGGAAAGGGCGGTTGTTAAGCGAAAGTGACTGCATCATGGTTGGGGTGGCAGCTGACAACATCCAATAATTAATAATTATTGTATATCGTAATAAATTATGAATATGATCGTTATTATTATTAGTTGTATTTTCGAAGTTTTTTGCTGCCAGAAAATCTTCCAATAGTCACATGTGTTAAAATTTTTAGATTATACATATTTGTATTCATATTAAAAACTTTAAAATGATTATATTTGTATAAAGTGCTGGAACACAAACGAAAGTAATTGGTTTTTCTGTACTATTAATTAATAATACACTGATATATATCCAAATTTCTTCATCTTAAAAACACCAACTGCTAGGCCTAGTTGATCGATCAGCCAGAGTCAAGGGGTCTCTTTTTGTTCTACCGGTTTTGTCTTAATAATTTTTTTCATGATTCAACAATTTAATTTATTTATTATTTTTTTTTTTTAAAGCTATCTGGTATAATAATTTTAAGTTATTGTTCCACTTGCAAAACTCATTTAGATTTGACACTAATCTGTAATAAAAATGAACAAAAAGAGTGATAAAATAATTATTTGAATGCAATGATGAAAACCATCCTTAAATGTGAAAAATAGTTTAAAAGTAACATCTACAGGGAAAACGGTGGGTCAGTGGTGTAGCACTGAGTTGCTGCGCCGAAGGTCCCGGGTTCAAATCCGGTTTTGGAAGACAATTTATTCAGCTTCCCTGGATTCCTGAGAAGTGTTGTTTACGTCTGAATCTCATACTCTCATATTTTTGTTTTACGAAATACCGTGTTTTATCTGAGACAAAACATGTCTTATTCCAGATGGCATTTATTCCCTCATTTGGGCTATAACTAATTGTTAGTATGAGATTGATATTCTGTATTTCCTAATTTTAAATTTCCAAGACTGGTTTAGAACTAGTACGATATTTATTTATCCAAATACGGGTCTAAACAATAACTGACACTAATTCCAGTTTATATGTACGTTATAATATATATTACCCGACCTATATTATTTAATATTATAATATATATGATGCCTACACACACACACACACATATATGTATAGTTATATTATGGTGCTTAAGACCTGCACGGAGGCTCTCTTAGGGCGATACCTGCCCTAGCTAGTTCTTCAGCCCACACGCTGCAGCAGTCCTAACGGTACACCGGGTTCAGGTGCGTCTTGTTACATCTCACAACAGGTGATTTACAAAACTATGTACACGTTTCATTACTTTACTCGAACAAATTAGTGATTTAAGTTTTTCTAGTTAATAGGAATATTTTTTAAGAATATAATTAACGAAATAAATGCTGCTATGGGAATAAAATATTTTTTAAACAAATTAGAGCTACTCGACTTTAATAGGGACCATTTGGTAGATAGTCCCTATGAAACTTATTAAAACTATACAACAAACTGCCCTAATATTGTATTTAATTTATATAATAAAGTGAGGAGCATGATACATGGATTGAGTATTATAATAATCATTAGCATCTTGTTTTATTTATTGTTATAGCATACAATAATAGACTTGAATACTAAACCACTAAAGAGGGAACTTAGGTTATAATAAAATCAACATCTTGAGAGTGTTATCTACCTTGTCCAAGTATACCGTCATGAATTTTAATGTTTTGTTTTTATTTTTCAATACTTAATTGGCCTGCAAAAATGCGTAAGTTAATTGTTTTTTCATTAAATGATTTTTTTAGGCGCTTTTGGTTTTAAATATCCTTTCCCTAGTTGTTTACTTATATATTTTTAACCTGTGCAGAATCTCTTGTTCAGTTCCAGGTAAAAAAGGACATTCTTGACAATCGCTTATATCAACGGAAAGAGTTGCTGTAGATGGGATTCGCGAAACCCGAATCGATTAAACTTTAGGAAAAAAAAATTGAACCACAATAAACCATGAAGTTTCTTGGACTCAGCACATAGTAGATACTGTACTTTTTACATGACAATGGAGTGAGTTTGCCGTGATCACGCTCACCACGCCCCCCCCCAATTGAGGCTACTCAATTTTTAATAGCTGGTAAGCCGCAGGATTATCTGCAGTTACCATAGGATTGATCAATGGTCTATGGTTATTATTATTGTTTTATAATAATAAAGAGTACGACTTTATTGAAATAGCTTTCATAAAGATTTTTTTTTTTGTTATATACACATTAGTAATTTTTCTGGTATAGTATTCTTTCTATTTGATTAAAATTAAAAAGATAAGGCGCTTCATACAACTATCACATCTTCTGGACTACAGATCTTTACTTGACTTACGAAACAAATGGCTTAACCATAACAGTATACCAAAACCTATTTGGAGATACGGAGCAGAACTTTGTGGTTCAGCAAAACAAGTTCACATACACAAGATACAAACTTCACAGTACAAAATTCTCAGAGAAATTTTTAATGCTTCATGATATATTTCGAATCGTACACAACGCCATGAACATTCCCACTATAAAATCATCTATTCATAACAAATACACAACATTCCACTCATCCATACAAAATCACCAAAATCCACTCTTTCTTCCTCTTTCCTACTCCCTGCTACCCGGCCTTGATAGGAAAACATTGAAAAGGCTTTGGGCAAGAGACCTGCTCTACTATTGGTGTTTCCATTTCTAAAATTTGATGTTCCTTCTAAAATTTTAACAAAGCAAAGGGAATAACATTTCGATCAAATTTGCTAGATGCGCAGGTGCAAATGTAAATTAAAGAATAAATTATAAATAATAAAATTCTATTTACTTATTAAAGTATTTATGTTTTGTTCTCTTTATAACCATAATAATTAAAATGTTCGACTGGTTATTTTATCATGTGAGTATTTGAGAGAATATTGTCTAAAAATGGCTGTATTATCCTTCGAACGTTATCTTTATGTATTATAACAGAGTTATAATAAAAATTATAATTTTGGATATCATTCAAGTTTTTTTTATAAAACATTTTCAATTGAATATTTATATCACTTAGTTCACAAGGTTTAATTAATGAAGATGACTAGTACGTTAGTTTACTTATTCTAATTGCATAATAATTTGATGTCTCTAATGTATTTTTTTCATTACAGGTACGTTGAAGTTTGCAGTTACTTTCATTTTAATGGGTATGGAAGTTAGTTTTATTATATTTATTGATCCTGTAGTTTTTATTGTTGTAATCTATATGATAGAAATCTACTGCGTAAATAGATTTCCATTACACATCAGCTGCATCCCTACGGAAGCGATCTCAAAACGTGGTTCGTTTTTTAATTTTAGTATAACATTAACTCTTGCTACGTATATTTGATTTTGAGGAGTTGTAATGGAAAATAGATAATGAATTATTAAAAAAATACTTTTTATAGGTACAGCTTTGTTTTTAATTATGTGTGTGTGGCTAAACATGTTAATGTAACAGTATTAAACATTCATAAATAAATATTGTGCATTGCATTTCTAAGAAACACACAAGCCATAATCGAGCAGTTCTACAGAAGATAAGGGAATTTCTCCGTGGCATCCTTCGATCTCTAGAACAAACTTACCTATCTCGCTGTAAACCTCTGAGTTATTAGAAACGTTTAATAATGAAGTTGGTACAACTCCAAGAAAGCACAGACTTATCAGTTCAGCCGGCGGACTATCGCTACCTTGCGGAAATTGTGGTAACTGCTTTGAATCCAGCTGTAAAGTTCGTAATCATTAGAACTATTACTGCTACAGTGTTAATATATAATTTAAAATTATAGCTGTTTACGATCTCTAGTAAGTTTGAGAGATAAATAAGACTCAACGGATGCTTTTAAGTTGAAATCGTTTCCATAAACACTTTAAGTGTTTTGCTTCGGTACGATTTATGGGAAGGCACAACTTCTCCAGCACAGCGGAAGTCAACAGAATTCATAAGTTTTAATTATATTAATTAAATAAACTATAATTTTAATATTTTCAATGATTTTGCTGTTGCATTGAAACAGTTCCCTTGAATTTAACTAGAAAGCAGTAGTGCGGCGTCAAAATTCATAAGACAGTGGTACTCTATATTTATACTGAGGAGATTATTTCTAGCCAACAGTATATTAAATACATTTATTAATTTTGTAGGAGAGAAATTCGTTGACTGGTATATAGTTAGGATGTAAATAGTTGGGGGTGCAGTCAAGTAAAACAGAGCAAAAATAAGTGAATCTTATTCTATTTTGTATGTGCCGACGTTAGTCAGTTACCTTCTGCCCGAGCAGACACTCCTATTGGCCCTGATGATGACCTACACAGTAGGTCGAAACGTCGGCACATACAAAATAGAATAAGATTCACTTATTTTTGCTGTGTTTTACTTGACTGCACCCCCAACTATTTACATCCTATTTATTAATTTTGTTTTTTAGGGAATACCCCTGTTCTGGTAGTCTATCAGAATTACACAATAGTTTCCATGAAGCCCATAGCACTTAATTTTATTATTCTCTTTTGTCTTAATTAAGCAATCGATAGATTAACCCAATAAAATTTACTCAATAATGTTTAGTGCTCTAAAATAAAATGAAACATTAAAGATTCATATAGATTATGCTTAGAAAATTGAAAACGTTTAAAAGTGAACTACCAGAATATAAGTCAGGATTTAAAAATGTAAATAAAGAATATAAACAACTCAAATAATCTTCTACAATAGACTAATACAATTATTAGTGTAATAATTTTAAAAACAAACAAATAATTAATTATAAAACGCTACCAAATAGCGTAGTAATAAAAAATCACTGAAAACGTTCATAAAAACATTTTCCAAAACAGAAAAGCTATGCTAAAAACATGGCATATAAAGAAATATGAATCCTCAATAAATAAATTAAAAATGAATTATCAAATAATTTATTAAAAATAGCTCGCTCTATAAATTGCTTTCTAAAAATGGTTGACGATCCGTTCTGACGGGGGATAACCATTGGGTTAAATTTATCGACTCGTAGAAGAGGGAGTTATTAACGGATATTAAACACAAAGGGGACGTATATAACTCTAATACCTTCGGGGTTAATTCGGCTGTGATTAAATAACTCTCATGTTTATCCTTTCATTGCACTAATTGCAATTAGTGTAATCAAACAAATATCTGTCTAATTAATTTATATATAGGACTGTAGCAAATTTCACAAATACGGGATACGGGATGTTTACTTGAGAATTTAATAGATCAATTGCTCAGTTATATTTCTGCTCCCTCAGGTTTGAAATATATCTTTAGTTTTATATTTGGGCATTAATTTGTACATTTGTAAACTAATATACAATACTCCACTATTGAGGAAACCTTGCTTGTTTTATTTTAATATTAATTAAAATGATTGTTTTTACCAATATTATGATATTAAGTCGAATATTCCAGAGTTGAATTGAGGTAAGCGGGGCTGTGTCATTCTTTTAGCTTTTGGCTTGAAATGGAGTTGTAATATAAACACTAACTCCTTTTCAAGCCATTGCTTTACTTAGCCCCTTATTCAATATGAAAATAACATTTTCCGCCTCCCAAAGTTAAAGAATCTCATTTTGGAGATCCTTAACCACCTAATCACCGGGTGACAAGTAATTACTTAGCTAAACGATTTTTGTTGAATTCTTTTTTTTACTTGGACTCAACTTAAAATTAAATTGATTTTAAAAACTACACAAAACCTAAGGTAATGTGTTAATCTGAATTTCAAAAAGGGTTTATATCGATCAATAAAAAATCAAATAATATTTCTACCCGAAAATTAACATTCACTATATATTTGTGTGTGTGTGTGTGTGAGAGTGTTTATTATTATAAATATATTGTTGTTATTTACTCTTTACCGTTCGTTCTGATTACTGAAATTTTAAATCTAAAAAAATCACTATATCTATTCTTTAAAAATAGAATGCAACACAAAAAGTAGCTTTATTCTGGGACTAAGTATCTTTAGAATAACGTACATGAACAGAAAAAGACACATAATATAATCTGGTCGGAAAGATACACTATACAAATCATAAAGTTTAAAAAGTAGTTAAACAATAAATTATTTCTTTGGGAATATTCAACAAATGCTGTTTAGAATGTTTAGTATGAGTATTCAATTACTTAAAACTAGTTATTAAATATTAAATGATTATATTATTTTTCTCTGCATACTATTTGTAGTACGAAAAATAATTTAACAATTATTGCGGTTGGTAAAAAAAAAAATCTTGGTAACCGGATTATTTTTAAATTGGCTGTTTTGTCGGTCTCTTTGATTCGATTCATCGGCTATTGGTTATAGGGAAATGATTTCCATTGAAGAAGCCAGAGAACAAATTACCGGCCGTTATAACATCGAAGCGGGACTCCTTAATGCTTATTCGAGGTATCGATTTTAGCGCGCGGTGGCGCCACCGAAATCTCCCGCCCCCGCCAATTTCCTCCCCTTCCCCTACCTCAGCCTCGGGGGCGGGCGAAATTGTTCATATCCGATTCTACAGGTCGGGAAATTCCTCACTCGTCACCTCCCAGGTCTGCCTTCACACACACTCACATGTTTTATACCTATATTATATGTGTATAGTATCTGTATATGTTTATACGATTGATAGAATTACACACTTAAATCAAAAATTTGTTATTGAGGGAAGTCATTGTATACGATTTTCATTACTTGTAGACTTAAGGTTAAGTTGCGTAGCTCAGTTTTACTGAGTGCTGAATTGTTAAGCTTAAGGTCTAACGTTCAAATCCGTCTGTGGGAGATAAATTATTTAATCTGTTAACAGCCGCGTATGCACCCTGTACGATCGGCGACTCTCCTGGGCTCACACATCGTCTATAATTGGGGAATAAACTGGCGGTTGAGTGTGACTTGAGACAAATTTCATCCCTGCACAACTTTTGTCCTAGGAACAGTACAGTCTCTACTATTTACTGAACCCGAGACTCTTCATGGGTTGTAGTGGTATAGGTATTTTTTTTGAGTCTTTAAGTTTCACCCAATGTCTAAGTTTTGATAAAGCTATGTTAAATATATATATATTCATAAAAAATAACAGTTCATAAAAAGCTAACATATCTTACAAAAAACTAAATAACTAATAAGTATAAGATGTTCATTAATCTCAAGGGAAATAAATGTGTACACACAATTTAAAAATATTCGATCTCTGACAAATCGTCTCTCTACACAACCCAAATGGTTGTAGTGCTACAGTTTTGAAGACTAAGGCTGCAATTGTAAAAATTGAGGTAAACTGAATTCACCAAATTGCAAAAAATTATATAGGCAAAATGCACAAAATTATAATATATCTAGGAGGTGATATGCGGTCGTTAGAAAAGCGGCACTATATTACTTATAAAAAATATATATTACATAATAAAATTAACATAGGACTTTTTATTCACTTTAAATTATTTCTAGAAGTTGGTTGAACTATAAGCTTTAATATAGCGTATTTGTTAAAGTTTATTATAGCTTAAGGAAAAATAAAATCATTAAGGACCTGTTGAATTTTAAATTAAAATAAAACAGAAGATAACATAGTAGATCTCATTGAATTACAAAGATGAAACATCCCATGACATGGGCAGGAAATAAAATTCAGCAGAAAAAAGCTTTTCATATGAAGAATTAGGATCTAAGGCATCATTTTTAATTAAATGGTATTTGATCACGATCTATCACGGATTATGTTTCGGTATTTTAAATATTTATGCCCTTATTGAGTATACTAGATTTTAAATTTAATGTTAGCGATATTATAAAAGAAAGTATTACTTTTTCATCAGCGTATGAATAACTTTCGAATCTTATGAGAAATAGCAGTTTGATTCATAGACAATGTTTCGATGTTTTTCTATCTCGGGCCTCGATATTTTTATTATTATTGAAATCCCTTTCTGTTTTTAAAGGCTTTAGGGTTATTGAAAAAAATGTCGTATTGGTTTAACTCGTTATATCGTAATAAAAGTAATATTTGAGTATCGGAAACCTATATTCAATATAGAAATATGTAAAAAAAATAAAATAAAGCCGAAGAGGTCTTATATATAAAATATACTTGATTTTATTTTTTTCTTTATTAATTTTTTTCATGTTTAGTAATTTAATTAGTTTTTCTGTATATTTTTATTGAGTTTCAGTAATCATAAATCTTACATATACTTATGTAAATCTGTGGCCATTCTTTCAATATTTCTTTTCCTTTACTTGTTTTATTTATTTTTTTGTTGGGGGGGGGATGCTTCTTCGTGACCTGATAGTGAACTAGATAAATTGAAATCCAAAAGTTTAGTATACTTAAATCGTTTTTCTAACATCTACAGCAATTTTTAGAGAAACATTGAGTATCGCTTGCTGTCAATTTTTATTAATTTAAAAAAGTAAGCCGTTTTAGCTCAGCGTTTGTAACTACGTAACATAGACCCCAACATGACACACGTCTTAGTAGTTCGTTGCCCTCCCTACGAGTCAGTTTTACAAATGAAAGAACGCCAATCTTTCTTATTAGTTGTTCAGTTCACGCACTGTCGTATTTCCTTATAAATTAAATATATGTATGTTGTTTATCAACTGAATATATATAAGCTTAATATATTACTCGGTAGGTAGGGGCTTTTCTATCTTAAATCATCTTCGCGGGTTATAGTGGTACAGGTTTTTATGTATTGCGATTCTGAAAAAATACATTTAATTTAATTTTTATTAAATGTATCTGAAGAACGCCAAATTAATCTGTATTGGGTGATTTTAGAAACACTATTTTGCTTAAGTACTCCAATCTATTTTGAAAATAAACATCTGATATGGATACACCATGACAACTAAGTAAAAATCGGGGGTTCAAAAAGTAATTCTGAATCAAATTAAAAGATATTTCTTACTGCTCCAAGTATTGTTCATTGTGATTCATATAACTTTTTGAGTTAATTAACCATAGTTTATTAGGCGTACAGGAAATTCTAGGCTTTCGAGATGAATTATTTATTAATATTATTATTACCATTACACCTGAAAAAACATGTTATTTTCGACTGATTTTGTTATTAAATCCAGATTGTATTTGCTTTTATTTAATATTAAATATATATTTTCCTCTTGTGTTTTACATTCCCATTTCTCTAACAACATATCGACAGCTATTGAATCAGAGTGGACAAAAACACGGTTAATATAACATCAAATAGTCCAATATCAACAGGGCACCTTCTCACCGACTTGGAATCGAATTTTCCTGTCACTCAAGTGTTCTTGTATTTTAGTTTTTCTGCTAGTGATGTCGGACATGTTAATTGTAATATTTTTGTTATTTTTCTTGTAATTTATCGTTTTATGTTTGTTGTTATTGAAGAAGTACTTAATGAATATCAAAACTGACAACAACATTACACTGTTAAATCAAAAACTGGAAAAATCAATCACCATTGATATCCTCACATCAATATTAACTAAATGCATACTCTTATTAACACATTTATGCGAAACGGGGTCAAAATATCTTTGCAAGTTTTTGAAATGTTAAGTTGGAAAAAGGGTTGCTTAAGGGATCATTATTTATATAATTTAAAATTCATGTAATTATAAATTGTACAACTGGTCATTTAATTTTATTACATTAGATAATTGACGTTTTAGTTGTGCTACATGAATATTAAAGCAGGAAATTGAAGTTCAGTTTAGAGTAGTTCTTATTTTGTACCTCTTGTGAACCTGCTCAAGTATCTTTCACGGTGCGCCTTATACCCCATCGACATTTAAGCCAGGAGAACGTGAAGGCGTTGCGGGTTAGTATTCAGCCAGGCGCTCCCATGCTGATTGTTTTAGGGCTGCACATCCGCTCTTTTTTCTTATTTCTGAATAAAGAAAATATTAGTTCTTGCTGCGAATATGCCTCAAGGTTTTGTAATATTCATGTAATATTATATCAATCTTCATATTTCGTTATAGACTAATTGTACATTATTTGTCATTAATTTTGTGCCAACCGTTTAGTTGTTAGAACGCCATTAATGTTGATAGTTGATGCAATAGGCTGTGTTATTCTATGAATTAAACATTAAGAAAATATGACTATTTAAATCCTGAAACTCCATTAAAAAATGTCTTAAGGAAATGTACTGCTTTAATTAGTTCTATAGAAATCTTGTTCCATTCTCCTTTTGTAAATAATTAAGAATCTATTTTTCATTGTTATCGTAAAAAGCATGTCCTTTCCTTTGTAAATTTTTATTTTTCGTTGTTGCTAGCTACCTTTTTACATTTTTTTTCTTTGAATTTTCTTATGAAAAATTTAGCAGTTTGTTGAAAAGTTTATATATTTTATAGGTACCTTAATTGTATATTTCAAATAAAATTCCTCAGTTCTTAAAAAAATTTTAGTCAAATTAATGATTTACAAAATAAATAAATATAATAATTGAACAATTGAATAAAATTTATAGATTGAATGTATTTCAAGCTACATGAACAATGTCCTTTTTTTTATTTACTTTATATTATTGTGTTCTTTTTTTTATATATTCCGAAGCATATGGATTTTTTGCGGATATTCTTGTTTTTAATAATTTTAAGGAGTGTTTATCTAATATGAAGTGTGCGTGGAAAAAAAATGAAATGCCACAATCTGAATTATATATACATTATTTATTAATTCAAATAGAAATAGCGTGTAGAGCTCAGAGTACACTACTAACTACGGAAATGTTATTATTAAAAGAAAATCATTTGCTATTCTATTTCTAAAAGCATTTCATTTTAAAGCGAACATCGATGTATGTGTACACAAATTTTAATTGATGATAACTGTGCAGCGCTATAGCTGAAATTAATTTCGAGTTTCGAGTATCCTTGAGTATCCGAACTGGATATTCTTGATGAAAAGCCGCAGATGGGTTTATTTTCCTTTTAATATTTCGAGTTCCTAGGCAAAAGCTGTTTTTCTGTTTTCTATACGATACTAAATGCCTAGATATTATATAGGAAAAATACAACAAAAAGTAGACTTTATTTTTGTAAAAGTACGTGCTTCTTTATTTGTCTTAGTTTATCTTCCAAATTTTGTTGGTAGAAGAGTTTTGACTTTTTTTCGTGGTTTGTAAAAAGTCGATATGAGTGTGTGTAGGAAGGGATGGCCTCTGTTGTGGTTTGCATATACAAATGTAAAAAACAAACAAAAAATTGTATTTCTTCTGAATGATTCTATTTATGTTTTCATTTCCTGACCAAATAAAAAGGGATGCTATTTTATATACGTTAGATATTGTTTTGTGTTTACGCATAAATGGACTTTGTTGACATTACATATATCCTTTATTATACAGTTTAATTTTGTACTTTAGGCACATTTTAAGGGCTAGACGAATTTATTCCCTTACAGAATATCAGTGGCCAATCGTCCTATGGAAAACTGATTATCTCCCCTATTAGGCATGATATAGTTACGGGATGGTATTTGCTTATTAGTGCTATGTTAGTATAGTAGTGTTGCATGGAATAGTTAAGGCAATTATCTGCTTTTGATGAAGTAACGCGGATACGTGGAACCGGCCGCTATGGTAGAGCTTGCATCGGCTTGTTCTGTTGGTTCGCTTGAGGCAATATTAAACTTGTTAGTTCGTTGTTCATTGTTGAAATTGTACTCAGCTCTGTTTTCGTGGAATAGTGTTTCAGTTTATTACGCTCAAATTCACTAGTTAGGTTAATTAGAAGTAAGCTCTTGTTAATCGCTAAATTTATTTATTGGAAAAATAAAAATATCGGGTATATTTTTTAGGTTTTACACCCTTTTTAATATAAATTACTTTAATCACACTAGGAATAATGGGGTTATTCGGTCCGTCGATAGGCAGTACAAGGAGTACCCCCATAGTTTTTAATACGAAAAATCTATTACATAGTTGACGGAGATCAAATTATTCTTAATCAATAACTTTAATAACCTTTTGTTGATAAAAGTGTGAAAATCATTCATTAAGAATATTAAATATTTTGAAAAGTAAAATACTTCATCAGATTTTACTAACCTGAATACAATGGCCATTGGAAGAAACTGGTCCGGATGGTGGTCATAAAAATTCTCTTATACAGGGAGAACTGTTTATTGGAAAGTCGAAGTTTCGACATACATTCCAGGTCTTCGTCAGGGCTAAATATACGAGATAGAAATAAATTAAAATAATATATGGTAAAGAATAACAGTATGTGTATATTGATGGAGTAAGAATAAGTATACTCGTATTGATAGAATAGAAAGAGGTAATATATATTAACAAAGAGGTACTGTTTAAATCCAACAAAGTAACAAACGAAATTATTTTAATTTATTTGTATCTTGTATATTTAGACCTGAAGAATACCTCCAATGCGGGTGGAAACGTCGGCTTCCAAATAAACAGTTCTTCCTATATAAGATTAACTAATATTATTCAACATAGATTTTACCATTATTCACTTTTCTCTACAATTTTTAAACAAATTTGCAAAATCACCGCCAAATAGAACTAAACTGAACATCGTGATAACAAATGCAGTTATGTAGCCAATATGTCAATATATAGCTTTAATTTGTAAACTTGGATATAATATATAAAAATCATTCCATGAAAGATTTATACGCCAGGAAAAAAATGATAAAAAAATAACTTGTTTAATGAATCATATTTTTATGTGTATGATGACGCGATTACGTAACGTTATTTTAAAATACACATTTCCTAAAAGATGTGTGATGTGTGATTACATGCGTTTTTGTCTTGTTTACTTGGGACTGTAAATGCCGGAAGGTTGGTGACCTTGCCCGCAGTCGTTGTATAGAGGGGCTAGTTCTCCGATTCACCGCTAGGTCGCGACACATGCCTCTTATGCTCATCTGATACATTTGTTAATGCCAAAAAATGGTCTGAATTATTTACATTTTAAACATTGCATTCAATTTGTCTTAATATTGCTCAATGGATTAATGAGAAATCGATTTAATACATTACGAATTAACGTTAGTATATATTACCCTATTTAGAACTTATGTGCTCCTTTTATAAACAGCTACTTATTTCTATAACATACACTTTCTCGATTATACATCCCTTGATTGCAAACTAGGAATATTAAACAGCACGATAGTAATTAGAAAAACTTCAAAAAGAATATTTTATTGAACATCTTGGGAAAAGGTTCCCGTGCCTGGTCCTTTTGGACTGAAATGCACAACTCAAATAAAAAATTGCAAAATGAAAACTCTCAAATCTCTAAAATAATTGAAAATAAACGACCAGCCAACGGTTTGCTGATTCAGGCGAAGTACTAGATTTTACACAATGGATTGAGGTGACTGTCTCGGATTGATGAATCTGTTTGGACTGCTGATTTGAAATGTGCTGCATTTTATCTTCATTGGTTTTTTACCAATTACGCTTTTCTTTTAATTGTTTTACGCATATTCTGATGAATTGGAGACTAAACGAATAATTAATTATTTTCCTGTATTTTAGATAATGTCGTTCTGATAATAATTTCGGCGAAATACAAATATTAGGAAGAATGCTGCTTTAATTTGCAGTTTAGTTTTTCATGCTTCTTGGTGAAAAAAATTAAATAATAATAGCTATACTTTATTGTATTTTATTATCAAATAAAAATATTTAAAAAAAATAGCTATAATAATAAAAAAATATCTCGTGGAAAAATTTTTTCGTGAAACATATGTTTGTTGAATATTAACTTTTATGCTTGTATCACTACAAGACATAGTAGGTTCTGTTCTGTTTCTCGACCAAAGGTTGCGCAGGGATCCCACTGATTCCATCCGTAGCTAACAGATTAAATAATTTATCAGAATTATAATCACCTCTCTGCACAAGCGTTGTTCAAGAATCAATACAGTCTCTACCATGTAGTGGACCCCAAATCCTTCATTGGTTGTAGTCGTACAGGTTTTAGGTTTGAATTCGAAATCTTCAGTATCGCACTGAGCTGTCTCTTGCATGTTAGTTTACTATTTTTTTCTTTGTATTTACGTTGATTGGTTATAATTAACCGTCACTACACATAATGTTATTTGGTATCGTATTGTGTTTATTTATAAAGCCTTTCTATTGTAGATTATCTGTTATAATAAAGGTGTATAACTAGACCTAGCTCCTCGAGGCAATATATTACTGACAAGTTGCAACAGATCTGTAGCCCTCGACACAGGGTGGGGTTGCTGCAGCTGCGAGTTGGTATCTTACGGCTGCATTCCTTAGTAGTCTGGGTTAGCCGTGGTTCAAGGGTACAAGATAGGATAGCCAACAGATATATTTTATTATAAAGGCGGGCTTGCATCATAGTGATGTTAAGTAATCATCCCGCAGGCCAAATCCTGTTTCCATCGAAGATTGAGTCTCAAATTATTATAGCATTGTCTTTAGCGCTTATAATGGAGTAATCTATAATGATGTCTATATGTAATATATGTGGGGAGAATATTTATTTAAAATGATAACCGGCAGATATATTTAATTATTCTAAGGGGTCTAACATCCAATCCTAGCAAATATTTTTACAAATGTAACGATTTAATTGGGGATATACAGGGTGTTTTGGAATTGCACGGCACTATTTTAGGTATGTGTTCTCTAACACAAAACAATAAAAAAAGTTCATATTAACATTTATCTCAAACTTATTTGTTAAACAGATATCAAAGGTTAAAGATTTATTATTTATTTACTAAATTAAGACTGACTGTACAAAGTTACTGTAATACTATTACAGGTTTTAATCACCTGATAAACCAATGAATGATAAGCAATGACAGTAGTTGCTCATCTGTTTGTCTAGCTATGTGTGTTTTAGTATGAGTGAATACTGTGAGACAGTTCAATTTATGTTTATCATGGGGGACACCACCACAATCTCCGGATATAACGTCATTAGATTATTTTGTGTGGAGGTGGATGAAGTCTATTCTGCGGCAGTTGGCACGCAAGAAGAGCTAAGAAATCGGATCGTGGAAGCCGCAGTAACTATTAAGCACCATCCTGAGTCTACACGAAGAGCCAGAGGGCTCTTTGAACAGTTACTCTAAACTTTTCAATAATAATACATAAATAGTAATAATAAATAATAAATCTTTAACCTTTGATATCTGTTTAATAAATGAGTTTGAGATATATGTTAATGTGAACTTTTTTGTTTATTTTGTGTTAGAGAACACATACTTAAAATAGTGCCGTGCAATTCTGAAACACCCTGTATAGCTCATTTCTTGTTGCCGTAACATGATCAGGTACGAAGAGAGAGGAAGTCGATATAGTTGTACCTACTTCGGAAACGTCATTAAAAAAAAGAAGAAGATTAATTACAGAATGTCAATTAAAACTGTTAGCTGTCTGAGATTATTTATTAAGTTTTTCTAATTATTTTTCTATTTAACTTATTACTTACCAATCATGTCTAGTGATAAGCATTTTGTTATCAGTATTATAGTTAGTATTGTTACTTAGTATTTATACAAACGTCGAAGCAGGGTCTCAAGGCCCCATTTTTTCACCCCAACGCCTCAGGGGAACTACTTCAATCAAGGCACCTTGTTAATGCCGTTTGTTTTCTTTTCGCAGCGCTGGCTCCCCGGTCATCAGGAGGGCTGGAATAAAATTGTCATGAATTTTAGAAAAAGACAATTTCTTTGTTGAATCGCTGTAGGTGTAATCTAAACACTGCCTCAGGAATGGTTTAAACTGAAGGATATTTTATAACATATAATTTATATAACTTTTTTTTTACCATTGCTGGTATAATAAAAGTTTAGGGGGAATTTAGTGCTTAAACCCATCCATAATTCGTTTTAAACATATATCAAATAGACATTATTCTGCTTTTATAACTTCAGAAATAGTAACAAATTATAATGCGGGGTGAACTAAGTTGTCGTGGTTAGCATAACAACCATTAAACAATCCTTGGCTATGCCGTCCTTCGGAAGAGATCTAAAATGGGGGTCCTGAGCCTGTACGATGTCAAGTACACATTAAAGATCCCTATCCTATTTATACAAGGGTAAGCAAATTTGAGGACTCCGGTCGGCATAAAGTGACGATAAATAAATTAACAAACAAACTTTATGCAAGATGGTGTTTTTTACAAAGATTGTTTATTATCTGAACATCGCCAGAATAGGGTAGTCCGATCAAAGGATTATCACACACAGTGTTTGATTTTACTACAACCCCCAGCACCAAGATCTAATTAGGTTGTGAAATTGTTAAATATTAAATTTGAGGCATCTACCCAATTGGTTTATGTATTTGTAAATAGCCCAGACCTCTTTTGCTGTTCTATTATTATAGGAACAAAATGGGAAAAAAGGCATTATTTTCTCTAGGAAATTTATGTTATGTGTTTGATTTTACTACAATCCCCTGCACCAAGATCTAATTAGGTTTTCTTACAAATCAAACATGGTTACTCGTGAAATTGTGAAATATTAAATTTGAGACATCTACCCAATTGGTTTATGTATTTGTAAATAAATGTCGCTTTGTGTTTAGATTACGACAGTTTGTTAATGATTGAACCTCTTCGATTTCTGCAGCCCTACACAAGCTAGTCGTTCTAAACTCTCTCAAACTTATAGTATATTATAGAGGAATGTAAAATAGGCAGTGGGTGTAGTCAATAAATTTTACACAAATTCTACTACTCAGCCTAAGTCTCCATCCTTATGCCTTTATGATGGAATAAAATTTAGGCCGAAAAGTAGGCAAAAATAAGATAAGTTAAACATAGCTTGTGTAAAATTTTAATAAATATCCAGTCAAACATTTCCACATCAATTATTCTATAATAGTTGTTCGACTTATCTCATTACTGGTTCTGAACCTAATTTTCTCTACAATTATACTTTTTTTTGGTTGTACTTGTGTATACTCTTCATTCAAACAAACCTTTACTTAAGTGAATAAGGTTCTGGGGACGGTTTTTTTTTTTATAGTACAAGAAGTAAGGAATGTGCTTTTCCGTTAACGTCCGTCCCGTTTTTTACAACTGAAATAAAATATTACACGGTCCCTAAAAACTTTTTTATATAATAGATAATAGAGATATATCTGCTGGAGAGGTTAGTTTACCGTTTCGCCGATAGATGGCAGCAGCTGCCGGGATAGAGTTAGTACCAGGTACTCGCCGAGAGAGTGCAGTAGCTGCAAGGTCGCCTCAGGTTGACGACCTTTCTTGCCCACGCTGTCTGTCCTCCGCCTATCTTCACATTTGTGTTGTCATTTTACTTTTATTTATGTATTTTTGATTAATCAATATTCCAATAGGTATACTTAGGCAATTAGTATTCATAATGATACTTATAAAACGAAGATATCAGTTTCGCAGGTCGTCGCTTTGAGTTTAGTCGCAACAAGTTTTAACTGTTCATTCGTTTCCTTTCTATAATGAGTTTTAGTATGAAAAAAAAAGTGTAAATATGGAAAATGTGTCATCATTTCATCGAAGAATTTCAATAAACAGTTCGAAATATAGATGATAATATACGTATCCTGAAAAGTTGGTTACGTATACGTATACGTGTAAGTCGGTTTTTCCTATATTATTTCTATAAACTGAGTGAGTAATAGTCACTATATAGATATATTCAGAAATGAAATTATTTTTATTTTTGAGAATATTAAAAAGGAAATGAATTTCGTGGCTTAAATCAAAGCGACTAACTGCGGAATTGATACCAAAACGAATATCTTCATGCTATCCAATTTTTTTTTTGTCATTTTTTAACATAACTTTTTTCTAAGACTATACATTTTGTTTCAACATAAACTTTTAAAATATAAACCGATGTAATGTTTCTTGAAACTAATTTCCTCTTCCCTACTCCCTTTTACCCAGGCTCAATAGGGAAACATTAATAAGAAAAGACCAAGAGATTCGCTCAAGAACTATTGATCATTTCCAAACCTTGATGTTCCTGCAAAGCAAAGAAAAAACACTTAGACCAAATTTGTTGAATGCGCAATTGCGGAGGTTCAAATGAAAAATAAAAGAATAAAGAAGAAATTTTACTATATTTATCCAGTTTAGTTAATTCTAACAAAAAGGAATCATTTTTTTTTTTAAACACCTTACATTTTTCTGTTTAAAAATATATATTTTATGAAAGAGAACCATCAACATAATGTGGTTCTGCTCGAAAATTTACTTTTCGGTTGGGTATGGAGATCACATTTCATACGGAGGTCTTTTTAGTCGAGTTAGGGAACTTAGTAAAATCGCATAATCTTTCAATTCAAAAACTGTGTCAATCATTATGTATTGATCATGAATTAGTGCTCTAGATTGATTATAATTGTTTACGTGATTACTATTCCGAACCCAAGCGGCGATGCAGTGTGGTGCCAGCTGTGGGGGACGTATAGTAGGTTCATTAGTATCGCCCACATGTGCTGCTTCGTCACTGACCCTAACGAGCTCCGCCGTGCATTATAGGTTCATAGCCGATCCGTCCGATCCTGTTATCATCCCATCTATTTTTAGCCGTATCTCCTATGACCCTTCTATTAGACATCTGGCCATAATGTCTTCCCGGGAATGTTCCAGCCTAGGAATTCGACTGCACTATCCACCATTTCGTCTGTATAAAGTTAACGTCGAGTAGGGCTAGGCTATGTCTCGAATATTTATAAAGGAAACTGGAACATATGAAGTGTTTAAATGCGTTTAGTAATAATGCTACTTCAAATGACTATTGAATCATTCGCCATAAAACTGTTGCAAAAAATAAAATTTTGTTTTCTTTATGGTTCTTTGAATCCTGGAATCTGTTTAATCTTTTTTCAACCAGGGATAGACCCTGTCGGAACCCCTCTAAGGGGACAAAATCTAGGGTATCTATGCAGTTCCTACTACGTGCTTAAACATAGCTCCTCGTGGGTGTGTATGGTAGTGTTGTTTTTTTTTTCACATAAAGCACTGCTTACTTATATAACACACAAGATTTTTTTGTCCATATCTTAATTAAGCAGCTGATAGAGGCCTATGCCCTATAGCTTTTCTTGTATTTTGTGTAAATTGAGAACTAAAGGACAATAAAAAACAACTTAATGTGTAGCTCATTAGTTTTTTTTTATTAACTTAATTCTCATTTCATAGTCATATATATATTTTTTTTATGTTAATACTTCTAAAGCTCTTTTATAGATATCAATATTTTCATACAATACTCCCTATATTACTGGGTAGTTACAGAATTTCTTCTTTTTTTTTCAACTCAACCAAACTTTTTTTTCATTATACATAACTTTAGAAAATTTTACAGTTTTACGATATTTTCAATGGTCGATGTACTTTACCACATTGGTTTTTAAAAAATGAAAGAAATTGAATATATATGTTAATGAAGTTTTTTTTTTTTTAGAAACTGTCCCGTCTGTTTACCATGTAACATAAGAACTTTTCCAAGATGGGTAAAGAGTTCTTGGCGAAGAATTGGAATTTATTCTGTATACTTTTTCCCTATGGGCCACGCATTTTATTGAGAAAGATGGTTTCTGACCCTAAGTATCCTCAAGAGAAAACATAAATATATCTTCATATTTACGTCATGCCATTTGGTTTTTATATAGCAGATAAAAAAAACAAGCAGTAAAAGGGCAGTTCTTTAGGGCCTCTGCCAGCTCCAATCATCTTCTAATGTAAACACATTCTGTTTAGTCTTCAGCTTCATCCATCCATCTTTAACATGACTGAGGTATTTCCTGGGTTTCCTTGGAAATCGTGACCGGTTCTCTGAGAACGATTTACCCGTCCTGAAGGAAGAACTCTTGATCGGTTTTGAGTTAAGCTAGTGTCCATGAAAATATGACCGGGGACTCTTGGCATTTACTGCTGGTCATGAATAATGCACCAAGCCTATTATTTGGTTTTCAGCTGCATTATAAAGTTTCCAGGCATTTCTGTTAAATATATATATTCCTACTTTTATATGTATATATATATATATATATATATATATATATATATATATATATATATATATATATGAAATCAAAATTTATGACAGAAACTTTAAAATTAAAAATGTATACTGGTAGGATGCTTGAAACTTTGTCTTACGACTAATCATAGGCAAAAAAAATATTTGTTATATTATTTCAACTTTTTTCTAATAATAACTAGGTAGGTACCCTCTACCCGTCTTGTGTCGGGCCAATCGGCGTAAAAAAGCCAATCATTAACGACCCACGTTTATATTATTCTACTTCAAATATAAATTATAAGTAGGAAGCTTTTGTTTATATAATAGAGAAATACTTTTTACCCCCTACAAATACCAGCCAATGTTCTAGCTACAGATTTGGAATATGGTTATGTAAAAAAAAGAAGAAGAAAACACAAATAAACGTAAGTACAATAAATACAATAGGGCATATTCTTGGCAATAAATTCTTATAAGGTGTTTTCTTATAAGGTGTGTTGTAATGTAATTAAAACTTTCATTATCCGGAATATATTTGGTCATGTTTAATGTTAAAGATACGAGTAAAAGAAACTTCTTATTTTCTAAATAAATGACCTACTTAAAGGCAAAGGGATTCAAAGGGCGTTGGAGCGAGCGTGGTGAAATTTTCTTACAAACAATTATTATTCCATTATTCCAGTTGCTTCTGAGTCTTCCTTTCTTCCCTTTTTCCCTCGGCTTCCATGATTCTTCCTTGTTGTCTATTTTTTTCCAATCGGACTACTTGTCAGGCCTATCTCTGCTATGCTTCTGATTCTCCATTTACCGTTCCCACGAGGCTCTCCGTAGTCTCTTCTTATTATGTTTCATTCACTTTTAGTTTCTGACGATTATCTTGTGTCCAACACCAAATTTCTTCAAACGAGGCAACTAATTGAATTAGAATCTTGACGAACAATTGAGACTTAAAGAGCTTGATATTGGTAAAGAACGCAGAGTGTTATTAATATCCCTTTTCATAAATAAATGAAACTATTTGAGATAAATAGTGACGTAGCCAATATAAAGGTTATATTTTGCCCTTTAAAGCAGTCTATTACCGACCGTTACTGAGAACTTATCTGATTGTCTGCTTTCAAGGAATGCTAATAGGTCGGGTACTGTATTATGACATCATTTTTATTATATTTATTGTGTAATAATTATAATAATCATGAATCAGACCATATATCCTACATAATAACAATATGAACCTTAGTATATAATAAAATGGAGCGGAGTGGCTCAGTGGTAGAGCACTGAGTAGCCATGCCGGAAATCCTGGTTCAAATCCCGCTGCAGGCCATGACTTTTATTTAGTCTGTTTGCGGCGGGAGATGGATCATATGGGATCTTGGACCCTCCTGGGGCTCACCCAGCCTCTATAAAATATTCTATAAATAGGGTACCCAAACAAGGGGGAAAACTGGCGGAATAATGGAATGAATAAAACTGGAATGAAAAATATACGGGCTCTGAATTGCAAACTTCTTTTTAGTAAAGAATTATTTTTATTGAAAAAGAATACCCTCAGGAAGATATTTTGAATAATCATCACAGATGATCAAGATTACGGAATTAGAAGCATCAAAGAGTTTCATCAGCATTTAGAGAGTATTGAAGAAACAATAAAAAAAGAGATGGATAAGATTTTTTAGATACTTGAAGAATCCATGGTAACAAACTGGAAAAAAAATATTCATATAAGTCTATAAAAGAAAAACAGACCTTAATGGTTCATAGGAGGGTATAAAGATCTAGGAAGATTGGGAATCACAAAAGATGTAATAAAGGACCAAGACAAAAAAAAAAAAAGAATGTTTCTAGAAATAGGAAAACAATCCAAATCGGGCATAAAATGGAAAGAAGAATGGAAAGAGCAAAATGAAATGAGAAGAAAGATTGAAAAATTTTGGGAATAGAAAAAATTATAATTATGGAAGCGGGAACCGTAAATAGTCTAAATAGGAAAATATATCAGTATCTATTCTTCTTTACTTTTATAAATGCCATAAGAAAATTGAAAGAATTGACTGAATCTCGGGAACCATGAGTAATAAAGTAACAATTATATATATATATATATGTATAGCACTTAAAAACAATGCTAATAATATCCTAATTCTAATAGCTGTAGCTAGTGAAAATTTCCCAATTAAGGAGGGAAAGTCGATTTTCCCAAACTCCCCTCAGTGCTTCATCGACACTTCTAATGAATAAAGGCAGGGAAAAAAATGTCCAAGGAAAAAAGGCAAAGATCTGTTTTCCCGGATTTCTCTCTCCTATCTTGTATAATGACGATCTTTGGGACCAAACTCTAGAGAAACGATCACATTAAAATAACTACATAATTTTTTTCCTTCATATTTTGTAGGGACCAGCTACCGATCTAGGTACTGGGTTCGAATCCCCCTGTGACAGATGAATTATTTAATCTTTTAATAGCCATCGGCTGACCCTTTGGGAAGTGCAAACCCTTCTGGAACTCAACCTATCTCTATTTACTGAGAACATTTAACTCATGGAAACCTGGCGGTTGAGCCGTTTCTCGAATAAATCGCCTCCCAGCACAATCGTTTTGTAAGGAACTGTACAATCCCTAGCATTTACTGAACCCAAGATTGTTGTGGTTGAGGTTTATTTATTTTATACCTACAAATTACATAAGAAATAAATACTTTCATACACAATGTCGGTGTTATCTTCCTTTATGATGTCGAAGGCTCGTTTTTCCTCGCAAGTAGTGATAATCAGTGGAGCACAGCATCGTCGTCTCAAGTTACAAATTAGAAATCGTATTCAACACCCTTTCTCTACTATGCTTTTTATTTAAAGAAAAGGGAAAATTATCTTTAAAAAATACGATTCAACCTTTTTTTTTTTTGTAATGAAGCTATATTAGTTTATCGATTTTTACAGATATATCATCGCCTTATAATCTAACGGAACGTTAGAATCTGTTAAAAAACCACAATCGGATAGTTAATAAAAACGATTCATTAAATACCGCCCCGATTGTAAAGAAAACCTGAGGGTTGATGGGGTTAAGCAATATCACGTTCCTGCACAACCGTTGGTTATAAACAGGACAGTCTCTACTGAACCCGGCTTATGGGTTGTAGTGGTGCAGGTTTTTTAAGGGGACTCTAAAAATAAACTTTAAACGAAAGGAAAAAAAATCTTACCAAAAATGACAAGGCATTCAAATTGCGTAATAGGTATCTAAAGTTGTTTACTAAAATTCAATCTGTCTTCGTCCTAGACTCTCGCCCGAACATTCCCTGTCGGATACACCGCCAGTGATAAGAGCTAAGAGCTACGATAACTCTCCCTGGCAGCGGAGACAAGTAGCTGAGAGTCCTAAATGCTTGGACTTATAAGGACTCTGGCATGTCATCAGGCAAGAGGACACCTTACGAAATAGTCGGCTTAGTGCCTCAGGGTTCAAGGTTCTGAGCTCTGCAGGAGAAAGTCTCAAACTATTTATTACCAAACAAACACCAAGTCACACGTAGTTATGCCTTAAATATATTATATAAGAAAAAGTTTTCAACGTGTAATAAAGTTATATGACTTAAGTGTTGTGCGGGTATTGTTTGCTACAAAGGCCAATCTAGAAAAGGAATATTGTTTTCGGGTAACTTCTGAAGCTTTGACCAATTATTGGGCAGGAAATAGCCAATGGGCATACCTTAAAAACAAAAAATTGCCTTAATAAAGCAAATATTTGCAGTATAAAAAAATAATATTTGAAATCTTCTATTTCCGCCTATCAAAGAGATGTTGCAAATTTGGATTATCTTTATGAGATGCCCCATAACACAATAATTTATATTGCAATTACATGGGGACCTGGACATGATCGGACATACTCGTAGATAGTCGAACCATATCCTTTTCAGTTACATACACGTTAGTTGGATCATTGATGTCCATATATTAAGAGGGATTGATTGATAGCGTTGACTGACCACTTGAATACAGCTCAAGAATCCATTCAGATCAGAAGTACAGCACAAAGATATTTAATATCGCTCAAGCACTGTTCCTAGGTCTTGGAGATGCGGATTGTAAAGAAATTAAATTAAAGAAATGCCGTTAACAGAGATTTGTATATCTGCAAGCTTATTGCGCAGTTTTATACCACATTCTATCTTATCCATGCCTGTAAATTATTGTACGAGTATAATATAATACGAATACAACATATGAAGAATACGGATGGAAAATAAGGTTACGCGATTTTTTATGGAAATTGTTTAACAGCAGTTTCAGATAGATGCTTCGATGGCGAATACGATAGTGTGGTCAAAACATCAGAAAAAAACGAGTTCAAACGGAAGGTGACTTCCACGAGTTGGACTTGAATCCCCTCAAACATCCTCTTCATTGTCAGATTGACAGGACCAGTAATCAACATGGATTTCAATAAAAATGATTATACCGATTCCGCGGTAAATTTGCTTTCCTGAACATTTAGGAAAAAATGAGTTGCCTCGTTTTTCCCATGTAGTCTTCATATAATATCGCTTAGTTTAGAATTATTTTCATTTATTTTATAGTTCATATATATTTTTGAGTTTATTTTAATATGTATTTTTCTGGATTTTTGTTTTATTATAATACGAATTTGTCCTAACGGAAGATTGTCCCAGAATGAAATTTTTTTTCAATCTATCCTTACTATATTGTATAGATCACTAATACTAATGATACTTACTCAATGTGACATATTGTAGTTATCGATATCAATTAAAAAAATAAAATAATCTTATTATTAAATATCGATTAATTCCGCATCTCATATCTTGGATATGCATCAGCTGCGAAACCACACGTCTATATACAAACCCATGTCTGAAATCTGATTTCATTACGTTTTTTGTAAGTACATTTTATTTTATGCATGCTGTCATATTATTATATACTTGATACTTTCTACCCGGACTGCTTTCAAGCCCGCAAAGCCCGATGAGTGACCTTAGGGAGAGGTCGGAGAGCAGATTACGTCAGCCTCGCGCCAGCCGTATAGTAAGTTACGAAACCTAAGTCTGCTCTGTCTCTATCGCCCTGGGGACCTCTAGACCTCTCGCCTCCATAGTAGATATTTCTAGAGCTATATAAATGTAATATCTTTGTATCTATGTAGATCATGAGTTATTATTATTGTTTTATTGACTTTCATATAGGGACGCCTAGTAAAACGTACAATCTTGTTATTTATTTTATTTTGCCCATACATACATACACATGCTAATGTGGGGTGGACGCTTCGCCGAAGGAAGAGTTGAAAATGCATAAAAACCTGGAGGTACCTGTAAGGAGACCCTGATTTAGTTTCATGTCTCTAAAAGAGAAAATAAGATGGTTAAGGCAAGCTCACCGGATGGATCGGGAAAGACTCCAAAGAAAGATAATTAAGGACTCCCGGACGGTACCAGAGGAAGTTTTAGATCAAGACAACAATGGCTAAAAATGTCGTGGCTTCTTGGAGTGAGAATATAGTAAAAAGCTATAGAGGATCGGTGCGATTAGAAAATTGTTGAGATGGTAGGGCCTTCATGGGCGACAGCGCTGCCAATGAGAGAAAGACATCGTCCATACAATTTGGTTATTCTTAATCATAAATAACATTTTCCAGAATCATAAGTGTAAGTCTCCAATTGTAATGTTATCCAATGTAATTCCGACTTATTGAACTGTATTGCTGAAAAATACTAAAGGCTTGTTACTTAAAAACTCAAGAAAGGTAACAGAAGACCATGGCTTTATTTAGGAGTAAATTTAATTATCTGTCAAGAAGTTCTTGAATTAGAAGAATGTTTCGCATTCCTTTGAAATATTTAATTCCGGAATAAAGATGTATTTCCAGAGGAATCTGGGAGGAAGATATAAAAAGACAAGGAACCCGAAGACTGGTTGTCGATGCCACCAATGGCTGCTCACCAACATCCGTTCACGGATTACCGCCCAAACTGAAATCCTTAAGTCTATCCTCCCGCCTACGTCTCGGTCGATGACCAGTCGGCTCAACGCTGATTAACTTTTAGGCATTCCTTTTTTACGAAGCTCACCAACTTTACAATCCCATCTGTGCCGTTCTGTCTCTTCAATTATGTTAACCGGGGGCGTGTTTTTTGATTCCGCGTAGGGTAATCTCCTAAATTCTCCATTGGACTGATATTTAAAGGACCGAATATTATTTACGAATCCAAGCTAAGATATTTACCATCCAGATAAAAAACTAATCCTTTTTCGTGCATTATTTTTCTGTTAGTAAATTGAATCGGTAAATTGTTAATTTATTCATTTATTGTTAAAAATATAAAAGAAAACAAAAATAATATACTTTTCTTTGTATAATAATATTTTTAATTTGATATTTCTATCTATATATAAAATTGGAAAGTATAGTGATCGGAAAAATATTCAACCTCGAGTTACTATCCAAACCCAAGCCCGTAGGACAACCCTTTCTTCACTCCTCCCACATACGCTTTGGTCAACTACACTCCGCATGCTTACCAGTCGGTTAAGCGCTTATTCACAAGTTCTTCATCTTAATTTTGGCGATGGGTATCGTTGATTTAATTCCAAGCGAACTCGAACTTCTCCGAAAAATAATAACTGGTCTTAACATTATTGCATATTTCGGTCATTAACATTTCTATTATGTTTAATAACTTCTTCGGATCATTTTAAATAAATGTGTTATACAGCATCTGACGCTGAATGGAATCACAAGTCCTACATAATTCGATATCAAGCTGATAAACTATCCCGTTGTATTTTAAGTTCTTTCCTTGTATTTGGTGTATAAAAATTGTATGTGTGTATGTGTTGTTCGGAAACCTATTTGATTGATACATCTATATTACCACTCATAAAAACATCTATCCTTTAATTAATTACCAGTTTTTTCCAAATATATTCTAATTTTTTATTACAGTACACAATTATTTCCATTAGACAAAATAAAAGGTACTTTAAAGTGAAGATTTTTTTTTAATTTGGCCGTTAAGGCACACCAGGCTGCCTGGATGATGAAAGGATCTAGCTGACATTAAAGAACAAACTATCAATATAACGATTTTCAACAAAATCATTAGAACAATTTTAGAGAAAATTGTAAAAACGTGTAAAATCGATTATCTAGAGCGGCTCTTTATAACGATAGTTAAACGATTCTGGCAAGAATGTTGCTGTAACATTCGGGTAATATACTAACCATATATGTCTAATTACAATTTTGTACAACCTTTCTGTTTGGATCTAGACCTAATTCATAGCTTGGGACTATTTTGAGAGAGATACTTAGTGAGCTTTAGTCTGAGATGTCCTTCAAAAGTCTGTTCGCTCTGCAACGACTAGAATACCTTCTGCTATAAACAATACTATTCTATCCAACGATTGGAACATAATCCTCAGTTGTATTTCATCATGGCATCTATTATACTACGTATAAAGTAGACGCGGGTTATATACTAATTTATGATCGGACAGGTTTTTTTTATGGTTCTCGCGAGAAGCACTAACCACTAACTGCAGACTTTGAGGCTCCACAACATGAAGGAAGTGAATAGTTTATTGAACAGTCGTTGAATAAGTGAAGCTGACTGTTCCCCGAAGATCTTTTTATTTAACAATAAGTGCTACGTTTTATCTTTATTGATACCGATGTTCTCCTGCGAGCTGAATTTTCTATTATTTTGTCATTTATTAAAGAGAAACGAATATATTTTACAGACTTCTTTAATAAAACACAAATTACTTATTATCTAAATATGTTATGTTTTAAATACTACATATTAAAATTCTTAAAGTGTTAATTAGCGCTGAACCGATTGGTAAATGTCCGAGACGTATGTGGGAGGATTGCGTTAAGAGTGATCTAACGGATTATGGTTTGGGTCGCGGACAGAAGTTTGTAAGCAGAGATTAGTGGTTTCGGTTTCACTAAGACTTATGATTAATTAATATATATTTTTTTAAATGTTTGCGTTTCAGAATATACTGTTACATCATTACTTCAATTACACCTTTAAAGTTTAAATTTTTTTCCCATATAAATACTTAAATTTCAATAAACAATGTAATAATAGAAGTAATTATTTATTACTATCATGTAAGTATTTATGACGGTTTTTGGTAAATCTCCGTTACATTTTACCACTGTTTATGGAAGCTAATATTTTTTCTAAAATATACAACTTTCTAATAGTTTATTATTACTCATTTCTTTTTTTAATTTATGTTAATTATGAAATTCTTCCTGTCGGTTTTATTTGGTATTATTCAAATATTTTTTTATCATTAGAAACAATGGAAAAATTTAATTATTTTAAACAAACATAACTCAGGGATACAATTCAATACTATTAAACCTCTGTCGCAGTATTTAAATGAGGTTAAAATCCATTAACTATTTTAAAACCTTTTTATTATACCCGGGTTTTTTCAAAATACCTTTGAGAAAAAGGTAAAAGATAAAACTGTTAAACTACCTATATAAAGCTTATGTTAAGTCAATCAAGCCGAAGGTTAAGGTCACATCCAAGAAATATAGCCAAATTCAAAAGAACAACGACATAGCTCAAAATTTGGCATTTTTTAGATAAGCTTTCAGAACCAATTGCATTGGTTGAGACTTTTTAATCCAAGAACAACATATCTGATATTCCATTTCCAACATGTTATATTTTTAGTTGTATAAAGTTTGAACTTGAAGTTTTACGGGGATAATAAATAATGGCATTAGTTAAAATAAAAAAATGTTCAAGCTTTTGAAAATTTTCTAATGGCTAATAAAATAATTTCAATACCGCCATTACAATAGGAATACCTAAGTATTTATTTTCTTAACTAACACGGAACTCTCGAATAGCTCTTTTGCAAGATAGCTTTTTTTGAGTTTTGACGTTCTTTTGCTAGAGCGAAATATGCAATGTCGTATAGTTAATGAGACGAAATGATTTTTAGTAATAATATTCATAATTCAAGTTCATTTAAGTATTGTACGAGTTAGAAAATTTATATAAATATGTCTCTTTTCACTAATACCTAACTTAATAGCAGATGAATACCACGAGCGCTGATTTACAATAACCATTAGCCAGTAAGAGATAAAATGGTTGGAGTAGAGTCAGTATTAATTCCAAGCGGTTTTAGTAATTAAGAAAAGGGCTCATGATTTGTTGGCTAATTCAAGGAGGCCGTCTCGGCTATTTTTTATCTCCTCTTTTAATTGTATCTTTTATTTGTTTATGTTTTTATTTTAGCGCATGCTTCGCCTTCCATTCCTTTTTTCCTCCCTCCTTCTTCTCTCTAATGTAGTTTATGTAACATTGCTGAGATCGAGGCATTTTCTTTTTTTTTCTCATTTAATGTATTCATCAGGGGATTGTAGTTTCTCAGTGCTAGAGCGCTGAGTTGCCGTGCCAAAGGCGTGGGGGCAAATCCCACTTATGGAAGACTTTTATTTAATCGGTTAGCGCCCGTAGATGGATCCTTTGGGATATAGGAGACTCTTTTGGCTCACCCAGCCTCTGTAAAGTGGTTAGCCAAAATAGGGTGGAAATCTGGCGGTTGAGCGTGATCTAGGACAAATCACCTCCCTGCACAACCATTGTCCAAGAAACAGTGCAGACCTGGGTTGTAGTGGTACGTTTTTTTATTATTATTTATTTATTTTATTTATTCGTCTAAATGTACTCTAGTAGGAGCTAGTACGCAGATGGGTAATAATAACGTAATGTTAATATTTTCTGTTAAAACCTCGCTTACTTTTTCGCTGATATTTATTTTGATTGTTTAAATATGTCTAAGGAATTTTAAAAAATCGATGTAATTCTTTTAGGGAAGTATATTTGGGCGAATATCAGAAAAAGTGGTATTTTGAGGAACAGAAATTACCAAAAAAAAATATCAGTGTGAAATTGTTAATTTTTTGATAAGTCATTTAGTTCTCTAAGAATTACAGATACCCTCTGTAAAAAATTTACTGGCATTTCTTAGGGCCCTAAAAATGGATTTTTTGGTTTTTGAGTGGACAGGGGAGAGACCGATGGCACAAGGGAGAGAAAATAAGGTGATAAGGGAGATAATTCACTGTAATTCCTACCAGAAAAATGAGAACATAATTTTATAGGAACATGTTCTGGGACTTATATTTTCTATATTGCAAAAAATCCAAGTAAAAAGTAAGGTAAATTATTGCAAAAAGTATAGAAAAAACAATAAATTATTAATTTCAGAAACAAGAAAAGTATTTCAAAAATGTCAAAATAATGTGATTGTAGTGTTAAAACGTCGTATGATTCTAGTAAGAACTAATAGCGAAAAATTCCTAAATGTAACCACCCAAATATGAAAACTTGGTCAAACATTATCTAATTAGGTATTTTTTATAAAGTTTTAAGCTGCCTCATACACCTGAACAGGATTCTGAAACTTGTAAACAAGTAGTCTTTGTATAGACACAATGTATGGATCAAATAATATATCTAATATAGATTCATCCCCTTCTTTAATATCGAATTCTTATCCCTTTTGGTCAAACATTCTTAACCCTTGTAATGAAATTTCACCATCTTTACCAAGAACGATACATACATATCTGTATTTAGGGAGCGGAGTGGCTCAGTGGTAGAGCCACTGAGTAGCCATGCCGGAAATCCTGGTTCAAATCCCGCTACAGGCAGTTACTTTTATTTAGTCTGTTTGCGGCGGGAGATGGATCATATGGGATCTAGGAGGCTCTCCCAGCCTCTATAAAATATTATAAAAATAGGGTACACAAAATAAGGGGGAAAAACCTGGCGGTTGAGCGTGACCTAGGACAAGTCACCTCCTTGCAGAACCGTTGTCCATGAAACAGTACAGTCTCTACCCCAGACTCGTTCACGGGTCGTAGTGGTTACAGGTTTTTTATTCATTAGTCTTAGAATAGTCTTAGAATTGAATTTAACCAATACACATGATCTATTTCGGATTTTGTGCCAGCTTCTTTAAGTGGAGTTTGAATCTTGTAAACTGCAGGAAGGAATCTCAACAGATCTTTGGGGTTGAGTTGTGACTAAAGGTTTGTCTATGCTGATATTTGGGCACTGCACGGATCCAAGTATGTAATGTTTTCATGGCTTCTCATTTATTTCACAAAGAAAACAGCTCATGGACTTCATAGTAAGTGTTGCTGGTCTATCTTGACGATGTACATGGTTCACCTGATGAACTTGCATAGTTCCTTTGAAAGGAATCGTTTTTTTTTTTTTTTTGTTTGTTGGCTAAAGACTTCCTTTGAAGTCCTATACAGCCCGTATTCATATACTTGACACTACCCTAGTTAATTTAACTTTTAAAAATCAATATCGCATTCGTTCAAGAACCGGCATAAGGACTCTAAAAGGCTTCTGTCCAAAATTTTGAATTTATTTTGAAAGACCATGTCATTTTGAATGTCGGGATATTTGATCCGTTTGTCGTTGTATTTTTTGCACTTGGCGACGACATGGATTGGGTCTTCGACAATTTTACATTCCGTACATTTCTCGTTCTTTTTTACTTTAATCATTGTAAGTCCGCGATTCGTGCGACCATGGTTAATTCTAAGCCTAGTGATTATCGCTATTTGCTTTCTGTTTAGCATGAAGGTAGTATTAGAGAACCATGGGCGCAGACTTACGGTCGGGTGGATGGCGTAGTGGTCCCTACCTTTCGTTCTCGATTCCCAGGCATACCTATCTTGCCATTCGCTAACTTGTTGTTGTTTAATCCACCTAACAACCTCCTGTAAAGGTAACTTAGCGTTCTTTGGCCCTTCTATCCCCTGTTTTGCGAGTTTGTCTGCCAATTCGTTTCCGTACAGACCAACGTGCCCAGGTACCCACTGAACTGTGAATTTATTTGATGTACCATTGACCACGTGTATTATATCGTTTATTAGGTATGATGAAATGTGCTGTCGATGGATGTTTTTAAGAGTTTTGCATACCGAAGCGGAGTCTGTTAAGATGACTATTTTTGTATTTTTGTATGATCTATTGGCTAACCTGAAGGCTTCAGTAACGGCATATAATTCGGCACTGTATATACTGAATTTTGTGGGGAGGTTCATTGATGATTTCTGGTTGGAATCTGCATCATATATTCCAATAGCAACCTTGTTTTTATCTTTTGACGCGTCGGTATATATTTTATGATGGCTTTTATATTTTTCAGATAATATTGCAAGAGTTTTTTGTCTTAGAGCTATTGATGAATAATGTGATTTCGAGGAGTCTGATAGATTCAACTTGGGGTTGGTTTTGATGGTGGTTTGTGACTTTGGAAAGGGAGTGCATAAGTCAAGTGGTCCGGCAGAGGTGGAAAGTGAATTAAACATATGTCTCATTTCTTGGGCTATGGTGCGGGCTTTTGGAATTAGTATGGCGTCGTTCAGAACTGCTTCGTATAGAGGGTGGGTACTGTTTGAAGCTACTTTTAATAGAAACTTTTTTGTAACCCATTCCCTTCGTAATTGAAGAGGCATCTCCCCTGCTTCGGCTAGCAGCGCATTTGTGGGGCTAGTGCGAAAAGCTCCTAAGCAAATCCTTAACGCGTTGTTTTGTACTGTGTCTAGTTTTTTAATTAGTGGTGAGCTGGACTCATTGTATATTACAGATGCATAGTCTATTATCGATCTGACCATGGTTTTGTATACCGTAAGTAAATTGTGGGGATGGGCTCCCCAGGTGACCCCTGCTATTGATTTGATAATGTTTAGGCTATTTGCTGCTTTGTTGTATGTGTTTTGTATGTGCGTTTTGAACGTGAGTTTCGTGTCAAGATGTACCCCTAAGAATTTGATTGTATTAGTGGTTTCTATTATACCTCTGTCCGTGCAAATGGTTAGTTGAGTTAGGTTGAGTTTTCTTTTTTTAGTGAACGGGATGATTTTGCATTTTGATATGTTAATTCGAACATTCAGTGCATTAAGCTTCTTTTCCAGTGTGTAAAAACCTTCTTCTAGAACATGACATCCTTCGGCAATATTGGGGCAGATTGTGTAGAGTATTAAATCGTCGGCATACTGTAAAATTTCGCAATTTTCGGGAGGGTGCTTGGTTATCATGTGTGTGTATATATTAAATAAGATGGGGCTTAAAGGGTCTCCTTGGGGCAAGCCAGTGGTTGAGTGAATTTTAGCCTCTCCTTCGGATGTTTGTAAATAATAGAGTCTGTGTGAGAAAAAATTAAAGATCCACTTTATCACTACTTCTGGGATATTAATGTATCTCAATATTTCTTTTAACTTGGTTATGTTTACTTTATTGTAGGCGTCTTGGAGGTCCAGGGTAACCGCTAGGAGTATATTTTTCCTTTTGAAGGTTTTATATATTTCATTAATAAAAAACATTATGCTGTTTGACATTGAAAGCCAAAAACATTTTGACTTAATATATGATTTTTTTCCAGAAACCACTCGAGTCTGTGTTTTACTATAATATTGAATGTTTTGGCTAGACAGGAGATGAGGGCAATAGGTCTCGAGCTAGAGAGGAGAGAAGGGTCTCTGCCAGGTTTGGAAATTGGAATAATTAAAACTAGTCTCCAATCGGCTGGAACCTGTGACGTTTCCCAAATGTTATTGAACGCTCTGAGTAATTTAAGCTTCAAAAATCTTGGAAGAAGAGCTATCATCTCGTAGTTTATTTCATCTTGGCCTGGTGCTGTGCATTTTTTACCATGTAGTGCTGCGTCCAGCTCTGTTTCTTTGAATTTACCCGTAATTGGATGATCTGCGTTTTCCTCGTTGTTTGGTAAACTTGTGCCTGTCAGCATCTGTGGTGGTGTGGATATGGCATTGTCTCCAATCAGATTGAGAAAGGCTTCAGCCTTGGTCTTGCTTGAAGTAATAGGATTCTTCGATGAAGGGGATTTTTTTCCTTGAAAGCATCGCAATTTATTCCACATCGATTTGTAATTACCAGGGTCGATTTTTCCAGTGAATTCGTTCCTCCAGCTATCCCTTTTGGCTTTTGTTGTAAGCTTTTTGACCCTGTTAATTTCAGTTCGCATTGCCTTATAGTTCTCCATATTCATGTTTTTCCGATATTGTTTTATTGAGTTGGTCTTTCGTTTATAAGCTGCTTCTAGAGCCTCATTCCACCAAGGTTTTGGGGTAAAGTTTTTGCCTAGGTTTGACTTCGTTCTGGGTATTGCTATCTCACCTGCCTGGTTTATAAGAGTTGTTAAACTTTGGATGCTATAATCCATGTGAAGGCTAGAACTTTCAAGTTGCGCTACATACAAATCGCGATTGAATTTTTTGAAGTTCCTTTTAGCGCGTGCTATGCCAGTGAAAGTAAATGATGAAAACGAAATGATTATTATTAGATGGTCGCTCCCCAGGGTTTCATCAGTTATTGACCATGACAGCCTATGGGATAGTTCTGAGCTTACAAAGGTAAGATCCGTGATGGAGGATTTATGTCCCGGAGTTCCCACGCGTGTGGCTATACCAAATTCATTTAGTAGTATGATGGGCTGTTGGGAAATTTGTTCAATTATTATATTGCCTCTTGGGGAGTCGCTCACACTGCCATAGAATCTAGATTCGGCGTTGAAATCCCCTCCCATAATTACATGACAGTCAAGCTTTTCGGAAATTGAAAATAGTTTTGAGAAGTGTGAGCGGTTTGGTTTTGCAGAGGGTGGGATGTATACGGAAATAAAGCAGATCTGGCTCTAAGTTTGTAGACTGAATGGCGAGAATTTCAATAGGTCCGGTGTTGTTAATTGTGATTTTTGTGTATTCTATTGAATTGTGGATGATAATTCCGACCCCTCCATAGTTATCTTTCCTAAATTTCTTTATCACCGAGTAGTTTTTAGATTCATATTTTTTTGTTTTGTTAAACCACGTTTCTTGAAGGAGAGCTACATGAACTTTGTTTATGTTTATATAATTCATTAGTTCTTGAAATTTATTGTTAATACTTCGGCAATTAAACTGTATAATGTTTAAATTGTTGACGCATTTAATAGTTTTTTGACTTGGCATAGTTTTGTTGTTATATTAGATTATGTATATACATATATATATATATATATATATATATATATATATATATATATATACATATATACATACACACATATACATACACACATATACACATACACACATACACACACCTGCACATGCATACACACACATGCACATGCACACAAACAAACAAAAAAAAAAAAAAAAAAAAAAAAAAAAAAAAAAAAAAAAAAAACATACACATATACCCATATCCATATCTGATTTTGAAAGTTTGAAGTGTGAATGTCTATTTCATTAATTTTGAGCTACTACATTGTGCTATTTGTACCTGTTTCTCCATCTGGCGATAAGCTATTTATAATTTGTTTGTTTTCTTGAACAAAGTTGTAAAACGATTGACCGATTATATTTACTGTTTCTTTTTCGTCGGTGGTGTTCCGTATTTTAATTATTAAAGAATTGAGGAAATTAATATATTTTGAATCTAGTGTGCTTTTGTGTGGGTTATGATAATTGAAACTTTTTGGTTTGGAATGATTTGGATCGGTTGCCCCTGAGAAGGAAGGTGTGGGTAAGTTCCAAATATTTTCTGATGTTATTGAGGTACGCGGTCTTTTAAATACTCTGTCTCTTTGTTTTTGTGTCGAAAAAATGGTAGAAGTTGTTGCTTGAGGGATGCTGTACACATTGTATGGATTTTGTGCCTCTGGTTGTGGCAGTTCTGGAAAATCAAGAACAGAAAACCTATTTGATATGGATACTGGTTTTACTAGCTTGTCAGCTTCTTTGTAATTAATAGGCTGTATTGCCATTATTTCTTTAATTTTTTCTTGCCGCGTTCTCTCCGGGCACGTTTTTTCTGTTGGCATATGTTGTAGTTTGCAATGAATGCATTTAGTACAATTTTGACACTCGTCAGTTTTGTGAGTAGTGTCACCACAATTACAACATTTAGACTTGCCCCGGCATTTGTCTTTTAGATGGCCGTAATTTAAACAATTGCCGCAAAAAAGGGGTCTGAAAACATAAGGATGAACTTTACGCGGAGCTAAGTATAGAGTGACGCCATCGGGCAAACGCTGTGAGTGAAATGTTATTTGTACGGAAGGAGTTGGTACTTTGGAAACGTCGTCCATGTTGATTTCCCTACGGAATAATCGGCGTACACTTAATATTTTTTCCGAACTCACTAAGTTCTCTAGAATTTCGTTTTCATCTATGTTAGTAGGGATTCTTCTAATAACACCATATTTTACTGTATATTGCTTTGGAATGAAAACTTTGAGGTTATAATTTTTAATAAAACAGTTGGTTAGGAATCTATTTGCGTATTCATATGTTCTGAAATTAATTTCGATTTGGTTTCTATTTTTTCTTTTTATAGAGATCACTTCTGTATTACTGAGACCTAATAACTTTGCGATTTTCATATCATGGAATGCCTCTAGTTTACTGTCGTCTCCTTTTTCGACTATTACAATATAGGGGGCTCTGAAGTTTCTGAGGAATTTAGGTGAATTTTCGAACTGCTTTAGTTTTTGAACTGGTATTTTTTCGGCTGAATTTTTAATTTCTGTATCATTTAGTATAGGATCGGGAGGTTTTTTGTCCCCGGGGTCGTCCGGGCCCATTTTGCGGTAACTTGTTATCTGGGCTTGATTGACTTAAAACTAAGTTGATAATTAAATTAAAATATATTTATTATTAGAAAAACAGAACAAAATTAACTATAAGAGTATTGTTCGTGAAAATAAAAGAAAGGCCTGGCCTGTTAATCCTCAGGAGCTGCCGTAAACAAATGATGTGTTCCCTATCACTGTAAACACATAACTGTGAAGGAACCTATTGTTGTCACACTTCAAAGGTATAAACCGCGATCTTTTCTCCTCGGAAGTCGGACCACAACTGAAGAAATCGTTTTCTTTTTGTCCAAAGTATGTGATTTATTTTTTATTTCATGATCCTCTACTTCATAAACAGAAATACTTCTGAGGTGTTCCTTCAAAGCATCAAAAAGAACTCATGACACTGGGCTACCAGTCTGTCAGCAGTTCTTTTTACTGTGGCTCCAATTCCGCCTGGAGCACCTTTGCCATGGCCTGCTTCAAAAAAGTTCCATGTTAAACATTCAAGTTTTGGAAAATATGAGGCTATCACATTTCCAAAGATGAAAAATATCTTTCGATTTTGATATAGTGTAGCTGGGTCATCTGATAGGAAATGGATTTTTTTCAGGTCTGGTTTCAATTTAGCTATGTACAGAAATATAGGTTCTAGATGTGCTAAAATTGCCGGAGGATCAGTTTCAAGTTTTCAGATAGAGTTCAAAATGACTTAGTTTTCAATTCGCTGTATTCATTTTCTTTGTAATGCAAAGAAGAAGTATGCAAACTAATTTGCTGACGACTACCACCACAGTGAAAGCTAAATAAGGCAGGGGAGAGAATATTTACAGGTTATGAGAGTCTAACTGGAAACTCGTTTCTCTTACTCTTATAAATTAATACGAATAAAGTAAAAAGTATGGTAGTCCATAAGTTACTTACCATTGTACTAATGATTTGTCATTAAGCTTGAATATTCCCCAAAATAAATGAACCAAGATAGAGAACTTTAGAAAAACCAACTCGTTATTTTTATGCAAACATTTGATGTTTTTTTGTGTTGACTGATGAAAACAAATCAAAATGAGGCTGTATTTGTTTACATTGGAGTTCTTCTGTAAAATCAGTTGTTTGAAAGTACAAAAAAGCCCCATTTACAAGAGTATAGCGTGATTTTTCAAACAGGCCAGGGTAAAGAAAAGAAGGAATGGGACAGCAATAAAAAGTCGACTAACTCTTTCAGCTATTTTTTCCCCCGTGACACTAAGTTTTTTAATAATTTTGAAGTGTATTTTATATATTTGGCCAATTCATTACTAGCTAAAAACATATACCAAGCCTTCAACTAAGTATAGTCCAAGAGCTAGCTACATAAAACAGGGTCGATAAGGTGCGTGCAGTTTTAGTCTATAAACTGGGGGGCCCAACTTAGTACGTCACCAAACGCCACTTCTTAAGGTCAGCACAGGTCGGATATGAAAATGCCAGCCGGTTTTCCCGGACGAAAAAATTGAGTGAAAAACCTCATAACGTGCGCGCGTGAAACTTCTTGTAACGTGATGTTCGATCCTCAAATAAGAGCGGTGTAATAGTGTAAGAAGTTTTGCAGGCCGGAAAACCCTCGTAAGAAGTGATCGAAAGTGCCGGAAAACTCAGCTGAAAAACCTCATAACGTGCGCGCGTGGAACCTTTTGTAAAGTCAAGTTCGAACCTCAAATAAGAGCGGTGTAATAGTGTAAGAAGTTTTGCAGGCCGGAAAACCCTCGTAAGAAGTGATCGAAAGTGCCGGAAAACCCAGCTGAAAAACCTCATAGCGTGCGCGCGTAAAAATTTTTTTATTTGATTTTTGGGTTCTCAACTAAGAACGCTGTAATAGTGTAAGAAGTTTTGCAGGCCGGAAAACCTTCGAAAAAAATTAAAGAAAATCGGCGTATATTAGAAATGAAAATTTTTCGCATTCGGCTTAATGGAAAATTAGTTTTGATGATTCCATTCAAAATATCTCTTCGTGCTATCCAAAATTAAAAAAAAAATCGTCAGGATACGATGGAAACTCGCTAAAATATAATAATTTTTTTTAGTTGAGAACCCAAAAATCAAATAAAAAAATTTTTACGCGCGCACGCTATGAGGTTTTTCAGCTGGGTTTTCCGGCACTTTCGATCACTTCTTACGAGGGTTTTCCGGCCTGCAAAACTTCTTACACTATTACACCGCTCTTATTTGAGGTTCGAACTTGACTTTACAAAAGGTTCCACGCGCGCACGTTATGAGGTTTTTCAGCTGAGTTTTCCGGCACTTTCGATCACTTCTTACGAGGGTTTTCCGGCCTGCAAAACTTCTTACACTATTACACCGCTCTTATTTGAGGATCGAACATCACGTTACAAGAAGTTTCACGCGCGCACGTTATGAGGTTTTTCACTCAATTTTTTCGTCCGGAAAAACCGGCTGGCATTTTCATATCCGACCTGTGCTGACCTTAAGAAGTGGCGTTTGGTGACGTACTAAGTTGGGCCCCCCAGTTTATAGACTAAAACTGCACGCACCTTATCGACCCTGTTTTATGTAGCTAGCTCCCCGTCTAGTAGGCAATGTTTTGAACTCAGTAGTGGGACATGACAGGGGAGAGAAAATCAAGCTGCTTGGAGGGCTTAAAAGTTCCTTTTAAAGGATTTTTTTTTTCAAAAGGACATCTTTTTAAGACTTATATTTTAAGATTCTGCATAGTTTAAAAAGGCTTGTCTACTTTTAGTGTGAAATATACCAATCGGACATGATATTACCACTTTTTGTGATATTCACCCATTTCCAGTTAATGTACACTTCTCCATGCTCCGAAGTTTAAATACTTTAGGTCTATTGTAAATAGGAAAAGCGGAATTCATGAGGAAAAGAATACAAAGAATAAAGGAGGAAATACTTAATATTTGTATCATCTTCTTTTTTTTACTTATTTTATTTCCTGAAGCGTGAAAACTATAATCTTCTAATTGTTCTATATTGGTGTAAATCGTGGGTGTACTAACTTTAAAGGATTTTGAGGAAGATCGTTTTCTTTCTTTCTTTAGTTTTTTTTCATGATTATTTCATTTTGGGCATTATTTTTGACTGGTAGGCATTGATACAATACCAATTAATTAATCGATGTATTGTATTCTTGTATGGTTTCTAATCCAATAGGGAATTCGATAACTTCTCATCCAGATCAAAATTTTAATCAGTGATTGGGTATAGGATAGCTTTCCCTCGGTACAATGTTGCATCGTAGCCTTACATTACCAAACAAGCTAATCGTCGAAAGGGACATGAGAGTCACTGGGACGTCTGAGCGTTGGCAAATTACTCTTATGATTGTGTCCTCGATTTCTCATGCAATATTATGCAGCGTCCTATCTCTGGTGAACATCTGTAGTGTCTTTGTAAACTGGGGGAATTTCGTAAGAATAATAGAAACAATTTCTACTTTTGTATGTTGGCTATAGTTCAGGATCCAGTTGGTCTAGATTTTCCTAGATGAGGAAATGTTATCCCTGACCACTGAACTAGATAGGTTATAAATTAACCTTCCCGGGTGATCAATTATTTTCAGTTTAGAGGTAAGGTTTGTAGGTGACAGTAAAGTTGGAAAAATCGTAAAGAATGTTTTGCCATATTGCATTGCTGATGAAGCGGGGAAAAATGCCTCATTGATTCACAATGACCTGTATCCTCTTTAAAAAAATTTCTGAAATAGAAAAAGTATATTAAATATCGGTGCAGTATGTTGTACTTATTCGAGCTTCCTCAACTTTTCGACTGTTTTACTTACGTTTTTAATTTACTGTTTCATCGTCAATCTTATTCTTATCCTTGTAATGCAATTCGAGAATGACGCTAGACATTTTGGTTGCGAAGGTTCGAGTTGCATTATCAGCCGAGTCTGCAACCGACACTGCCTTACCTCACCCAACCCCATACCTGCCCCTGTCAGATAATGTCTTAGTAAGTCGTCGGGACTATCGCCTATCCGTTACCCCGAAGGTACGGAGGAGGGAGTGTTGCGACACGGACAGACAGGCGGGATTAACCGAGACGGGAAAGTGGAACAACGGATTGTCAGGGTTGTCCATTTGCGAGGCAGTTCTGGCAGCCTCTGTGATGTCCCTTACCAAATTATTCTAGTATTGAGCAGCTTCAAGTATGGTAACTACTGCGCTATAGAAGCCTTTATTACCTAACACAGATATCTTAAGGTTTTTGGTGCGTTGAAACAAGTATTTTTGAGTCTTCGATAAGGTTTTTCGTCATATGCATTATTACATATTTTGCAATAAGAGGTAGGCAATGGAAATAGCATTGGTGATACTAATAACCAATAATAAGACTTTTGTTCTGTTAAAATATAAAATAACTGCATGAATATGTTATTGTAGAAGAATGCAAGCTATAGAGATACCTAAAATACTTGCTAAGACATCAGTTGAATAAATATAACCAAGAAGCCTTCATTCTCTATACTAAAAAAACAGGAAACAAAAATACCTGTCAATAAAGTTGCATTTGGCCTTGGAGGTGGTGGGATGTTTCCTCTGGTTTGTGTCTTGGTGAATTTTGAGTTAGTTTATTCGGTATTGTTGTCTATCTGCCCTGAAGATGCCTGAATGGCCGAAATATGGACATATATTTTTATTTCTTAGGAATTTTTCGACTATATCTTAATTACATAAATAAAGTTATAAACTTTATTGTATTACCCTTTCTAAATTCGTTCATGTATAAAAACTATAACTGACACTTACCTGTTGTTATATGTTGGCCTAATGGAATGACAATGTTCGCTTATGTTTTAGCATAGGACTGATCCATCATGTTCCATTTGTATAATAGTTCAAATCACCACAACAGTCATTGTTTGATAATTCTTATATTTATCAAAAGGCGTTCTTCTACAGTCAAATTCGATTTTAAAGCTATACAATTTTGATTTTTTTATATATAGTTTTATATTGAATATATATTTTATTTTTTACTGTAATTTTTATGCTGCCCACAGTTTTGCTTTTTTAAGGCACTTGTATGGTATGGTTATTGATTATTCCCTGCCCAATAGTTATGTATATTCTTTTAACCTTATCTGAGTTCAATATTCCATTTATATATCGGGGCTTCGTAATACACTACCCGCACATTACAGCATTCTTATAAATTTATTACACCTCGGAAACCATTTTTTATATAATAGAGAGATATTGAAGTATTTAAATTGGTTGTAAAAATGTTATGATGGCCAACAAATTTATAAAATATTTCTAGTTTGGGCTTAATCACGGAAAAGTGCGGCCATTTACCATAAAAGCTTTGTATCATATTCCTCCCCCCTCCCTTAAGTGCTGGTGTTTTAACCAATGAGCTTAAAGTTGCTACAGATAATGTCCGAGCCAGCTTAGGCACATAGTGGCAATTTAATAGGAAGCTTTAGGGGAATTGAAGGAGGCCCCGAAGTTGCTAACTATGGGCCGGAGCTCCGGGTTTAGGCTAGCTGCGGCTCAATTAAGCCTTAGTACTTAGCCGTCGTGTGAGGGTCGACTTAGCCGTGCAATCAGTGAAGTGCTTCCAACTCCTTTCTTAGTTCTCTTATTTCTATTTGTTTCCAACTTAGTAACTCTCTCTATTCTTTATTAACTATATTTTTGGTCTTAAGTTACTGTAGTATCAATAAAAATGAGCAAACACTAAAAAAATAATTATTATAATTTTTATTTAATCTTCTACTCTTCTACCGCCAACGGTGTGAGGATCCTTTCCGTTGATCTTGATCTACGAACCCCTCTCCTGTAGCAATCGTCTTCTCCTTCTCCATTCTTAACATTTCCTGTCAAATGCCTCCTGGATTGCGCCTTCCCAAGTATTCCTTGGTCTTCCTTTCGGTCTCGTACCTTCCACCTTTGTCTCATATACGGTCTTCGCCACTCTGTTTTCCGCCATTCTGGAAACATGGCCGAACCATCTCAGCTGATACTCTTCTATAATATCCCCAGCTGGCCGAACTCCCACATTTGACCGTATCGTTACGTTTCGCACTCGGTCTCTTCTGTTGTTCTCTTCTATTCTTCTTAGATATCGCATCTGCATGGCTTGAAGTTGGCTCTTGTGCTTTTTGGTTAGAGTCCAATATTTACTTGAATAGGTGAGAATCGGTAAGAAAGTATTTTTATAAACTACTTTTTAATGTGTTTTTTGACACTTCTTTTTTCCCCAAAAAAGAAGTGTCAAAAAATCAAAGAATCCGTTCTTGAGGGAATTAAAACACCTCCTGGCAGGTCTTATTCGTTCATTTATTTCGTCAGCTATCCAGCCATGTTCGTTAAGGTGTGCACCTAGATATTATAATGTAACAGAAAAGTCCAAAATACAAAGCCTTAAGTCTCTTAAGACTTCGCCCCTGAATAACTCCAATATGATTACAGGTTATCATCATGTGTGTAGCACTTAAATGCAATAGTAGCAGTAATAGTAATGGAGACATTTTTATTTTTGAATGTTTCTTTTCTTTTAACTCATATCTTTCATTTTCGATTTATTAGGTTGTTTTTTTTTAAACCTTTTAATTTTATTATTCCCCTTCATTGGTGATCCCTGAATGGGCTAAATATAAAATTATTATGTTTCAGTTATTTTTTTTAAATTAAGGCTTCTCGTTCGGATTTGTTTAATTTATGTTCTAACAATTATTTGTTTGTCTCTTTTTGAACTTTTGTTATTCTTTATTATTATTAGTAAAATCTATGTATTTATTCCTTCTTATTTAATGAACTGAATTTTTTTTCAATTTATACCTGTGGTATAAAAAAAAACAAAAAAAACCTTTTATATAAGAAAGTTACAATGTAAATATAAGTATTCTGCAATTTAGTATACATAATGGGAAATACCATTGGTCAGTGCTTGTGAATTTATCGCAAGGTTCGACTTGGTTGAACTTGTAGAGCAGGCCTGTAATGATACTGATAGTGGCAATGTCATGTCACCAGGGGCGTGGGTTCGAGGCGATATGGTGGAGAAATTATTCGATTATATAATCGATTGTATAAGATGATCGATCGAGGTTGGGCAGGGCCATCGGGGAAAGTGGTCCGGCTCGGTAATGCTGCTCCTTCCATCCGAGTCCGGCCGAGGCAGTCGGTTTCGTCAGTCAGCCTCGACGTCCTGTCAATTATTGCCTAGCCTTCATTTGAATATTCCTTTCGTAGTTTCAGAGGAGAAATCATGGCTCTTGGCCAAAGCGGTGTTTTGACACTTTTCGAAGATTGAAACAAGTAACAACTAACATAGTTTCAGAAATATATTCCTCGTTTATGCCGTAAAATAGTATTACTCTTGCACCACCACTACTAATGAAAAAAGGTATTGGGTTTACTACATGGTACTGCGACAACGGTTGTCCAAGGATATTAATTCCGCGATATTACGCTTAACTACCAAATATTTCACCGTTAATTAAACTTAATTTAGTGTACTCACTTTATAAAGACGGTGTGAGCGTCTTATGGGTCTGTAGGTTCTAGATCCTTAGGGTCGATTCACGGGTTAAATGCCTTATTTTCAAAAGCTGGATTCAAAAAAAGGGACCATTAATTAGCTCGGCAACTCTGCACTCTACACACTGAGAACCCCGCTCCCAAATTAGTCCATAAAAGTAAATAGAATAAAAAATATATAACAAAAACAAATTTTTAGCCGGACAATTTTAATGAAAGATGACAAACAAATTGATATTGTTTTATGACTCAAAAATAATATTTTATTTCCTTTTGTTTTTGTATTGTTTTATGATAATTTGCTTTATAGTTCTTAAAGCTTTAAATAAATTGTTTCATAATTATGAAGCTTTGTTATATAACAGCTTATGCACGATGCTTATGGTCGAAACTTATGCACAGAATATTGCAGTTAGCATTATTTGAATTATTGTGCACGACGTCTTATTTCCTTAGAACTAGGTGATACGAATAACATATTTGGTAAAAGAACTGAGGATGAGCACTTGTCTGTGTCCTTGTTAGTCCTTTCAATGGTCGGTATTACTTCCTTACAAGACAACACCATCAAGTGATCATTTCCGGGTAGCGTCAGCGTCATGAGGTTAAGTGATAGATGTATATTATAGTGGAGGCTGTAGAGGGCGTGCTTGCGCTAATGCAAGGCTGTGGAGAATAATACTAGCTTGTATCACGTTGCAGGCTAAATCATAATCAAACAGAATTCATAATAATGGATGTAGTATTGTGATGAAAAGAAGGATGGTGTTTTCAAATTTAATGCAAGAATAATAAAGCAAGATAAAAAACATTATGCTTCATCATTTATCAATTCTGCAAACGTTTCGAAGTTTAGTCATTATCAAGTTTTAAAATTTATGGTTTTATGTATCAACCTATAATGCACATAACTATCTAAAGTTACAAGTCAATTTTTTCTAAAATGCATTTCTATAATATTAATTTAAATTTTTTTCTTCATGACGAATTAATAAATTATCATGTATGACTAGATAATGGTGTTTTTCTTGCTTTATTACATTTAAAGTATTTAGTCGAGTGAAATATATCAAACTGAAAAGATTTAATGCAAGTTAAACTGAGCTCATTGTTGAATACTGGACTTACACGATATCACACAAAAGATTGTGAAGATGTTGATCATACGGATACCCGTCTTTCAGGCACATTCGGTATTCCATGTAGGTAAGCCTAATCTGTTCTTGTTCAATACGCCATTACTTACTTTTGAAATAGCGGTTTGATTTATATACATTTTAAATATATCTTGAATAATATTAGTTGGTCTTATATATATATATATATATATATATATATATATATATATATATATATATATATATATATATATATATATATATATAAAGAAGAAAATGGACCGGGGGGAAGCTAGAAAAAAATCTTATTAAATCAATTATTTATTTGGAAGGCAACGTTTTGACTCACGTCACAGATCTTCCTCTGGGCTATATATGCAAGGTACATACAAAATAAAATGGTACACAGCAATGAATAAAAATAAATATAGGCATTAAGGATATGAATGATCTCATTAATGTATCATTTTTAATTATATCAATATTTAGCTATGGGCTCGGCACTTTTTGAGTAAAGCTCATTATATGATTTTTTTTAATTATACTTATTATGTATATTTCTATGCGACAATTTCAGATACATACCCATCCAAAATAGAAGTAATAAAACAATAGAAGTTCAGTTTCCTACTCTTCAGTTCATTATCGTTTGCTTATTTTTTTTTTAAAGATTAATCCTTTTACTATCGTAATACTTTCGTTGCCTATTTGTCACATATTCAAGAGAAGGGAAGTAAAACTGGGCAATTTTTCTGTTAATATCCTCCTTTTTGTTAATATCCTGGCAATACCCGGTGTATCTACAAACATGTAAAACTGTTTGCTTTTCAATGTTGTGTGAATGACGTGATGTTAAAGTTCGAAAGTTTAAATAGCAGTATATAGTAATATGAAACAAGATTTTTTCTAACGAAAATACTTCGATTTTACAAATTGCCATGTACTTTGATGCTCAAAAGGGATTCTGTGAAGATGTGATCTGAAGACGATTGAACCGATACAGCCTTGCAGACCAGACGCCCGGGCAAGATGATGGTAGCCCCTTACAGTAGATGAAGCTCAGCTCTGGATCAGAGTTGGTATGTGGCTAATTAAAGTAGGCAACCTCCAATAGAGCTTTACAATGGATCTTCCCCCGACAATAGGATAGCCGGGGTCTATGACACCTCTGGCCTTGCTTCGTGTGCTCTCTTCCTCTTCAAGATCAATCTTAGTTGGAATCGATATTGAAATATTGATTAAAACATTGAACCTCCCTGCACATCCTCATTACCTTGGAAAACGGAAGCATCGTTATTCGTAGAAGCTCTCAAACCAAGTAGTGTAATGACATACATCTCAGTGATAGATATATTCTACATAAACTCAAATCTACTAAAACTCTATTTATCCAAATTTTACAATAAATTAAGCCATACATTCGAAATATTATATACTAGAAAGAGAATAAATTATAGCTATTTCAATCATAGTAAATTATAGTATTCACTGCCGATCAGTCCATTCCATGTCATAGGAGCTTTTAAAGTATTATTTAGTGAGCACGCGAAAATGATATACAATTATTAAGTACAATAGCGTTCATGTAAGCTTGTAAGGCCGTAAATGCAGTGGGAAGTTCGATTCTATCTTATCTAAAAGATAGAAAAACGTCTTAAGGTCTTCGACAATAAATTAATGGAGTTATTTGATTAAAAAAAAAATCGTTTCAGGAATATCGGAGGTTAGATCACACAGAATTACATTGCTTGCACCCAGTCAATATAATTGTAGTGACAGCATCATAATGGTTGATGTGGACTTGTTGAGGTTTGGGGTTTTGAAATGAACGAATTCCTAAAAAGGTAATAATGAGCAGACTGGTAAACGCTGTATGAGTAGACCGAGGCGTAGGTGGAGAATTGCGTCAAGAGTCATCTTTCGGGTCGAGATGGTGATCCATGGAAAAAGGTATGTAAACGATGATTATGTTGTCATCGAACCTGCGATAAAAGATATTAGGTCTGTTAGTTTAGATTTTGGTTTTGATTGAAGGCATTTAAATATTGATATTCCTTAGATAAGGAGCATGAACCCTGTTAAAGCGATTCATGGGATCTGATCTCGAGGTTTTGTGACAGCGATTAATGGTATCGCGTGAAACGTTCCGATTCTTATGTCTTTTATTATTGTTTTCTTTGTTAAATTTTTTTTCTTGCGTCTGTTTCCTAAGGTTGTTGATGTTAACAACCCGACTTCCTATATCCTAATATACCTATCATTCATCCCATGCCTCTATCCCCAGAGAATATCGCCATCCTATTAGCATAACCTTGTTGCTATCGTGGTGACCAGCAGGACACACTTCGTCTTGTGTCCACTTCATTAATGCGTCGAGTTTCCTTGACATTTATCCTCGCTGTTACACATATTGCTCACGATTCCAACATAGATCATAAAGCCGCGCCTTCCAACCATCTCTGTTATCCTGATTACAATAGGAACAGTTCTCATTCGCGGAAATACGATTAGTGTAGTATTTGACATCGTAATTTCTCATCCAGTTCTCTTCCGTAACGGAATTTTATTCAAGCTAATAGGTATTGTAAGTAAAATATTGATAGTTAGAAAACGTATTGTACTTATGAATACTTGACATGAAGCATATCATATAATTCAGAAGGAGTCAAGTTTATATATACTTGAAGTTAAAGAAGTTCTTGATGGATTGTAAATGACATATAGTCGAAACGTATCCACGTAATAAAGTTATATGAAAAAAGAAACGACTGGAAATAGGTTTTAATTGAGTGAATGAATTATTGTATACTTGAAGAAATAAATTGTGAAGAAAATTTTGCAACTTTCAGTCTTCATTTTCCCTGAACTATTAAATCATTAAAACTATTAATGATATATAACCATTAATGGATGATACATAATAATTATGGACCTGAAAAACCGAGCATAGACGTATATGGTATGATTAATGATCTTTTAATTCAATATTTAAAACTAAATTAAATTTACTAATCTACTAAATTAACTATAACTTCGCTAGTTTCAACCTGACACTATAAGTTCTTCCGTTCACAAAGAAGCATGTTATAAATATTAGGCATTTCATATATGCATTATTTATTATGAAAAGGTTGATAATAATTAGGCTTAGCGAAGGCCCAATGCCGATACAACCAATTTCTGCTTACAATCTTCCGTCCAAGGGCTTCTACTAAAATCCAAATCATGTTTATTACATGCATGAAATACTTTTTTTATCACATAAGTTAATTTAATTTAAGAAAATGGATGATCTTATACCATATTGGAAATAAAAGCTAACGAAAAAAGAAAGCACGGATAAAATGTGTGGGACAGGACATTTAGTCAGAACGTATTGATATTTGATGATGATATTTCCCATTTTTATTTTTGAAAAATGGTGAACATAGCGAAGCTCTTTTTGGCATGTCCAATCAAAGGTCAAATTTATCTGCAATGCTGAAATTTCCTAAGTTTGTATGTAAGTTTCGAAGCAAACTGGAAGAGGCGTTCCTTTGGAAGGATGTCATTCGTACATGCACTGTTGGTCAAATCCATATCACATGGGAATAGGAAAAGTTGTTAAATAAAACGGTTTTCATTATACTAGATGGGTAAAAAGAATGATGTTAGTGTTCTGTATACCATCTCAGCTGGAGAGAGTTGTGTTTCTGCCAGGCCCGTGAAACTAATCTGAGCACACCCATTCAGGTTAGGGTTAGGCAAATACCTGAGGTTACATTATGGGTTTAGCAAAAAGGATCTGCAGAACCGGTACTTACTACAGCTTCTCTGACTTAGTCATTAATCAAAATGTTCTTAAGATATAATAGAAAAGTAAAAGGTCAAAAGAGACGTACCCACTTTATAGGGCTTGGTGATTCCCAGGAGGGTCCTTTCGTGGGTGTTAACAGAATAAATAATTTATCTGTCAGAACGGGATTCGAAGCCGGAACCTCCAGCATAGCAACTCTTCAATATACGGAGTGAACTACACTTCTTCTTAACAGTATCAACATAAGCATATTTTTGTAAGCAAAAATATTTATGATGGAATTGTTATAAGGTTGCTCTGTGGATGCCTGTCTGGAGCAAATCTCTATGCGTGCTTTGGCACTTCTCCAGCCGATGTGACTTTATGTTCCAGTGGGCGTGCTTCCTGTGCCTACCCCAACCTCCAGGAACTGACCATTCTTCACGTCTTGTTATAAATCATACGCTCTGGTCTTTGCAATCCTTGCAATACCAATACCTTGTTCTAAAACTGCTTTAATGCATTGTACGTTTATTATACCTTATTAGCTATGCTTAACATTCTATATAGTTCTAAATGTCATGGGGCAAGGCGAGTAGGCTTTAAGATAAGAAACCTCTCTTAAAACATACTCAAACTTTCTTCTAACCTCTTTCCATAAATATAGTTCGCAAAAGGAGGACTCCTTGTTAGGTCTTGCTACATGATTTTGCCAACGTACGAATTTTGGTAAAAATCACTCAACGAGATTTTTTGTTTTGTGGTATTTTTTATTATATTTTTAATATTTCGGTGCATTTTATTTTAAGCCTACGAAATTTCGGTAGTACGAATTTTTTTTCGAATTGGAAGCTTGAATTTTGGTTAAAAAAAACACCCAACGAGATTTGTTCTGTTATCGTATTTATTATATTTTTAATATTTTGCTGCATTTTATTTTAAGCGTACGAATTTTTTTTTTCGTTTTTTTTATAATTCTTATTTAAAAAATTAATTTTTTTTTGTTATAGGTATGTCTATTTGGTTATATTGGCTATAATTCACGTTACTGTATAAAATCAGCTCATTGGTAAGTTTTAAACATTCCTTTTAAATTTAATTTATATGGTTTACAATAGGAGTTGGCTTAAAAATTTAAATAGTATATAACTTTATGGTGTTCTGTTATGGGGAAATGTGTCACTTATTTTGATAAATAAGGTTCTAGTAGAAGTAATGAACTTTAGCTCAGATAAAATCACGTTTTAATTTTTTTAACCTTATAGATATATTTGTATGGTGATAATCTCTTAGAACAAATTGAATTTTGTATATTTATGTAGGTTCCATGCAATAATGCCATTGCCAGTGATGGTTAGAAAATATTAAAATGAACACATTTTAAATATATTGATATTCGTCTTCCATGGTTTTATTGAAAGTACTATCGATTTTATGATTGCGGATTCATCTATGATATTTTTTCTTCTAAAATTTATTGGAACTTGATGCCATTAATGGAGTATCAGAAATGAAGTTTCGTCGGTATAATGAGCGTGGATTACCTTTTTTATAACTATATTAGTTCATTGAAAAATTTAAAATATATATTTTCTTTGTTTTTATATGACAATGTTTAATATATTTATGAGTTTATTTAAATATTTTTTAAAAACGAGGATGTAATTATGTGGTGTTTTCCAAGTTACTATTATAAATCTATTGTAGTTCCAATTATAGAAAAGGATAAATATCTTATGCTTAGAATTTCCACAAGGGTGTGCTAGTAGAATCATACCATAATATGAGTGCGCTTAAATTTTAAAATTGTAACTTTTTTTTCTGAATGATTTGCTTCTATAACTTAGGAATAATAAAATCTATATTATATGTGAGTTTAATAATAATTATTTATACATTACTACTTACTGACTATTAACATTTTACCTTTGCGATTAGGGTGCTCAGTGGGTAAAGGGCTGAGTTGCTTAGCCGAAGATTCCGGGTTCAAATCCAGCTGTGGCAGATTAATTATTTAATCTTTTTACAGTTACGATTGTGTCTTAAGGGATCTGAAGAACCTCCTGGGACTCACTCAGCCTCTATAACATGGGCACCCTTAATTGAGAAAAAACATGGTTGAGCGTGATCTCAGCCAAATCACCTTCTTGCACAAACGTTGGCATTGGGAACTTTACTGAACCTAAGATCCTCCATGGGTTGTAGTGATGGATTTTTTTTAATTTACGTATCTGACAATAATGAAGTAATAAATCATGTTATGAACCAGGATGATTTATACGGACAAGATATACTTCCTCCTCTCTTCGGTAAAAGATATCCTGAGTATAGTGTCCTGGTTTCCTTGAGAGTGAGATAGGACGACAAGGACTCATAAACAACTAGAGGAACTATAATGACGGTGTTAATCCCGACTGGATGGTTCTCTGCCTCCACTCCATCGCTAAGATAGCCTTCAAGGGTCCTCACGATGTAGTCAGCACCTTCTTGCATTTCCCTCTTATATCTAGCCTCAGCCCTTAGATGTATTTTTTTATAGGGGGATGATTTTTTTGTTTAATTGTCACCAAGAATAATTATATTGATTATATTTTTGTTAGTATGTTATAAAAAAAATAATCTGCGGCTATTCATCTACATATAAGAGTTCAAAAAATAAGTAATTAAAACAATAGCAAGAATAGAAGACAAGGATAGAATTTAACCTCACAAAACACACCTTCAATTATATCATTAAAAACAAAAGCGATTAAAAAATACTAATACATGCTTTAAAGGAATGCAATAAATAAAATGCCGAATACTTTCTTAGCCAATATTATATAGTTTTGATTCTACTGTTCTGTTTCCTTAGATTCTGACCATTTTAATGATACGATCCGTTGTTATGGTATAAATATTTCGAGCACGTCAAAATTCTCCATTCCTATCAACATAATATAATTTCATGTCTTTGGATGATTCGATAAACTATATTTAGATGATATTAGAATATATAATTTTTTTGTGACATTAAATAAATCATTAAGGAACTATGCAGGTTAATATGTAGAGCACTCACTGTTTTACATATCTATACCGAATTCGAGACAGGCTTTTGCTAATAAATTATGTATTCTGTTTACAGCCAACCTTTCAACCTAATTCGACAGTAAGGAAAGCTTTATTCGCATTCATATTTATATTTATGTACCTGCATAGCAGGGTACACCTCAGTGTAAAGTGAACTGTACTGATCTTGGGTTTGAAACCAGTTGTGACAGATAACTTATTTTATTTGTTAAAAGCCAAAGATGGACGCTATTGGATCTGAACCCATGGTTTCTTCAACCTCTATAAAGTAGATACTCTAAATTTGGGACGAAACTTAGTGGTTGAGCATGATTTTAGTCAAATTACCCCTCGGCGCAACCGTTTAGCTTGGAAACAGTATAATTTAAATGTTCAAGACATTCTTCTAATGGGGTTCATAAGGGGAATAATAGTCATTGCTAGTAAATTTTAATACAATAATTTGCAACATTTTAATTTAAGTGCGAAATTACACGGTAATTCATAATCATACGAGCATGTAAAAAACCTGTGGTTCGGCAAACTTATTTATCCTTAAAGGTAAATAAAATTTAGATATTCTATAGACTCGTTTAATACTTTTTCTTTTTTAGTCAATATATATATATATATATATATATATATATATATATATATATATATATTTATTTATTTATTTTTTTATATTTTTTTTAACGTCTAATCTTGGAGCGAGTTAGTAAGGCACTGTTGGACATATATTAATTCTGTTATCAGTCATTAATACGTCCATTTTGATACGAACCTCTGTACAGTCTCTTACTATTTATTGGGAGAAGAACCTTTTGGCTTAACGTTCGGATGAATCACCGTCTTGCACAAATGTTGGTCTAGAAGTAGCATCATTGTCATTATATTGGACTAATCTACACAGGCTATAGTTGTACATTAATGTATCTTTCTTATAATGGAATCGTGTTAAATATATTTTATATTAAACGGTTCACCGCCATCAGACTAGCCTACGGTACATATGACATATTGCCGTATGTTAAGAGATACTATTGGCTACCCACACCGAAGTCGATATTTTATTTTTGCCACTCCTCATCCATTGTTGTCACTGACTCAACGCGACATAATAGGACATCTCGCACATTACTCATAAATATTTATTTTATTTTTCCTTCATGTCCTCTATGATCCCACTTCCACAAGGGCGTTTTCTCTCCTCCGTTAAGAAAGTAAGAGCCGCCTTTCCATCTCTTTGTCCTCCGAGACCCAACTTCACTTCCTATTCATTTATCTCGAAGAATGCCCCGCTTAGAAAAAACTTAACAGAAAAACCACAGATGCAGAGGATTGATTGATTAGCTGTCTTACTTACTTTCTAACACATTGAAATTCTGTGCTAAGATAAATTTACCACAGCTCTGTCAAAGGAATATTGGCAAAGTTGTTCTCATTATTTAAATAGTTATATTAAAATATTGTTAAATTAAGGTGAATTAATTAGAATTATGTAGATTAACATAATCAAATCAATAATTAATAGATTACAAAATATAAAAAAAATAAATAAATAAATATATATATATATATATATATATATATATATATATATATATATATATATATATATATATATAATCACTGCCTAACAAAATATCTTTTTTTTACCTGCAAATACATGAAAAAGTCAAATAATCAACTACTTTAATCTTACCTCAATTAATGCAACAATTATAATAGTACAAATCTATACCACAACACCTAATCATCAAAACACTTCTGAACTAATTATTCTTTAGTGTTTTAAGAGAGCGGAGTGGCTCAGTGGTAGAGCTCTGGGTTACCACGCCAAAGGTCCCTATGGGTGTACCCAGCCTCTATAAAGTGGGTACCCAAAATACATGGGAATAATTTGGCGGTTGAGCTTGATCTAGGACAAATCACCTACCTCCGCAACCATTGTCCAAAAAACAGAATGTTCTATACCATGTACTGAACCCCAGACCCAGGTTGTTTTTTTTAGTGTTTTAATCTGTTGTATCGCTTGCAAACAAATTATTAGTTAAATGGGCCTCTTCTGTTCTGGTATTATTAGAAATAAATCTATACCATTACAACCCATGATGGGTTTCGGGTTCAGTACATTGTAGAGACTGTACCGTTTCTTGGACAAAGTTTATTCAGGGAGGTGATTTGTCCGAGATCAAGCTCAGCCAGATTTTTCCCTAATAAGGGTCCATTTTATTGAGGTTGGGTGAGCCTCAGGAGGATTATGTAGATGCCCTTCATGACTGTTAACATTTTAATTATTTATCTACCGCATCTGAATTTGAACAGAGGACCTTAACCATAATACATAAGCACCCTACACACTGATCTACCCCCTTCCCTGCTGCTGTATTATAGCACTATTTATTTAATGTGGGTCATAGGATTGTGTTGGTTTGTTATACTTTTTGTTTTACGACCATGAAATCCTGTTAGATTAATTAACGGTGTGGTATGCACAGCTTCTGTTCCAGTCGAGGGCTACTTTCTCAACCGTTGAAATCCCAATCTATTCGACCATTATCCCCGGAGGGTAGCCTTTATCTCTGTACCGGCTTCCAGCTGCCCTCTTGGAGGAAGTACAAAGGACCTCCGCTATTGGAACTTGTAATATGATTAAGCCGTTGATTGTCCCAGTATTGAATATCAATCGGGTCAGGGTCAACCGAGGCGTAGGTGGGAGCATAATAATTATTTTTAAGACATACCTCTTATGCGTTCTGTTTGATGTGATTCGGTTAGCATCCTTTGGTACACTAGAGGAGGAGAAAGATTTTATAAAAAAAAATAATAATAAAAACCGAAACTATAAAAGAAAAAAATGGCTGTTATAGAGGCCTATAAGAAATATAATCTATTGACTCGGCCTGAATGGGCTCCATTGTCCTCCAGGACTTCCATGTCTTTTTTACTTTCTCCTTCTCATCCCCTCGTCTCATAGCCCTCCGCCTATTCATGGTAACATCTCCTTCTGTTCAGATATCCTAAATGATATTCCATTATTATTTTGTTATATAACCTGCTTACTGCTTAGCATAATTAAAACCTAATCTACATCAAGTTTATATTGTATGCTGATTGCTGAGAAACTGCTTTTATTATTAAGGTATAAAATATGCACAGCGATTTGTAATTTTACCCTGGAAATTACGAATTAACAATTCAGAAATTGTTTTATGGCTGTGTTTTACGAGGCGATGATTCTTAATGGTGCCCTGTATGAAAATCATTATAGATTACCATTAGATTTACAGTTGTTTTATTTAGTATAGGTTAAATATCACTTAAATAACAGAGATAAAACTTTTGATTTCCTGATATCCAAACCAAAACGAAAAATAATTAAACTTTTTTTTTTACTAAAAATACATGACCGCACAAAAATTTAAGTAAATTTTCAAGAAATCTGTTTCTCAAAAAACACCTTTATTAACCAAAGATTTTTTTTATTTGTGCGTTACATTAGAGTTTCAGATATTCTCGTTTTTGGTCTAGAATACCTCTCACTAAGGGGTACTCATTACTGAAATAGTGAGACACTCTCAGTACGAGCAATCCTTGAAATTTGACGTTGGTTGACCGGCTTGCTCGTACTTAAGTCTCATCTATCTTCATTCGATTACTCTTGTAGAAGTAAGGTAATGCTTCAATCGTGGTTACGGTTTATCACACACTTTTCTTTATATTATAAAGAAATATGTTATATATTTCATTTTTATATTATATATTTTTATAATTTATATATACATCCGGAGCGGAGTAGCTCAGCGGTGGAGCTTGCTGGAAATTCTGGTTCAAATCACGCTGCGGGCAAGACTTTTATTTAGTCTGTTTGCAGCCGGAGATGGATCATATAGGACCTAGGACCCTTATGGGGCTCACCCAGCCTCTATAAAATGTTATAAAAATAGGGTACCCAATATAATAAAAATAGGGTACCCAAAATAAGGGGGGGGGTAATCTGGCAGTTGAGCGTGACCTAGGACAAATCACCTCCTTGCAGAACCGTTGTCCATGAAACAGTACAGTCTCTACCATGTACTGAACCCCAGACCCGTTCACAGGTTGTAGTGGTACAGGTTTTTTTTTTATATATACACATCCTTAAGCGACGCAAAGTATTTCAAAAATAAAGTTTCCTAAATAAATTATATAAATATTAACAGCCCTTTATTTTATAATCTAGCCAGACCAGTTTAAATAAAAGGAAACCTGAGGTTTTATACTATATAAGGTCGATAATACAAATTTTACAAGTCTCTCCTGTAACTAATTACCGTTCAACCCTAAATCCATAAGATCACCTTTAACGCTATTCTTTCTCCTACGTTTCGCTTTTCTTTTTCGGACCTAAATTAAATACGGTTAAGCTTTTATTATTTTTAAGGGATTCATCTCTTTTTCTCTGTCTAACCCATTTTATTTAGACAAGATAAAAAAAATCCAATTGTATCATATATTTCCCCCAAAAGTACAACCTATTATTTTGAATGACTTTCAAAAAACATTTTGAGACCGTGTAATAGTTACATAGTCGTGTAAAAGAATTCCATCATCGAATGATCATCGACAGTGGCGTGAGGCTGGCAGTTTAGAGTATCTCCTTCCGCTACGTATACAATAAAAATATTACATAAAAGTAAAAAGGTCGACGTACGTATTGCTTATTGTTGGTGATTACGTTGTGTAATGTTACAACTTTTTTAGCTCCATCTGTTTAGTTAGAGTATTGAAAGTAACTAGTTACTTACTTACAACTGTAATTGTATGGTGATTATGATGCTGTAACAGAATCAGTTGTAATTACTGATCTCATATTAACATACACATACATATTTTCATAAATCTTTATTTTAAAATAAATGAATAAAAACCTGTGTTACTACATCTCTTCATGGGACGGCTTCGGTTCAGTTCTTGGTAGAGGCTGTACTGTTACCTTGTCATCGTTGTACAGGGGAGTTATTTGGCCGGCCTTATCCGAGATTTCCTCCAATGTTTGAAGGCCTGATGATTCCTACTAATCATGAGAGTATAAATAAAATATCACTTTAATAATAATTGAAGTTATAATGTTACGAAGGTTGAGATGGGCTTGTTTTGCTTAGAAACGAACGAATTCCTAAAAAGTCAAGTAATCATAAAATTATGGGGTAATAATAATAATTAAATATATAATACTATAGGGCTCCACCAAACCATCAAATTCCTCTCGTATTCAATCCTTGCAATCCAAAATCCTTCGCAAAATCCTAAACGCTCCTAATTTTGTCACAAATAGAACCATCCATAAAGACCTTAACGTTCCATACGTTACCGATTTAGCCCATTCCAGATACCTATCATTCCATAATAAACTCCAGTCCCATCCAAACCCACTAGTTTCTATCCTTGCATCCAATTCCGTCCCGGACAGTCCTCCTAGGCGTCTGAAGAGAAGATGGCCTCGGGGCCTTATATTATAGAAATGTTAATAGAGTGCTGCCAGTGGGTAGTGCCTCTACATGTCCTTTCATGTATCTAGTTAGTCATATAGCCCTTGTTCTAGATGGATATATTACAGTTGTACAATTCAATAAAATAATTAAAAAAACAAAAAACATAATAATCTGTTTAACTGTAGTTTATGTATAACAAAAGTTAATCATTACTATTTGATGGGCGATCCTTGTAGTATTGATATTCAATATATATAGTGCATACAGTATTGGTTACGAATGGAGATGTTCAATGGAGAATTTAGGTGGTTACACAGCGTGGAATTGTTGAGCGTACACCTAGTTAATATAATCAAAGTGATATCATATATGATCCATGTTGAGAAAGGCTTTTGAAGCTATTAGGCTTAGTAATGAACAAAATCCTAAGAAGTTAATAAGCAATACGCGCTGATCCAAATAAAGTTAACGTACTTTATTGACAAAAGAATGAGGCATAGTTGGGAAGTTTTCGTTATGTCTGATTGTACGGGTTTATGTACGGGCAGTCATCCATAAACGGAAGTTTTTAAACAAAACTTTCATGTGAACTTTATAAATTCTAATTTGGAACATAATAAAAAAAAAGTAAATGCTATAAATTAGACTAAGTAGTTAAAGAAGAATTACAATAAAAAGTATAAGATTCTTGTACTACTCCTTTTTCTTTATCAGTAGCTATTTTGATGTTCCGTATCCATTCTTTACGTTTTATTTGGGTTTTGGGGGTACCGGGAATTGATTTTGCCCTTTTTAAACCATTATTTATCCTTTACACTCTTAAATGGGAGTCACTGTTCTACGATAAAAATAAACTAAATGACTCTGCATGGAGTATTGATAAGATATGCTGCGACGGGGGATGGGTGAATACGAGGCAGGAAGAGAGAGAGAGAGGATCCGTTAATTCGGAAGGATGTGGACAGGTGTAGCAATTTAGCCTGGCTCTTTGCCTCTTTGTGCCTCAGAGCATTCCTCCTAAATAACCTCACTCCGCTGTCGTCATTAGCGAATTTCCTATCCCTCAGGCCCTGGCTGTCACCGGTGTAGGCTCTGTCATTGATTTGCATCTCTCTTTTAATTAAGTATTGGGTATACATCATATGGAAAATTAATTTATTTTATTTGAAAAACTCATGTACCTCATGAGAGATGCTCAACCATTTCTAAAGTGAAAACGCTATAGGTAGTCTTTATTAATTACACTAGATAACAACCCTAAATTGTTCTTTTTATTGGCGCTACATCCCAAGTTGAGACTCGGCCAGCTCCAGCATTGACTGGCAGTTTTCCTAATCAAGTGCTCCCATCTTCCAATTGCGGGTACAAAAAAGAATCCTGGCTTTGAACAAATTGACTCGTTTACGGGATATAGAAGGAAATCCAAATGAAAAATCGGGATATTTTTCACTAATTAGCTTACCTCCAAATCGCCTTACCCGACCGAATTCAGTCTTCCTAATAAGATAAAAAAGGAAAGAGGTAAATGAAAGGTTGGAGAATCTACTTCTTTTTTTTTTTATCCATTTATCATATTTCTAAATCCTCGGAAAATCATCTGAAAAGTTTATAATATATTAATCAAGTGATAATCTGTCAATAGCTTGGATATATGAACTTTTGCCGCCTTAAGTCGATTTCAATAATATTTTATTGTTCAACAAATTTACTTTCGCCACAATTAAGATTTTTCTTAACACTTTCTTCTTGGTCGTTTTATACAAAGTTTTCTAATAACTAATTTTAAATAATATTAAATTAGCTGAAATTTTAAATTTGATAACTTAATATGTGCTGGAAGCGAGTCACAGAGAGAAATAAAATAAAAAAATTCCTTGACCTATAAAATTTTATTAAAATGGACCTAGGGTGGCAATAGTTTATTCTTTCAGATAATTGAGAGACTACCTTTGGCCTTTTCACTGTAGGAAGTACATTTTCTCAATAAAATATTCCTTGGGGCGTAAATATATTTTTAACTCTTCTAGCGATCATCCCATTATTTAGTGATATTGTAAAAGGATACAAATATGCAAATTTTCTGACTTTTCTTGTTCCATTTGCATGATTTCAAGGAATAAGTTTTAGTGTGTTAACTGATTTTTCAAATAGTCGGAAATTTCATCAGTTTTTACTTTTAGTGCTTCATGTTCGACTCGAAAATTGATATTTTCTTGGTTAAAACAATTTTTCAATTGCTTAAGTAGGCTAATATATAATGTTAGGGTATTGAACCTTTTCGTTAGATTAGTTAGATTAGATTCGATATATAAATTTATGTGACCATAATTCTACTTTTCATTAGCTTTTCTCTTTAACTCCTCATATCCGTGTCAATAGATTTACATTTCTCTAACGATTTCCTTTCTACTTAGGGGAATAATAGAATAACCATAATTTTAAATATTTTTATTAAATATCAATAATCAGAAAATCGTTTGCGACACTAAAATCAATGCACTTGTTCATCTAGATGCTACGGGGGGGGGGAGGGGGTAATGATATGTAATGCACTTAAAAAATTAATTTTTCATAGAATTCCTAACACATGTTATTTATACATTCATACAAAATATTTTTGCTTATTCCAATAATAATTATAAAAAATAATATAAGATTTCCCCAATCGCTTCAATGCGGCCACCAATGATGAGGTTCCCAGCCTGTAGCCTTTCCGTTTTATTGATCACATAAACCAATGGAATGATTACAGGTATAGTTGTTAATTGTACTTATAAAAATATATATCACATCTTGTCACAATTTATCTATTGGACTAATTTCAGTACAATACAAGCTCATTAGGCTGCTAGCATACCCTTGCTCTTGTATACTTGCAACATACTACTCGTCTATTCTAGTTCTTAATTATAAATTTCTGTCGCTATCTCTCTACACATGTATCCTTTTACCTATAGTGCTAAAGAGTTCGCTGGCAATAATGGTTCTGATTGATTCGACAAAGAAGATGACAATCGGTAGAAGACACATCAAATAAAATGGAAAAAAAAAATTGGCACTCATCGTTGATATATTGTTGTATAGTATAACTGTTTGATATAAATAATATAATATAATATAGTAGGTAGAGGACATGGAAGAGGTTGAGGCGCGGAGCGAAAGGTCACAAGTGGGTGTAAGGACGAGGCCAGGGCGCTGTCCGTTCACCTCAGTCCCTTCTCGCTCCACTACTTTACTATACTATACTTTATTCTATATTACTCTATTTACCTATATAATCTCGTAATCTATTTTACTTTACTCTATTTCCTGAACTACTCTACTATATGTATTCTCATACTCCATTCTACTTCTCTCACATACTCTAATCAACTTTATGTACTTTACATAGGTGGTCTTATAGTCTGCCATTATGATGATGATAGTCTTATACTCTACTCTACTCTACTCTCTCTCTCTCTCTCATCTCGTACTTTATTCTACTTTAATCTATTTACTCTCACATTCTACTCTACTCTGTTTACTTGCATACTGTACTCAACTCTACCTGCTTTGCTACCTACTTTTACTTTACTCTATTTACTCATATAGTATACTCTATTCTATGTGCTCTCATGCTCTACTCTACTCCTTGTAGTCTCATACTCTATGATACTTTACTTTATTCACTCTCATACTCATACTCCATGTATTCTAGTGCTCAATTCTACTTAACTCAAATACTCTAATCAACTCTATGTACTCTCATGCTCTACTCTATTCCATGTAGTCTCATACTCTATTCTCTCTCATCTCATACTCTATGCTACTTTACTCTATTTACTCACATACTCTACTCTATTATACTCCTTGTATTCTCGCACTCTATTCTACTTTACTCAAGTACTCTAATCAACTCTATACTCTCATGCTCTACTCTACTCGATGTAGTCTCATACTCTACTCTAGTTTCTTACATACTATATTCTATGTACTTTCATGCCTTATTCCACTGTTGGTAGTATCATTATATAAAAGTGGGATTCTTAGTAGTCTCCTAGTATAAATTAATTTATGAAATTCTGATTTTATTTCAATCATTTATTTAATTTACTTTAATGTTAACAACTACTTTATTATATTTGGAGCCCCGGTGAATAAGTTGTGAAGTCGAAGTTCGTTCTGAGAAAGTCAATTGAGGAAACCGGAATCCTGTCATTCTCTTAGTTTTTGGCTTGAAATGGCTTTTTCAATTTAATTGAAGCAATAACCTTTTTCAAGCCAATCCCTGGGCCTTGCCCCTCATTCACTGTAAAATTAATGTAAAGAAATTACTTCAATGTAAAGAAAACGATTCCGCTTTCTTATCTACAAGAAACTCATCTGGGAGTAAATGTGACATGCCCACCACATGCAGACTAGAATACTCTATGAGCTCTATCTATCAGTACTCTAGAGTAGTCTGTGTAAACTCATCATATAAGAGTGTTACAAGTAATTTGGATGGATTTTAAGTAATATAGAAAATTTTCTGAGCTAATAAAGATATTAGTGATGAATAAACATATATATAGATGATTCAGTTAATGTTTTTCACGGTTTTACATTAATACAAAATCCAAAAACAATTAAACAATTGAAAACCAACCCCTTTACGTCTCATATTTACGTCCAGCTCTCGTGTGCTACTTTACTCTACGTTTTATACTTCCGTACTCTGGTCCACTCTAGAGTGTAAAAGTATATAACGAATCTCTCATGCTGTGCTTTACTCTGGTTAGTTTCATAATATGGTGTTTAAAAAATTTGGCTTTTTTTAAAGCATACAGAAAATTCTTGAAAATTTTGTATTCTTGAAAACATCTTTTGGGCATGTCAGGGATCACTTGGACTGAAAAGATGAAATGAAACAAAGGCTTATATTGAAACTTAACTTCCTGCTCGCTATTTCCTGTTTTAAACAGAACAACTGAAGACAGTGGTGACTAAATAGAGAAATTTCAGGTGATCTGCAACCACCATTGAGCTTTCTCACCGGGAAAGCGATAACTGCTTTCGATATCATTGAACCGTTTGAATGATAAAATAGGTCTTTCCTTGAAACGATGGGTAAATAACTTAATGGGTAAATGTCTGCGAATTTCCTGAAATATCTTCAACAGATACTGAAGGTTTCCCTCTATAAGCGGTCCCCGGAATATAGCTTTTCCGAAATATTAGTGGTTAAACGGAAACAATATACGCTTTACTAATTTGAAACTGGTCGTTAGGATCTGTTTTTCATAATTACCCATAATATCGGTTGTAAAACGAAGAAAAAAACACATATGGGAAAAAAAAGAAGTTTTTTTCTTAAAGGGGATAACGGAGTTTCTCAGTTCAGTTCAGTGGTAGAGAGAGCGCTGAGTTGCCTTCCCCAAGGTCCTGGGTTCGAACTCCACTGTTTGGTAGACTTTAATTTAATCTGCTAGCAGCCGAAGATGGATCCTAATTGTGCTTACCCAATCTTTATTAAGTGGTTATCCAAAATAAGGGAAAAATCTGGCTCTACCATGTAATGAACCCAAGACTCTTCATGTGTTGTAGTAGACCGACATTCCTCAACATTATGTGTTAACTAAAGAGTCCACCACAATGAACACTTAATCATGCATTATTTCGGAATCGTGCTACTATACAAACCCCAGTAAGTGACCTACTAATCTTGTTTGTACATGGCCTATCGTACGCCTTGCATCACGTTCATAGCAATTACTACACTTCTACACTATTTATGTTTACTTTATGTTTAGTATAGAACTGACTCTAGTATAGCACATAGTACAAGACTGGCTGGCAGAGCTCACGATTCGGCTACTAATATACTCTTGTATACTCCTGACTAGTCACGCGGTCTATTCCGTTAGTTTCCAATCCCCGTCCCCATCTCTAGACACATGTCTCCTTCTATTTACGCTTCGGTGTTATTTGCATTCCTATACAAAATGTTCTTTCGTGTTGTTTATGGGTAGAATTACTACCATTGCAATATTTTACTAATTTGTAAATATGAGCGTTAAACAATATTCATCAATTATCAAATAGCAAGATCAAACCTTTTGCGTGGGGTTTCCATGAATCGTCTTTGAATTATTCTTCAATAATATTTCGGATTGGACCAAAAATTGGAGTTTATTCCACTATTCCAGATATTTATATTAAAAGTACACTCCAACTAAAATTATGTTTCTATATTAAATTATTAGGTGGAGAAGCTACCTGATGCCCTTGGAATTCAAGGCTCCAATCCGGCTGTGATAGGTAGATAATTTAATCTGTAAACGTCCATCAGAGGAGATAAACCTGGCGGCTAGGCGTGATCTCGGACAAATCACCTCCCTACTCAACCGTAGAAACAGTACTGTCATTGCCATGTAGTGAACCCAAAACCCTTTTTGGGCTGCAGGGACACTATTTTTTAATTATAAATAGTTATAATTTTATTATCATCCGTCAATATTTTTAACATCCGAAAATGGCCATTTATTTGGTTTTTACCATTTCATTTTATTTTCCTCTGGGCTAGATGATATTAATATCTAAGCAATATAATTAAAGAGCTGTAGTAATAATAATACTACTCTACGAAGTTTCTGTAGTGACTCAATTGTTGGTCATGTTAGTGATGGGAAAACTCGGGTTAAAAACATTTGTATATTTCAATAAGCCTTTACATTGCCAATGCTTATTCCTATTGTGGTTTATTATTTTTTTCTATTATATTTCAACTAAAACATGTTCTATCCCAATCTAGGCTAGAATTGGAATACGTTGGAATACGTTCTGGACTTTCCCAACTCTGCAGAATTCCGAATGGCTTGGAGAAAACCAATTCAAATCCTTGAGGACACCGAGATTGAGTGCCTCTTTTTCGCAATTTTATTATTTATATAATACAATTTTTGTAATCAGATAAACTCAATTTTAGGACCCAATTTATTGTATTGTTTATCCATATGTAAAATAAAATATTATATGGTTATCTTTAAAAACATGTGTACACAATGGATATATTTAATGCTTCAAGATAAGAGATTTTCTCGAGCTACCGTTTTAATAATCATAATAATAATAATTATTATTATTACATTTCACCAATAATTATGTAATTACAGTTAATAGTTTATAAATAGGTGCTGGCTTCTCCATAAAAAATAGTTGTTGTATCTTTGAAATAAAGAAAAAACAAGAAACATTAATATGTTAGTCTTTATTTATTCTGGGACAAGTCCCTTTAGAATAACAATACAGATTTCTATACAGGGTATTATTATGTCTTAGAGTATGATGTGATTACAATTAATTAATTAATACATTTAAGTTAACAAATGAGAAAGAATTAATGGGAAAAAAATGCGAATTACCTCCAACGATAACATTTATAGAATTAAAAAAAAACAGAGTACAAGAAGTAAAATAAAAAACACATAGAAACAAGGTAACAATAATTTAATAGTTGGCTGGAAGAAGGGCGCATGTTACATTTTTCAAAGTTTACTTCTTCTTCTTCTTCCCATGGCTCTACAGCCCTTGCAGGGCCCTGGCCTCCGCAACAACGCCTCTCCAGTCCTCCCTGTCAGCAGCTCGACCTCTCCACTGTCTGACCCCCATCCTCTGCAGATCGTTCTCTACATCATCCAGCCATCGCAGCCTGGGCCTTCCTCTTCTTCTTTTGCCTCCTGGTTTGCCATATAATAGCTTCTTTGGGTACCTATCTTCTCCCATTCTTTCTACGTGCCCAAGCCATCTTATACGTGTAGATTTAATAAAGGTGACTAGGTCTGGTGCATTGTATAGGTCCTGAAGCTCTCTATTATTTCTAGACCTCCATTGGCCTTCATTACATACTGGCCCAAATATCTGCCGAAGCACCTTCCTCTCCCAGATCTGCAGCATCTTTTCGCATTCCTGTGTCAGGACCCACGTTTCACAAGCGTATGTAACAATCGGTCTTAGGATTGTTTTAAAAATCAATAATTTTGCCCTCCGTGACAAGTTTCGAAATTTTAATGCTTTTCGCAGTGCAAAGAGACATCTGTTACCTGCTGAAATTCTTGCTTTAATTTCTGCAGTGATGTCATTCTTTCGTGTCACTAAAGCCCCCAGATATTTGAAGCTGTCCAGTTTCTTAAATGTGTGGTGGAGCAGTTGCACATGACTCAGCTCTTCCTGCCCATCATTTTTTGTGGAAATCATATATTGGGTTTTTTCCTTATTTATCACCAGACCCAATTTTTTCCCAGCTTCTTCAAATTCCTGCAAAGCTCCTGAAAGCGCAGCTTTTGACCTTGCTGATATCACTACGTCATCAGCATACGCTAGGTGTTTCAAAGTTTATGGGAGAGCCAAAATAAGAAAACGGGTCATTTAATTAGGAGATTGTCATATACGCCCTTCTTACAATTTATAGATTTTCCACTTACGCCCTTGTTCGATTGTAAAACAAGAAAAAAAATTTTTTTTTTAACAATTTGTTACATCCAGAGCGGTAGGTGCCATCACATGGACCTTGTTCCACAAAAAAAAAAAAAACTGAAAAATTTAAGATACGCCCTTCTTCCAGGAAACTATTCAATTTTCGAAAGAGAAACAATAGATAATAACATATGTATGCAGATTACAATGTCAAGAAGAAAAAACATAGCAAATAATGAAACAAAAATACAAACAATATCAACTAAGATAACTTGTTTTTAAAAATATCTGACTGCATGAGTGAAGCGTCAATGATATAAAATAAAACTCACTTATATATAAATAAAAGCACATCATTCATTTACCAGTTAAAAATTTGTTTCTGAAAACTGAGTATGTTATTACCGATTTTTCGAGAATTGAAAGGATATTAGGTGATTGAATATACGGGATTTGAAGGTTGAAAGATTATTGGAACGACGAATGGAAGAAGGTATGGAGTTCCAAAGGGACGAAGGTCGGATAAGAAAAGCTCTATCAAAAGCAGTTGTTCGGTGGATTTATGGCCAGTAAAATTAGGGGTTTCACCTCGGAATGAGAGATAGTCGGCTATAAAGTTGTATAAACCTTTATTTTGGCACCCTAAAACTTGTCTCAAAACCTACTTATCGTAGGGTGTCCGCAACTACAGATATTCCAAGGGCAAAGAATCGATTTTTTACACATTTATTGCAAATATCTCGTTTCCTAAGGGTTTTGTGCTATTTGTATTCATTATAAATATTATAGAGGAATACATTTTCTACAACTTTAATTAAAATTTTTTTTTTAAATCTTGAACCATTTTCGAGATAGAGAGCAGAGCGTGCGCATTGTTTAACTATTTAGAGTATCATTCGAAGTCAACCTGTAGTCCCGATTAAAAACAAGCCGCATAAAGTTTATAAATTATTGATAAATATATAATTCTAAATAATTTGCATTTTTGATTAACTATTACGATATAATTAATATTTTATTTCAATAATTCAGTATCTATTCATTTAATAACATTAACCTACTCGGGTTATTATAAAGTTATTAAGGGAACTACTTTAATTATTTGTTGACTAATTTGACTGGACTATAAGGAGAAAGACGAGAGTTCCTATACGCACTTCTGGTTCTTTTGGACTGCGCCATACTTTGCACGGGTATGCACATTGAATAGAATAGAAAACAAAACTTTTTCTAAATTATTTTTAACATATTTTCTTTTTATATAAGTAAAATAGGGCTAATAAACCGTAATATAATAAATTTAAAGATTATTACATAAGATACCCGGACCTGGAAGGTACAATGGCTTAATATTTTTTATCGATAAGCTCCTTGCTCCCGGCAACCAAAACAACTCAAGTGAAAGTTATTCAAAGAAATAAACAGGCCAAATTATCTTCAAAAAGGGAAGGTATTCTAAAGGAGAAAGTGGGCTATTGTTACCGAGTTATCTTTGGAAATTATTCAATAAAACCAGGATCGGGAAAGGCGATATAAAAAAATATGGAGTGTTGTTTTAAAAACTTGGAAATAATAGAATATTTTGGGTAGTATATAAAATTCAATCATTTCAACAATAATTATGTACTTACAGTTCATAGCTTATAAATATGTGCTGGCACTACTATCAAAGAATAGTTGTATCTTTGAAATGTATAAAAAACAAGAAAGATTAATCCGCAGTAATCAATGTGTGATAAAATGAAAACAATCATAGTAAAATCAAAATTTAGTGACGAATTCTAAATATCTCCAACTTTTTCCAATAGAAAAAAATGTATTCCCAATATGGCTGGTATCAACTCCGGTAGCTTAGTTGGTAGAGTCCTGTCACGATAAGACAGAGGACCCGGTTTCGAATCCCGGCCGGGGGCATATGTTTTCTCTACAAAATAAAAATATTTAAAATTAAAACAACTAACGAATAGATTATAAAAAATCATAATTAGTAACATGACGTATGCCAACAAGTACCTAAAATTAAAGTAATGTTCAAAGAACATTCGTTCTCGTGTATAAATCGCAAAACTTGCGAGAACATGGGATCAGATAAGAGAAAAATTTGTCCCCGGCAGGTATTACCTCCGGTAGCTTAGTTGGTAGAGTCATGCCACGGTAAGACAGAGGACCCGGGTTTGCAGGGATGTGATTTGTCCTAAATCACGCTCAACCGCCAAATCTTTCCATCTTACATTAAGTACCCACTTTATAGAGGCTGGGTGAGCCCCAGGAGGGCCCTTGATCCTATAATCTTATATTAATTATATAATTAAAAAAATATTTAAAACGCCTTGGATCCATTGAAATCGTATCATGAGTAAATTTAGAAGTTTTCTCATTCTATATAATTATTTTATGTGATATAATTTTCTAATATGGAAATTCTGAAATATATAATAGTTATAAAGCTTTTGTATATTCACCTGATATATTCCCACTCATATAACCCTCTTCGCTGATTGGTCGGTGTAAGGGCTGGGGTATGGTGATGAGGCGCTGGGATGACTATGCATGCTCTCCTCCAGGACTGATGACTAGGTTCGATTCTCGAGGACTATCAAGTACTTTACTATCTCTCGACAGTCCTATTAGCATTTATGCAGTCATCAGCTGTTGCCTCTCCTAGCTACTCCTAGTCTGTGTTATATGTCTAATATATTAGTAGATACTGAATAGAATTAGAGTTGTTGATTTTACTTTATTTGTACTTCTCTCAGGGCCATAGTTTTTTTGTTTTTTTACAATTTTTTATTATGTTATATGTTATAAATCTGTGTGTGTGTGTTTTTTTTAATTGTATCACAAATACATACCAAAATTTATTAACAATAACTAATAATATGTGAAGTTTTTGTAATCAGGTTTTCTTATAAAATTTTAATTTGAAATAAATCTTTAATATAAATTATTTCAATATATTTAAAGATCAATACCATCAACTATACTTGTTTTAATATTAGTTCATTCAGAAAATGAAACAGTAAATTTCCCATAATTGAAATTCTATAGAGACTCTTTTTGCTATATTCTGACTACCCTCTGGAAAACGGAACTAATTTATAATTAAAAAAAATGTTTTCATAATTTTTTCTATATCGTCTTATTTGTTTGTATCTTATCTATCCTGGTCTTGACAAAGACCTCCAATGAAGCTTTCAAATATATAGTTCAGGTCTATTTAAGAAATTCTTTCTTTGGCCTCCACCCGCACATTTTCATCCCGATGTACCTGAGGTCAACTTAGTTTAAAAAATGATTTACGTGACCATAAAATTTTAAGATCTTGTTATTTTTTTTTTAATTTAACAGAACTACCAGAATTTTAAACAAATTGAACAATTGACATAAATTGAAGAACGCTTTTAAGAATATAATTAATTGATAAATTTTCTTCTGCAACATTAATACAATATATTTACTAAATAATTACATCTATAAAATAATAATTATTGGTTATAATTATAATTAATATTTTTTATTTTTTATGTTGAAACGATTGCCTAGGTTTATTTCGAAAGAATGTCCTTTTTTTTCTCTTACCTGGATGCCCCTGAGGACTTGGTTAGGAATAGAATTCCCTTGCCGCTAAGTTTTACTTTATCAAGACTTCTCGTCACGATCCTCAGCTAAGTCAACTTACTTTGCGGACTTCATCGCTAGGATAACCTTAGCAACAAATCTATCTCAGATTTCTAACTTTATCCAGCTATATTTATGATTTTTTTTTTAATTATCCAACTAAAACAATAAACCTATATCAGTAATTAATAATGTTGCTTGAATAATTGAGATGTTATTATTATTATCTACAATTGGAAAGTTGGAAATTTTAAAGTCTTAATACTAAAATTTAAACTGCTTGTCACACTTTAATTAATATGTGGCTAAAAATTGTTGATTAAGGTTAAAAATTATTTTTTTTCTTTAAGCAGATATATAATGAAATATTAGTTCCGTTTTCCAGAGGGTAGTCAGAATATTGCAATAAAGTCACTATAGAATTTCAATTATGGGAAATTTACTGTCTCATTTTCTGTATGAACTAATATTAAAACAAGTTGATGGTATTGATCTTTAAATATATTGAAATAATTTATATTAAAGATTTATTTCAAATTAAAATTTTATAAGAAGAACCTGATTACGAAAATTTCACTTATTATTTGTTATTGTTAATATACTTTGGTAGTTATTTGTGTTGGCACCTGGCCTCACCAAGGCCTGTTATATCAATCGGTTGTGATAAAAATAACTGGTAAAGGTTTGGATAGGCGGAACGGATCTGATAATGGCGAACAGTTGATATCAAGATCCCACTGGCTGCACTGACCACTTGCGGTTGCTACTTCGATAACTTTCTTGATATTTCATAAGATCGAGTTTTAATCGATGTTTTTTTATCTCTTACCATTTTTATTTATTTTATATGTTTTACACTGAAATTCTAAACATGCTGTACTCATCAGCAGGGTAAAAAAATCAGATGTTTTTTGGCAAACTAATTTTAAATCAAAACTGCAAAAAGCTCTAATTTAAAAAAAACCCTGATATTTTATATTATGATGTATCAATATTTCTTAAGATGTGTACATACATATTATCTTCATTATTACTTTTTTTAAATTTAGAATCACGGTTTATTGTTTTAACATATTTTTATTTTGTTTCAGGTATGTTGTTCTGGATTCTCATTATATTGAATGCTGTTACCTAGGTACTTAGTTTTTGTTTATACCTTTTTTATTTGTCAATTTAAAAAATATATAAATTACTGTTAGATTTACAGTTGTATTTTTTTTTTATCCGAGTCAGATAATAAGTATTAGACTTTTTATTAGTTCTCTTAACTAAACCTTATAATAAATAATACGTTATAAATCGGTGTACACGAAATAGTATGATGTGTTTTAAATACAAAATGACTACATAAACACTCAGATTTGAGAATAATACCTTGACGAACGAATTAAACCGTGAGTTCCCACAAAGATCGTCAATGAATGAAATGTTCGTGTGATCACGGGAAAATTAGGCAATTTGTCGACAATAGATGGCGCAATGTGTACGAATCCCTGCGGGATAGTTTGTTACATTCTCATTAAAATTTGTTTATATTGTACAAAATAATTTCTTTGTAGGTGTTTTTTTTTCAGACTAAAAAAAATATCGGATAAAAAGTTTTCATTTTCCAAAATAACCATTCTAAAAGTTTTTATAATATTCTAATCACCCTAAAAATATAATATTTCTCTCTTTAAGGGCACAAGCTGGAAAGTATGTATGTGTGTGTGTTTTTTTAACACATTAATAAATTTAAACTTTCTTATTTTTTGATGATTCATTGGCGCTGTGAATTATTGAGTTGTTGGATGTACACTAAGAATACTTAATACAAGATATAGTCATCAAGAGGTGTTTGGTTCCATCTTGGGCATCTTCCCTCAACCCGGCATCTGTTTGATTCAGGCATAAATATAGGCAATATTATAAATTATTTTATATGTTAACTCAGTTTTGCAATGAAGAGGTTGACTTCAACATTACAAAATCGATAAAGGCACAGGTTGGCCATAAATAGAAGTCCTGTGGAGGTGACTATTCGAGAGGATGCATATATCAGCCGGCTTGCACAACTGCTGTACGCTAACTGCTAGGATCTGGTCGTGAAGAGTTGTATCTGGGATCATCCGCTAGTTTAGTAAATATCTACATGCATATTTGTGTGGGCGAATGTTAGAAACCATCTATATTAGTGATGTGTGGCATATTAGTATTTTTCCACTCTTATGACCTTTCAGCCATCAGGCTTGATTTTTAGTTTTTAGCATTTAAACATTCAGACTTCAAAACATTTTCAATTTAAACCGGTATCACTACAACCTATAAAGGATACATTTACGATAAATTGTACTGTTTGTAAGCCTATAGTTGTTCAAGAAATTGATTTTACCTTCAGATTGTTTTCTCGCTGATTAAGGGTACTCACTTTATAGAGGCTGAATGAGCCCGATGAGGTGGTCTTTAGATCTGACGTAGTAGATGCATTGCTGTTAACAATATAGCTTATTTTACATAGCCAATAATTAGTTATTCAATTGACTTGCTCACTTTATTAAGCACTGATACATCATATCCGAATAAGTTGAGATTATAGAAATCTTACGTATGTCATGTGCAGTCTTCTGCTGTAAAAGATTTGACTAAACATTGGAATAATTTATTGTATTTGTTAAAGTGTATATTTCAGATATACTTATTATTATATATATATATATACCTACTTAATGTTGTATATGTATACATGTAGTATATAAGTTATTTTATCCCTATATTTTGTTAGTATGTTGGTTCTTTTTATTTCCTTAGATATATCTAATATGGATAAACATTCAGCGATTGTTTCTTTGCTATTTTTGTTAACTATAAAAAACATACATATCTATATTTAATAGACCTAATAGTGTGTTGAATTTAGCGCAACTCTCTTCCTATTTTATTTTATTAATTAAACATTCTATTAGGGGCTTTTAAGTGTGAACTAGTAATTCGTATGAATCCTTTGTTTGTATTTAATAATTTTTTAATTATTTAAAACTTTTTGACTAGCCAAACGTTTTGAGGAAGTTAGATTTGATAAAGGTTATTTATTTCAATTCAAATGAAATAGAAACTAGAAAAGAACAAGAAACTAGAAGAACAACTTTTCATGAAAGAAGTTGAAGTATACCATCAAATGGTACTTACATGCCGGTTGCTTGTATAATTGAATTTATAACATGGTATGCAACATTAATAATGGAGTTGATAATGTTATTTTTGATGTCAATTTGAATTTTATTATTTTATTTATCACCCTGTACAATTTATAAATTAATTTATTTAATTAGTTATCCTTCAGGACATCATCTTGTTTATTTTATAACCCATATTCTTTGGCAGGTATTTCTTCTTTTTTACGACTGTAATATTTGAAAAAGATTATTGCCTAATCCAAAATGGAGTAGGATTGCATTGCCTGTCTCCAGTTTTATTTGTTTGAGTCAATTAGGCGCTAGTGTTGCATGTTTCATAACATTTAGGATTTAATGAATTCTAAATTATTTAAGTATTCTTTCATTGAAAGTAAATTAAAAACTTATCTCGGAAATGACACCTCAACCATTAACTATCTTGGAAGATGAATGGACGAGCCGAGAAGATTGGTTCAGCTATCACAATTATCCCGCCATTACTCTTGAATAACAAGATATCCAGATAGTCGTAGGAGGGTTTTTGTCGAACGTCTGCTGGAGGAGCACGCAATGGGGGCAGGTACACGATGAAAGGGAAAACTGGAACAAAAAGAGTACTCGGTCTACCGCTGCTCTGGAATGTCTGCCTCCACCAGTCGTTTCCATGATAAGGGATGCTCGATTGGAAAATTGCTGGAGGAACATTATTTATAAATGTAGTCTCGAAGAATAATGTAGATGGGTGAATTATTTTCGATTAATTGCAACAGATATAAAATAGTTATTATTTTTTCTTGAAACCGAATGCAAAGAGTTTGATTTTATATCAATACTGTCGTCGTGTATTTTGGCTGATAAATGTCATTTTTTCTTATTATAAATATATAGATTAATAAAGGTTATTTGCTATTAGTAAATATCGACAGACAAAAATGCTTAATACGAGTCTTTTGTAATGCTTACAGCAGAAATCGATTGCCTTTAATTCGATAGAATGCTTTCGTTTACTAATATTCGCCTTCTTTTTTTTTTATAGTAACGGCCATCTTTTACATTATTTTACTTGTAATATTGTTTTTATATAGATTTTATAAAATGCGTGAGTGAGTTGTTATTTAATTATTTGTATCAATTATTCTACATTGGATGTTTACCAGAATAGCTCCAATGTTTACCAGATAACATATTTAGTGATTAAGTCACACAACTTTTTTTTGTTTTATTATTTCCGTCTCTAAGCAATGTTTTTTTTCGCTCTTAAATCCTTAGATACATGATTAGGTCATTATTTCCGTTAAAAAAAAAATTTAACTGTTCATAACGTATTCGGAATATCCTACTTGCACAATAGGTTTAAAAAAAGGTCTGAATGAGAAATAAAGTGTACTATTCGACGTTTATGTATCGAATATCACATGTGAGGTAGTTAAAGGCCCAATAAGAAGTTGAACATGATTAAATTCTTAGGAAAGGTAGGTTTCATGGTATTTCCCAAAATGATAAATTATAAATAAAAGTAATTTTTGATTTTTTATAAACTCATTATCTCAGGAATTATTTAACGTAAAAAGATATTTCATTAGGGATCAATTTTAGATTACTTTAAGAAGGGCGTTCCCAATGATTTTCGCGTATTTTTGGAGAAAAAGTCAGGCGTTTCTTGAATATAGTAAAATTCAATATCTAATCACTTTTAATTTACCTTCTGTATAGTTTTTTATGAAATTGTAAAAAATGATTACTCTTAAAACAATGAAAATTTAAATTTTAAAAATAGAAAAAGTGAGATTTTTGGTTGATATAAGTCTGTATGTAAATATATATATATATATATATTATGTTTCTACTTCTGTTCCTGTTTGTTATACTAAAGGGACTTAGTCCCAGAATAAAGTTACTTTTCTATTCTATTCTATTCTATAATAAGTCAAGAGAGAAGTCTAAAAGATTATTGAATAATAGAGAATACTTGACAGTTTTTTTTTTCTTGTTTTGGAATATGATACGAGGGATTGATACGGCATTGCTACGAGGGAAGAAGGAACACATGAACACGGAGTGATAACCATTCACTCTATGTACATTCGCAAACAGGTTGACTAGCATTTTCAATTGCTCGTCTTCTTTTTTTTATTTCTTTTTTATTTATCTGGTTGGATATGAAGCTAGGGACCTGATTTGTGGTTGAGGTTCCCACAGAACCACCACACACTGAGGAGACCCAGAAGTCTGTGGTTGCTCTGTAATGAAAGCCTGTCTGAAAGTGATTCGGCTTCTGTGTGTGCCCTCTCAGAGCAGCTTTCGATTTGTTCTAGTTCTCTTTTCTTGGCGTAACTAGACGATCTTTAATCTCTCATTAACGATATACCTTTCTTATCTATAAACAGTGGAAACTCAAACAAATATGCAATTCAGAAGGTCAAAACAAATTTAATTTCTGCCATTATAGATAGGTTTAAACAAGGTATTCAACGTCACCGACTTCGTCATTTATTTTCAGGTTTATCTTATCAACTATCATCCAGAGCTTTTCAGGAAGAGTCTTAAATGTTTAGATGATCATAGTAGACTTTTTTAAAAACCTTAAAGTTCTTGCGAGTTTTATTTTAAAATTAGAAACAGTTAATAGGGCACTGACACTACTCAGATGGCCTCAGGTTCGTAACCGATTATAAAATATAATTTTATATTTTGAAATTTAGTATTTTCGATGGTGAAAACGTATGGATTTAGATAAATAAACAACGATAGATTATTAATCTTTCATAATTTTGTTTTATCTAAATTCTTCATAAATTACTTAAGAAGAATTTAGATAAAACAGACAACGATAGATTATTAAATATTCAGAAAATCATAAATAAGAGTTGGTCTTTCCTTATCTTCTATCTCCATATCTTTGGATCTTCCTCTACTCCGCTGTCTACTAATCAAAAGTTCCTTAGATCGATATGTTGTAGCACAAAATTTTTTATTCTATTCCCTCAGACCGACCCTGTGGGATCTTGAAAACCTCTAGGGTCTCACCTAGCCTCCATATAATTAATTATATGGATGGATGTCCCCTTAATTGGGGAAAATCCCGGCGATTATGCGTGATTTCGGGCTAATACCCTCCCTTCCAAATCGATTGCGTGAAGAGAGTACAATCCCTACCATTTACTCTACCTATTACTCTTCATATTTATTAGTGTTACATTTTTTTTTGTTTACTAAAAATCCTGTCTTACTAAAATATTAAAAGTTCTAAAAATTGTGGCTTCTGTACCATTTTTTAAATTTTCCTGTCAAAATATTTGGATTTCTACAATGAAATTGAATTACTGTACCCTATCTAGCTCATTTTTGTGTTTTTGTTTTATTAATAATTAACATATAATAATAATTTTATTTCATCATTTCATAGAAAATTTTAATATTAAGTTCAGCTATATCAAAAGCATATGGTTAATACTTCGAGTTGTGTTAGCTTTCTTTACTCTTATTTATGGTAGCATTTTACTTTTAATTTTGTTTAACTAAAATCAATCAAGCTTTTATTGTTTGATAAAAGTTTCTGTTAATTAAAAAAAATCTATTTGAATCTACTTAACCATCTATTTTTTAACTGAGAAAAAAAATGGGATAACAAATACTTTTTATAGATTACACGTATATGTTTGTTATAAACTATATATTATCGCGTGATCATTAACCTTTGCTCAGCTCAGAGTCCTGGAGCGGTGGAGTCCTGTGACCTTGCCCCTTCGTCCTTCCAGGTCCTTCACCCTTCTGTCTCGCCCTCAGCCTAGTCCTGTCCTCTCTGGGGGTAGTGGTCTTTTCTCATTTATTTATATTATTGTTATATTACAATATAATTTATTATTATATTATTTATTTATTTCTTATCTGTGATTCGATATCAGAGACGATCGGGAAATCGACTGCGAAACCACCAATCTGTAATATGCGGGGTTTCGAAAGCTAAATATTTACATTTAGAAAACAGTACGAAAATGCTGGTACTGTTAAGTTGATTTTAATAACTACAATTTTCGCTTTCCCTTTAATACTGTTCGTCCAGTCGAAATAGAACAGTACTGGATATTTTGTTTTACGCCACATTCAACTTTTCAGGAATTCACAGAATAAATATTAGCCCTAATGACACTTGGAATGTTCCAGGTGTCTCCAGTTCGCGAGGCCTGTCGTCAAGAGTGCTCAGTTTGAAATTTTTTTCGAGTGGTTCCAAGAAATAAATCTTCGTTTTCCCACTCTAGTTAAATAGTGTAAAATGAAATAATTAACATATAATAAAACCCGGCGGTTAACCTCAATAAAAAACAAAACTTCATTGTTTTGGTGCTATTGTAATTTAAATTACTGCCAGCAAATTTTAGTTAGAAAAAATTATACTTAAAAAAAGTATATATATATATATATATATATATATATATATATATATATATATATATATATATATATATATATTATTTATAAAGTTAATCTAAATGCAGAACGGATTATTTGAATTAGTTACTGAAAGGGTGACCCTTGATGTAGTGGTTATCATAACAACTTTCTACGACCAAGATTGCGGGTTCGCACCCCCGCAGATAGCCCTACGATTTTTTTAAAAAGAATCATTGATAATTCCGTCCTTCGGAAAGGAGGTAAAATGCAGGAGCCCTTTCTTGGTGTCAGGTAATCGTTAAAAATCCTTTCCTAATTATACCTGGAGAAGTATTTAGGGCTCCCGCTGTAGCATCATCCGATTATCCATAGCAGCATACAGCAATGTTAACTGAGCATACATCGAAACATATAATTTAAAATAATAAAGTATATATATATACAAATATTTTTAAAAAATATCAAATAGTAGAATACCGATTTATTTTCTGTGTTATTAAATTGTTTTTTGTATTTTTTATTTATATTTTTGTCTTTTGATAACTTTGTTTAGTGTATATTTAAAATTCTGTATTGTGTATCAAATTTGATTTTGTGTTTTTCTCATTTCTTTTGCTACTGCCTATTTAAAATAAACAGATTAAGAGAATAATTGGAATTATTCCAAAGGTGAAATTAAATGTCATCAAATGGATTTTGACACAAATAGAAATGGTGATGTTTTCGTCGAAAGTGTAGGGTAAACATTTAGAATAGAAGAACGTGGCTAGATGGGTCTAGAATTAGCCTTTTATTAATATATTTTGTATATTTCAATTTTCATTAATATGAATAAGATGGATGGTGTTATCAGTATCACTGTTGAGGTTATAAACAATGGGGGATAACATTCCCTAGGTACCGACTAATACACAAGTACCGTATTGGTGAGCACTATAGTATTGCTGGGTGGACTACATCGACCCTAGCACAAGAACCGGAGTCCACCTGGACGAGTGGAATGCACCAGCTGGTTGCAAATCCAATTATAGCCTCGCACATCTCCCCTTCCTCTATTTCATTTGCTCTATTTTCTTTTTTCCTTTTCCTTCCTCCTCTGAGGAGCGAATACTTACCCTCCACCGGGGGCTATAAACCTCGCGGCCAGCTGTGTAAAAAGTATAGTAGGCCTTTTAATTAGGCCTGGATACGTTATAGCATATATAGGTACATTACAGGCAGGCTCGAGGTTTATAATTCTGTGGTTTACTTTATTTAATTAATCGTATTACAAAGAGCAAATTGTGAATATGTTGAGGTTAGTTCTCTGAAAAAATCTGAACGTCCATATGTGATGTATATAGACACTTATGGGCATTTACATCACATGCTAGTCTGACACTATACGAACACTTATGATTAGATAAACTTGTATATGTATATAATTGATAGTCCCCAACTATTATGGCGTAGACGTGATCTTACCACACTTCCGAATTGCTCAGCCTGGCCTAGGAGCGCCCTACGCAAGGCCGTGGCAGACAATGGTTGGGTAGGTCTTGCTATCGTTATCACGTGTCTCTTCATGGGTTTTATACATTTGCGGATAGCTTTATCGCCCATCTGTTCTGTATTAGTCTGTTATTCTGGGCCCTTCGGTATTGTTGGAAAATATCCAATAGAAATAAATACTTATAATTATAAATTTGGATCATGGTCGATATTAAAATTTAAGTATAGACAACAGAAATATTTTCATTTAAATTAAAAATAGTAACAAAGTAAATAGCATTGAGGATTTTATGAAGGATTTTGGATTGTAAGGATTGGCCGAGAGGAATTCGATGGTTTAGTGGAGCCCCAAAACTCTACTCTGTATGTCCAGTTGGGTCTAATGATTGTCATGTATATGAGTCTTTTGTAATTAATTAGGAAATAAACATTAAATGTCAAACCTCAAATCATCGATAATTTCATTCGATAATCATCGGTTTTTAAAATTGAATCGAAGTTCAGATTTATATATTTTAAATAATTTAAATACAAAAAATGTGATGCATCTTTATACCTGTGGTTCGCACAGCAACGTTTAGAAAACTTTTCATCTAAGAGAAGATACAAATGATCATGATAAAGAGACTAGAAATACAGAAACATATTTCATCTAACATAATATATACAAAACATAATATATTTCATCATATTCTCAATGAAATACGTTTCTCGGAATAGTCGAATATATGGTATTTCATAAGAACTACATTAAGTATTAGATTTTGTGATTTATTTTTATAATATACACCATCAACTAAGACATTGATGTTCAGTAATTTCGTTCAAGTCCTTTGCTGACTGTTCCAAAAATATATTTTTTTAAATTAGTTCAGAACGTTTTTGAGTTTGAGATAAAGATAAGTCATATTCGAAATTTTCCATTTCAAACTTCAGTATAAACAGTTATGTCCAAATATATAAATGATTAAATGGATATAGATTCATACAAAACGCACCATAGACATGTATTTGTGAAAAAAAGGGAGGGGGTTGAAATCATATTAATAAGTGAAATCTTATGTGAAAATCAATATAACTCAATTTGTGTTTAAACCAAAATTATTTCTACCATAATTTTAATAATTATAGGATCACGATCGGAAGATTGACAGTTTCGAGAAGTAAAGTTGATTTTGAGAATTTTTGTGTTCAATAGACACGAAATTTGATGCTGTACAGGTTTTATTTTATGGATTATTTTTTTAGATTAATCAATTCCAAGGTTAGCTGATGGGAACGGAGCCACAATTTATGTAAAATGAGTTAGAGGTCGATGTGATTAGTGCCTACTTTTTTAATAGAAAAGAATAATCTATTGGTTAAGGCGTATTTAATACAAAATTTATTTATTTTTTAAATCACCACTACAATCTATGAAGGCTGTACGGTTTCTAAGCCAGCGGTTGTTCAGGGGGATGATTTGGGCGAGATCACATAACCAACTGCCTAGTTTTTCCCAAATTAAAGGTAGCCATTTTATAGGGGTTTGGAAACCCCATGGAGGATCTAAATATCCCACAGGATTCGTTCAAACCATTTAACAGATTATATATTTTTTCTGACATAGCCGTATTAGAACCCGGAACAGAACCTCCCCGCTCTATTCACTACCCATAAATTAAAAAAAAAATAATACTCTTAATGATCCAAGTGATTACTAACTAACCATTTAATAACCTAACTTTATTTATTAAATTCCATTTATTAAATATATAATATTGGTAAGGTAGGAGCGGCCTAGAGCTGGCCAGCCGACATCATATCCTGCCTCTCATCTATTTATCTATTGTAAACTATATTTTAACTATCCTTGTTTATGTTCACATTTTTATTTATTTAAATTTTTTTATATAGCTATTTTATTGAATCTCTGTTTAGTTATGACTGTAAATTATTGTTTCCAGAGGTTCTATAAAAGACTTTATTGCAATTGGAAATGAAAAAAATAAATGTATACGAGAAATAAATAGTGTATTGTTACTATGATTGCCTCACATTGCCTAGACATAATATCTGATTTATATAGTATTCCATTTTATCTATTAGGCCAGCATTCCTTCTGACTTGAGATCGTAAAAAATAACAAGTGGTAAAACAAAATCAAATAAAAACTAATAAGAGACTAGGTTTAAAGTTATTCAAACTTAAAATATTTGCTGATTGTAATATTTATCATACATATTTCACAGCAACTATATAATGACGATATCTGTGGATTATAACTTATATTTTTGTAGAATACAGTTGAATATTTTGATTAATTTTAAGTTTTACAATATGTATGCCTATTTAAAAACTAGAAGAAGGAATCAAGCTTTAGTTTATTTTCAATACGTCTTCAAAATTAATTTAAACATTGAGTCAAACACCTTTATATGAACTAAACTATGTATATTCTGATTGCTGTTAAGTTACGAGTATAAAAAGTACCTAAAAAGATAATTACCGCTGAGCAGACAAATAAACGTACTAAGAGTTGACCTAGACGTAGGTGGAAGTATTGAGTTGACGATGATTTTTTTTTTGGGGGGGGAGGGGATGCGTAGATGTAAACGATGATTGCTTCATTAAGTTTTTATTATTATTTTTATTGGTAATGTAAATTATGCATAATTTGAAGTATTTTTACTGAGCAGTAGGAAGAGTTCATAAAGACACAATTCTTGCCTTTTTTTCTGCTGTTTAAAAAAAAAATCGGTTCAAGATGCCATAGTCTTTAGAATGTATACAGCATTTTATTTTATTTTTCTGTTATCAACAACTCATATCTTTGTATATATTAGGTTAACCTAAGAGAAGGTGCTATTATTGATTTGGATTTTTTTAAATGTGTTTACAAACATTTGTTCTAGGATCGTTTTGAATATATATCGATTTTTTTAGTTTACTTGAAAGTGTTAGAGATTTATTGTGATGAATTAATGATTTTGTTTTCACTATACAATTTTTTCACATTTATATTTGTTTTAGCGTTTACTGGTTTTAAAAAGGCGATTAAAATGATATTTGTGTCAATTTAATTTCTTTGATTTAAAAAATAATAATAATCTTTTAAAATTACTTTCTTATTGCATTTCGTAATCATGAGTTTTTTCTCAACTGTTTTCTAAATTGTTTAGTATTGTATTACTTTAAACAAAATAACTTTACCTGTTGTATAGTATATAAAACCAGTATTGTTGTTTAGTTGATTTTTTTTCGTGAACAGCTGTTTGATAATTTACTTTAATGCTGTATTTTGGTGTTCAGTGCTACAGTTATAGGTGAGTGCTAATAAATTGTGGTTGAAATGCAAAATATACGTTTGCTTGTTTTGTTATTTTGTATACTAAAGTATAGACCTGAATGTTGAAGACCGTTAGGTATGTATTGCGTTTTTATTTTATATGTTTATTTTAATAAGAAAGGTAAGCTCTATCTGAACTTCACCTCGTGACTTTATTTTTGCAATTGCCTCTTTTGTTTACCAATAAATGACTTTTGTATCTTTTAAAAACATTTTATGTGTATTTTTAAAACATGTTTTTTGTTTTATGTCATGATAAAACATGTTAAAAGCAAATACAATTGCTCGTAAAGTTTATTATTCTGTACGTTAAGATGTTATGTTTATACTAAACTTATAGCGCTTATGTTTTTCTTGTATGAAAATTCATACAATGGAAAACATAATAGATTAAATTTATTATTTAAATTTGTCAACAAATAAACATTGACTACTAGTTTTCATTATTTTTTAAGTATTAGCGTATTTTTTTCTGAAAGCTATGTTCGTACTTTGGTCTTTCTTAAGTAATTTGGTATTTGGTTTTTTCTTTCTTTTTTTTTTGCATTTTTAAAGAATAGATGGGCATTCTCAACTAACCACAGATCATATGATTATTTGTATTCTTGTTCAAGAACTTCGTTAACATGTGTCAAAGTTATGATTCTTTGTGGATCAATGTAAAATAAAATAAAAAGGTTTTCAATTATAGAATACATAGTGGTATGGATAGTACGTTGTAAACAAACATATGTTTGAAATATATTTGAAATATAATATTTGGGTGTATATTTTGTAATTTTATTTCTATTCTTTGTTTTACATCACTAATTAAAAAAAACATTATAATCACTATCGGCAAAACGGTTTATTTAAAAAAATATTTATTTGTTTTTTTTATCATCTCATATCTTGGCAATATGTCGGTACTCGTAACATTTTCTTTGGGCAAAATTTAATTCTGTTTCCTTTGTAACTTTATTTTCAGTAAAAAAAAATGTTTATTCATATATATCATACGTCAGTTTATTTCCGACAATCCAAAGACTAATATTTTTTTTTTTAACATTCAAGATAGTATATGTCCTTTAGCGAATGTATATTTTTTAAATTCAATTTAAAAAAAAATCAATTTCAAGTTTGCATATTTATTATTTTACTTTTTGTAAAATAGTTTGCATGTTTTATTATTATTATTTTTTTTCGCGTTTCACTATAAAAGGTAATTAAAGTTTAGGTATAACTAAATTATTTCATCGGGCTACATACATTTTAAACGAATTCAAATATCTCCAAATATAGTTCCAAATATACTGTTGGATGTTTATTATGTAAAATTTAAATATCCAAAATTAGTAAACAAAAAACATAAATTTATTATGTAATATAAGAGCATAACACGTTCCCCATCATTATTTTATTATCAATTAGTGCTATACCTACTTGTATAACTTACAATAATTAATATTCTGAATTTATTCATTGAATTTAAATTCATTTTAAAGTTTTATATCACGAATTTTAAAGTAGATTAATTCGAAATACTTTGATTAGTAATTTTAAATATAAAATACTTATTCTGCTCCCATTTTATTTATTTTTCTTCCTCCATCCCACTCACAGGTCAATTTTAGCTACGATAACGTTGTGATTACTATTTTAATATTTTATTTAAAGTAATTATCCTGCCAGACTCGAACCTGTGCAAGTTATGCCAAGGAAACCATATAGCATAAAATATTGTTTTTTATATACATACATCTTATTTGTATTTTTTTTCGTAGGAAACTGGAAATCGATAAAGAATTAATCGGATAGTGAAGAAATTGATTTTTCAAGTAACCTACAATTACTGGGAAATAATAATTAGTGAATTTTCTAAAAAAATAAATAAAACAAACTTAATTTTGAAATGGACGAAACAATAGAAAAAGTATTTCCTAGTGTAGAAAGAAATACCTCCACAAACAGTTATGATGAGGCAAATATATCGGAGGATGATCTATCCAAAATATGTCAAGAATATGAAAATGACAATGACAGTAAATTCTTGATTCCCCAAACTCAGGAATCAAACAGTGGCAAAATGGCTACTGATAACCTTGTTACTCCAAATGTTTTTTTAAATGGTATATGCAGCCCTGGTCCTCTTCCAATTGTTGCGCCAGAAACCTCCCCGAGTCCCATCATCAGTGTTCGAAGGACAACAGATCTTTTCGGAATGACGGATGGTGTTGTAGATTCAACAGGAGCTAGACCTGAATTCAGCATAGAAGAGTCTACATTAGATCCTGTTCAGCAGGTTAATCTTGCTGCAGATAGTTTCATCAATCATTCCGCATTGCCGCAGTTCGATACCAACATAAGAACAATAGGTTCTGAAGTAGTTGCTTATCAAGTAATTCCGATGACATCGCAGGTAGGAGATCCTCCAGTACCCGAGCAATGCAGAGCAGGCGTGAGTCTACCGTCCAACATCAAATTGCCGGACACGATCACCGTCATAAAAAAGCCACCTCTTCTGCCGTTAAACAGGAGCATCGCGGATGCGTTAGCGAACCGTGGCGTCAGCCTCTCCAGTATAAAACCTAGTTCGAGAAAGATCAACCCGATAATAGGCTTCGAGAAGGCCAAGTCATCCCCGTACGGGCATCCGACAGTCGACCTAACCAAGGGATCGGACAATCCCAGAAGATTGGCGAGCAGAATGAACTGTAGATCCCGCGTTAGATTCACGTGTCAGATCTGCGACAAGATGTTCCGTGGACCAAACGCCCTGACACATCACATGAGCCTCCACCGAGCTAAGAGGGCTGAGTGCAAGGAATGCTCTGCACAGTACCCTTCGGAGGCGCAGCTGGAGGCACACCGGCAGCAGTACCACGGGGCGACGCCTGACCTAGCCATCCCGGTTGTGGACCTGAGACAGAGCGGTGTCCTGAGCAAGTTGGGACGGCTGGGAATCAGAGCGGCCATTCCATTGGCCCAACTGCACAGCGGCTCCGGCGGGGCCAGTATCTTCGCTCTCCCGGTGGTGGCGATCGGTGCCGCAGCCAACCCGGCCGTCTGCGACATCAACCTCCTGGGGGCCTCCAATGTTCTCCCAATTGGGCCGCTCAGGCCCATCAATTTCAACTATTCCAAGTGATTGCTGCTAAATTTCTCGTCATTCCAATCAATAAATATTTTAATTACTATTCTTTTATTATTTATAACAGTTTATTTACATTTTTTTTAATTTTAACTGACTATGCGTTTGGATGGTAACAGGTGGACGTAGTTTTACAAAAAGGTAGTAAGTTAGAACCATCGGATTTGTTGAGTCTTTTATTACTATTATTGGTGTTAAAACTGCATTCATAGGCAAGTTGTAATTATTAGTAGTAGTGTATAATTAATATTATAAGAATGATCGATGATGTTTTTCCTTGCGCATAACAGCCCTGGAAAGATATCATAGTCGGCAGAGGGAGTGAGAAATGCTCCCATAGCCTGTTATGTAAGTGAGTTACAAAAGATCGGTTACAATTAATTTAAGTTGTTGAATCCGGGGGGAGTTGAGTTTACATAAGCGATGTGGGTTAGTGCTCCGCAGCTTCTTCTGATTAATGTTCCATGGCGGCTAGCAATCGTCCTTTCTCGCCTCTTGAGCGCTCTTATCTCTTATCTTTTATCGCTTATTAAATCGTAGCTTTAAATGAGCGTTTAGGGTGGTCTATTCATTAGCTGCAGCGTCTAGGCTTTGATGAATGGGCCTCAGCATTCAAGAAAATAAATAATCCACTAAAAGGCGTAAATTTTCGTTTCTGCGTCTATGCTGTTATAATGAATCTTGGGAAATTAACTGGAAATATTTTAAGTCCTGTAGAATTAGTAGACCAGGAAAGGCAAGAAGGAAAATTCGCTCCACTCGTATAGCTATTTACACTATTATTTGAACTTCATGTTATATTTATCTGGAATCGTTAAACTTCCAATTTGTGAAAGTTTGTTTATTCATTCAAAGTCATCACATGCAGCTTTCGCTAATCTGGGAGCACTAAATTTTTTCTATCGTCCTCCATCGCACCCTATTTTACGTCCTTTTCGAAGGATGGCATAACTGAGGATTTTTTTATTCCTTTAAAAAAAAAGGCCACCCGGCGGGGTGGTTATATGATATTTACTACTAATAATAATAAAATCTTCCATGACACTTTCCTTTAGAAAAATAATATAAAACATGAAGTATAGTGTTTTGGAGTTAAATAAAATTACAGTTTATTTAATTAATTTAATGAAAATAAATTATGAATTAATTCCAAACTGCGAATTAAGGGGAAGAAAAAATAGGTTACAGTAATTATGAAGGAGAAAATAAGACAAAAATTATAGTTTTATGAAGAATAAAAATAAACCTCCAATAGTACCTAACTGTTTTTAAACCGATGCAACTGGAAAGGAAAATTAAAATTCATTAAAATCTAACTATTCTCTACCTATTCGTAAAATTGGTTAAATATATCCGATTTTTGGGAACAGCATCAGTATGAAATGATGAAATATAAAGGGATTTGAAGGTCGGAATATTATTGGAGTGACGAATGGAAGAATATATAGAGTTCCTTAGAGAAGAGGGTCGGATAAGGAAAGATCTTACAAAAGGTTCGGTTCGATGGATCAGCTCCCCAGATCTATTGTACATATAACGGTATAATAGATCTGGGGAGCAGAGAACGTGAGTTGCATGGGTGGACCCAGGATTTGAAGGAGATCGGAAATATATGGTGGAATATGGTTCATCCCCCTAAACTCTGGAGTGTTATATGTATGAACCATTATTATATCCAGGAATTGATCCTTTCTGGTCTAATTTTAGTTAAAAAATCTGTACCTCTACAAGTTATGAAGAGTCTTGGGTTCTGTATATGCTAGGGACTCTACTGTTTCTTTGACAACAGTTTTGCAGGGAGGTGATTTGTCCTAGATCATTACTCAACCGCCAGTCCCCCCCCCCCCTCCCCCGCAACCACTTTATAGAAGTTTGGTGAGCACCTATCTGTTGACAGGATAAATAGAATCTTCATAGCCAGATTTGAACCCTAGTATATGTAGTACTCCAAAAATGCCCTCGTTACCCGACCATTATCATAGACTATGCTAACATATGTATTTCTTTCAGAACACTTGTGTCATTCATTATAACACTTTTTATGATGTTGACCTCATACTTGAATGACTTGACAGTCGGAAGAGTACTGCAAAATAACCAGACTGAGATATTTCAATAGTTTAATAATATATCTACTTGGTCTGTAGAGTGGAATTGTATCGATTATGCTTCTCTTCGACCTTCCAGCCGGCACGGGAGTTGGTAAGAATCCTTTGACATTGAGGACATTACCACAACTGTCACTTACAACTCCCTGGAGGACACAACTAGCAGCGGCCCATAGCCTACAGCGCCCGTCCCGTTAGGGCCGAATACAGGCAGAAGTGTATTAGCATACAATGAATTATGTATTATCTATTTAGCATGCGCTGGTCGTGTCCTCAAGCGCCCATCAGTCTCTGTCGTCTTCTTGACGTGTCGGTTGTTGGGAGGTGAGCTTCCAGTAGGTCGGAGGGTTCTTCATCTTGAGGTTCGGGGTTGAGGTTCAACAATGGTCGTGTTTGACCTCCTCTGTTCATATAGGAATTTATTACTTCAATTCTTTACTATATTTAATGCACTACTTCATAAAATTTATTGATGATGATTAACTTATCTTACAATTATTATTGTATCCTTCATAACAATTAATTCATTCATTGTCATATTTAATTATAACATCAATGACATTTATCTTGAATAATTGAGTCGTTGACATGGAAAACTTATAAACTTTTTTTTCAGTTTTTCATTAAAAAAAAGGCATAAGTAAGGAAGAAAATAGTTGGGGGTGCAGTCAAATAAAAACACTAAATAAGTGGTTACTTATTTAACTATTTTCCTCTTGAAGTTTTCATTTTTAGTTATTATCATTTTTTTTTCTTCCCTTGTAAAACTACATTTTCCATGTCAAGGCCTCAATTATAGGTTGACATTACGTTACGTTACCAATTTTCAAGTTTAGTACTACACCATACAATAAGTTGGACAAATGTGTAAATAAAGACACACAATCTGACTGTCTTAAACAGTCAATAACCTGCAGAAAGGGTTATATAGTCTTTGATTTCGAAATTCAAAAAGCTACTCTCTAAAAAATAAAATTTAATACTCTATAAGATGTATTTGATCGATATGCTAAATTTAAAAAAAAACCACCACTTTACCACCCGTGAAGAGTTATGAGTTCAGTACACGATGGGGTTGTACAGTTACCATGCCAAAGGATGTGCAGGAAAGTGATTTGTCAGAGATCACGTTCAACCACCTTGTTTTGCCTTGCACTCCCCGAAATATACAGCACATCTAATATAGATGGTAGCGGGCTGAACGTTTTAGTTTTTTATTAATTTATCACCTAAACACTCCCACAATATCAAATGCAATAATACATGTAGTATTTTCGTAGTGAATAAGGGAGAAGTCAGGTTAGGCTGCAAATGAATTATTGCTTATATTTCAACTGTATTTCAAGCCTATATAATGAGACGGTTCTGCTTCCTTCAACACAGTTAGTTCTCTCTAGACAAAATTCGACATATTCTCTGGGGCTGGAGATATATAATTTATATTCATTCATATATTATATTTTCCTACTCCTGGATTCCATAGATTCCTCATACGCAGGGGAGGGCCGATCCAAGGTTTACGGCCTGTAATGTTTGCCATTCCCGGTATTGGCCTGCACCACATACTGCTACTCCTACATATTTAGAGCCAGCCTAACCAGGCTACTGCTACTGATATATTATTACCAAAGCAGGACCACAACACTCTCTTCAGCAGGACTCTCCTTCGCCCGCAAACAGATATTTATGCATTACCCACGCCCTTCTTCATCCGATACCCATAATTCAACGGGACTATAAAGTCTTGAGCGGACAGCTAAGTCCGATATAACCTCTTCTTTACAACCCTTCTTTTATCAGCTATAAAATCTTGAACTGTAAATTATTGTAAAATAGGGCAAAATATATTTCAAGAGTTTGAAAATTGTAATATACATAGCGCTGGGTTGTTGATCTACAGGTCCAGATCTATAGGGTTCGAGGCAGTCTGTGACAGATAAATCATTTATTAATTCATCGGCCGTGATCAGGCTCTGTGAAATCTGGTGACTCTCTTGGGGCTAACACAGCCTTATAAAAAAAATTACCAACGCCAAGGAAGGTTCACCAATCGTCCTAAGTATAGTGGGAAGATCGGAATTCACTTTTTGTATATTTTAAAATCATGTATATATATATATATATATATTTGGTTTTTTTTCCTTGCCCCTTGGCTTTTATTTTTTTCTTGAAAATAACATAATAAGGATGTATCTTTATTCTTTATGCATGAAGTAATCTCTTTTATTGCCCCAGGTGCATTTTAAGAGAGGAGTGTGAATAATTAGAGTTTCTTGAGATTAATTAGATGGTAGGAGTGGGGGATCTAGCGATGGGACTATATATATAAATAAATTTCAACTTTATATTGATTGAAGCTTTGGAGTTATGCGAGAGATGAACATACATTAAGACATCACAAGAAAACTAGTCGGATTAAATTCAGGGATGGTTATAATGGGCGTACATGTTGTAATCTGAAGATTGAAATTTAAATGACAGCAGTTTTACTTACAAGAAGGCAAAGAAGTGTTAGGAAAGTAATAATCCTATATTTTTAAATATTCAGATTTTGATTGTTCTATATAAAACTAAACTAATTACCTGAGGATTACAGGTGGTTACAAATCCTTGGCGTATCTCCTGATCTGGGCTCACCTTAAGAAGTCCTTTGTAACTCGGGCACGATATTGGTACACGGTCATTCAGTCCATCGAGTAGGAGGAAGACACGGTCCCAAGAAATCCTGTACGAGGCTGATGACCTCATCAAGGTCCGAATGTGGTTTTATTCGTTGGCCGCTGAATTATCACTACCGTTGGCCAAACTGACCACTCCGGTCTCCAATGGTTTATTGCCCGATCTCATGCCACGGTCGGATAAAGCTAGCTGATTTTTATCCTTTAAGAATAATACGTGTTGAGTTCTTGGACTGTTTTTTTTTTTTTATTGACATACCTACTTATCACTTGCAGTTTACCAAAGGGCGTATCGTTAAAAAAAATGTTTGTATCCAATTAACAAAAAATATTTTAACTAGTTGGACTTACTAAGTTAATTTTTTATCTATCTTAATTAAATTTTCTATAATACAACTACAACCATGAAGGATATTGGTATATGAAAGTAAGTATTTAGTATTTCTTAGCCAATATTCAATAACTGATTTAAGTATTAGTTGACAATATAAATACCATGGTACTGAGACAGGCTAAAAATAAGTTCTTCAATAGTGACCAAAAATTTATTATAAACCAACGTTTCGACCCATATTGCTGGTTTTCATCAGGGCTGAATAAACAATATACACAAATTGTATACATATAAAATAATTGGAATAAGAAGTAAAATGATATGCAAAAAGGAAATAATTGAAATAAGCAAAAAAAAAAAGATTATAATTAGAAAGTTTATAAAAAAAATGTATAACAAAATAATAGGGTGTATATTAATAAAAATTATTATTGTTTTAATAATAATAGGAATAGATCAAATTACACTTTTTATTATTTATTTATTCCAATTATTTAATTGTATATATTATTTTGTTGTTTACTACAACATATATATTACTTTTATATTTGTTGTATCTTGGTTATTCATTAATATTTAACTACACTGTATTATCATTATATTAATATATGCCATATTATTTTTAGCTTTTTAATTATAATATTTTTTGTTTCTTATTTATTTCAATTACATATATATATATATATATATATATATATATATATATATATATATATATAGCCGTTTACTCAATTTGTTTAATTTGTGTATTCATTCTTTGTATCTTGTTTATAAAATAAATAGTTGCTCACTTTTTAAGTATTTATTTTGGCTTCTACCAGTACCAATTTCCCCTCCAGTATACTATTTTACGTGGAAAATTAATAATAATTTAACATAGAACTACCATAAAGAAACTGTAGAGTATATATGAGAACAAAATGAGAACTACAAGTCTACCAAAGAGGATGTTTTTTCTTTTTAATCCCCCCCCCCTCTAGATGTAGAAGGGGCCTTGGCAAAAATTTTTGTTTGAGTTGAAGATAATATCTCAATCTATCTCCCTCTTTCTCTTCCCTACGCACGTATTTTATACGCCTTTGTCACCACTTTCTCTTTAGTATTGTTTATGTTTCTTATTGTTCCATGCGTAGATTAAAAAAAATGAAATTAATTTGAAAAAAAAATGTTTTTTTTTGTAAAACATCACTGCTGAGTAATGATTCAGACCTCAATTTCCAAATTTCCGGAAGACTAATTCTTTTATCCCCATATTCATCAAGTTTTATTCAGATTATTGTGAAATGATATCTTTATTTTCATGGAGGGAAGGTTGAAAAAAGTTTATAACTGTATGATATTTTATTGATAGAAATAGTATTGTTTGTAGTTGTATACACAGTTGTTATACATAACTTACAGCTTTTTTATTTTACGTTATTTTGGTAACAATTTATTTTATTTCTTTCAGGTAAGAGTCTATGAATTAATAGCCCTTTTTCGTTTCTATCCGATATTGATTTAAATCAGGTAAGATTATTTTTTGTTATTATTAGATTGAAATAGGCAATAAAACAAACATTTATCTAAAATACTGAAAAATAAATAACCAGCCAGTGTCTTCTGTAATATTCCAATAACTATTTTGGCTCTTTTCGAGTGTTTGCTCATTTTTATTTTTATTTTATTGATAATATTAAGCCACTATCAATATTTGTATTTACAAGTTCAAAAAGTCTATATTCAGACTATAGTTTTCGTCAGACTGGAGAAGGGTTCTTAAGTACCCACGGGTTTCTATAATTCAGACTTAATAGGAATTTTTTTAATGTGTCCCGATGTTTCGGTCTATCTTTTTGAACCTTCATTAGAACGATAACTATATACTTATCTGCTTGTTTCTTAATTGGAAATCACCCTTCTTTCCTCTTCATTTCTGAATCTGACTTCTTTAGTCATTTTGATTCTATTTAATGTAATGTATTTTTGGGTGTAATCAGTATAATATATTATATATTACATATCATTTATTCCATCAAAACTCGACAACAAACATGTATCATACATATAATTCACATTGACTCACATGCCATTAATATTCTGCGCCACCTCCAAGATGAGAATGAATCCTCATATTCCTTTGCAGGTATATTTTTCCTTGTCCAAGAAAACAGTGAGTTAATATTGATAGCGTCATCGCTGGAATCCATATTTGTTATTTCCTGTTGCACTTCTTGTTCAGATTCCTCTGTGCCAACACGTACGTGCTACCTCTTCCGGGGCGCGCTGTCCTCGAGGCCCCTAAGCGAACCATTCCTATTGCTTGATGGATGGATGTGTCCGGACGACATGGACGATATATTATATTGTGATCGTAGGTCGTGGAATGAAGTGGGCCGTGGTTATGAATAATGATTAGTTAAATAGGTTGGCGTATCATCTGCGGAATGTTAATGAATAACTAATTTCAAACTGTGAATTCCATTAGCAGTTAAGATCTATGCTAGGGGTCACCAAACTGCGTCCCTGAAACACCATAAATCCGAAAAGCCATTATTAGTTTTATACATTTTGGGAATTTCACAGAATTCCAACAAAATAATGACCATTATGGACTTAAAGTTTCCTTCGCCCAAAAAAACAAACTCGTTTCGACTTTTTCTAATGTGCTATGGTTTTAGAGTAAAATAAAATAATATTCTTAGTTCGAAAAATGTACGGAATTACTATACAAAAATATATTATGCCTTATTTTCGTTTCTAATTCATTTCTAAATGATAGAAGGAATTTTCATTCAAGAAAATGCGACGATATGTAAATTTTAATAACGAATTAAAATATGCAGTAAACTCCTAAAAAGATCTTAAGAAATCAAAAAGGACTCTATAAAATAACTAATGACCTCAGCAGTATGTATTTTATTCGTTTCGGCATAAAATAAAGAGACCTGATGAAGATCTGCAATGGATGATGAAACGCCGCCAACAAAAAAATTCTTATTTACTATTCAATCTTGGTTTTTCTTTATTTCAAATACTTATATATATATTTTTACATAGAATATATCGAATGGATATTTGACGCTGTAGAGAAAGATATTGTACCTAAGAGGCAACAATAATAACATTCACAGATTATTAATGGCGATAAGAAACAATAAATAGTAGCTTAAAGTTTATCAAAACTATCAGGTCATTCCTGTTGTTTGATATGGGACTTACGTTTTCGTTGTACACATCTAACTGTTTCTTTTATAAATAAATAAATGGTTAAAATATTAGCAAACAATATATTATAAATAGAATATAAAATGTATTATAAAAATTAAATAATAAATTGGTTTTTACTAGTTATGAGATAAATAATAACCATTCGAAGTTTTCCCTTAAAACGAAGCATCGATGTGTAGAATCGATATTGCAAGACTCTATACTAAAAACTAAATATAGTTATTTTTTTATGTTTTGTAATTTATTTGGCATAAATAAAACTGCTGTTAACATACGTTAACTTCCTAATAGGTACAAGATATAGATGATCCAATGTGCACCGGGGCATGATCAATGCTATGGTCACTTACCACCGGTCATACATAAAAAAATAATATACCTTTTCTTTTTCTTAACCTGATCCCTATGTTATGTTTAAAAATATGTATATAAATGAGAAATGAGAAGCTGGATAAATACCTATTATAAGTCATAGAATTGATCATGGGTCAGAAAAGTGATCCTTCTTCCAGATCCTCTTTCATAATCTGATCCTCGTAGCCTAATCCTGATGCGAGCCTAACCGTCATGTCGGGTCTGACGTCGCTAGTAAATGAGAGAAGACTTGGCGGCTAGCTGCCACGGTCCATCCCGGATGATAAATATCCAGGGGTGAAAGTGTAAGCTTCCTGGGGTTATGTAGGCCTCCCATCTCCAACTCTGTCTTCCGCTCTTCCGTAACCTCTGGAACCACCTGATGGCTCCATTCCGGCCGATCTTCGGCACGGAACATTGTCCACTAGAGCGCATCCAAGTTCAGGTAACTGTGGTAGAATAGTTTATAAAACTTGTACCATTCCAACTCACGAAGGATATTAGGTTCAGTTGATGTTGGGCACTTGGTGTTTCTAAGCCAACAGTTGCGAAAGGAGGCGATTTGGCTCAGATTCAGCTAAATAGCCAGATTTTTCCTTCGTTTATAGAGACTGGGTGATTCCGAGGAAGGCCACCAGATCCCTCATAGTCGATTCATGGCTGTAGCAGAATAAATAGTTTGACAGGCCGTCTCGAACTCACATGCTATCTCCCCTACTCTCTAAGCTACCCCGCTCCAAATTAAAAAATCCAGAGAAATGGGGCAGAAAATCTTAGATGGATGAGTGGTTCTATCCGAACGTTTTATTATTGATATTTACCTTATGATAATATCTTCCCTCCGTCCAACTCATATTTTTGATGAAGAATATGTTTATTATTAATTTAAGATAGAAAAGTAAAAGCTAACTGAAATACTGTTACTTTCTGTTATTTTGGTATGTTTCTTATCGTGTACTAACATCGGTAACATTTATTTTTCTTTACAAACTAGCTCTTCAAAAGGAGTGTTTGTATAGTGCCACAGTCTATACAGGCGTATAATACGCACCTTGCACTATTTTCAATAGAAATTTTTAAGTTAGTTAATAATCACTTACGGATATAGTTAGTGTTAATTACAACATATCGTAAAATGGCAACAAAAATATTGATCAAAGGTTAATAACACAGGACATTTGGTTAATGTCTTATGACTTACGAAAGTCAGTGATATTTTTTCTTCATTTTACAGTTAACTAATTCCTGATCATCTATGCGTAAAACATTCTCAATCTGTAGTCAAAATTTTATAAGCCCTTTATGAATTTGTTTGATTGGTTGATGTTTAATAATTTTTCCATTTCAACATTATATAAATAATCAAGATCTTAGCCTTAACTGATGATTAATTATTATCGCTATTGCACTGTTGAGAAATGTGATTTATATTGTATATTATAGAAGATATAAGATATTTTATTACATTATATTATATTACATGGGGACGAGTGGGAAGTGTATATCGTTGGCTAGGCGGAAGGTTGAGGCCTGGCGTGGGACGCTAGTGAAGTTATTTCCCTATTCATTCATTTCGTCGACACGGATCATTCATTTAATCGATGCATCAATCGATAAATCTGTTTCTTACACCGTTCTACTGTACATATATATTTTTTTTATTCTTTGTATTTATTATTTTATTTTATCTCCTGCTAATCTGCTTCCTAATGCGCAGGCGTATTGGCCTCTGTAATAGCGTGTAATTATATTTATTACCGCCTAGCGACTCCTTTGTGCTGTGAAAATAAAGTGGCTGGCTTTATTTTATTTTTATTTCCTATTTATTTATATTTCTCTCAGTATCTAAAGTACGCCTACGAATAGCATTCAATCTCTATGCCAATTTCCGTGTTACTCGTGAAACAGATGTACAATGATTCGTTTAGACATTACCATATTAGGTAATTATATGAATTGATATTTCCATCATTGCGTATCATTACATATTTCCAAAGTAATTAATGTAAATAAAAAGAATAACAGTTATGTATTGATTAATTCATATTCATATTCGCAAAGAATAATTTAAGTGACATATTTTTTTATCTTTATATATTGTTATACTTTATATTTCCTGTATTAACAGTTCCCTCATCCACTAGAATGACATATAAGCATAGACAATGAGTAACAGCGATATATTTATCAATACTTATCATATTAATGTAGGCTTAACTGAGATTAAGTTTTATTTTACACAACTAAAGGGTTTGGAAGTGTCTAAGAATGGGGCATTCAGATTATAGTTGAGCGTTGTATATGCTACATACTACGGAATGCAGGATGTAATGGACCTTTGATTGTAGGATTTGAAATAATTATCTATAGTATATTTTCCTGCTTCCTCATAAATAATGTCTTTAGGACCGAATACTTTTCATAATTTTCTTATAATTTGTTTTTATCATTGATTAATAAATTCTAAAGTAGGTTCTTTTTAATTATGAGTATAAATTTTCCTTTATGGAGTTGCTGTGCTGAAGTTCCCGGTTCGAACCCAGTAACCGAATCTGTTAAGCCATAGATGAACATCGTGAGATCTACCGGCCTTCCTTGGGTTCAGCCAGCCTTAAATAAGTGTGTAAACCTAATTTGGAAAAACCTCCCTGCACAACTGTTGTCCCAGAAACATTACAATCTCTACCAGCTACTAACACCAAGATTCCCCTTGGGTTATAGTGTTTTGTTACACAATTTAGTAGAGGTAAACGATTTAAGAATGAAAAATCCTTGTAAGGATTGATGTTAAGGTTATCTTAATATTAAGGTTGGACGGTTGTGGAGAGCTCTAAGTAGATCCTGGAACTAGAACCACAACCACCAAATGGGAGAATTAAGGAAATTTACTAGCCAGCTTCCTCACTAGTTAGTGGTACACCTCCCTTATTGAGGCGATACTATAATTTATCCTAAAGTGTTACATCCTTTGGGTGTGTGTATATATATATATATATATATAGAGAGAGAGAGAGGGAGAGAGAGAGAGAGAAAGAACTTTTATGTTTAAACAACGAATGAGCCTAAACATATCAATTTTTATTTTGCCGGTTCATTTTAGAATTTTAATTTAGAAACATCTCGTGTTTTATTTTCCACTTTCCGTAGTAGCAACGAAGAGAATTGAACATGCTAAATGGCCACCTCACGTACGGTGTACTGCCAAGTATAGTTTTTTTGCAGAGATCATTTGTTAATGTCAGATATCATTTAAATTGTTGTTTTAAAAAACAAAAGGACTTGTGAAACGATAATTGTTTTAGGTGCAACTAAAACTTCTTTGTATTTCTGATTTTTTCAAGTATTTAAACGATCCGGTCACTATACAGTTACTTTTTTTAGGTGAATTGATATTTATAACTGTATCTAATAGTTTTGATTATTTTATTTTTCATCTTAATCGACAAAAAAGACCGGAAGTTTCTTTGAAATGAGTTTTAATGCTGAATCGCGTGGCTTTTTTAATGACTTAAATTGGCTTATAAAAATGTTTTAGTATCTCAACTATTAAACCATAATAAAAGTGTCTATTGATAAACTATCTGAATCTGTGGGTGGGTCTTGCTGAAATAGTAGTACCAGATTGTTTAGTTTTTTTAAATACATAAAAACAAAACTAAAAAAAACAATCAATTATTGATGAAAAATCTCAGAAATTTTGTTAATAAATAGCAGTTATTAAAGCACTACATAATTCGTGACCGGCTGTAAAGGATGCATTATGTTAACTGCCGAGAATTGACTGTTGGTATCTGGAGACCCTCCTCGGTCTTACACAGCTTTTATTAATAGTGCATCCTTATCTTCTACTCATGATAAATACTGATTACTTTATCCAATAAAATTTTAATCTGCAAGGTTTGGCAACGATCCTCCTAGGGTCAATACAATAAAAAATGGGAACTTATAATATAGTATAAAAACATATTTGGGGAGAAAACATGGTGGTTTAAAGTAATATCGGACAAAACATTGTTTGCGCAACTGTTGGTTTGGAACGATACTGTTCATATCGTGTACTTAACCCAATATCCTTCAAGAGTTGTTGTGGTTTACGGTTTTTAAGCAAACGACATTTACTTATTGTAAAACATTGCCTCACTTGCTACGACACTATTAAATGCAGCTTGTTTTGGAGCAATCCCCTCGAATACCTTTCATTCCCCGTTAAAATATGTAGCACTCTCTATGTTGTTAAATAAATATTTGTATTGATAAATCTATTAAAACATCGACGGAAGACAAATATAAGTGGATGGACCGTGAGGAGAATACGCCAACTCGTGGTCATTATGAGCGAGGTTGAGATTAAAGAGCTCTAACGGTGGCCCATACGGGGCTTGAATTATTCAATAACTCTTCGGCGATGAGAATTGCACCCCAGGTTCCAGGCGTCTTCCTCCTGTACCCTCTGTCATCTTGGTGTACCCTCTTGGTGGTGTCCAGGAAGATTCCAAGACTGACTCTCTTAATCTGGAGACAGTCCTATGTAGACGGGACATCCTTGGTAAAGGTTGATCTCAGTCAAATCACCTCCTTGAACAACTGTTGGTCTAGAAAACAGTTCTGATAGGGACTGCCCTATAAACAAGTACATAACCCAATGTCTCTCTAACATTGTTAACGTAAATAACCAACTTTTCACTAATGTTAGTTTCCTCAAATAAAATGAATCTTTGATATCTAATATTTATGGAACAGTAAAAGTGATTCTATTGTCTGATGAATGGAACAATTTATTTATTGAAGTGTGATTGTCCATTTAATAACAAATCATCAGTTTATAGTGGTTATTTAAAACTAGCAGATTACATTATTCAACGAAGTAGGTTTGTGGATCTTAAGTTTACCTCATTTTTTAAGTATGAATAAATAAATGATTTTTGGATCTGATTACTGTTGGATAGTTGTTAAGAATGGCGGACAATAGATATTTCATTATATAGAAAATATTGTTAACGCAAAAAAAGAAAAACAATGTTAAAGTGAAGCACACAAATAAAAATATTGTATAACATGGAAGAACGAAGAGCGAACTTTAAATTATGTATAATAAAAATAAAATAAAGCAATAATAATGCTCATGGAAATATGTTTTCTTTCCTACTAACCGGAAGACCGCGGAAACACAGTAAACAATAGAACCACCTCTAGTTCCCAATGAATTGCTAATTTTTACCAACACTTAGTAAAAACAATGGTTTCGTTAAAAGCAACGCTGTAAAAGCGGTTAACTAAGAATGGGTATTCTGTTTAAGTGGGAACTAAACTTTTATTTTCATCGTTGTAACATGTTGATGGATAGTTAATAAAAGCGATGAGGATGTGTTTTATGCTATACTATTATTCGATGTTGCGGTTTGAAGAAGACACAAACCAATCTCTTTGCGGTGGAGGATATAGCAAGCGGAGGACCTTTCGGGCTCTCTATTTACTACTCAAAGACATTCCTGGGCTACGGCTTCTGCAATGGCGTCTTCTCGGAACTTAATCCTCTCTAGTAAATGAATTGTTCTGGTTCAGTCGGTACACTCTTAATTCACATTCGCCCGTGGGGGATCGAGGAGGCATTGACTTCCCCCTTTCATTCAGCAACCCGCCTCCGGGGTCATTAGTTGAAAAAGTCTGCTGATTCTCGGATGACAATAGCGTAGTCTGATTTCTTAATCTAAAGGACCTTTCGGTCCTCCAACACCTTTTATCTTCAATGAAAGGGATGATAATAAAAAAAATGGCAGCTGAGAAAACAATACAGCGACCTTCAATGAACAAATTTAGGATTGTCCGTCAAAGCTAAAATCGGGTGCTCACACAAGATTTTTTTTATCTATTTTTTTTTTATTTTATATATCTTCCATAATTTTACAATGTATGCGAACTAAACCAAATACAATACAACTTTAGAACCTTCCTTTAACATTAGGTACAACATATAAGATGCAATAAAATTTGTCAATAAATTTGAATTTCCACTCATATAAATTGTACCAATGTTCACCATACCATACCAATGTTCACCATAATTTTTATTATGGTGTGATGGGGTTTCACTTCTCATTTATTTTTATTTTTTTACGTCGAAAAAAATAAGCGATTCCTTTGCCATTTTAAACACATTGTTAAGGGTAAATTTAGTAAATTAACAGAAACTAAGGGTCCACGTACAAACCCTCATTGTTACAATTATATAACTATTCAAATCGCTCGAACACATTGTATAATTGTTATGTTGTATATTTATTTATAAATGTATTACTAGTTTGACAAATTTTTTGTGTAATATATATTAGGTTGATTGATTTTTATAGAATAACCTTTTTGGTTTATCTGTTTTATTTAAAATTTACTAAGGGAGCGGAGTAGCTCAGCAGTAGAGCGCTAAGTTCCCGTGGCGAAGGTCCTGAGTTTAAATACGACTGCTGGCAGATTTTATTTAAATTTGGTCGCCCGGCCTCTATAAAGTGGGTTACCCAAAATAGGGGGGGCATGTGGTGGTTGAGAGTGATCTAGGGCAAATAACCTTCATGCACAACCGTTGTCCTCAGAACAGTACAATCTCTACCACGTACTGAGCCCAACACACTTAATCGGCTGTATTGGTCCAGTTTTTTTTTAATTGATTATGCTATTAGTATTTATTTACAACTGTTAAATACTAAATAATTACTTCTTCGAGAAGAGGTAGTTGAATATTACAGGGTGATCACGTTCACTAATTTTAATATGATGGAGAGAAATAAATGTTTGATAACGTTTTATCTTACTTGGAGCCTTGCTAGTCAATTTTGAGAGCCAGTTGTTTATTTTTATGATTACTTTATCATCTCTATTCGTTTCCTTCGAGTTAAACAATAGGTATACATCTGTCCCCGTATATATTAGAGTTGGAACTACTTGAAGTGAAGGTGTTGGTGAAATAATTGTGAGTATTATCGAGAAGAGAGACTGGTGGTGCGGTGGTGAGAGGTGTGGGCCCGGGTCGACGACCTCCGTGGTCCCTTCTGCATACGTTCATCTGCACTCCTGTAGTCTCTCAGTCTGCATCGGGGTTCTTTACGGCGTCATCTGCTATATTTGATATTCTAGTATTGTACTGTTTGTGTCCTGTAAGTCGGTCATTAGTGAGTCATTTTCATCAGGTTTGGGTCATTTTCATCAGGTTTGGGTCATTTTCATCAGGTTTGGGTCATTTCCTCTTTGATATCCTATTGGAGTTGATAACTACTTTTCCGAAAACCTAAATTCAGTTTCGGTTTAAGTTGTTTTTATATATGGACAACCGAATCTCAATACTAGTAGTTGCCCCTGGACCTACATATCGCTTCCTTATACCTAGGCCGAAACGTTGCCACAAAATAGATATTTTACTTTCTTGTGTAAAACTCGTTAACCGCAACCCCCTATCCATTTTCACTATTGCTCAATAATTCAAATTTTTGAAAAAAAATGGACATTTTAAAGAAATCTATCGGAATTTATATCAGGGTGGTATTGACAGGGTGTTTCGCAAAATCAATGTTAAAATTGAGTATAAGAAACCGATACTTCATAAAGCAAAGAAAGAAATTTGTAAGAACTATTTGGTAGATTCCAGACTCTCTTTTCATTTTTTTTTCACGAAACAGCATTTTAAGACCAACTGAATATAACTTCTTTTGCTTTTTCATTATACCCCTTTCTCACAGTATTTTCTCATTTTTGCGTACCTTTGCTTCCAGTCTCTTTTATTTTATTTTTTTAGGTTAAACAATTTAATTAATTATTAAAGTTTCGTGGAGAACGGTTGTGGAGGTAGGTGATTTGTCCTAAATCACGCTCAACAGCCAGGTTTTCCCCTGTATTAAGGATACCCAATTTATATTAGGCTGGATAGCCCCAGCAGCGTTTCTGTAACTACCCGGCTGTTAACAGAATAATTAAATACTTCCAAAATCCGGATTTGAACCAGGGAACTTTGGCACGGCAACTCAGCGCTCTACTACTGAGCTTCCACATTATAAATTGAAAACAAAAATTTTTTTAACTGGTTTATTTATGAATATATCCTTTTTTGTTTGCATATTTCAAATCTGAAACTTATTTATCTATATTGACATAATATATGTAAGAACTCTCCATATTTCAATGAAATGCAGATGTCACATATAGTCAATTACTATGTATATTTGAAACCTGTTAATAAATTATAAAACGACATTTAACTATCTTGAGGAAGAGGGCTGACAAGTCACTATTGAGTATAGCGCCAAACAAAATTCGGATTGTTTGGTTTCCAAAGGCTCCGAAAAACATCTGTTTGGCGATGCTCATTGCGATAGTAGATTGTTTTACCCTATATTCCTATCTCAGGCTGTTTTCCCTAAGTAGCTGTTAAGTAAGCCGACGATAAAAACGGGGACTGTGCTCAGCGAAGCAAGCAACCCGGACCGCTACCTTACGTGTATTTACAAATTGTATTTACTCTTCTCTCTTTAGCAGTTCTTCTTTATTCCTCGATCCGTCATAGCTCCAGCTTTTTAGCGGCCTAAATATCTTCATACAAGGTGGAGTGTGAAGGAAAGAGGTTCGTAAGGAGGTGGAAAAAATCTGCTCTTAGCGGTCTGGCATCCTCGGGGACAAAGTGATATTCATTAATTCATCAAAGGATTATAAAGGATGTCCTCGTGGCTTTTTCTAAGCTGGTTAGTGTCCTGTAACAGGACATCGTCTTCTAGGATAATGGCTGGGGCGCGTGCCTCCTGTCCATCGTCCTTTGAGGACGGGAGAATATAGCGGGAATAAGAATCTGGTGTTCTCAGTAAATAATAAATTAGCTTCCTAAATATTGCAAACATAAAAATAAATAATTGGTGCGGTTCTCACTTTCACTCTCCACACTGAAACTCCCTTTAATAGTATTTTTTAATCCAAACATAAGATCCTTGTTAAACCTCATGGGGCTCACCGAGCCTCTATCTAGTGGGTATACTTTATCTCGGGAAAACCAGGTAGTTCATTGAGCCTCGGACAAATCACCTCCCTGCATAATCGTTGTCCTAGAAACAGTGAATGACTACCTTGTACTGAACCCAAGACCCTCCATTAGTTATAGTACGTATTGAATCCAAAAATTACTGAAACTAATGGAAATTTTGTGAACACCCTTCTGATTTATGTTTAGGTTCACAGCTATATTTTGTACATCTTTATTTATGTATGTATTCTCATTTCCTTGGAATTATTTTTATTTTACAAAAAAGTAGAAAAATATTACAATTTTTTCTCATCTAGATAAGGATTATATTTCTCCATAATTTATATATCCCAATTTTTTATTAATATTAAAAAAAGGATCATCCTAACAATTGCTCCTTGCCAATTGGCAAATTTTTTTCATTATGGCAGCTTATCAGAGGTTTTGTATAGTGCAGTGCTTAAGGTTACGTAAAAATTGGTCTGGATGTGGTCTACGAATAATCTACACACTGATAAGTAAAGCTAATTTTATTAATGGGTGCCGACGTTTTGGCCTAATTCTTTGGCCATAATCGGCTAAAAAAAACAACGTAATGACATTAGCACAGTAATTCAGACAGTAATGGATGGAATTGTAATGACAGTAATGATTGAAATTTAAAAAAACAAAAAGGTTGTTATATGAAATAACTAAAAAAAGTTCAAAATTCGAAATGTTAAAGAGTATGAAATGCTCAAAGATCTTAAGTTCTGAAAACTGAAATTAAACCATTTGCGATTCGGATATCAAAAATATTTATGTGTAATATTAGAAGGGCATAAATAAATATGAAAAAAACATATTATAAAACCTGTTTAGCTACAGCTCATGGAGGGTGTCGGGTTCAAGACATGGTAAGGACTGCCCTGTTTTTTACTCTACGGTTGTACAGGGAGGCGATTTCGTGGAGATCATGTTTCTATCACCAGTTTTATCCCAAATAAGCTAACTCATTTTATGCTTACCAGAGGCTGGACGGACCACAAGAAGTTCTCCAGTGTTTTTTACTGTTTAAAAGGAAGCAAATGAAAATATTCAAAGATTATTTGAATGAGTTAAGCGGCTAGACTAAGGGCCTTTGCCTTGCGCTGAAACAGCATCTCGATAAAACTTCTTCCACGGTGAGCTCTTACTGCTTAGCATATTATCGCCACCGATCGTCGCATTCTGGGGACCTCTGCCATATCTGCGGCTTTCGCTCTTCCACCTGTTCCCAGTTGTCCTTTTTTGGTTAGCTCAATACATTCAAGGAAAAGGAACATAGAATAAAAGTAATACATTTCGATGAACCCTCTCAAGGAATAAGATATTTTTCAAAATTCACTAAACACGCATTTATTAAAAATTCGTTAGAAATGTTTTGTTTTTTTTTAAAATTTCATTCAACCGTCAGGTTTTTTACCTAGTTAAGAGTATCAATCTAGTTTGAATATTTTCCAAATTACAAAACATTTCACGAAAATCACATACCCCAATGCAGGCCACAATCCTTTCCGCTGTGGTATGAGGGAGGCCCTTCAGTGTATTGGCAACCCAAATACCGATGGTCTTCCCCTAAGTACCTACTTCTATCAGGAATCTAGTTGTGGTTTTCCAGGATGTAAATAGATGCCTGAATAATTGGACATTCTACTTTTAAGAATGGAATATAGGCTCCATGCTCACCTCCTCACAAAAAAAAAATAAATATCGGATATAGTAATTGCTGTTTTTATAAATTTGTTAAAAAATTAAAAATGATGAATACGGATTTTTGAAATATGAAGTCATTGTTATTCTCTTTAGAAATGGATTCTCAATAGCGTTTTATAATTTCGAAACAGCATTGGGCCGTGTAATTTTAAAAGAAATATTTCTGGCAATGTCACAATTATATGATTTCAGTTTTTACTGTCACAATCGATAATCTTCCATTGCACAGTTTATTCATTCTGTTGAGAAATCCTCATCCTCGCTATTTATCGCTCTGAGGTGGTCCATGTTACAAAGCTGTAGAGTCGACAGAGGTGAAACTAGACAAGTCGAGGTGTTGAGAGAGGGACGAAGAGAAACAGTCACTCTTCGGTCTTAGCCCACCATTAAAGTCTCCCCGTACCGTTAACATGGCCGCCCGTTATCATTGCTGTATTATTGACTCTAAGCATTTGTTTAATCCCCAACCTCTACCGGGAACCTCAACTTATGCCATGCACATGTTATAATTATTATATGTTAGGTATGTTTGCCTGTCCAGAAGACCGTGGCCAGGTGTCTTTAGTTCTGGCTCAGGTGACAGTAAGGGACCATGAAAGATGGCCTTTAATTGAGAGGAAAGTTTTCAGTTAGTTCCCCTTTTTTTTATTTTTGTCTTTCTTTTAGACCGCTTTGTAATGAACACTGTAAGTTATCTTTATAAAAATAATATTCTCAATAAAATTTTATTTTATTTAGGAAAGGAATATATCAGATCTCATTTTTTCTCCTAAATTAGTTAATGTAACAAAAATATAAAAACGAGATTAGTTATTAGAAAGGTTAGTTACACATTAGAAGGATATTTTATCTCGAACTCTTTATATTTTCATTGCATGGCATTTACCGTTTAATCTGTTTCTGTCCCTATGTGGATCAATTTTATCATTTCCAGATTATTATTTAAAATCGACTAATAGGTCATTATCCCTATGGAATCGATGCGATCAATAGCCTTCTTTTTTTTTTTTTAATTTCACTATTGCCTAAGAAGTCTATTCCGAATTTTTTTAATGTTATATTAATATCCGACCTTTTTTATGTTTAAACAATTTAATTAATGTTTCTCTTCAGCTAGTTGTGAGATTGCTGATTTGCTCACATCCACTAAAGGTGGATCTTATAATATGAAAACATGTTCAAACAACACTACTTGTGTTTCAGGTTCTTTGTTAGTAGAATACACCGAAAAAGTGTTGTTTTTTAATTATTTTTTTTAATCAATTCTGTTCTATATTTCTTTGTGTAAGGGCTATTTATAAATATAAATAGAATTGATTATTAAAAATGAATGCCGACGTAGAGCATACTTTCCCCTTCCCACTTCCTACTCTTCACTGTTCTTTTCAACATGGCTGTTGTGTTGTAAATAAAATAGCTCTTCCCTATTGACAGCGGCCTATTATGGAGGTAGGGCATTGCGGAAGTGAAGAGGACACCACTCCTTCATCAGCTTCCGGTGGCCTTCTCCGACCTTGAGGTCGATCTGAAGGACTTGAGTCATGGATCCTTGGCACATCACTCCTAACCTAATTAGTCAATTTCGCTTATTTTATTCTAGGCCGCTGCGGATATATCTTCTTAACCTCTTATTCTCTAACCCTGTCGGATATATTTGGCCTACTCTGATTAGCAGCAACTAAAAATGCAAAAAAAAACAGTCAAAAATGTTGAATTATTTTCCTACGACGATGGTTAGTTATAATTAGGCAAATTTATTGAATGTAGGGGACTCCAGGATAAAACGAAAAATCTCGTAGGGCTTGTTAAATCGATGAGCACAGAAACAACGAATTTCTAAAAAGTTAATTACCGCTGTGCTTAATAGTAAACGAGAGGTAGATCGAGACGTAGTTGGGAGGATTGCGTGGAGGGGTCTTACGGATTTAGAAAATTTAGGGCGGAAGAGTAAAAAAGAATTGGTAAAATAGGCATCGAGCTAATAAGGTTATATTTTATTCTCGATCCTATTTACAATGATTCGTATAACTTCGTACTCCTAAGGTTAAAAAAATTGTAAACAATGATTGATGGTGTTATTAATGGTTTTATTATTTCAAATACTTTATGATTACTATATTATTTTTATTTGTTTCAGGTAAGAATCAATATCTTTATTGTGTTTACTTGGCTACCAAAATAAATTTGGTGAGTTTATTTTTTGTCCTTAAAACGCCTGTCGAGAATCTTCTACTAAAATAGATTGGAATATATTACATTCATTTTATTTTTACAAAATTGGAACCTACAAAATTGAAAAGAAAAAACAGAAAAAGGAAAACAAATAAATGAGTTAAGTACAGTATATATGAATTATTAGAACGAAAATATAAGACATATATTTGGAACAAAAATGTCTTTAGCTTTGAAATAATTTCGTAGAAGGCGATTTCTTTTAAATAAATAAGTATTTCGGTGATTATTTCGGTCTTTGGTGAATATTTCGGTATGTTTGATGTTATATATTTAATTTAAACTTAAATATATTAGGATTGAAATATATGTTCACAGATAACAATAACTTGTTACTGCCTTAAAAGGGATTGAGTGGTGGGGAGAGAGAGAGAGCTTGGTGACATTTCTCTTAAAACAGCCTTGCCTAAGTAACTTTTTCATTTTATTCTATATTAAAGCCTGGACGGAACTGCGTACGATTAGACTATCCCGCACGACTTGTATAAATTTAGTACTCGTGGAAAATTTTATAATCAAATTTAATAACACCACCATTTTGACCTTTGTGCCTTCAAATTGGAATATCTAAAAGAAAAGATCATCCAGGCGATAACTGTGTCACGAATTTCATAAACAGTACATGATTACTTAACGTAAATCAGTAAGGACATATTCTTTGACAATATGTTTAACAAAGAGATTTAAGAACATTTTACACTTTTTTTGTTGTTTTGTTGTAGTTTCACTCTCTCTGGGGTTCGTTGGATCGATTATTTCTTTGTGTGTTGTTCTTTTCTTAGTAACCAGTATTTCTTCATTCTTTCTGATATTTTTTTCCTCTCTTCGTCCTAAATGATGTGTTTGGATTTTTGTGTAGATTTGTCATGGAACCTTATGTTTTCATCTTTAGTAATTATTTTAGTTGTTCGATTAATTAGTGAACTTCCTGAAATCTTTAATTCTGCTAGGTCTTTCTCAGTTTCTTTAAACCAGTTGTGGTTTGTTTTGCGGTTACGGAAAAACTCAAATATTTGTTTGAATCTGTTAGGGTTCATTCTGAGAAGATGACCATAAAAATGTATTCTCCTTTTTCGCATAGTATCTGGAAGTTTTTCAATTTTCTTGTACAAAGTTTCATTCTTGATTTATTGATCTTGAAATTTTGGACCTATAATTTTCCTTTCCTTTAGCTCAAGTTTCTCCATTTGACCTTTGAACTTCATGTTTAGTCTTTCAGCTGTATGTAGTGCTTCTGGCCTAATCACTGTCTTGTAGTGTGTAATTTTGGATCCCCAGTAAAGAGATTTTTTGTTGTATGTACCTTTTGTTAGTTGGAAGGCCAGTTCAAGTTTATTTTTTCTGAATTCCATTGCTTTGGTTTCCCCAGCATTCCAATTAATCCATTCTCCGAGATATTTGAATTTTTTACTATTTCAATCTTTTGTTCTTGGACTTTGAAGTATTTACGTGGGTGTTTGATGTTTGTTGTAATCCTAGTTTTTTAGCTGCTTGTTTCTTTAGTTCAAGGGTTTGCTCCTGTGCTTCTTCCATTGTTTCAGCAAACAGGGCCATATCATCTGCAAAAGCAATGCATGTTATTTTAAGGTTCTTCTTTTTGGAACCCAATCTTTATATTTGTGTTCCATTCTCTGACTACTTTCTCAAGTGCACAATTGAAGGGCAACGGTGAAAGCCCATCCCCCTGTCGCACCCCCATTTTTATTTTGAAGGGTTCCGATAGTTCACCCATGAATTCAACTTTCGAAAATGTACTTGTAAGGTTCGCTTATATTATATTAGTCGTTTTCTTATCCAGGCCCATTTCTTCCAGGACGGATTATCGAGTTTCCCTATCAATCGAGTTTGTAGTTTATTTTACAGTTTATTATTTTACACGTATGAAACTGTAGGGCTGAACATTTGTGAAAATTTTATATTATTTGATAGTGAGATTTGACCCCTTTATGAAAATTGACCGAAACATCACAAATGCCTCTCAGCTTCTGTTGTCTATAAAAGTTCTGACTTCTTCAATCTGCCGCCTCACTTGCAATTAAATGTTTAACCTATTAAGGCATAAATTATTAAAATTACAGTAAAAATCTTATTTCTTTTACTGTAAAGACTTTTTTAAGGAGGAGTGTAGCTCAGTTCATCGGGCGATAGATTACTTATGTTTTAGTCTTGAGATCGAGACCGGCTGTGGCAGATAAGTTATTTATTCTCTCACCAGCGATGATTCTGGATCTGGAGACCGTTTTGGGGACTCCATTTACTTTAAAGGGTCTACTCTTAATTAGAGAATGAGCATGGTCTCTTTTCTCTTAAATACAGTATGTTTAAATACATAGTTTTTCGATAAGATAAAATTAATTCCGGCCTATTAAGCCCCTGCGACCTTCACCCTCTGACAAGATATGAAGCAATGGCTACAGAGCCAGCGGAGCACGATATTAGATGCAGATCCTATCGAATGAGAAACGTGCACTTAATCTCACCGTTGCAACATCTACTCCTGTTAGCTCTACTTTATGTGTCTGCGTATCTCTAATGCATTCGCACCTATTGTATGTTCGTTAGCTCCGTGGCAACAACGCCCTCTATGTCGTCTGTGTATATGTCTGCGGCTCTGAAGGCTGTAAAGTTAGGTTGTCTTTGTTTAAACATTTATATTACCTCATCTCCCTCTTTTATTGTATTTAAAAAGGTTTCCAACGCGTAATATTTTTTTAATATCTAAAAAATGGGCCGTGTTAAGATTGAATTTGACTGATGAAGAACGCGCTATGGGAATGAAGAGCTGAACAACTGGGCTTGATCCGCCGCCAGGCGAACATGGGATGCTCCTTAGTTTACCATAATCCTAGGGTCTAGGACTCTCCTGGTGCTCACCCAGTCCAGATAAATTGCGTACTCGAAATAGGCGGTGAAATCTGGAGGTTGAGCGTCATCTAAGATAAATCACCTCCCTGCACTACTGGTACATGTTTTTAGGTTGGCCTTTAAATTATATGGTGAAGAAGGTGGTTCAAGTGGAGATCAGAATTATTTTTCCAATAATTGGTTACTATTTATATCGAAACCTTTGTTTCGACCGACATTGCAAGTCTTCATGCTCATTAATTTTTTTTTTATTGAACAAGATACAAAAAAATAAAATAATTGGTATAGGCACTTTAAAAAAGCCGAAAAATAAGATAATTTCAAAAAATTTAAAAATAATAAACAAAACAAAAATTAATAAGTGTCATTAAAAGTAAATATAAACTTTCTTTACCCCATTAAAATCATAATATTGAAACTGATGTAATTATTCGTGAGGGGAGAAAAGAGAATTTGCTTTTAGAATTATTGATTGGTTGTTGAAGAAAAAATGCTAACATATATGTCATAGAAGAAGGCTTATGGGGCTATAAATTTATATCATTGACATTGATTCTTTCTATATATATTTCGTATTAATCTATTTCAAATTTAATAACACCACCACTTTGACCTTTGTGCCTTCAAATTAGAATATTAGAAATTAGAAAATAATAATTTTTAAGTTGTTTTTTTATAGATGTGAAAAATTTAACACGTGTGAAACGGTAAGGCTACGTCGTTTCGCCCTCAATTATTTTTAGTAGTCCTGATCTGATCATTAGTATAGTAGTAGTAGTGATCTGAAAGTGCCAATTACTTTTTTTTTTTTTTTAAGATAAAAATAATAGAACATAGGATACAAAAAAGGAGATTAATAAAAATAAGTGAAATAATAATTTAATCTGTGGATTAAGACCACCTGGAATAGCCGTGAACAGACAAAAAATATATAGCATATTAATCTGTTAGCAGCGATTCAAACCCGTCCTGTCACATGAAAGGTTTCCCTCGGACACGTCGACAAGAAACGACAAGACTCCAGTGGAATGGTCCCAGTTGGAGTTGAAAGCGTGAAATGAGTCCACATTAACATAGCAATAAGGGAGCATTTACAATCGATTAAGAAGCATACGATAACGGAACCGGTTACTGATTTCTGTTCACATTGTTACCAGTCATCGAGGGCCTCTCTTCAGTAACCGATTATAATTAACTGCTTCTTTTTTTCTGTTTAATGTTATGAGCCTCATGTTACTTATAATTTAGATTCGGTTCTTTTTTCGTTATATGTATTAAATTCGTCATGCATGTCCATTTTAGGAGGCGTAATACTTTATTACATGAATCTGGTCGGTACGGTTGAGTGTAGGCAGATTTATTAAATATTACTAAGAAGTACGAAGGAAAAAAAAATTATTCCTTAAAATAAATAGAAACAAAAATTACATGAAGAAACTGTATTGACAAATATTTCCGGATAAAAAAAATATTTTAATCTATACGTAAGTAATACATCATGCTATTATCATACCAGACAGTGTAAACTAGGTTATAAAATTGTATGTTGATTGTATTTCAGAGGAATTCTCGTGTTGTCTGTTGGGTCTGCTAAATATAATTATTAGAAAGGAGAAATGTAGGCAAGAATAGTTACGTGAATGAATGTTTTAAATAAAAATCAGTTCATGCTCTATTGGACATATTATGAACACTTTACTTAAGTAATTACTGTTAAGTAATACCTACTGTAAAAAAAGTTGTATTATGTAAACTGTAGTAGTAAATTACGTTTTCACAATAGCTTAACCACTATTATGTTAAACTTCAGCTTAATGGATTTAAATTAAAAACTGTCCACTTGGCCTGGAACATTCGACGAGACGAATAATGAAAATTGTTTGCATCTAAATTTAAAAAAATGCAATGTGGTAACGGGGCCAAAACATTTCGTACAATCCTCCATGATTTTACGATAGGTGATAAAATATTTGGGTTTTGAATCGATAGGCCTATGACATTTTAAGCTTATATGAATAATATTTGTTAAATGCTCACGGAAAATTAGTTTTTTTTTCGAAGAACTTCTGGTTTCATTGATTATTTTAATTTCAAGCATCTTTTCAGTCTGATATTGAAAATCGTGCTCGAAGCTGTAAATCCCGGGTTTGAAACCCGCTGTGGCAGATAAATTATTTAGTCTGATAAATAATTCTTATCGAATCTGCAGTACACTCTATAAATTGGGTACCCTTAATTGGAGGGTAGTACAGCCTTGTCATGTACTACTGAACACATGGGCTGTATTTTATGAATACATTATGGATTTATCTATCTTTGGTTATTATTCTTTGCTCAAGATTTCAAAGATAATTTCATAGCATAAGTAATTACTTTAGATTATCATATATCACATTCTTTTTTATGCTTCCTTCTATGTTTTACTATCTCCCTTCTCATCAATATTCTCAATACTCATATCCTATTGATCTAGCTTGATCGAGCCATTATGGACTGCGTCTGTATCAACTGTTGTGTTATTTTCTTCCACATCTCTCTCTCTCTCTCTCTCTCTCTCTCTCTCTCTCTCTCTCTCTCTCTCTCTCTCTCTCTCTCTCTCTCTCTCTCTCTCTCTCTCTCTCTCTCTCTCTCTCTCTCTCTCTCTCTCTCTCTCTCTCTCTCTCTCTCTCTCTCTCTCTCTCTCTCTCTCTCTCTCTCTCTCTCTCTCTCTCTCTCTCTCCCATTTTTTTTTCCTTTTTCTACTGCTTTCAAATTGCGCCCGTTTTCCTCTTTGGCCTTTCTTAACCAAGAGCATTCTGAACTTCCAGCTTAAGGGGAAAACGTTCTTCAATACTATCCGGAGGGACCTCGAGCTCTTCGATGACCTTTTCAGTCTCCTTAAAAAAAAAAAGAAGGTTTTGAGCATTTTTTTTACTACTTAAGACACGTGTATCCTGTTTTTGTCACTCTGCTTGGGTCCATTTTTGTCAGATGCCAGATGGCTGAATTCTGTGTTGATCTATATTGATTTTAAATAATACATTTTTATATATTTTATAACTTAAATCTTCAATACTTTTTTTATCTGGTTCACTCCAATTACTATATTTTATTTTATCTATATATTTTAAGACCACAAATAGAATACTTTCCAAATGGCATTTGTGTTATTTCTTAAATAAATATTTTTATTATTATTTTTTCGATCTATTTTTTTCCTTACAAATTTTTCTATATCATTTTAATTTGTTTGTATGAAAGAGGCCTTTAATTTGGTTTGAAACATTGGTTTGAAATAAATAGTTCTTATCTATGTAAGTAATTCTTTCTTATACTTCCATTCGGACCCTTTTCTTCCCCAATTACATATTGTAGGTCAACTAATATAATTCAAGATATATCACGTTCAATAAACAAATCTTTTAGGTACGGATTATCTGTAAATTATGATCTTAAAGAATTCTAGTTAGCCATTAAACATTTATGTTATGATGTGACAGTCAAAATTCTTGTATCTTGTCTCGATTAGTTTACCTATTAAAAAAATTGATCTAAGTGAGATCCTTTGGAAACAAGCTCAACAAAGGTTTTAAATGAATAAATAAATGAAGTTGTTCGTTCATCATTGGCGCGAGAATGAAGCAATTAAATTATAATTTAGTAAGTTAATGTACCGTGTCGAGCAATTTTGGTGTTGTAGACGGAAAGGATGCGGACACAACTAAACGCCAATAAACCGACGTAACAGTTCTTCCCCAGGATTACATCCTGCGTTATTGCACGTCCTAGCTCGACCATTTCCCTTTCGACGTGGTCTATGCTCAATCTCGCTGAGGATGGCTGATTGTTTAGCTTCTCCGTTAGTTGTATTTTTTTCTTTATAACTCAATAAATTATTTTCTTGTAAATATTGTAGTTAGTATTTTATCATCTTCTTATCTTTATATCTTCTTTTCTTTTTTTTTAAATTTTATTTATTTCTAATATAATTTGCTACAATTCACAAAAGTAATATGCTGTACCAAACAGACCAGTCTCAAACTAAAAAATTGATAGACAAATTTAAATGTATCTATAAAGAATCACATATACAATGAATGAAAAAAAAATATACTAAAAACTTTCAGCTATCTTATATCTTCATTACAGAAGAATTGTCAGGGAATTAGTAATGATAACGTTTTACTTAAATCATTCTCCAAATATCTCTGAGCCCGTAATCGTAACTGTAGAGATCAGATGAACAAGTCCATATACTTTTCCAATCGATATGTGAATTCATTATACAATTAAAATAATTATACACATTAATTTAAACATATTGTTTTAATATATTGTACTATCAAAAAAATATTCATTACGAAATCATATATATTTTGATCTTCAATATATATTTTAAATAAAGCCAGGTTCATGGTTGAAGTATATTTTGGGATAACTAAAGAACGTCTACATTAAAGATTCAAGATTGTGTACATTTCTGTGTTTACTGTTTGTTTGTTTTTTGTTCTTTTATTGTTTGCTAATCACTCACTCATTGTAGTATTTTTAGAAATACGTTTACTCGATTACATAGGTATCTGATCACAAAAACATCATAAGTACGCGTTTTATGTTATTTTAAACAATAGTATGTAAATATTCATCGTTGGATTATCAGTTTTATTAGTAATTTAAGAGTTAAAGAAATATGAATTAAACATTTTTAAGAGATAGATAATGTTTTTCTTAATTCATCAATTTTATTTATTAACAATTTTTATTTTTTTATTTATTGCTTTAATTTTTAAATATTACATTTATTTATTTATTAATGTTAGTTTACTTTATTCATCACTACAATTGGTCGTAATTTCTGCTAGTGGTATGTTTCTTTTTGAAATATTTTATGGAAGCTAAATGTCTGTTGTGTACAAATTAGTGGGTGCAGATGCAGGTCATAGCCGCACTCAGAAATTTATTGAAAAGTATTCCCTTATGTATGATAATATAAAATTTGGAAATTTTTAGCCGTATTTTGGTATAAGAGATGTGCTTGATGAATAGATCGCAAATTATGTGTTATCTGCGGATGGTTTAAAAGTCATACTCACTGTTGTGGATTGCGAACGAGTTTAAAAGACAATGTTTTCAAATTTTTCCTTTTTTTACAATCTCGAATGGATTGGGGCAATACGGATATTACAGATATTATGTTTTTTCCCTTTTTATTATTAGAGAGGTATTCATCGGACTGGCTGGAGGCGAGTTAGCTGCTGAGGGGAGGGAGGAAGAAGGAGTGGGGAGTAGGCGTCCTTGGCTAGGAGGCCAGTCTGTCATGGTGCCCCCATGAAGCCACTTACCCTCGATAACCTCCGTCGCCTTCTTGGCGGTGGAAGGAAGAAGAAGGAGCAGCCTAGTTTCAAGAGGAGTGACTCCTTCAAGAGGATATCCATTCGGAAGAACTGTCTTGACCGAGGAAAGGGGAGGCGACCGCCCGCCCCCGTCGTGCAAGAAGAGCCGCCTTCGGATCCTCTCGTCATCGGTTACGGTCAGTGGATAAAATGTATGCGAGCCGAGGATTACGAGCACCTGAAGGAGCTGGGGCGAGCTCTGCCCCCGACGCCGCCGCCGAGGAGGAAATACACGCCCGACTCGAGCATGGAAGTGTTAAAGCTGGAGACGTCCCCAGTGGTGGTGCGGCGGAGGCTGGAGGAGAGGGCGGACAGCGGGCTATCGGTCAGCCTGGGCAGGGTTTGGATGGACGCCCCCCTGGCTATGGCCAATGCCCCGCGATCTCTCGAGTTACCGAGGCCTTGCGTCGAGCCCTCTAGGATACATCACAGCCTCGAGAGCGGTCTCAAACAGCCCCAGGCTTCTAGGAGGGTTTCGACTCCTATCAACAAGAAATCCGTGGACGTCAGCTCCAGCAAAGATTCGGGGTTTTCCTTCTCCGTTTCTATACCGCGACTTTCGGATCTTTCTCCGACCGGGAGTGGTGCTTACTGGAAGGGATCGTCTTCGAAAACCTCTTCGTCTAAGGCTAGTGGGTCCCAAGGATCGATCCGAGGTCGGAAGAAGCGGAACTCCGGTAGGAAGAAGTCTTTCGGGACAGCTCGGAGTGACATGTACCAGGTGGTAGTGAGCAGGCCGCCAAGGTCCCTCAAGTCGCTGAAGCTGGACCCTATGATATTCGTCCCACCGGAGCGCCGGAAACCCACGACGATGAGGAGGAGTCGGTACGAAGTGCAGGAGATCCGGGACTACTGTTACCCCCGCGATTTGAGGTGTCGACCAGAGGAAGAGGGTCTTTATGAGTGTATATCTGGTGACTTGAACGATGGTGAAAGTGAGGACAGGTTCGAGACCCTGTCCGAAGAGGAAGAAGACGAGGATTATAGGAGAGTGGTCATCAGGAGGCCAGTGCGGCGAAAGAAGTCGGGGAAGGCGAAGTACATTGCTAAGCCGACCATCCACCGCGCCCCCTCCACGCTCAGGAAGAACAAAAAACTTTTGAAAAAACAAGGTCAGTGCACTCTATCTGCATTACTTTACCAAACCTTGTTTATGGTTAAGTTTTAGCTATAATTTTGTCTAAAATAAAAAAATAATATTTTTTTTAAATAGTATTTTTAAATTGTAATAAAGTTACAATTGTGACGTAAGATCTTCAGCGAAATATACAGCGGAAGAATGTATTTTAAAATTTAAAAATCTCACTCTCGAAAGATTTAGTGTCTTTAATTGCGTGGCTTTCCTCGTCCTTTCTCGATTTCTTCCTTTTATAGTTAATTAAGGAGTTACATAAAAAAATAAAAATCAACTTACAAAAAAAAGTTGCACTTAATTGTCAATTTTGAATCTTTCCTAGATACCTCCAATTAGAAGACTTTAATTGTAGCCTAGCTAATGAGCTTAATGCATTCAGGAATTTTTTCGTCACAAAAAAGATGTAAAAGAAAATTCTAACTATTTTCCTGATGCAAGAAAAAGAAAACAGAAGAGTATGAGAGGAATTGCCTATAAAATGGGCTCTTGTGCGATCTTCTCCAAACCGGTTGTCGGGGAGTCGGGTCCTTTCCCATCGCCCCTCTTACGTCACGCCAATGAACTCTCAACATCAGTTTCTTAATGCCAAATAATGAATAAATGCGATAAATAAATATACAAATAAAGTGGAATAGAATGAATATATATCTGGTAATACACAGATACTATTTTATAAATAATTATTTATATTAAGTTTAAAAGCGAATAAAACTACTTGTTTTCAGAAAAAAATCATTTCGTGTGCATAGGGAAAAGGAATAGATGGATTTAGGTGGACTAAAGCCCAATTTTCTCTATAAAATATTATTTTCAATAAAATTAAGATACTTAATTCAATAATTGAGGACTTAGTTGCAATAAATGTTATGCCTTTTATAAATAATTTCATTGCTGCGGCCAAAGTAAAGGCCTTTCATGTCTCATATTTCCTTAAGAGTTTTGATCTGAATGAGGGCAGCAATGTTTTAAATTTGCTTATAAGTTTACTCACTTGTACTTATATGGGCAGGACTTTATTTTGTGTTAAACGATCAACGTTGTTTCGGACGTATATAAGTCCTTCTAGACTATCGCTCAATGATATGTTATATATTTTAAAAATAATTATGTATTAACTTGCAATTTTAATGTTTGAATATTTTAGAAAAATTGAGTATATAAAATACAACAATCTTACGATGATTTATAAAAAATATGTTAAACTTTTTATAAATTTGACTCTTTTCAATTAAATGCTAAATATAGCATGAAACATATATATAATAGTAATAATAATGCTTAAAAATAAGATGGATATATGATTAATGTATATTTACAATGTTTGGGATTTAAGTAAATTTAAAGTAGTAGGTACAAAAAAAGTCTCTTCATTTTTGATCTTCTCATAAAAATTTTCTTTAAAACCTTATTGTCTTCTATGATTGTTAATCGTCAAAAGGGGTCCAACAAAAAATCCTTGGTTCGTTTTTAACAAAGCAGGAATTTCAATATTTATAGATTGGTAGATTTTAATAGTTTGAAATCGTGTAAAATTTAATAAAAAAGACAGATTAATTGAATTTATTAAAATAATTAATCAGTAGTTTAGTTTAAATAACACGTACATTCAAAAGCTGAGAGCGATGCAGCATATTTATATATGTATGTAATTATAATATATGATATATATATCATATTTATATATGATACAATATATAATACAACTAATTGACATTTATTTTTTTCACTAATCCTGTCCCCTCTTATATTTCTTGTTGGTACAATTTTTAGTTTTAGGGTTGTAGAATTATTGGTTTTCTTTTTTATGTTAATGGAATATTATCCTGGCTTATTTATTTCCATGAATCAAACCGTAAATTAAAGAAAGAAATTTTTAAAAAATATCAAATTCTACCCAGTAATGATAAGGTTTAGTAATGATATTTTTTTCATTTATTTGTCATGATTCTACTCTTCTATTTTAACATTTATTACTAATATATTCACTATATTATTTATTTTATTTACAATGTCAATCAGGAATCATTCTTTTTTATTTTTTTTATTCTATTGGCGTTTGTTCGCTGTACGTTGAAAAGCCATTTGAAGCGATTATATTCCATCATCTGAGCTCGCCAACATTTTGATTATTAGTTTTTAATCTTTTTGTTTTTTCAATCATTAATTTTTGATAAGTGTTTATGTTGAATGTATCATGCTTTCAATCGGACTGTATTGTTTTTATTGATTCTCATTTAATTTCATTTATTTTTATCAGTATTTATTTTTTTCATTTTGTATTATTAATTTCTGAACATATATCATCTGCGTCACTGAAATATATACCATGAAATACATTTAATATAATTTTTCTCAAGATTTGATTTGTTGAATTAATAAGGTTTAAGCTCTATTAGTAGGGATTGCTGGGAATAATGACGAATTCAGAATAGATTTTAAAAAACAATTTTCTTTAATTTTGCATGGTCCACTTCTATTTTTAGCTATATACTAGTGAATTTATCAATGCCTTAGTTTACAAATGTGTTAAGTGCCGATAACAAGATTTTACATGAGTCAACATTGATAATAATTTAACACAAGAAATACAGTTCACGTTTAAGCACACAATATATTTTTGTAACCTTTAAAACTTCTCTATTAATTTTATATCAAAATATGATCTATGACTTCCTGATCACAACTTTACAATATTATTTATATAACAAAACCCATTTTTGAAAAATTTGCACTTAACACATTTATGAATTAAGGCATCGATATATTCTCTGTTTCTTTTACTGTGAATACCTATTATAAAATTGTTCTCATTATCTCAATATGTACTAATTAATATATCAAAACTGAAATAGTAGATATTACTTTTAAATCAAACTAGAGAGATATCCCTATGACCGACTGGGAGTAGACGAACCCCCATTTTTCCAATTGAATAATTGTTCAAATCGTTTAAAGCTCCATTGTCATATAGTTGTTGTATTTAATTTTTCTTTCTTTCTTTAAACGAATTCTTGGCTTTTTCTGGAGTCGAATTCAGTTTTATAATTTTTGTTACTCAAATTTTGTAAAACTTTTCTTCTTTTTTTTTTTAAGTGCTTTAAAAAAGTTTACTAACTGAATACTTTTTTTCTTTACTATCATTTTTATAATGTACGTATTTGCTTTTTTTTAAAGCACTTTTAAGTTTTTTATGGTATACTTATTGGTTGTATCCTGCCTAATAATTTAGTCTATCCTTATAAACTTATCTTATAAAGTTATAATGATATCTGAGAACAACATTTCTATTCTACATTGAGGCTTTGTAATACTTTATCCAAAGAACACTCCAGTGTTGAACAGTCCGCTACCTTAGTATTACAAAGTTGTATGTTACAAAATTGAAAAATTATGAAAAATGGTTCTGTGGTTCGAAAACGATACACAGATCGTCAAAAATCGCCAAAGATATCATCCAAAGACCAAAAATAAAAAGATACTCAGAATCTTTTATATCGTTTTTCTCATTTTCATATATGTGTATTATACAGCCTTGTAATACTAAGGTTGTGACTCGTCAAAAATTATTTTTTCATATAGTAGTATAGTTGAGAGATAGTATAGGAGGGATAGAAAGCATTTTTTTATTTATTTAATTATATTATATTTTGTTTTAATTTTTTCGTTTCTCCGTATTTTTGTTTTGTAATTATATGATTATAATTAGTAATAAATAATATGTAAGATCGATGAGAATATAATTATCTCTCCTAAGAGGAGATGCTGGCCATCGCGGCCCCATCAAGCTGAATCCTTGGGAGCTCTCATTGTCCACAGCTGGGCATTATATTGTGTCCTGGGCCTCCAAGGATAATAGCAACAATATAGCCACTTCTCTGTCCTCGAAGGATAATACAAAGGAGCAACTTGTAGCACTGTCCTCAGAGGTTAAAGCCGTTGATGTCAGCCGAAAGGGTTGTATACGGCCAGAGGTTTATGACTTCTGGCCCTTATAAGGCTCTTGCTTAGCCTTTGATCGTGATAGTCGCTGGCCTTAACCTTAGGTTAACGATCTGTAAATGTTCTTTAGATGCTAATGTAGGAATTCTTAGGTCCAATTATTAGGGGGGAAATCTGTTTTGCCCTTTTGTGGATAGTTATGCTCCAATTTTTTTTTCTTTTTAATTATATTTGAGATTCCTTCGATTTGTTTGGCGACGTTTTAAGATTATGTTGGTCTCAGAACCATGCTCTAACAGTGACAAAATGAGTTTTTAATGAATATATTAAATAACACACTAAGCTAAATATAAAATTTAAGTATGTAAGATGTTAATACATAAGTGGTATTTTGTTGTTTGACGTAATTTTGACCTGTTGAATTTCATAGTTGTCCTGTATTTAAATATAAAATTTCACATGCACTTAGATTAATTAGAGATTAGAATGCATGAAAGAGTTATCATTGAATTCGCACTACTTTAATGACCCCATTTTTACGATTACAGAGGCGCGAAATTATTAAATCCCACTTCTTCTTTTTTTAATTGCCAAGGCGACAGCATGAAGTTATTCAATCGCTATAACCCTCTAGAATTTCCTCGCAGCTGCCCCGATGGGAATCGAACCCTTCTGCCGATACCCTGTTCTAATATCGGACATTGTCTCCAATGGAGCCTTCGGTTTAATTAGAAATAACAGTCGGAGGAGGCTGATTAAAAAACAAAACAAAAAAAACAAGTTAATCCTTTGTCGTTAAACAATGGCGCGGATGACCTCATGTGCTGCCTTGCGGCCGAGCTACGAGGCTCTTTTCCAACGTTACATGAGCAGTAGGCCCCTCGAAGCCCATCCTCCTCGCTAAAGACAATAACTATTATTATTATTATATTATAAATAAATAATATGTGCCAAATGACATTTGTATAATTTCTAAATAAATATTTTTATTTAAAAAATAAATATTATTCCATTGGTCGTTATTACGTGGGAGGTTTTTACGCCCATTCTCTTGTTTCGTCGTTCCTCTCCTCTTACTGTCATCTCTATCTCTTATCTCATCTACCTCATGAGTTATTGCTTGTCGCTTTTACATTTAGCACCTTTATTTTTGTTTATTATATAACTTTTTACCGTTGACGTCCACTCACGCGACTTTCCTTATCGTGTCAGTAAGTTTTTATTTTCGCTAATGTTGTTTTGATTAAGTTTTGTGTTGTTTTAAAAAAAAAATCGCAATATAACATTTAAAAGATACCACTACAACCTATGAAGTGTATTGGTTCAGTCCATGGTGAAGACTTTTATGCCCTACAAGATGTTTTGGCCGAGATTATGCTCAACCGCCAGACTCTTCCCCTAATCAAGCATACCCGCATTTATAGACTCTAAGTTAACCAGGAGGATCTCCAGATGCCTCAGAATCGATTTTCGGCTGCTTATAGAATAAATATTACTGAGTGAAAGGGTTTCAGCGGAAGCAAGCATTAAATATTTAAAAAAACAACTAATCCATATTATTTTGAATACTGGTCCAATTTTGCCTTATTTAAAAAAAAAATTGTCGTTTATTCATTTAGCTGCCCTTTATGCTGCAATGGCTAATCGGACGATGCTGCACCGGTAGTCCTAAATTTTGCCTATCCAAGTTTAATTAGACCTTTTGCGAATACCTGACACCGTACAGGCTCGGAACCCCCATTTTACGTCCCTTCTGAAGGATAGCTCAGCTAAGGATTTTTTACTCCCTTTTAAATTCCTAGGGCCACCTGCCGGTTGTTATGCTAACCACTAAACTACAAGTGACCCCATACAAATAAATATATATGCTATTTTTAGTAAACATTTTTACTTCTTTCATAAATCCCCCCTCTATTTTTCCATAAGATTAACAGTTAAACGGATTTAAGAAGACTTAGCTCTAACACGTTTTAGAGAAGTTTTAAGAGTTATTTTCGTAAAAAAATATAAAATATACGTTAAGCATATAAAATAAAAATGATTTTAAAATTATATTTTATTTATATACGATGGAGTGTATTTTTCAGTACTTAAGCTGCTTGTTACTAACCTTAAGGTCCGTCCCGAGATTGTGACTGGTTGTGGGTGGTGAATTCTTTATACTTTTAAAAGCCACGACTAAAACTTGAAGTCCTGCTGAGACTGAGCCATCTTATATTAAAGTTCATACTTTTAATCGGGGGAAAATCAGATGGTTGAAATCAACTCGCACAACTGTGGGATTAGAAACTTTTGAGTGGTACAGGTTATTTTCATTTAGTTATAAAAAACTGTTTATTCAATGAACACTGTTTTTTCTGGAGTCATTTTAAATTATATAAAATCATATTCCTTGAAAGATATTTCTCAGTTATTTCCTCCCATGTCTAAAATTTAAGAATCCTTAGTAATCTATATACGATTTGATTCTTTTCTTATTAGTAATGTAATATTAACTGGTTCTCAAGTGAAAAAATAAATTAATAAACCACTGTAGTATCTTTAGTCCAACTAGTAGAAAAGAAACTGGAACTATCTAGGTGCAATGACTGCAGATCGAATCGATTAGCTTCACTTTATCGATTAATACTCGTTAAAGTATTAATCGATACAACTTCTTCCTCAACTCCTTAATGCCTGATTTACAATAAAGGATTCTCTAAGCGTCACGTAAGAACTTTTTTTCCCTATAAAATATTATTCAAAGGAGAGCCGTTGTTCCATGAAATAGAAGGTAAAATGAGTAATCATTATCTATTTACTTTAGAAATGTCAGTAACCTTGTATTTATAATTTTATCTTTAATCGGATTTCATATAAAATATGGTAATATATATCCGGTTGGATATATATATATATATATATATATATATATATATATATATATATATATATATATATATATATATATATATATATATATATATATATATGGACTACTTACTACAGACCTTGTTGATCTTTGGCCGCCTTTACTAGCCTTCTCCACCTCTGTCTATCCTGGGCGGTTGATTTCCAGTCTGCTGCATGAAGCTCCGTAGCATCTTTGTTGATCATGTCTATCCATCTGGCATTCATAGTTGTGTAGAGGCGTCCTGACGGATCACTTCGAGCTACATCCCCAGGCCCATCTTAACCTTCTTGCTTTCATATCTTGAGATATCAAGTGATCAGTTTCCTTCTCCTCTTTTGACCCTTATCCTTATACTGCTCTGGTTATCGTGCGGATGATTTTCGTTTCAAATCTTTCGATTCTGCTTTCCAGGTTGCCGGTGAGAGCTCAGATCTCTGCCTTATATAAGAACCAGCGTTATTACTGAATTGTACACCCTTAATTTTGAATTTCTAGAGATGTTTCAAGATTTTAGTATTCTTGAAAGAGCGAAGAATATTCTATTTACGCTTGTTATATGGTGGTATATCCCAATTAATTGCCATTTGGAGCTACTTTCGGGTAAGATTAGCTACTACCATACCACCATATTCCACGCAAATACTGTTATTGGGGTGGACTTTTCGGCTTATTAACTTTTATTTTTATCTTCATTTACATGTCAGCCGAGTTCGTCTGCTTCTCTCATCAGCGTCTTCGCGAGTCTCTTGATATCCTTTTCATATTATGTATATATTTGGTTGTGGGATACGCGCTTCGATTGAAAATCTGATGCTTACGATAGTCATATTTTTACTTTTTGAATATACGATTAGACGGAATGTTCTTAGTTTTTTTTTTGTTTGTTTTTTAATATGGTTATATTTACTTTATTTTTGCATAAACATTTTAAATATGTATGCAACATGTATGTAGGATTGAGAGAGGTAAAGATAGTGAGAGAGAGAAAGAGGGAGAGGGAGAGATATAAAAGAGACGAAGGAGGGAGAGTGTATCGACCCGGACCGGTCGGTACAGTTAGAGTTCTCCCTCCTATCTCCTTCCTACACACTCTTCTTCTTCATCTCTCTCTCCCTCTCTCTCTGATTTTACTTTCTTCTTATATTTATCAACTGCTCTCTTCTCTCCTCTTGCAGTTGTGCCAACATATTTATGGGTAAAGTAATTTTTATACTTCAGCTAGCGAACATAATGTAAAAAAGTAATGAAAATCATTTAAAAGTCTAAATAAACGGATATAAAACATAATAATAATCAATCCTGAAAAGGAAATCGTAGATTTTACTTTAAATTAAATGAAGTTGTAACTCTAAAAAAGAGACGAGTTTAAAAAGTGAGGTTTTTTCGACACTTCTCATAAATTTTCGTGCTTCCAAATATCTCCGTCAGGTATTCTACTACGTTAGTCAGTTATTCCTAATCGAGATGCGAAGTACGTGAACGAACTATTTCATTGAACTAGATCCGGAAAATGAACTATAAAAAGGGCTCTCTGTTTTGGTGAACTATAGTTCTTTTTAGTTCACACCACTCACGAGCTACCTACCTACAACACTCGGACAGGGGACCGTCGGCGTCTGACCTAGGATCGAAAGATGAACTACTGAACTAGTTGAACCTTTCAGCTTCTTTCCCTTTTTCCATAGTTCAATTCCTCTCTTATGTCAGTACATTTCTAGTTCTTTTGAAAAATGAACGATTCCGTAAAAGGAACTACTTTGCCTCTACCTCTAATTCCTAAACTAGTACTGAAAATGTACAGCGAAAAAAAACGGTTATTCCTATTTATTTAAAGAAAAGCTTTAAAGAGAACACTATTACTCATACATTTTATTAAACTTATGTTAAATAAATATTTTTTTAATAATAAAATACTTAACGACCCTGAATGCTCGATGCCTCCAGGGGCTGTTTACTGAGTTCCTTCGACCTAAACGTAACATAAACCCGTAGGATCAACCTTAACGCTATCTACCTACTCCTTAGGACGTCTACCCGTCAGCTAAGCACTTATAAAAGTTTTTATGGGTTCGTTCTTTACTATTAAACTTTATAAGCCCATCTCAATCTTCGAGAAGCTCTCACATCGATTATGTTAACCATGTGCAGGATATGCAATTTCTCTTTGTGCAATATTATAAATTCCCCATTATCCATCTTTCTCTTGAGCCCAATATTCCTAATTCCCTATACTGAATGCCTTATTTTCGAATGTCATTAGACTTTCTTCATTCTTCGAGGTTAGCTTCCATGCTTTACATTTTTGTAAAACAGTGGGGAGGGTTATAGTTTAAAAAAATAATTAATTAAAAAACATACCTCTATTAAACAGGCGTGTTTATGGTTAATAGATGACTAGGGCCATATCTTTTCTTAGCGAACGATTGTGCAATGAAGTAATTCGGCCGAAACAGCGCACAACCGCCTTGTTTCTGCCATCTATTAAGAGCTTTCTGCATAACTGTGAACTTATGCATGGATATTTGTGAAATAGTTATGTTGTTTGTGCATAGTTTTATAATTATTTTAAAACTTTTTATACTGTAAATCTTTGCTTTTTTAAGACACTTTTTCGTTTTTTATGATATGCTTATTGGTTATTTCCTGCCCAATAATTTTAGCTGAGTACCCACTCCATTCCTATTCTAGTTCGGGGGTTTGTAATACACTACTCGCACGACACTTCAGTTCTTATAAATTTATTACTAGTCCGAAACATTTTTGGTTTAACAGAAGGTTATACATTTTTTTTGGAAAAACTATTAAACTAAAGTTTTCTTAGAACCTTAAAATATTGAACAAGGCCTAAAACAGGTTAGCACATGTCCCTTGAGGTTTACAACATATGGCATATGTTTGCCCTTCGCTACCTGACTCAGTTCGAAAATACCATACAGATAGAACCCTTTACGAATTCCCTTCTATTCCCCTAATTGCTTCTTGGGAGACTCCCTCAAGTACCGAGTAGAGTACTCAAACATGTGGGGCTTATTTCCCTGCTATATTTAGGATGCCATCTTTTGAGAAATATATCTCAGTTGATGCTTAAGAATTTACATAATGGCAAAGCATAAGCGATAAATGTGAACCGTTTTGTATAAGTACATACTTAAATCTGTAAATGATATATTTTAAGTGCTATATTACAAAACGCATAATACAGAATTATAGTTATTTATTTTAAATATTTTAATTTTGCTTCTCCTTATACTTCAGTTTTTCCTTATTATAATATAGCGCCATAATTGGATAAGGATTGGAAAATAAACAAAGAGAAACATTTTAACAAATTGCAAAAGAAAATATGTTGTATATATTATTGCTTATTTTTGTTTATACATATCGAGTTCTTTGATTTCCATTACAGTCTCCTTATCCATGTGTTGGCCATTTTCAGTTTCTTAAAGATAAAGGAGTGCCCTTTTGTCAGTATGTTCGGGTTCGTTCTTTGTAGTGGTCCATAAAAGTGAATTAGATTCTAATTATTTTTTTTTTTTAATTGACATCTATATCTAAGTATCCAGAGATAGATGAGTTTGATTCCCGCCGGGACAAATAAATTCTAGAAGGTTATCGCGATTAAATACCTTCAAGAATATGACCTAGATGCAAACATATAAATAAACAGGCCGATTCTTTTTGCAATAAAGTCCCCCCTCTTACCCTCGCTAGACTCTGTATTTCTCTGACCTTATGATGGCATAAAAGTTAAGCCGAAATTAACGCGTCTCCCACCAACACCAGCATTGCCGAACAAATTTTCATTTTCCGTCTATGGGCCACTTATAGCAAAGTTATAACAAACATCCTCACGACGTAGGTTAGGAAAGTGGTTATCTTGTCAAATTTCCGATATGCAGATTTATTTCTATTTTGTGTTGTTTGTCCTTTTTTGTTATCCATTCATTGAACGACGTGTTTACTCCAGTTTACACAATTCTCCAAGTCCTTTGCTGGTAGGGTCATTAGAGGCCAGGACATATTTGTTGCTGGCCCCTAACGGGCGAGCTGGGTGATATTTCCTCCTCGCTCTCGCACTACGTGCTTCGGTTTTCCAAAAGGCCCGTCCCCTTAATGACTTGGTAATTCCGCCATAACTCCTCCCAGGACGGGGACAACGACGCGTGGAGGGTAAAAAAGAGCTAAGAGATTATAGGCTGGTATAGGCCGGGCAAACAATGCTATGGGAAAGTCGGGCTTCGGGGGAGAGAAGAGACGTCGAAAGAGCAACCAGGGAGGGATTGTATGCAAATCCAAGCGCTTGAAGGAGCTCCTTCTATTGTTGTATCTCGGCTCGCCTCTTATGCAACTGTATTAGCAACCCTATGTAGCATTTATTTATTTGTTAGTTTAATTATATAATAATAATTATAAGAGGAAGAAAATAGTCCGGTTGGAATTCAGAAAAAAAATCTTTTAAATAAGGAGGTTATTATTTAAATGTCAACGTTTCGACCCACATTGCTGGTCATCTTCAGAGCTAGATATACAAGATACATACAGATTAAAATGATACATAGTAGAGATTAAAAATACATATAGGAATTTAGGGATATCAGTGATAAAAATAAAAATGGGGAACTCTTATATTACTCTCTTTTCTACTTATTTGATAATACTCTAAAATGATTCCCCCTATTTTTATGTTTATCTAAAGAGTTCCTTATTAAGGTAATGGCTTCTCCGGTTTTACTTTCTTCCTGATTTTTTCAACTTCCCTCTTCTATCCCCTTCCTTACAGTTGGGCTTTCATGTTTAAGGGCGAAAGTATTTTCCAATTTTTCGATAATCTTCAGTTATGGAAATTTTTGTAAAAAAAAATATATTAATGGCAATTATTTGTATGTCTAAATATGCAAAACTATATTAAATAATAGGAAAATAGGAATATTCCTTAATGTACTCTGCTTTGAGATCAATTTCATAATTTAAGCGAGCCCTTAAATTAGAAATCCGAACTCATAATATTCTACTAACCGGTTTACTTCGTCATGCTCTTTATTTAACCTAAAGAACTATACAATTTAGGTTAAACAATTATTTAACCTAAGGCAAGTACATTGGTAGTGGCCCAGTTTGTTATCAGGTCTGCAACCGTGCCAGGCGAGGTTAAGGGACTCTAATGTTGATAATAGGAACCGTAAGGGGATATAGAAGGCCTCTTCACTGCTTCGTAGGACATATCGGCTTTTTTATCATTATTTATTACCTTTAACTAGCATAAAAATGTAAGGAAGAGGAATTGTTATCAAGAAAATATTTCCCCCGTTGAATAAGTGGTTAAGTGGAACTTTGTCCCGAGAAATTTAGTTGCATTAAGGGAAGCAGAATCTCGTCATTCTCGTAGTTTTGGGCTGAAAATGGATTCGTAATATAATCCACTTCTATATGAATTGATTAGAAAATAGACAAAAACATGACATAATTAAGGCCTTCATTTCACTGTAAAACCAGTAAATATGTAATTGACAACGTTTGGTCAATCCAGGCATCAAAGAAGCAGCATAAAAGAGGGCAATATGCTTTTCATGAACAGTCTAAAAATAAAGACAAACGCTTATTTATTACAACACTTATACACTTATCACTTCAACAGAAAATTAAAAGCACGATGTGATTTTATATATCTTGCTTTTGTGGTAGGTATTACTTAAATATTATTATATTTGTTATTTTGGGCATTTGGTAATAATTTAAAAACTTTATTTTGTTTAATGAAAAGATTTAATTTAACGTTTGGTTAAAATTAAAAATGTGATCTCGCTTACCTTGAAGATGTTCCTTGTTTGTTAACCTTGGAATGTAAGCAATTTGGAATTAATTTAAAAGCCATTGAATCGTGGTCACGTGGTCGTTTAATTAAATCAACGTATTCAACAACCTTGGATTGGTTGAATCCAATTAACAAAAAATTTGTTGAAAATTCTGGAATTCTTCTTGATGCGGAATCATGTTTAAATAACAAAAAAAGTCACTAATGTAAGAAAAAATTTGGGTAATTCTTTTCTGTACCATTTTTAATTTCTTTGAAAAAAAGTTTTTTACTATATTATCTTGATTTTATGCTCACTTAAACCAGATATTTTATGGAATTATAAAAAAGATTAATAATATATAAAATAAGGTAAATTAATAAATAACTTTATGCACATGTTAAGATACAGGTTAGGCAGTTCCGTTTTTATAACTGTCACAAAGAACCAGTGACTTAGCAGTTCCAGTGACCGCTACATCTATTGTTACAATTACACGAAGCTATATGGATGCCAACCTCCAGGAGTTGTCCAGTAACAGTAATCTCAATCGCTTCCTCTTAACCTGTTTCGTATTATGTATAGAAATAACTATGGAAATAACATTATTTTTACCTAAATTAATTAAAATTAAATAAATTAATTATATCTCTGTTGTTTAAACAATACTTAGAATTCGTTATATTAGTTGTGAATAACGTCTCTTATTTGTATTACTACATTATCACTATCCGATTGTAATTTTTTATGGCAAATCTATCAACTGACCTTACATTCAGAAAATTCAATATTCATAAAAATATTCTAGAATTTTGAAAAATAAACAATCAAATGTTTTGGTCACATAGGGAAAATAATTATGATCTATAAAATATTTTAAAGGTTTTACCGTATTAAACTGCCGGTCAATCATAACTTTTCAGCGTGCTTTGTGTATTTATAAAAATAAAATAATAAGAGTTAAAATGAATACCAAAAATACCTGAAACACCTCCTGCTCCAATTTTGGCTTGTAAAAAATTTAATATAAATATAAAATTCATAGGTTCAGTGGTTTAAGTCTTTTTTATTCTATTTAAGAGAAAGTAAATATTCGCTTATGCGAAAGAACATGATAAACCAGAGAAATTTTGGTCGATCTATTAACGTATGATAAGAAGATAAAAACCAAGGCAATGACTCCCTTTATCCACTCCATAATTAGTCTTCTAGATCTTCCAACCTCAAGAGTAAGATGTGGAGGTCTTGTCATATACCCATTAATGCATATTCATTTCAGGATATGGCTGACCAATAGTCCCCGTTCCCATAAAAACGTAACAGTTAATTATATATATATAAAGCTGTATATAAACAGTTCAGAAGCGAATATATTTATTTAAAAAAGGAAGGCGAGGAAACGTTAAGACAGATGTTGTAAAGGCACAAGGTTAGAGAGAGTTTGTTCCAGTTATGTAAGACATCCTCCGAGAACTCAAGCTCATGCCTACGTACACATCTGTGTATAAACCAATAATATTCACAATTTATGTCTAACCATGGTTATTAACTTATTTTAATTATATAATATAAATATGACTGGTTTATGATATATAATATATGTCAAGAGATTATGGTGTTTGTAATATTTATTGCAATAAACACAGTTTCTTAAAACAAAATAAAAGTAAATAAAATCTTTCTTCGCGAAGATAACATTTATTATCATACCGCCCTGCGATTTTGTTTATAATAAATAGAGGATGGAAATTGTTGGGGGGCGCAGTCAAAATATACACACAAATAAGTGGAAACTTATTTTTTATTTGTGCCTACGTTTCGACCTACTTCATCTTCAGGGCCCAATAGGAGTGGCTGCTGAGTGAAAAATGTAACTGACCTTGTTACATGAGGCATCTGCGTATGAGGTATCTGGAAGGTAATATTCATTAATTAACAACTTCTTATTGATAACGTTTATCGAGTATTATTATACTGGTTTGATAGAAAAAAAACCACTGAGATTAACACTAATAGGTGTGGAGTGTGAAATATAATCGAGTAAACATTAGATATAAGATAACTTTACGACTATCCTCTATCGCCCAGTTGTTCCTGCAAAGCATCATAGTATAGGGTTTATAGTACTCAACAGAGATCTGCACTTAACCCATCTATCTTAACTATTTTCCGGTACAATACTAACAAGAGCTTTTAGTGAAAAGAAAGCTGTCAAAGTGAAATTTAAAACTCTATTTATCGAGAAATGAGGCTTTTGAAGATTTACATGGGGAAATCGTATTGAAATAGTTTTTTATAAACAGCTATACATAAATCAAAATATCCAACATCAAAACTTCTGAACTGCCATCTTTAAAACATTGTACTTCCTCTTAGAAAACTGCAATGTCTTGTTTTGCTACATTAGTATTTAGAATGCTTTTTACCAGTTTACGATTTTAATTTAACTGTATAAACATTTATCCTAAAAATTCACTTACATGGTCCGACATTTTTATTTTATTTTATTTTTTTATTACTTATCAGACAAATAATTTATATGAATTTGTATCCATGTATAAATCAAATAACTATTAGAATGCGATTGAAAAAAAATATAATTAAAAAAACTCAAATCTCTAAAATACTGAAAAATAAATATACATATTCTATTGAACGTCTTGGAGTGTAGTTGCTGTCTCTTATTGATGAGTCTCTTCGGGCTGTTTGTGCTGCATTTGATTTTTATTGATGAGATTTTTTAAAATTTTATGATGCCTAAATGGCGAAACGTCTACTGGTTCTGTGTTCTGGTTATTATTTCATCTCTCTTTGTGAGTTCTTTTGAGTTTCAAGTGTAGTTATTTATCGATAAATTACTACACTAGTTATGACTATATTTCGTATTTGTTTTCTTAGTGATTTCTAATATTAACTCAAACCAACTATGATTTACGGTTCTTCGGAACGGACGTAAAATAGAGGTCTCTAGCTTCTGAGATGCTAGGCACTTGTTAAAGTTCCCTTATCCTAATCAAACATGGATAGTCAAAATTTAGAGCTCCCACTGTAGCATCGTCCGATTAGTTAAAGCAAAATAAAGTGTCTTTAAACGAATAAAGAAACAAACTATGATTTACTGAAAACAGTTAAATAACATAACCTACATTCATTGTGTAATATTTCAGGAGTCAGTGAGACAGTTGGTGTATACAATTCTCATGGAGGTCCTGAGATAACTCTGCCTGTACAACCATTGCGTTAGTTAACGTAACCGAACGATATCGCAATGAAATAGCTAACTTATAGAACAATGTCTTTTCCCAAGGGGCCGTGGCTGGGAAAAACGTTACGATTTTATCACAGGGAATTACTACACCTCTTCTGTAAATGTAAAAATTATCATTATTAATTACTATCATTATACAAAAATTAAGAATACAAAAGAAAGAATTCTGGAAATAAATGTAAACATTCAATTATGTAAACCAAACGCCAGTTTTTCTTTAGTAATCAGTAGCTGTGCAGGCACAATTTTACCAAATTTTAACTGCACTATCGGCATACTCGCATGTATTTTAGCCATAATGAAATCTTTCGATTTCGATATACCATAGCCAAAAACTCTTCTTTTTCTTCCTAGAGTTTCGCTATAAAACGATATAAAAGTTTTAAAGAAGCCCAAGTCTCTAACCATAGCACGTGTATTTGGAAAATTTCATGAAAGAAAAAAGGATTTTCCTTATCACATGGATGGCCGAAGGGAAAACCTTGTAGGTTAATTTGAACATTTTTTTACCGTAAAAGAACACATTTCATAATTAAAACTACATTATTAGAAATATGAATAACAATGAATAGAAAAAAAGAATGGCGTATTAAAATGGTGTTTTTATGATGTTAACAAAGGATTTTTTTAAAGATCATTAAGATATACTTATACTTTTCGATTCTACTTGAAAAAAATCAGATCCACTGCATTCTTCATTTATAAAAGTAATAAATGGTTCTACTTTTTTAGTTAAAGTTCGTTGTTTAATAAAAAAAAAAATATTGAAAGTATATTCATAATAATAATAATAAATAAATAAATGATATTTTAGCATAACATTATCATTACTGCTCCTGTACATGTGTGCTTGTTATCGAATAATTAAAAAAATTGTTTTTGTTTTCAAAATAATTGATTAAATAATCCTAAAGGTTAAGTAATGAAATTAAAATAATTAAATGAAGGCGTGTAGTTTAGACTTATACGAAAACCTGAAAATTATCCATCTTCTTCTGTTGTGGAAACAAAATTAAAATTATATTAATCTTTTGTTATGTCGAAAACCATCTAAAAAGTTATAGCAAGCAGAGAATCAGTAGAAGAGCAAGAAGTATATGAAATAGAAGAATGGATTATATGAGAAAAACTAATTCGTAACTCAAGAGATCTAATCGATAAAATTAAAATGTTTTTTTTTAGTACCCTCAGATTTTAAAACGTTTAGGTTATTCCTCTGTCTTTTGAACTGTCAGAAAGTGGATCTTAATGTCGAGTAACGAGAATCGTCCCGAGATTCATGAGTGGCTTTGGAGACAAATATCAAGGAAATCGGATCCGTAGTTTAGGAAAAAAAAGCGAAGAAGGTTGACTTAAGGATTTTGTTTTTGCTGTCCGATTCTTCGTATTTTGATTTGAAAAGCTTTATAATATGTTTACTTGGCATATTACAAAGGTTCGTTATTGAAAATAATTTTTTATTAAAATTTATTATGACTAAATTGGTTTCAGGGAACCAAAATAGACAGCATTCATGACGGAACTGGCCCTAAATGGTCGATTTCATATTGTATTTACGACTAAAATAGTATCAGTTCAGAAAACCAATTTATCATCTGTCAGAAATCGTTTAAATATCCCCTCACAAAAGGATAATATATTTCGAAACCCGCCCCTGGCGCACGTTACCAATAAATGAGGTAGATACATAAATACATTTACATAAGGTAATATACTAGAAAGGAAATAAGTAGCCGCTAAAGGGCATTCGGGGCTTAACCTTTTGACCTATTGTGTAAACTCTGACCCTCTAGTCAGCTTCCCCTCCCTCCCTGTTCGATGTGATCAGGGCATCGATACTAATCGATGTTATCTCGATTTCATTGTTTTATTTCTCTTCATTGATTATTTTATTGTTCATAACCCACCAATTAAAGTGGCTGTAGATATCTTTTTCTGATCTTGGTTTTTTTACTACGTTAGTATTATTCTGCTTGTATTTTTCGATAATAAGTCTCGTAAAGTTGGGAAAACAAGGGGTAATATCTCAATCCTTGTGTATGTGTAACCTCAATTTTACCTTCTAGCTTCCATACACTGACTTTAGATTCTATGTTGTGTATGTTAATTATTAAGAAAATAGAGTTGATTTTGAATTCGTATTGCAGGCGAATTATATATTATATATTGTTTACTGTATTAGTTATATGTATACATTGTAATTTGTAATTGTTTAATAAACAGGTGCTAAGTAACTCTGTAATATCTAACATTTCATTTATTTTTACATATAACTCATTGAATTAAATCTCTCCTCTTAAAAATGAACTTATACCACATTCTATATTCAAGGGATGGATGGTAGAAGGTAACATTGAGTGTTCAACTTCACTCTTTACCGCTACTTGTACACAATACGTTTATATACTCATAATTGACTCATACAAAGATTTTGAATTTTTTTCAGTTGTATTTCTTGGACTTTTTGAAGATTTTATTTATTTTGTATTTTATATGATTGAAATAGAGTGATTTGTGGTGTAGTGGTTTGCATAAAACCTACTATGCTCAAGGTTTTGGTTTTGCAGCCCAGCAGGTGGCCCTGGGATTTTTTAAAATAGAGTAAAAAATGCTTGGTTGGTGTTTTTCGATAGGGGCGTAAAATGGATATTCGTGGAAGATCCCTATCCTAATTAGAAAAATTTAAGGCTCATACTGTAGCATCGCCCGATTCGCCAAAGCCGCATAAAGTAGCGTTATATGAATAAATGACATGATTGGAATGACTTTTTTATCGATAAATTTTTTTTTTTTTTAACATTACTGTAATAATTGATAAGCTTATCAGTTATGGGACTTATTAATTAGCTCGGTGATAAGATCGGGGTCGTCCCAGTCCCACGGGAGGAAGGCCGGAGCCTTGTGCAATCCTCCCCGTTCCTTCCTTCATCGGGACTAAGGAGGCAGTTATAGTCCAGGAGATCGTAAAGCTTACATAAATGCTTTATATAAAGTTACTATAGAGGATGGGGCTATCAGAAGATGGTGGGAAAGCCCTATTATAGTTCTCATCTGGCCATTGTATTTCATCCCATGCAAATCCTAATGTTTTTCTAGTAGATTTATTCCCCGTCTCTGTTCCCAGCTACTGTAGTAATAATCACGTATAAATTTTGAGTCTCCTGTATTATTAGTTTATTTATGTAGAGTGTATTAATAATGAAATCAAACCGTTATTTTCGATTAAACTTTATTCATATTTGCCATGAATTTATTCCCGAATTTTTCATTAATCGTACAAAAATTAAGAGTTAGTGAATTATTTAAAATTGGAACATTAATTTATAAAAATAAAGTTAATTAATAAATAAAAATAAGTTTTTTCTTGACAAATAAAGTTATAACGTGATCAGAACTGGTCTCTCCTAAACAAAAAATAAAATAAAAATTTCTGTTAGCTAATTTATACTGTTAGATAAAATCATCAATTAGTAACTGTACTGTTTTCGTCTTTTCTCAATGGTATATTTTCCTTGATTAAATTTCCTGAATAATTAAATTTTATTCGAAATAAAGATTTGTTGAAAAACTAAATATTTTTAGACCTGGCGCTTTGGTTAAAATGAATTTATCGAGAAAAATATATATTGTAGCTACTTTATGGACGTAATAATGAGGAAATTGTACATATTTAGCTATATAGTGATTAAACAACCATAGCAAATATGAATATGAAACAAAAAAAAGTTACAAACTTGCCTAAAACATGTTATTTTATTAAACAATTTTGTACAACTTAGTTGTTTTTTTTATCTAAAAGGTCGCGCCATAGATGTTCCATCCCAGTCTCCTTCTCTAATACCCCTCGCTGCCATGCTGTCCTCCACATCCTGCAACCATCTTTTTTTGGGTCGTCCTGTTATCTTTTTTATTTAAGATCCTTTGTTTATATATATCTGTTATTAGTTATTTATTAATATATTTTATTATGGAATTAAAAAACAATTATAACAATTATTGTTGCATATTTGAAAACAATAAAAAAAAAAGAAAGAGTATGATTATTTTTGAATATTTAATGAATATAATGAATATATTCCGGGCATTAAGCAAATTATTTGGTTATTTATAATATAAGTTTTATTATTTATAAATGAAAAACCATTTATTAGAACAAAAAATGTACACTTTTTCAAATTAGAAATATATAAATAATTAGCTTAACATCGACATAAAATGCTTTTTATGTACTAAAAAATCATTTTCATGTATATGTTTATTAGGAATGAATAACGTACTTTACTTAGCAAATTATACTTTTTGTAAGAAACAATATTTATTTATTTTCAGATAAACTCTGATGGAATCCGGTAAAATCCAAAAAATAAATCCTCGCTAATACCTACATACGTATTTAATTCATGTAAAAAAATAATAATGTATTTCCTAAATACGTTTGGCCTTGTTGAGCCATTTGAGCTAAAAATCAAGGGAAAAAAAGAAAGAGAAATATTGAATATTTTATTTGAAAAGCTTAGTGCAGGGCGACAATGACCTTAGTCGTTGAATAGTCCAAATACTTTAATAAATAAGGTGTTGTTTACTGCAAAAATTATTTTACAATAACGTGGTTTGGAATCTATGTAAAAAATCATAAATTCTTGTACAGTTTTATTGAAAATGATCACTCTTGGTTGTAAATAATTACGAAATGGTAAGCATCACATTTTGAAATATATTTATTTATATTGGGGCTCTTTAAAGACTTATGTCATTTTCGCCAGGCATTAAGCTTTTGAAATTAATGTTTCTTATTTATTTTTTTTATTTTCACTTTTAGCACAAATGGTTCCACAAGGTCAAAAGTATTAAGGAATTCTTTTATTATTTTTTGCACATCGCTCCTTCAAAAGATCAATGTTGTAACTCAAAAAACCTATGGAGGTATTTGAAAGTGCTAATGGAAAAAATGCTTAAAAAAATAAAAATTTGGGTGTTGGTGAAGAAAAGTATTCCTACTGTAATCGTGATATTGATTTTTTTAATTTTTTTATATAAACCAATAGAAAATTTTTAAAAGCTTGTCACTTATTTTACTTTAACTTATGTTATTATTCCCGCAAAACTTTATCATGATTCAACTCAAAATATGATTTTACTAAAAAAAAAATGTTGAATATTTGAAGAAATATCTATGGAATATTTTTATTTAGCTGAATTAAAAATCTTAAACCAGTACAATTGCAGCTGAAGGCTTAACGCTAATAGCTTTGAGTTATATCGTTGTTCTTTTAAAGGAGTGACATTTATAACTTTATTTTTATGTGGTGATTAGCATGGTTATTTTTTTTATTGTTGTGAAGTCCATTTGAAATATTTCTAAAGATTTATTTATTTTCTTTCTTTTCTTTTTATAATAAATACAATAATAAGGATAATTATCGTGGATAAGGTAGCAGAGTAGTGCCCTTGCAGTACCCCTTGACCACAGACCCGTTGGTTGTATTTCCGCGTGTGGTCAGGAACTGGAAGCTATCTGGAAGGCTTGCCATTCCCTGACCTTTGAGGAATTGACCTTCCAGATCTCTAGAGCCTCCCATGCAAATGAGATCTCGAGTATTAAAATGCGCGCGTTGAAAATATCTAATGGATCCTATGTCATATCCAGTATCAGAGAGTTATTTCAGTCTTCAGTTTATTCACTCTTAAGGCTTTCACTTGCGGTGCGCTTGAAAAGGATATAGGCTCGAGTTCTCCTAATTTAGAATAACCATTAAAATTATTTCATAAGCTCTAAGGCTAGTTCTGTCTAAAACCTATCACTTTTATTGTTAGTATTTAATAATAATTTGTATTATCAGGAATAAACTGAATTTGTTTACCTTTACAAATATGCTTTCTTTATAAAAGAAAATATGTGAACTGAGTTGCTCAGTGCATAGAATGCCGAGTTACTGAGCTAAAGGTCCGAGTTAGAAATCAGTTGTGGCAGATAATTTATGATTTACTTATGTTGACATCCATCATTCATTTCTATGGGATCTAGATACCCTGTTAGGGCGGTTGAGCGTAATCTCAACCAAACTACTACGTTGATACGGGTCGTCTCCCATGTACATGCATTGAACACAAAACTTTCTCAACCTGTTGTATTTTTTATTTGGTTATATTCTTATTCTAGACGTCAGTCCATTCATATCTAATATAGTGATTGAAATTGGTCTTGTAAAGTTGTGATTAGTGACGAAGGAATTCTAGCTATTTAGTAACGAAAAGATAGTAAGCCGACTTAGGCGACTGGTTGTCTAAGGGGTACACCGAATCGTAAGTGGGAAGATTGAGTTAAGGGTTTGCTTGGTAATTGTATGAAAATTAGTAGATTTTATCGGCATCGAACCTTTGGAATCGCTAAGATATATATTATTTAGTTACCACTGCTTATTCCAACTCCATACCAATCTCAAATGTAGTTCAACTAATAACACAGTGTAATTGTATATTTGAAATGACCTTAAAGGATCGAAAAATATAGGTTACCTTCCATCAAACAAACAAAGCATTAGTGTTCCTTTTTACTTGTTATGATTTATGATTATATGAAATGATGAAATAAATATTCGAAATTGACTACTTAAATCAATTTTCTGAGGGTTTTTCGCAATTTAACTATAACAAATGGTCCAATTCATATCGAAAAGGAAAATATTTGTCTTTGGAGAAATATGTAAGTTGTGTTTAGCCAAGGAAAACTGTCGAAAAAAGTAATGATATTCGACTCACGTAGTCTTGATTGTTCTAGGATCGATCGGAGAACTATCGACTCTAGCAGGTCCCTTCTCAACTGGCTCATTCTTTAAGGACCTGAGAACCTAAATCCTAGCCCTTAAGGGACTTTAAGATCCTTCGACTTTTAATGCCTCAGAAAGCAGCCAATTAGTGCACTTGAATAAGCCGGGTCTTGAGAATGCCAGAAACTCTAACAAGTATACCAATTAGCAGTTTGTAGCTTGCGGCTAGACCAAGGTTGTCTGCAGCGGTAACCTTTCCTTACAGATATGCGCCATTAGATAATATTCATTACTGAATATTAAAATGCACGATAATAGTCGTTAACATATAACTAAAATATATAAATATTAAATTTATTCAATTAGAAAACTCTGTTATTCCGTCGCTTGTTGGCTTCCGTTGCTTGGCATTCCTTCGGGATCATTGGACCCTATGTTGTTTCAAACTCTGACTTCACTATCCTCCATTATGTTTTTATATGGCAACCAAGTTTTGGTGCAGCCGTGTAAATGAAATACAGGAGAAATCTAGGTTGTAAATTTGCATTATCTTTAAAAAATAAAAGAAAGAAAATGACCATCAACACGAACATGTGCAAAAGTAATTTAACCAAATTTTCCCATCCTTTTCAGAAACAATCTGCCTATTCTTCACTTTTAGCTTTTAATCATGCAAATATTTTTTTTGTTGTTAAAAACTTTCTTTTTTTATTTGTTTATTGAAATTTACATACATAAAAGATGTATAATGACATGAGATAAAGGCAAGTGGAGAAACTATCTCTTGGAAGTACTCGAATAACAAATTCAACTTCAACTTCAACAAAGGTCACAAACCCATCTTCTTTTCAGACGCCTTGAAGGGTTATCAGGAATTGAAAAGGTAGCTAGGTTTGAATCTCTAGTGGGTTTGGATGGGGATAAAGTTTACCTTGGAAGTGTTGATATGGTATTTGGGAAAAATCAGTACCAAATGAGAAATTAAGATCATTATGGTGACTTTGTTCGTAAAAAAGTAAGGAGCATTGAGGATTTTACGAAGGATTTTGAATTGTAAGAATTGGATATGAGAGCAATTCGATGGCTCAGTGGAGCCCCAAAGTTCTCCGTAAGTTCGGATGGGTATTATAATAGTCATGTATATGAGACATTTGTAATTAATTGGGATCTTAGAGCACTTACCTAGTAAATACTGAAGTAGCCTGAAACGGCGCGTTAAAATCTTCCATAAATAATATTGTAGCCATTTACATCGGATTTTGTAATTAACTTGTTTATTGATCTGTACGTTCGTTATTCTGCTCTCAAGATTTGTGAAAAATATAATCTCCTAACTTAAATATTCACTAAGTACTTAAACTTAACATCACCTGCGGGTATTTCCATGATAGGGACCATTCCAGCGAGAGATATTGGATCCATCTGCGTCGGCTTGGTAACAAAGGCTCTGAGAAGAACACTTCCTTTCGGAATCTCTAAACAGTCCCGACGCTTTAAGAAGGATTGGAATAGATTTGAATACTCGAAACTATTTACGTTTCTCCTTCGGTTGAAAGTGAGAAGAACCTTCATTAATTCGGGACTTAAAATGAATAGGTCTTCGCAAACACAACACCGTTGATAATAATATTGTCAAATATTTGAGCATAAAACAATAATAAATTAATTAAACATTTACAAAATTAATTTTCCTTTATTTTGTTAAGTACACAAATTACAAATCCTGTCATATGTCCAACAATGATCAAGAATTTACAAATTTTTAATTGTCTCAAAGCATTTTCTTACTATTTATAGAATTTTAATAATACAAATTTACACCATAAACGTAAAAAAATGAAAGAATTTTCTAATATGACAGATCATTTACTTATTTGAAATATTAGAATTTTCTTTCTTTATTTTTATCTGAGAATGCAAAGAATCAGAGACATTAGAAAACTTTTCGTTTAACAATGTTCTTGATTATTAAAAATCCACTATGGTAGTGTTAATTTTATATCATTTAGTTTATTTGCTTTCGTTAATAAATCATGAAATAGATATTCGTTGAATGTCCAGTCTAATGTCCTTCATTTGTTATATGTAGCCTGAGAATAAAATATATATTTTTAATTAGGTATGGTAGGTTTCAGAAATCGCGAAATGTAATTATTATATAAATATTAAAATTGTGTTAATAATTATTGTGTAATTATTAAAACTTTTATTGTATAAATAAAAAGGCTTGGCTAATCCGAAGGCTCGATACCGATGCCACCAATCTCTGCTTACAAACCAATGTCCACGGACCCCTACCCAGACCCAAATCCTTCAGATCACTCTTAACGCAATCTTCCCACCTACGTCTCGGTCTACCCATCAGACGCTCCCCAGTTGCCACAGCGCTTATTAACTTTTTAGGAATTTATTCGTTACTCCGCCCAACAACTTTAGAAGCCCATCTTAATCTTCACGACGCTATCACTTGAATAATAATGTTAACCGGGTACATGCTTCGCAAATTCCGCGTTGTATAGTCTCCTAAATTATCCAGTGATCTCATCCTTTTTTAGACCGAATATATTGCATAACACATTTTTTTCGAATACTTTAGACGTTGTTCGTCCCTTAGTGTTAGCGCTTTTATTGCATCAAATAGATATTTTAATTGTTAATTTAAAATGATTTTAGTGATTCAAGGAAAGTACCTGCTATTATGATTAATAGTTATGTTCTACTAACCTGTGAAATAACTTCTTAGTTATTTTTTTCCGTTGCCCTATTTGTGTGTGTCTTGTATAGAAATCACGTAGCTTATTATGGTAGCGACATCTCATTTTCTTCTTCAAACTTAAGTAAGAAAATCTACACTGTCAACCGTTTCCATGATGCATACCTAATAAAAAAGTAATCTCAGCGCTCCTAGGGGAGATTATGTAATCTTTTTTGCCTTAATATTATTTAAGTTTGGTTATGTCTTAATCGCAAATCGTTTTTGACAATGTCGATAAATATTGAATAGAAATATTATTTGCCATAAAGGACATAATGAATTCTACGGTCGATGACGATTACATAAATATATATATGTTTATTATTATTAATATTAAACCAATATATTATTGACTTTATCGAGTATTAAAATATTGGATTCTTAAAGGAGCTTTACCACCAACCAAGAAGTATTACGAATCGTTCATTATTATTTTTAATGATTGAGGTCTTTAGTATTTCTAATCTTTCCTGAATTAAACTAATCCTGGAACAGGAACTAATGCTGGATAATCCATCTGTAGAGGATATCGGCTGAGAGTGGTCCTGAAAGAGGTCCTGTTGAAAAACCGGTCCTGCGTCCAGATCAGCCTGTGGTACTTTAAATGTATAGTCGAGGGTGTCGCGCAAGGTTCTTCTCTTCTTCTGTCCTTATTGTATCATCTATATCCTTAAAAAACTCTATCAATTCTAAATTAATATTATATCCTACTCTCTTTGAGTTTATTCAATTTTATTTTTAAGGAGTTTGCGGCTGGTGACCTGTATGAAATTTAACAAATAATTATGCAATATTCAGCTCTACTGTTTTTCATTTGTTACCTATCTTGAAAGATTTCATCGGGAATATGTACAAAAATATATTATAATATAATATAATTTCTAAATTTAAGTAAATAAAACACAAAACCAATTTAATCCTTCGAACCTTATTAAATACAAGGTTCCAACTAACACTTTTTTTTCCGTGTAACTTGATTTTAAAGTTTGTCAATTATCTCCTTATGGTAGTGAATCCTTTTCACAATTATCAGCAAAAACGTAAAATACTGAAACGGGTAATCACTTGCTCCTGTAACTCTATTATTTGTCCTCACATTACTGTCGGAATGATTTCTATTTGTATCAAAAGTTCTTATATAAAACGTTAATGCGTTATCACATCTCATTTTCTTGGATTTTTTTCAGTCGTAGCCTAGCAATTTTCTAATAAGTTGCTATAGTTGACACTATCTGGAAGATTAGGAGTACCTAAGTAAATAAGCTAAGGGACATAAGGCAGGTAGCAAAAGTGTCCCTTAGGGTTTATTACCTTCACAGAGCGGCAGTCGTAAGCAAGAAGCGGGCAACACAACATGTAGAGTGTCACATCTAGCAAAAGGGCCCCCTTTCATAATTGTTTAAATATTTAAGTTACCTTGTAAATATGATCAGCACACTATAAATGTGATGTTATTCATTTTAGTGAAAAAGGGTCTTTATTTAATAAACAACTTCTAGTCCAGTCAACCTTTGGAGAAGAGAGGGATATTTCTCTTATTCATTAATGATATAGAATTACTATATATTGAGTATAACGATCTGAGGGTTTGGTAATTGTATGAAAATGAGTAGGTTTTATCGGCATCGAACCTTTGGAATCGCTAAGATATATGTTATTTAGTTACCACTGCTTATTCCAACTTCATACCAATCTCAAATGTAGTTCAACTAATAACACAATGTAATTGTATATTAGAAATGATTTTAATTATTCAAATATTAATTACTATTTAAATATTAATCAGATCAAAGGGTCTGACTTTTCCTTGAGATCTTTGCTTGGGCAGTGAAGCCAATGTAGGGAGGTAGTTTTGTTTTTTCAATACAACATTTTTATTCTTAAGGGTCTTTAATTCCAAAATAAAGATATTTTTTTATTTTATTGTTAAATATTATTTTAATTTCTTAAGAGTGAAGGTAATAAACCTTAAGAGGCATTTTGTGCTACCTGCCCTATGCCCCTCAGCTTATTTAATTAGGTACTCCTATTCTTCCAGACAGTGTCACATATACCAACTTATTAGAAAATGCCTAGTCTACGACTGAAAAAAAAAATGAGATGTCAGTGAGACAACAACTCAGTTTTATATACGAACTTTTGCTACAAATAGAAAGTATTCCGACAGTAATCTGAAGACAAATAATAGTTGCAAGTGATTAAAAAAAAAAATCATCTTTAACTTTACAAAAAAAAAACGATCATACTTATTGGGGTGTTCGTGATTATTTTTTTCACTACATCACTACATCATATAGATTATCTAAATATGCTCAATATCTTCATTATATGTCCATTAAGCATACAGACTTTTTTTGTTTTAAATAAATGTATTTTCTCTTACAATCCATAACATTATGTAATATTATATATAAATACCATGATAGAGCTAGAGGTGCAGGGATAATATCTGTTACCTACAGACACAGTTACGTGTATTGGTGGAAAGTGACACAGTTGTCGGTCTAACTGTACCTCAGCTTCTACCTGTCCGAAAAAGTAGGTGTCTTTTTTGTCAGTCTTGGCATCGGGTAGAATGGGTTCTGATCGAGTCTGTCAGATCACCTTAACATCCTCTTACCTATCGGGGCTAGAAATAAGATGATGGGTATTACCCAATTTGTAAATTGGGGTACATTGGAGGCTTAGTGTTATAGATATCTTCCGCTCTAACCGGAGTATATTTCTAGAATGAATTTGCACGCTTACATGAACATAAATAAAACAGAATATGTGTACGAACCCGCTAATTTCAATGTAACTAATGTGAAATTTCCCCCAATTAGGGTACCCACTTTATAGGTGGTTATTAAGCCCTATTATACTTAATACTTACCCAGTACCTATTATTCATTACATTGTAAAATTGTAATGATATATTTATTTTTGTTTTCGGTTTATCACACATTATGGATGATAGTTAGGAATAAAAGAATACTAAAAAGCTATTGTTAATATGTAGTAGCCTACATTATGTACCCCCTTTTTTTTTTTTTTTTTTTAATTTTTCCTATTTTCTCATCTCACTTTTAAAAATTGTCATTTATTACATGGATTGGTATCTATATTGTTTAACTTCATACTCCACACTCAAGTACATCAAACCAAAAAGAATAAATGTAAAACAAATTTCCAAATGTGTCCTTGTTATATTAATTTTAAATTGAGCACAGATTTTTCTTTCCATGTCTTGATTTACAAACTGTTTATTATTGTATGCACCATGTATCATAATATCACTATCATATCTTGATACTCAACATTGAAGTATATCGATTCAATAGAACTCATCGGTCTACCGCTCGGACGCTCCCAGTCGTAATAGTGCTTATTATTTTTTTAGGAATTCTTTCGTTACTAAGCCTAGCAACTTTACAGGCCCATCTCAATCTTCGTGACGCTATCACTTGAATAATATTAACCAGGTGCATGGTTAGCAATTCCGTGTTATCCAAAAAGAATAAATCTAAAAAAAAATACCAACATCCGAATTTATGGTAACCTGACATTTCCAAAAGATTAAGAGATCATCTCTCAAAGCGAACCAAACTTATAATTTTCTGCAATAATTCGAGCCAAAATGTTTTCAGACAGGATTGTACGTAAAGTTTATCTCGACACTGTATCTGACCACTCCCCGAAGTAGCTTTGACTGCAATAACCAATCAGGGAAGCCTACACGTCCTAGGGGTTACTTAGACGTAACTGTTAGGTGTAATCTGATTGGCCGACCTTGCCATGACTCATGCAAGGCCGCCTCCGATTGGTGGTACCTCTCCTTTATGGAATGGCGGATCGTGGGAGTAGCAAGAAGGGATTGTCCACCTCTGCCTGATGAGATATAGTTAATACTGACGCAATATATAACTTTGCCTACAGATATATATCGCAATATATTGATTTATGTTGCATAAGTACCGCGATTCATTTATTTGCGGTGTGGGGATTGCAACGGTTCTATTTTCATCGTGGTATATTCGTCATGCCGATGTGGGATGGTGACGATAACGTAAAGAGGAGTACCTAAGTTATTATTTAAATAATAATAACAATGATTACTCACCAGTATAACTAACGAATAATAAAATTAATTACCTCATTTTTATTACCTTACAAGGATCAAAATAATAGAGCAAAATAGGAAGAGGTGCTATTCTAATATTCATCTTGAGGGTGTGGGACGATGTAGCTGAAGGAAGAACCAACTAATCCTTTCTTCGGCTATCCCTTATATAAGAGAGGATTACTTATTAAATGATTATTGTGTCAACACTATTATTAATTTCAACTGATAATGTGTGAAATGGAAAACATTCACTGCAATTAGATATCCTGAGTTATGTTAAAAATGGAGTAATGTTGTTAAAGAAACGTAGGCACTTAAAACTACGCTTTTCCTATTTTGTACAATTATTTTTGTACTCTAACTAATAAACAAAAGTGAAAATTACAAATGTACGCTATTTTATGAAATAAGACTCGTTCATAAAATATTATTCGAGTTCTGTATTATGTCAGTCTTCTTTGCTGACACTAACGAAGTACATTCATTCGTCTATAAAGTTCTTGTCATAATAAATTATCTCTTCGATATTTATTTCTACAACTATATATCTTATGTTTACGTACATTAAAATTGATAGTGAATTTCGCTTATGAAAATCAATTAAATAATTAAAAAAATGCATCGAAGTGTAATCAATTTGTTTGTTTTTTAATTACCTTAGACATTTTAAAACTATTCAATAATCTTACATAAGCATATAATTCGTGTATTAGTTAGTTGTACACATAATGTGTAAAAAAGGATCTCGTTGTTATATAAACAAATCTAATAAATTAACAAATTATATAAGCCCCGTGTAGATATTAGATAGATTTGTACATTAGTATGTGAATTGTGTATAAATTAAATATCTACATTTTTGGTTAAGTATATGTATATAAATTAGTTTCTGATTAATTTATACCTACAATAATAATATTTAAAACATATAATATCAACTATGCTATAACCCAATATCAGTCCTGTCTAAAATGATGGACGGAATGGATTTAAAGTTGCCATTGTACCGATAGAGTTACCGCTCTATTAGAAAGTATGTATCCAGGGCAAATTTCACCAATTTCAAATTGTTTATTTAGAAAATTAATCTTAGAAAGTGGTTTAAGGGGTTGAGGTACTATCAGCTTGAAGGTTGGCCTGAATCTGGTATACAGCATGATGTAATATATTCCCGTTTAGAACATTAGGAAACAATAGATTAGATACATAGTATAATTTAATGTTAATTAATAATTCAATTTAAATAAAATATTTTTTTATTGCAATCTATGGTTTACACGATTTCTGTAACAACGATCCTTTATATCGCATAAGAGACGACTGAATGCGCTTGAATGAAAATATTTATTTTTGATTTTTTGTTTAAAACATATACTTATTTATTTATACTTTTATATTTAAAATATTTATTTAAAAAAGTAAATCAATAATACTATATTTCTTATATCTCCCTCTTGTTATTGCTATTTGTAACAGACCGGGATTAAAAACAAGACGCTATTAAGACCAGAAGGTCACCAGCGACCTAGAGTTAATGAATTTTCTATAATAATATCCTTTTTCTCGTCCAAGACAATCGTTTATAACTAAGAAACAATTCTAATATGACCAGTAACAATTGACGTATTAAATCATATCTATTATTTAATATCTTATTATTATTATAATTATTTTTATGAATTTAATTCTCATGCAGTATATTCATATATAAGAGTCTAAACGAATGAAATAATACTGAAACTATTAAAAAACATTAAAATATCACCAGAATTAAACTCAATTTCTATAGTAATTTAAAAATTCATCTTTTAACATAGAAATTAACAATTATTTATGTTATGAATATAAAAAAGCGTATGTATGTTATAATTAACATAACAAGTATAAAAAAATCTTATTAAAATTCAATATATATAAGTAATTACTAACAGAGTATTATTGGTATGCATATTTTCTCATTTACTTTTATAATCTTTATGCTGATAGACTTTCTAACTCGTGATTCTTTCAAATTTATATTAGCCTTTTTTCTCCTTAATAATGTTGGGATAATTTTTTTTTTATGGGATATATTTTAATTCGACTGTTGTTTCAACATTCTAACTGATTTCTCCATTTAGTACTAATCTCTTTTATTATCTGCTGATGCAGTGCAGTGAAAATAAAATATTGATACTATCCTGATGTATATAAGCTGGGTGAGCTGCGGGAGGGTCTTCCAGATCCCAAAGTATCGATCCATGGCTCTGCAGCCCATCAATGAGCCTTGGCTCCATCAATACGCTGCCGCCAGGTAACAAAAAAGGGCTTTAGCTCGCATTAAATTGAAGAGAGCTGCATTTTTGATGGGTAAGTCTGAGCAGTGTAAATCTAAGTTTGCAACCGAAAAAACGGATGGGAAAACTTTTGGTGCCCGAAAAACCTCGAAATTTTCCCAGTTATTCAGTTTTTGGCCTTTATCGCCTAATCGATGCGTTTTTGATAAAAATGGTCACTTGATGGGCCCCCAACACCCCACCAACAAGTTGGAAAGGCGTGGAATATGTTCCAATAAGGATATTTTAAGAAGTTTAACTATTGTATTCAATAATGTAGTTGCTAACGTTTAATTTCGTATGTATCGCTTCTTCTTTCTTCGCAGACGATTATTCTTCCCTTCGCGACTGGCTAATCTTACCTCTTCGTATGACCTCCCCTCAATCGCCCATAAAGTCGAGGATATGGCGAGGCTATACATAAAGTTACTTTACGATTGGAGCTTCCAAGAAGTCGGCCGCTAATTGCATTTCCCTTTCATAGGGTCGTGGCGGTCGCTCGTGCACTAGCGGCCCTCACAAACCTCCACCGCTCACTATTTAGCCATTCTCGATATTGTTCCAACTGGTATCGAACCCGCTCCTGCTCGATCATCATCTCACTTCCATCCTCGCCGCGGACTTTCTCCTCGGTGTTGATTGCCCTCGAATAGGCTTTTGTATTCCCATAGGCCTCCTCTTCCCGGACGATGTAACCATCTATGAGGGATATTATTCTTCAGGAAGGGGAGTATCGGAAGAGAAAACACATCAGTTGGTTATATAGTTATGTACTCCTCCATCTAAATCATATATCTCAAGACTATTTTGTATTGTAATTTCTTTTGCAATTTAATCCTTCTCATCCTACAAGAGTCTGAAAAAAGTAGTAGGTCCTTCAGTACTATTATAACATATTATATATTATAACTATTATTAGTCATCATAGTTTTAGTATATTTTTAATTTCTTCTTTATAGCTTTTCCTCTTATCTCAGGGCGATTTCTGTTGATTGGTAACATTCCCTAGCGGATTGGTCAGCTCTTTCATTAACTTAGAATCCTCAATTTGCAATACCCTGCACCACAACCTTCTTGCGGAATGCTGATTGACTTTGCAATTCTTGAGAAACTCCTGGTCCTTTTAAATTTAAATTACTTTTTTTCTTAACCCTAGTATCGGGGTTGAAATTTTTTTTCTTGGAGCGATCAATGTGGATTACTAATACATATATATTCCTCTAATATAAAGGTTTCTCTGGACATTCTTCATTCGCTCATTCCGATTACAGTGCAGTCGGTTTTCCTTAATGACTGTCCTCAAAGATTTTACTCTGAGTGTCTTCCTTATTGTATTATTCCGAGGTGTGTTTCTTCTCTATTATATAATTCTTGAATGCTAGTTGCAATGGATTTAATTATGCTCTAAAGGGATTATGATATTGAAATTAATCACCGAGATGAGGAAATCTCGGCAATAATAGTGTATATAATATAAGAAAATAAAGGATTTTTAGAAACTTTCAAATAGTTTGCACTGTCTTACAAAATGATACGTATAGGGATCGATAAAATAATAGATTTTAATATGTAATGCGTTTGGTCACACTTACAGTAATCATCCTCAACAAGAATTCTTTAAAAAAAAAAATCATAATCTTCGAAAATTTTAATGTTAATTGTTACTTATTAATACTGTTTATTGTAGTTAGTTGTTTAAAACTTAATTATTTTGTTTAACATCTATTTTTTTTTTCTGTTACAGGTAATGTCTCGATGTATTTTGAATTGAGATGAAGTGAACTTCGTAAGTAATTTCATGATTTTAATTCCTTTTAAAACAATTTCTCTAGATGCGTTACCTATTCTGTCGACAAATCTAAATCGAATCTATGGGATTCGTACAATCTCCTGAGCCTCATCTACCAATAAAGTGGTACGTTTAATTGGGGATAAAAACCGGGGCTAAAAACAAATCTCTTCACAGTCTCTACAGTCTCTTCCCTTGTACTGAAGACATTTCATCGGTTGTATTGGTACAGGTCGTCTTTGTTTTTTATTGTCTTTATTGGTTTCATAATTATTCATTTAAACTTATTATTGATTTAGTTATAGTTTTTCATCAATTATATTATAACGTATAATCAAGTTTTGTTCTTAAATTTTTAGTGTTTTCTCATTCCATTAATTTCTGTTTATGAACTCTTTTGGGATTGCACTGTTACTGTTATTTTGTTTTTCTCAACCCTCATTGCTTTAAAGTTAGGCCGATCTACCTTATCTTACTAATCATAAAATATTTATTATATCTACAGTCCACTATTTCCGCATCGATATCGATCTATTTTCGATATTATCCTTTTCCTCTTTCGCTACGGTTGCCTCGACTTCCTGCCCAGATGCCTAAGACCCTGGGAGGCCCGGAACCTCCAGACTGGAAGAAGAACAGGCAGAAGAAGATCCGTAGAAGAGTCGCCAGTCGCCGACCGGTTTGGAAGAATTTTAAGTGGGCAGTTGGACTCAGGTCTGGGTTCAACCACTAGTCCCCTCTCGCTATATCTAGCTCAATAATATAGTTTATCTTATGTTTATGTAGTATGTAACCTATACTGTGCCTTTAGATGTAGTATATAACTTATTTATAAATTGAAAAATTAAAAAAAAAATTGTTGTCCCCAATGCCATCATAGTTATGTTAATCAACATCTGCTGTATCATAACTCACGGAATGCTTTACAATACATTAAATGACAGTAAGGAAACACGATACAAAGAATCACTTCAGAACTATTTATTTATAGGGGTTTGAAAATAAAAAAATATAGCCTATAATATGTATATAGATGAAGAATATAACCTAAATTAGCTGTATAGATATCATGTAATAGGTACATTATATACTTTCTATGTAGATATTATTCTAGCTTATATTATAACTATACAAGTATAGTTTATAGCCTTTCTTACTTTAACTACATCGGGGCTTTAGTACAAGTAGTTAGCATATCGATCATCTATGCCCAAGATAGTGAGTTCGTAACCCGGGAGGTGGCCTTTGGAATTCTTAATGTTAAAAACCCTGGGTAATCCGTTCTGCGGAGATGACGTAAAATAGCGGTCCTGAGCCTGTGCGGTGTGAGGTATACTTCCATCTAATTGCTGGAGCATTATCGATTATTCGATTCATGTATCTGAAAGAGTACTTTTATCAAATATTGAATATTATCCTGACACTGTTGGAGGAAGCATTGATATCGGAGTTTTCTCCGGGTGTCTTTTGACTTTCGCCACTGTTTTACTGTTGTTATTATACTTAATCAGGGATATTTTGGATTGGTTTATGATACCCCGCTCGAAAGTTATCAATCCTAAGTGCCTATTCCAGTCCGTTGATCCCATTTTTTAAAAGTTTGCAGCCCTCCAATTTCGTACTGGAAGCCGATATAGCTTATGATAGTGAATTATAGCTACTAGTTGGAGAGCACATGCTCCCTTTCTTCTGATGCAGTAGCCTACTCAATAATAGCCTGCTGTCGGATAATGTCCTGTAATTCTTCTTTATTAAGGCTTCTGTGTCGAAGGGAAATAGCCCCGAGGCTCGATCCCGGGCATTATTACTCCTCGGCAATTGTCCTTTTTTACTTCTTCATTCCTCCCGTCCTCGACCCTTTCTTATGCTTTCTATTCAGCTTATCCCTTCGCTTCTCGCTTTATATTTATCCTTTTGACAATATTAGGCAGTACTCGAGGTATAGTTCGTGTAATTGTAATATATCCCTTATCAAAATTCGAAGAGTGATAAAGAAAGGGACTTGATCATTCCTATTTGATTTACTCCAGAACATTTCGGTAATCTAAGCAATGGACAAGGAGACATATAGCTCCTTCAAAAGAACAACGAAATAACTCATAATTGGTATTTTTTAGGGAATTATTCAATAGCTAATGTATTGGCTGAGACTTTTTAATTCAGGAACGAAATATCTGATATTCAATTTCCATAATTTTTTTAATGAAGTCATATTTTGAGTTGCATCATGTTTGAACTTTTAGCTTTGTGGGAATAATGACATAGGTTAAAATTAAAAAAAAATTCTAATGCTCTATAAAAAAAATTCAATATCATCATTAAGATAGGAATGAATTGTTTTACAATTGGCTAAATTTTTATAACCCAAATGGATCTTTCAAATATCTTTATTGAAAAATAAAGTTTTTGAGTTATGAGATTGTCCTTCAGAAGGAGCGATATGTCACTATGACATCAGAACTAGATAAACATGAAAATCATCTATACTTTAAAATTAAATTTAACCCATGAAGGATATCCAAGGTATCATTGCATAATAGAGTCATAATATACTCAACGGTTGTGAAGGGAGGTACTTAATTATGGGCACCTACTTGAGGCTGGGTGGTTAGGATGTGTCTGTTGTAGGCTTTTAGCAGCTTAAATAGTTTATCTACCTCACCCGGACTTAAACCTAGGACCTTTACATGAAATCCTCCGTTGTCTAAAGCTGAATATGTTGGAAAAAACTCTTAAACTCTGTGCATTCTTTTAAATTTTCTTCCTCTGTCGTAACCAGTTGTTTACGTTAACAATATATATTTATATTTGATACTAATGTAATAGTCTTGTTCATAATTAGTCATTATAATGAGTTAATTTTTATTTAAAAAGTTAACAACGATTATGATCGTCAACAATATCGGTCCATACTTCTGTAAAAAGTCTGATGAACTGTAAAAATTGGCACGTGTTTGAAATTGTAGTAATAAATGTGAATATTGACAACTTTTATTACTATGAATAAACATGGATAAAATTTGTCCATCAAAACCGAAATCATGCATTACAACTTCTTTACGGAACGAATATGGTACAGAAAAAGCTGAAATTCCTAACCTATAAAATCATCGAAACATTCAAAGAGTGTGAAGATGAATAACGGAAAAAGTATGCCGTTTATGCTTTGATACGATCTGGAAATTTATGGGAAAATCTTCCAGAAACCACAATAAGAGAAAAAAGTCTGTATTTGAATGCACAAATGATAAGGGTTCTTCCTCAGATCCTTCCAAGATCAGCAAAAAAACATTTATATGAAAGGAATGAGATGTTATTCCAAACATATGAGATACAAATAACTCCAAAAACACGAAAAAAGTTTTAAAAACTGCACGGACAGAGACGAATTTGGAAAACAAATTACCTAGGTTTTGTTGTAGATAAGAAAAAAATGCATGCAGAGGAAGTAAGACCTACGGAAAAAGAAAAAAGGGGAGGAGGGAATAAGAAAAGAAATGTTATTTTCATGTTCCCGATCTGACCTGATAAAAAAGAATCTGGATAGTTGAAAAGGAATCCGATGTAGGCCATTCAATGAAACGTAGATTTTCCAATTCCGAATCCGGAGAACTCCAGCAATATCTGTTCCATTTAATTTCAACTGCTCAGAGTTTATATAACTGTTTATGCATACACATATAGAAGGTCGTGTATATGCGCTATGGCAACTACTACTGTAGGCGTCGGTGAAACTGCTTATGTAACGCGTTTAATGGATATGTTAAAACAGAAAAAATAACGAAATTATATTGTCACGCCTTGTCGAATGATGTGTATACCTGCTACGTCACTTGATTGAAAATTTAAGAGTCTCTTATACAATATACTATGTAACTGAGGTAAGAGGCGTCTTGTCAAGGTACTATGATACTTTTTACATAAGCAGAAATAATTCTAGTATATTTCTTCATAACAAAAATATTTAATACATTTTTATTTGTCAACTTCATTACAAGTACCCATGTGGTTGAGTCTAATTTTTTTCTAGGACAACGGTTGTGTAGGAAGTTGATTTTTCCGAGATTAATTAAGGATACCTACTTCATTGAGGCTGGGTGGTTAGGATGCGTTTCCAGATCTCGCCGAGTCCATCCATGACTGTTAACAGATTATAAAATTTATCTGCCACAGAAGCATTTGAACCCCGGGACCTTTACACGATTTATATTTATAAATACATATTTATAAGATATAAAATTTGAATGATATACTTTTTCCTATTTGGTTGTTGTTTATCTGAAGAATGACCAAATAAAGTCATAAAATCCATCATTAACAGTCTGATGAATGTAACTTAAGTACTATTACAAGAAACCGTATGCCTTTTTCATTTATTCACCTTGTTCCGTTTGTTAAAATTTTCCTTTTCCGTAATCCACTACAGTATTTAGCTTAACGAAATATAGAAAGAAAGTTGACACATTGGAAAACTAATACGTAATTATAAAATTGTTAAGCAAAATAAAAATAAAAAACCCTGAAATAGTTATTAGAAAACAGTTGATAAAATAAAGAAAGAAAAACCTTAATTACCTTAATGCTGATAAATTAATATTCAGTCAATGTTTCGCTAATTTAGGCCTCTACAAAAAAATTCATATCAATGATGCCATAATGGCGTACATCTCACATCAACATTCGAAACAGAGATGTTATTTTAGAGCCGTAAGTTTTGCATTATAGATATTTTTAATTAGAGAAAAATGATTTATTAACTGTTCCTTTATTTTCATCCATGTAGCATAAAATTTTGTCAATTGATTAAATAGATTGTATAACTTCTATTTAGATTAGACGCTGGATTTATTCAATGTGAGGGTTTCACAAGCGTATGTCGCTACTGACCTAATGATGGTTTTATATATCATCAGTTTGGACTTACTTCTCGGCTAAGGAGCTTACTTCTCAGGAGCTTTGAGATCCCAAAACATGCTTTATTAGCTGATACTATAATGGCTCGGATTTCCTCCTCCTCATCCAAATACTCGTCTAAATGGCTTCCTAAATACTGGAAACTTGACACGCATTGGAAAGTGTATCTTCCAAACGTGTAGCTATGAGGTGGTCGGTTTTATTTACTATTCTTTTTTACCATGACCTTGGTTTTCTCCTCATTCGCCTGAAACCCCATTTTTCCAGTTTCCACTTCCAGATTTTGAATGACTGGGGCTCTCAAAAGCTTCTTTTAAGAGAATCAGCAATCTTCCTACTAATACAAGGTCATCAGTATATGCAAGAATACCCAGACTACTGTTAAAGATGGTTCCCTCCATCAGTAATCCTGCCCATTTAATGACACTTTGCATTACAATATTGAATAGTAGAGGTGCCAGCGAGTCGCCTTGCCTAGGTCCTGTACTAGTCTTAAATTTGTCCGAGGTTGAGCCATTTACCCTTACGCTGCAAACTGTGTTTTCCATCGTGCTCATTAACAAGTGCACCAATTTGGATGTAATTTTCATCTCGCTCATAGCTCTGAAGAGCTCACTCCTGGATATTCTATCATAGGCCGTCCTGAAATCTATGAACAACATCCACAATGTAATATTGAACTCCTTCTTTTTTTTGCACATCTACTTGAGGGAAAAAATCTGATCTTTATTAGATCTGTTAGGTCTAAGGCCTCTTTGGTATTATCCAAGATTTCTCTCAACGTAGGGCAGTAGGCGGTTATACAGAGCTATTGAGAATATCTTATAAATAGTATTCAGAAGGCTTATCCCTTTGTAGTTTTTACATTCTGTAGTGGCTACCGTGTGTGGCAGCCGTCATTAAATTGTTGTTATGAAGGGATTCTCAGCTTCTTGTATTGAACTTGTTGTACAGTGCTACTTAGTATCACTATCATCTAGCCCGTAGCTTATATAGTCCAAGTGTTTTTATATATAAAGCTATGGCTTGTTTTATTTTTTAAATAATAAAATTAAACGAATCTCAAGTATGTTTATTGTGAATTATCTTGAATAAACATGTGTGTGGTTTCTCTAAAAGCCTATCCAATACCTGAAAAATGTTAGGGATTAAAAGAGCTTCCAGGTTTTTGTTCCTGTGGGTCGGACCTTATTTAATATTATAGGATTCGAATCGTAATCATCCCTCGTATTCTTTAATACTTTATCCTTGTTATCCAATCGAGTAATAGCTAATTTTAAGACTTCTTAGAACGGCCATATCTCCCTGCCTGCGGTAATTACGGGCTATAACGATAGTTTCTAAGAAAGAACAAAAAGAAGAAAATCTGGATGAAAAGAGACTATGAAGTGTGTGAGTGAAAAAGAGAGAGAATGGCAAGAGAGCCATTAGCCCCGGGTTCGAAACAGACAATTTGTTGACCTGAGCGCCAATTAGGGGTTCCCATCGCTCCTAATACTGTTCACCACCTAGCGGCCATGTATGACTTAGTCTTCATTGTTTGTGTGCTTATATTACATGTGTACATATATATATATATATATATATATATATATATATATATATATATATATATATATATATATATATATATATACATATATATATATATATATATATTTGTGTGAGTGTGTATAGTTTACATATATGTAAAGTTATTTTATGCCTTGTATGTTGTAAAATATATAGCACAGCAAATAAAACATCGAAGAAATATTTTTTTAGTGCTTTTGATAAGATACCTGACAAGAAAAAAATAATATGGCGATTGAAATGTTTCTGAACACAGTCAGTATAGATAGTGCACAGTCGGTATGAATAATAATGGAGTCATAAGATCGGTCGTGGTAATTCAGAGCGTATTAAACAAGGATTACTTATTATATTTTTTGAAAATATTTAATTATTGAAATTTACATCTGTATGGTAATAATACATCTATACATGCTAGTAAATCGGATGAAAAATAGATAATGACATGAGAATACCCACTACTAGCCACTGGTAGTACTCGAAATTGTAAAATTAAAACTGTGGCAAATTATATATTTAATTTATTAATAGCAGCAGATAGACCTTGTGGAGTTTACTGACCCTCCTGGGGCTCCCCCAGTCTCTATAAAGTGGGTGCACTCGATTAGGGAAAAACCTGGCGGTCGAGCGTTATCTAGAACTAATCTCCTCCTTGCATATCTTCCCAAGAAATGGTATAATCTCTACCATGCTCTGAAACCAAGACTTGGGTTGAATGGTTAGAAGTTTATATATATGTGGGTATGTGTGAGAAATGAAATCTATAATCTAATGGCGAAGAGTGGATAATTTTTCTTAGAGATTTATTGGCTCTCAACTTTTACCAGGAGGAATTTATATACGGTCTACTTCTCTCATATTGATCTAAATGAGACGGCTTAAGTGTAACCGGGACGTTACTTTCAGTAGAAATCTACAGTAAAATAGTTTTTTTATAAATTTCGGTAAAATTGAAAATTTTCATAGAAATGAATTAGATTTCTTTATTTAATCATCTCCGTTTCTCACATACTGAAATTTATGTATGTTGGGATATAGTGTGTACACAACGAAATAGTATAAAGCAAAGTATGAAATATAATAACTTCAAAACCAATACTTACCTTATATCTTATATATTTTATCCCAAGCTCTCTAAAATATCGAAATAGTATTTAAATATACTTATATAAAATGTTAAAAGCAAGAGAAATGAGAGGCACATTTGAATGAAGTAAGGGTTAATCTAAATTAATATCTTAAATTTATTATAGCATTCGTAGTTAGAATTAAAAAAATTCTTAAAGTTGGCATTGCTATAGGGGTTTTATGGCGTGTGTAATGATTTATTCTTAATGAACTAGAAATATAACGTAGTTAACGATGTTTTGGCTAAGAATTTATTTATTTTTATTAAACATTGGAACATAGCATTATTATTGATATAGCCTGATGTTTAAAATATGTTTACATTAGTCTTTTAATATTTTAAATATAATTTTATCCTTATTTTAATATTCAAAAATAGTATAAAAATCAAGTAAGTTTGATATGGAAAATGTAATAAGTTTTTTTACTTATTTTTCAATTTTCTGTAAACAAAATGTAGTAGTTAGTAATGGCAATAGGGCAAAAGTGGAGCAAGTCAAAACTGGGAGTGGCTTAGTTTCAATGAACGATGGTAGTTACAGTTTTTAAATTGAACCTATCATATTAAGTTGTCATAACACTTTTTTATTTCATACTCTCTTAATACATTCATCATGTATTTCTTCAGGAATCGACCTTTTCGTCATACGCTTTGCTTACGTTTCGCTGCCCATATGCAAGCTTCCTCAGTGCTTAGCCTTAGACTGAAAATGTTTTTTCGATGCTTCGGTAATTATAGCTTTCTGGGTCCGGGGGCGGAGCCTATTCTTCCAGTGATCTGATTGGACTTTTTTATTTCTCCTATAAAATTACATTTATAAATTATGTATATTATTTATATTATATATAAATTACCACGTTTTCTTTGTATTGGTATTGTCAATTTTTAAACACTTTTTTGCTTGATTTTTCTGAGTCGCCTTTATATGGCAACATCTACTATTTACAGTTTATTTTCCGAAACTCCTTGCAATATCAATGACTCCTCATCATCCTCTTGCTCTTCTTAGCCTCCCTTTCCATGAACCTGCTCTTCGATCTGAGATCGAGGAAATCAGGCCAATATGCTTTCACTAATATCAAACTTGAACTTTCCACGATCATTAGCTACTGGTTGTACCTGTAGCACCGGTCTAGTTTTTTCTTCTTACCTGTTCTCAATAATTAAGAATAATTTCGCACATTTCCGGATCATTCTGATGCAGAATTTCATTGATAGGACAGAACTGTCACTCACTCGGGGACGCTGTTCATCCTCTCTATTTCTTCATCATCTTATTACTGCTGCTACCAGATCCCTCCTGATCGAAGACTGGTCAGGTATCTAGGTCGGCCTGGATGTCTACAAGATCGTGCGTCGCCTTTCATACGTGAGTAGTGGCGTGTTTATAGCGCTGCGATAGTTAGTGCGTCGTATTCTAGCCAGCTTGTGCGTAAATCTTGTGAGCTAACGGCTCTTGGTGTTTGATGCCTGAGGCGATACTGAGTCGTTATAGTCGAAGAGTGTCCGATGCCGTGGGAAAATCATCTCAGTTCTAATACCCAATAATCATTAACTTAAAATATTAATAATGATATAAATTAAATAAGGATAGTTAATCTTTTTAACTAATTGAACAATGCCAACTTGAAATAAGTCTATAATGTAATGTAACTGTAGGCTCTAGAGAAGTAGTTAATAATAAATATTTACAACGATAAAAATAAATAAGGTATTATTGAGCTTTCAACGTAAAAAAAGCAATAAAAAAAAACAACTAAATCTTATCAATATTGGGAAATATTCACATTTGGCAAGGTGAATGTGCCTTTTCTAAACCAACGAACGGTTGTATGGGAAAGTTATTTGGTCGCCACAGCAGGATCAATCCATAAAAATAAATAATTTATCTACCATAGATATCCGTTTGAGAACACGAATCCTACATCTCAGTAAATCAGCGCTCCACACTTTAGCTACCCCGATACCTTTGAGTAGTCATTCAAAAGGTTTCTAAGTAGTACTTGAAAAAGTCTTTAGACTATACATCAGAACTGTAAGTAATGTCACATGTTGGCTGCGATTTGGAGATTGCTGAATGGAAAAATATAGTTATAAGTTTTGAGTTATTGTTTTTCTGTAGGCCCGTGTTTTTTACTAGTATTAGTAAACATATTTCACTTCTTTTGTGATCGAATAATGGTGGTAACTGTATGCTGGGTATCATTCATAATAAATAAAATTAGATATTAGTTAAATTGTATGATATGATGTATCTGAGTACTACCACTGATATTAATATATTAATATATTAATTTTTACCCCATCATCGAAGTTTTATGATCATAGAAGAGCTAAGTGAAAAAACATTAGGATCAAATTTGCTGAATGCGCAATTGCGCAGGTGCAAATGAAAATTAAATAATAATAATAAATGTAATAAAGGAATTTTAGATAACTAAATTTAAAAAAAAGTTGATGGTGTCTATGTTCTCCCATTTTGTTTGGATCATTTTTAATATTTGTATTTAAATATGACAATTATAAAAATGGACTAAATAGCAGATTCATGATAGTGGCGTACTATATGTAATCGTATATTTCTTTTATAGGGTGTGATAAAATCCATATATTGAGGTATAATAACTTTATGTGAAATAACTTTAACTGCTACTCTTGACATTTATTCAGAGTAACAAGTAACCGTTATTTTTCGACTCTAATTACTGGCCCTGAAAGGATTGCTAGATAGCAGCGATAGTTCCACCGTACCCTGACGCTCTGGTACAGTGACCTTTCGCTGCGTCTCCAAACTGCTTCATCAGTTACCCGTTGCGGTTCCTTTGAAGGAACGTGGTGAAGCTCTGTACCAGCCTCTGGGTTAACTTGGTGTAGGTGTAGTTTCGTCGTACTTTCACCCCACCGTATCCAGTACAAGGACTTGCATCTCCTGGTACTTAGGTCAGTATGTGGGTAATGTCGGCTTCTTGTATTATTTATTTAGGTACAAAGGTTCGTTTATATGATGATAGTTCCTGCCATGACGTTATTTACTGTAGTTGTTGATATGCTACATCAGGTTTGATGTGATTGTTGACAATAGGTTATAGAGAACTGTCTCACCTCATTTTCGTCCAAAAACTAACCTTAGATATTATTGAATCTATACATCAACAATATTTTTTTATTATTTCAAAACTTGGAATTAATTGTGCTGAACATTTGACACTATTTAGTTCTTGAAGGAAGAAAATATAATAGTTATTTTGTTTTTATTCAAGCCTACGATCGGTCAATTGCTGTAAAATCGCAATTGTTGTGTGCTATACCATAGGACAATGTCACTGTATAAACGAGGCTTAAATTTGAACATATCTATAGTTACTAGAATATTGTAATTATGTATTTATTGATTGTTATTTTCGATTTAGATATCTTAATATCGATAAGGGATGTGTTGTTGTTGTTTGTTAATATTTAAAGGTGTAAAACCCTTAGGTCATCAATGCCTATCTTTGCTTTATAAAATTTTGGTTTATACCACAGATAAATAAAACACACACACATACTCATTAACAAAAACACACATTCAAACTGGACGAAATTTTAATGCAATTTGATATAATGTTATAATTGAGACAGTAGGCGATGTGCTTTCAAAAACTGAATGACCAACGCCATAGTAGCTTTTTTTCACCCAGTTTTTTCAAAAATTCACTCAGTGCCTTCAATAAATTAGGGGCTAGTTCTGTTTTATCCATTGTTGGTAGGTAATAATTACATTCTTCAAAAATATGTTTAACTGATGGAACGAAGTTACAATATTCGCATGAAGGAAGTAGCAGTTTTTAAATAACGTATATTTGAGTGAGCCGAATGTCATGTGCGCGCCAGAGCAACCTCCTTTGTAGGAAGTAGACCATGCTTTACTGTGTGTATAACATAAATTTGGTGCAATATGATTAAATCCTCTAATATTTCAGATTAATTACAATTACTCTCTAAGTTAAAAAAAAATCAAATTTTTAAATACAGTAGCCATATTATTTTTATTCTTCAAGTTATAGAGATCTCGTAAGTTTCAAAGTAGCTTGAATATTAAATTATTAACAGTATCTTGTTTATTTATATATTTATTTACTTCATTAAGGATTTATATTTATTTGTTTTGTTATAATTGTACTAAAAAGTAAACAAAAACATTGAAACAAATAATATTTTAATTAATTCAGTGATAATTAGCTAAATAAATATTTTACAAGGTCTCAAGCGGAGTGAGTTATCGATGTTTATGGGCCAAGGACTCGGTCTGTTCCAATCTCCTTTCGACACACGTCCGCGCTCTTGTGCAGTCTTTAATATCCTTCCTATTCCTCATATTTATTTATAAACATATAGCCGCGATATGTTTATATGGTTTTTAAATTAATTTATAGTTATTGTAATTTATTGTATATTTATTCAGCGAGATATGCGCGATATCTCACTCCCAGGGAAACCCTCTTTATAGAAGCTGGATGAGTTCCAGGAAGTTTTGCAGAACTCAAAGGGTCCATCAATAGCTATTATCAGTTTAAATAATTTATCTGTCACTGCTGGATTTAAACCCGGGACCAAGTCTACGCAAATTATTGCTCTTCGCTCTAAATGTTATATATAAATTTAAAAAAAAATGTAATGAGCTTTTTAATTAGCATACAAGAGTTCAGATGTTCAGATGTACTTCTTGATCCAATTAAATGTGTAGATGGGATGAGAGCCAAAACGTCAGTATGTAGATTAAGACAATAATAAACAGTTAGTTTAAAGCCAATTTAGCTTAATTAAGTAATTCCAATTATAATTCTACAAATAAAAAGTATTTTAATTTTTTTATGATTTTGACAATGTGGATTGGTTCTATTACCATTATATTTTTCATTTTCTAATATTCAGAAATTTAAAAATAATAATTTTCTTTGCTATGTTGTAGTAAAGCTATATTATTATTATTTTAATTTTTATTACTTAACTTTTTTATACCATTACTACCCATGAATGATCGCGGGTATAGTAGTACATGGTAGAGACTATGCTGTTTCAAGAACAACGGTCATGCAGATAAGTGATTTGTTCTAGATCACGCTCAATCGCCAGATTGTTTCCCCAATTAAGGATAAAATCATATAGGTTGGGTGACCACCTGGAAGGTCCTCAGATTCTACTAGTTCCAACCACGGCTGTTAACAGACTAAAGTTCTGTTAATTAAGTACTATTTAATTGTCGTAAGCAGTTTTTTTTTTAAGACTTGTAGCAATATAATATACACTAAATCCTGCCTGCCCATTCTACTTACTATTATTTGTTTTTCCTTTCTAATATTCGGTTCTTTTATCTTCATTTCTTAGTTTACAGATGTAGTAGAAATGTAAATGGTTCGGAGTCTTATGAAGAACCATGGAACCATTCGTTATCTCGGTATTGATGACATTTTTCATCTCGTATATCAATTTTTTATCAGTAAGTAAGTCACTTTCACTTCCGAGATGCCAAATCTAAATTATACAATAAGTTTAAAAAAAATAAATAAATACAAAAAATATTAGAGGGAACTCGACCGGTCGGCAAACCTGTTAGCGCAAGCTTCCTGACCGCAAGCCTCGGCCGCCCCGGTTACGCAACAAGAACGGACACAGCTAATGAACTTTCCGTGTCCCGAAGCCATTGTACCATCGCCCTCCTCCTCAGTGTCTTCGCCGATGGTACCATTTGATGGATGATGCTAACGGTTGTGCAACGCATGCTTTCTCTCTTGCTTCTTTCTGCACTGTCTTCAACTTTGCACTGTTGGGTCTAAATATTTATCATTGCGGTGCTCAATCTGTTCATTATCAGCAATGTTGGGCATCAGTTAGGATTTCATTATTATATAATTGAAAGATAAAAATTAATTATTTAAATTCTGCTGAAAGAGATAATTGGTTAATGTTAGGGCACGAATATATAATAAAAAATAATTCAGCCAGATTTAATAATAATCATAAATAGTGTAGATTTTATGCTTAAAAGTTGACGAATTAAGGGAGAGTAGTGCTTAAGTATTATTCAATATTTAAATAAATTATGGAAGAAATTGCACTAGAACGGTATTTGGTGCAAAACCTATACTTTGGTGACACACTTTCATGTGACCTTAATGATTACTGATTCACAAAATTAAACAATCCAACGATTAAGTGCTTCGACAGTGAAAGAATCTCCTTTTTTATTACATTATTTGGTAAAATCGTATAAAATAATATCTTGAAATTTGTAATATAATTGACATCTAATAGGCTGGAGGAACTTCTTCTGATTATGGAAACTTGGAAAAAAAAATCTGTTCTACAAGCCATGAAGAGTATTGAGCTCAGTTAGTGGTAGAGACTATATTGTTTCTAATTCTACGGTTGTGCTGGGGGCTGATTTTGCCGACCGTCAGATTTCTCTGCAATGATGTGTAACCACATGAGGGTAGGGTTACAGATTACAATTTCTACCCTTGAGGTTTTGCAGATTCCACAAGGCCCTATCCATAGCTGCTTACAGGTAAAATAGTTTATCTGCCAAAGCCGGATTAGAGCCCGGTATCTTCAGCACATCAACTAAGCGCACTATACATAAAGATACCTCGCTCGTGAATTATTGAATTGTTATTTATTTATCGATCCGGTCTTGTACTTCATTTTATCATCTATTGTCCCGCTATGTTCACACTGTAGTCTTCCTCGGAAAAAAGCCATAACACTTAGGAGCCGATGCCTCTCCCGTATGGAAGTTGTTCCTGATGACTTCATCTGTTCCGGACATTAACTACCGGAGAGTTACTGGAAGGCAGTATGGACATTCCAGGGAATGGAGCAAAGGAATGAGAAAGGCCGCTAGAACGCGCAGTGTAAATTATTTCTGAACGGTGAAGCTTTGATGCTAACCTAGGCATTACATCTTGTCGTTACAAATCTCCGAGTTAAAAAAATAATAATAATGAATGTGAAGGGTTTAAAAAAAAAAATGAAAGATGAAACTGATATAATTATTTGCAATTACATATTAATATCAAAATGGACTTGTTCAGTATCTTTTAGAATTTTTGAAATTTGTGAGTAATCGAAGCTAAGAGATAACAAAAAATAGATTAAAAAAAGATATGGACAATGGCGGTTTCATACAACGTATTTTGTAATTAACTATTCTATATAATTTTTTTTAACGAATCTTTCATAAGTCAAAAATATAGGACCGATATAATGTTCTGAATAAAAAAAATACTTTCCAGTCTCAGCCTATACCAATCTTCCAGCATTTACTTGCATCCGTTGAAAAGAAACTAAATCTGTTTTCTTTAAAGTGCAGCTTTTGAAATCGTTCCGATTTTTTTTTTCCAAATTAAGGAGGAATTCATTGCCTTGCTCATAATTGTAACCATGGTAAAAGGTTTTTTTATTTATTAAATCAAATTTTTATGATTTTCAAAATAATTTCCTACTAACGAAAAGATATATTGATATAACTGTAGGGATCGTGTATAAGTTGGGCTAGGGATATCAGCTCAACTCTCGATCTGAAGATTCTCCTTGGCCTCACTCAACCTCTGGGAAGTTTGTACTCTTAATAGGAGATTGGGAGGAAACCTACAGTTATTATGATCTCTGCTAAATCACTTGCACAACCCTTGACATGAAAAAAAAATACGGTCCCTAATTTGTTCCTAATACAATAACCTTCATAAGTTGTTGTGGTATATCTTTTTTATGGGTTCAGTACTGTACTGTTTCTAACAGTTGAAGTTGCAGTAGGTTGATTTGACCAAGATAAACTAGATTTTGTCTCCTAATTAAGGGTATGCACTTTATAGATTAGAAAATTAACTTTATTCTGGGACCAAGTCCCTTTACAATAACAATCATGAACAAAAAAAATTCTGGCCAGAAGGCTACTTAATAATACGAATCATGAAGTAATTATAAGCGACAAAAACATTATACAAATAGAAATAGAAATGAAATAATTAAAAAATACGAAACTTGACAGGATTTTAACTAATTGCCGAAAATAAATATATAAACATTAACAAAATTAATAAAATAGTTAATAACGAAATTGCTAAATAAAATAAATGAATGGGATAGCATGAAATAAATTATTTATTGTTATAATTATAAATTATTGCAATAAAGAATTTATAGAGTTTTTCTGAGCCCTAAAGGGTTTCCAGATCCCACACGTGTGTGTTAACAATTTTCAATAGTGTACACAGCCACACCCGGACTCGTACCCCATATCTTCAACGTGTAGAGCGCTGAGCTACTCGGGTCTCTCCATATTATTGACACGTAATAAATAAACTTTCAGTTTGTAATTCGAAACAAAAAATCAAAAATATAATCAAGTTAATAGGATAAACGAATAAATAAAATATAGCGAGCAGTGTGTAACCAGGCCAACATAAAAAAAGGATACAAGATGAGGTAGCCGTGCGATAGGATCTACATGGTCCTGGGGCCCGCTTATTATTGACTAATTAGCCACGCTCTTCCCCTTCTACCGTATCCTGTATCGCACAGCTATTATATATATATATATATATATATATATATATATATATATAACATTGATGAGTTTGTTTAAACTGTTGGTGTGAGATGTACTGCAGTTTGTCTTGTTTGTTATTTGGTGTGTGCTTTGATGACGCCTGAATTGGCGAAACGTTGTTTAGCTCTTTTTCTAGTGCTGCAGACACTTAAGAGTTTAATTTTTTGGATTTTCTTTATCTTAGTTTTATAAGTTTATATTTATATAAATAATTTTATATGTTTATAGGCCATACAGACAGTAATTCCATAATACCTATTAAATTAAATCTAATCTTAAACCCGTTAGGCAAGAATTAATAATTTTCTTATTTATTTTGTTTGATCTTAACTTTTACCGAGAATATTCATGTCGGAGGGGGTTTTTAAGTACGGTCTACTTTCCTCGTAATAATCAATGAAACGGTTTAAATGCACGGGACTTTCAGGAGAAATCTGTGGTAAATTAGTTTACATATTTGGCAGGGGAAACAGCGTTTATGATTTACATGCGAGTGTTTATTTGTATACTCATTTACAATTTTATATAATATGCTTTTACAATTTCTTTAGCTGCTTGATCGAATTTCCCATCAACTGTTGTGCCTACCAATCATATACCTTTTGAATTATTTTTTTTACAGTCATTATTTTAATTTTTGTTAAATAATTTTCTTATGTATAAATCAGTTTTTTAATCTATATACAGACCCTAATAGTTAATAAATACATTAAGTAATAAAATAGTTTTGGAGAATATTAAAAAGGAAATTAATGAAAAGTTAAAACTTGTTGTGACTTGATTCAAAGCGACAACTGCGGAACTAATGCCGATGTTGTAATATATGTAAGTATGCATACATTTATGGATGTGTGTGAGAGAACCTAAACTGATGGAAAATGAAGTCGGAATGATGGTGGGGCTTGGACATGAGGCGGAGAGCAGAGCGGTTAGGCGAGGTGGATGACCCAACAGTGAAAGGGAACAATTTGGACTCTTCTACTCAGTTCGGATCGCTTCATCTTCTATCTCGATCTCTTCGGACCTGGAAGATTCTACCATCACTAAACTTCTTCCAAATGTACACTGCCATTCCTGATAATGAACCAAATCCTCCATAAGAAGCATATAGAACTATAAGTTATTGCACGTTTTAATTTTTTTAGGGTTGGCTGTCGATAGTATTCATAAACTTGTCAAAGTTGACTTGTTTACAAATTTTTTATTTTTATTTATTTATTTGTTGATATTTAAAACTTTATTAAAATAATATATCAAGTAAATGAGCTAAGCCATACATAATGACATGTGGAAATGACAAGTAGAGAAACTACCCTCTGGTAGTACTCAAATCACAAGTTCAACTAAAAGGTCACGGGGCCATCTTCTTTTCAGACGCCTCGGAGGATTATCGGGAATTGAAGAGGAAGGTAGGTTTTTTTACAAACTTAAAAGTCATCAAATCGTATCTCGATCGAGGGATTCCTCAAACATACCCCCACCCCTTGGTTTCGTGTGATCTGTGAGCCTACTGGAGGCAAGCCACTAAGACCGTAGGAATGATGATCCTACCCTGTGTACTATCGGGAATAGGATTGTGGTTTTCCGGATGTTAAATAGTTTGTCCACGGACGGTCTGCTAAGACGAAAGATATACAGGTCCTCGTACGCCTGCTTACTCCAAACAGCCAGTATCCTTAGATCTTGATCAATTTTTCTCCGTTCTTAAAACCAAGTATACGTCGGAGAGAAGAGAACTAGTAAATCTACCCCTAAGGGATTAGTTATCTAGAGATGGGCAGCAACCTCATAATAAAAATAATTCTACTGCTTACAAAGAGTTGGGTAACTGCCTGTGTTGCAGGGTGTCAGTGTCCTGCAAGCACTACGTGTCTATACCGCCAACCACACGACAAAAACTTAAGTACATTTGATTGGGAATAAAAAACAATTACAATAAAAAATGTGATTTTCTTTTTTTTTCACGATATGTACTCAGAAATCATTGAATTGGCAGATGGATGCAGAGAGGTTAGGAAACGCTTGTGTAAAAAGAAAAAATCGGAAAATTACGACGTGTTTGCTGATACGTATTGGGAAAATAACTAAAAAATAAGAATCTTACAAAACTAATTCCGGTTAAAAAAGAAATCAATAGACACTAAAGGAGACAAGCGGTGTATTAATATTTATTTTCAGTTTTTCATTTAATTCAAGTAACTTTTCTTCTTTTTCTGTTTAGATGCATATTTCGCATTAGCCATTTTACGACGCTGTTTCTACTATTTTATTATTTCCTCTGTTTAATGATCAGTTTTTATATTTTTTATTATTTTTATTACATTCACTAATATTTTTTTAATCAAGCAATCCATCGCCGGTGAAGTTACTACATTTACTTTATCATTTAATAACGTTTCTCTAAAGCTTGGAGAAGAGCTTCCTGGATCAACTCGTGAAGCAACCTAACAAGATTTATATTAAAAACGCTTAATTATTTTTTTTAACTTTTAATTTAATATACACTTGACATTTAAATTAAGAGTTCATTATTTAAATTGGTTATTGTGTCTGTATACCGTAAATAAAATTTGGAATCACGAGGTACTTCTTTTCCTTTAGCATTATCGAAAAAAAATTGACAGGATGTTTTTTTGATACTAAACAAGGAATAAAATATTACTACATTGATTGAATAAATTACTAACCTTACTTAAATACATACGATTCAGACCCAATTTTCAGGTAGGGCACTTTGCCAATGTATGATATACACGATACTTTATCAAATTTACTCAGGGAATCAGTTATAATTGGTAAAAAACTATTTAAACAATTATTTTTCATACTTATAAAAAAAGCTAGGATCAAAAATATGTACATTTAGTTTATCAAATCAATGCTTGAAGGAATTACATAAATATATTTTTTCTATATAAATAAAAATACAACGTGAATATATTGAGAACTAGCTTTTGCCCGCGGCTTCGCTCGCGTGGAATTTGGTCTGCCACATAAAGTTTCGTGACAGATCATTTATTTTTTTTTAACTATCAGCTACTCGTACATTCAGAATTTCAGATGTCTAACTTCATAACTGACGGATTACATACACTCTTTGAACCCATATTATATTAAGGGAGAAACCCTTGGAGGTGGAATTATCTAAATTCCTTTCTTAGTGCTCATTTAAGCTATACAAAGACCCTATCCGCGAATTTCAAGATGCTAAGTTCAGTGGTTTCTGCTGTATGTTGCCCGCTGGGTGTGTTAGCCAATCAGGTTACAGTTTTATATAAACTTCGCCTGTGTGGTGTGTTGATATAAAGTAGCCTACATCCTTCCCCAGGCTTGAGATTATCCATATCAAATTTCATCACAAACGGATCAGCACAGCCCTGAAACATATATTGACACTGATTAACAAACGGGACAGACAGAAGTTTCTTTCGTTTACTGTTGTTTGTGTCAGGAAAGGATTAGTATGTCATGTTATTGAATTTATTGAGAAGAATTACTTAGTATAATGGTTCCAGTTGTTGTGCGGCGGCAGCGAGAAATTAAAACTGAAAGGATTAGAATAATGTACATAGATTGGTAATTTATCGATATGTTTTTAGATTTGGCGGTCCTACTTACCTACTGCAATGTACTCCTGTAAACTATGTACTTGATTTGTTTCGTTCAGTAAAAATATGTAGATTTTGCGAGTAAGAAACACGTGAGCAAGCTACTCAGAGGGCAGAATTTTATCCGACTTACTTGATATTTATCGTTATATTATACAAAATCATTATAAATTGTAGCCTATGTGTTCTGATGCATAGCCTTTAATATTGTTAAGTTTCATCCAAATCCGTTAAGGAGTTTTTGCGTGAAACTATCGCATTTATAATATTTGTAGGATGTAATTGTTTTTTTGTAAGTTCTTTAGGAATTTCATAAATTAAAGTTAGAGGTGTCCTAACAAAATGTATGTCATTGTCACCAAATCAGGATACAATAAATCGATTATGATTTTTCGTTTTTGTTTTAAATTATAATTAGCTAATTAGAATAAAATCCTTTTACATACAATCTGTTCCTTTATTCCTCCGAAGCTTTGTGCCTTTTACCCGATGTTGAGGGTTGATATTCAACAATTTTTCACTACATTACATATTTATTATCAGCTATTGGATTAATCCTCATGCATATTAATTCTGTTTATCAAACGTGTGTCCTATAGCAATGGAATAAACGCTATGAATATTTCATGAAATCAGTGCGTGTAGGTCAGTTATAAGTAACAAGGGTTGGCTCGTGTGTTCTGATATCTACGGAGCTTGAGTTGGAAGAGAGGGAATAAAAATCGATGGAATGAATACCTAAGTTAAAAAGGAAAAGCATCTAAATTAATAAGTACGAAATTGGTTAATAATTACTGTTTATTTTAACTTTCTTTTATTCACTCTTATTTATTCCAGGATTTCACATAAAGTTAAGTAAAATATTATATTGTTATACTATCCGCTGTATTATAATTTTGTTGTTTTGTTACAGGTACGTTTTTCACTGATTACTCGTCTCATTCTCAATTTACAAGGTAAATCTAGTGCATATTATTATTATATATTAAGAGTAAGCATATCTGAGCGTGTGCGCGCGGGTTCGTGTGCGTGTATGTGCGCGTGTATAAACAGAGATATAGGGGTATTGATTTTGGGGAGCAGGGTACCTCAGTGTCAATTGCGCATCCAGCAAATTTGATCCAAGCGTTTTTCTCTTAGCTTTTCTACATGATCATCGAGTTTTGGAATAAAAATATCAATAGTTGAGTATGAATAAAATTTTTAGAAGATTTATAAATATTATTTCAAGAACTTTTATCTGAGGGGGGAATGGGATATCTCAGTGGTAGAGTATTGAGTTGCCGTGCCAAAGGCCCCGGGTTCCAATCCGGTTGTGGGAGATACTTTATTTAATCTGTTCAACAGTAAGGGATGAACCCTGTGGGATCTGCAGATCCTGCCTTTATAGAGTGGAAACCTGGAGATTGAGGATGATCTCGGAAAAATCACCTAACTGCGCAACCGTTGTCTTGAAAAAAGTACTCTGCTGTAGTGCTGTATGTTCTGAACACACAGCCCTTCACGGTTTGTCGTGGTCCAATTCTTTTTTTATTTTTTAAATCATTATTGTATTTTCCTTCCTTTTGATTTGGAACCAACTGTTAAAGAGCGCATAATTTTCTTATGCCTATGGCGCTTGAAATCCTAGAGAATTGCGCCGTTGAGGTAGGGGAAGAATACCGTAAGGGCATTCCCGAGTCATCAATCAGCTTCATGGCACTTTCTCTAAACAGTCTGCATCTCCACGATCGCCCTTATCCAATCAGCCTGCAAGGAATCCATTAGTATTCTAAATAAAGTTGCCAATAGTGATTTGGTTATGTATAGTTGAGGTTATGTTTAGTTTAGTAAATAAATATACTAAACACTTTAAGTTAGTGGGGTAACACAATGCGTTAGGGCACCGTTTACAAATCTAAATGTTCCGGGTACCCGGCTATAGGAGAATAATTATTTATTATGTTTTCGGCTGTGGATCGACCTTGGGGATGTGATGAAACTTCTGACAGTATGGATGGGTCGAGTGTGATCTCTGTCATCCATTTTTATTGAAAACCGTTAGTTTATAATCAGTACAGTTATTGAGATGTACTGAACCTAAGATCCTTGGGTTTTAATGGTGTAGGGTTTTTAAAAATATTTTTGATTTATATTTTTAGTGCACTCCTATATATTTTTCATATTGAATTAACCCACTTTTCAAGCCTCATTAAAACGGGTAATCTTATACAAGAGAAAATATCGACGACTTGGCGACTCCACTCATACCTTAGAGCAAGCCCGCTACTGGCTGAGCTCAGCAATCAAACTGTAATTGCACATTCCAATCAAAGGACACGGGTCATTGCAATGGCACTAACCTTAGCTTGTAACCTCCCTCCGGAGGAAGTACAGCCTATATCCCACGTCGTAATTACACCTTTGACTGTATAATAAACGTTTACTATCAGTAAAAAAACATATATCTGTGCAATCCGAGGAAGGTCAGAGCAATGCGTAGTGCATAAAACGACCAAGGATGTTCCGGACTTTTATTTAGAATGTTATTATCCGTAAAGATAAGAAGAGAAACGAGGAATGTATTTCGAAGCTTAATAAAAACTTTCAAGTGATACATCCAAGATTTTACTGACTTAACAAAGTCAAATGATTTTTTTCCGTTCAATTCTAAAGTCATTTATAATGAAACCAAAAATAGGATGGAAGTGTCTCTAAATCTATAAAAAAATGAGTTCTATAGGACATCTATAGATAAATTGTGTCTTCCTGTGTCTTATCCTTTTCGGATGTAGGTAATTAACATGGCGACCTTAATTTTGTTGACAGGACTTCAAAAAGTTGACAGAGAACAAATCCTGCATTGTCCTAAGTTTTGCAGCAAGGGGTCCCTCCTTCTTTTTGGACACCTCTTGCTATCAATATTTCTCTACATTATGAGCTGCAGTAGACGATATTTGTCATTTCGCATGATGCCCAGGTTTTCTAATTTTCGCTTTTGATGGTATATCCAAATCTATATGGAACGAGGAATGTAAAGAAAACGACACGTCAACTATCGTTGTATTCCTTCGTTGTTCATCTCTGTTCATCGTTTTATGCACATGAAATATCCATGAGTTTTCTGATTTTATCCCATTCATTCATCTGATCATAACAAATTATTTCTATTTTAATACTAAGACTATTTATAATTTAAAAAGTAAATAAATAAACTTCTATTTCACATTCTTCAGTTGCATGTACTGACGAAGGTCCTGGTTCAAATCCGGCTGTGGAAAATAAATTATTTAACCTATTCTTCTTTTTCTTCGTCTTGCATGGCTCTACAGCCTATCAATGAGCCTTGGCCTCCTCGATAGTTTTCTCTGTCCAGTGCAGCGGCCTTCCAGTTCCGGACATTTAATAGACTTCTAGAGTCCTCACTGACTTTATCCAGCCATCGCCCTACTCTTCTTGTGCGCTGAATCGTTTCATCTATTACTCTTCTGGGCCCTTCAACACTTGCCTTTCTGGCTACATGGCCAGCCCAACGCAACCTACCAAGCATTATTGTTTTGACCACATCCGGACCATGGAATAGACTTGCCAGGTCCGCATTGGTACTTCTTCTCCATGCTTCTCCCTTTAACCTATATTTAACCAATAAACAGTCATAAATTGACCCAGCGTCTATATGGTGGGTACCCTTAGTTGGGTAATGATGTGGGAGTTGAGTATGATTTTGGACAAATCACCTCCCTTCAGAACCTTTGGCTTACACTACTTTATCAACCATTTACTGAACCAATGACCCTTCGTGGGTTGTAGTGGTTACAGGTTTTATATATATACATATACATGAATATGTGTATAGATATGACATGAGGTTAAATCAGCACACTCCTATAGCAACTGACAGAACTAACGGCTCAACGCTTTCAATAATTACATCGCCATTAGTTCTGTATTGGCCAATGGCTGGTTACCTTTGGAATTCCAGGCCGAAGCCAATATAATTTATTTGCAGCCTTGGGATTAGTGACCCGATGACCTCAAGGTTCTCTACCGCTGCGGAATGATCAGTATCTCTTGGGTAGATTAATTTTTATTTAAATGTCAGTAATTTGTATTCATTATAGGTTTTATTATCTGTGTTCTGTTTTTTATTTAATGCAGAAGTATATTTAAAAACTCTACCGCTGCAACCCACTAAGGGTATAGCGTTCAGTACAGGTTAGGGGCCATTCTGTTTCCAAGCTAGGAATGACGAGGTTTGTATATATATTAACAAATAGTATTCATTGAAACTTATCAACTGAGGAAATAATAGACCCAGAGCCTTGCAGTAGGCTGTTAGCGTTCATGCGAAATAACCACATGAAAAAAAAAATCCTGTACCTTTACAACCCATGTAGAAAAATGGGTTCAAAACATGCTGGGATTATTCTTTTTCCAAGCCCAAGATGTTGCAAGGAGGTGAGATCAAGCTCAACCATCAGGTTTCCCTCTAACTAAGAATACCCACTTTTTTAAGGCTGGGTGAGTCTTAGTAGTCTAGATTCCACATAGTCAAAGATCATGGATTTTAAAAAAATAGATAGTGTATCTCGTATTATTTACAATTTATATCGACTTGTGACTCGGGACTTTGAGATCAATAGTCGAGTGCATTACACACGCTTCCCACGGTTAAATATGGTATATTATTTTTTGAAAAATTTAGTAAGGCATCTTGCGAATTTACATTTTGGACTTTATAACAAAGTAAACTCTTACAAATTATACTGATAATAGCATCAACTAACCAGGCCCTGTTCAGTGTTCAACTGCCTCAACTTAGAACCTCTTGCTGGATGTTTCGATGGACTCCAACTACCTGGAGGGTGTGGAAATCGAACGTGGCGTAGCTCCCTCTCCCCCCGAAGCAGCTTCCATAAAGGACACGGCCTCCGAACTAGGAAACCAGAAGAAGCCCTGCAAGTCGGATCTGGTCTTGGTCCGCTCTCGGCGTTTCGTTCTCACTTATAGAATCCTTTCGCCTCCTCTGCCTCACTTCTCAATTTGGAACTGTTTCCTGTTTACTAAATTTTGATGTTATAAGTGACATTTCTTGTTTAGTTATAAATTCCAAAATAGGTATTCTTAAGATGGCTTCTTACTTTAAAAGAAAATTATATACACTTATTACATGAGGTAGCTCAGTACTTCATGTAATCTCTTGGTCTCAAGTTCCAGACTTATATAAATTATATATATATATATATATATATAAACTAGGTTCAGCACACGGCAATGATGTTCTGTTTCCTAGTAGACGGTTCTGCATGTCATAGAGGTTGGGCGAGTTTCAGGAAGGCTTGCAGACTTAACAAGGACGATCCACAGTTATTAGTATGTTAAATAATTGATTTCAAAACAAAAAATAAAGGCTTTAGTCTCTAAAACACTCCAGTACTTCAGTTCACCATCGGTATGCTGTAGAAACCGCATTTTAAATTTATTTATTATTTTTGGGCGGTTTCATCTTTCTACATAAGTAGATCTATGCTCTATTTGCATTTTTTAATATCAATTTCTTAGAGATTTTCAAAACGGTTTCAGCATTTTACTAGATTTGTAATTTTCCTCACAATATGTTTACAAAAGAGCATATCTATCGATTTTTGTTTGCTTTAAACTTGTTACTGTCCAATGCTTAAATCTGATTAATTAATTAATTATCCATCTGTACAGTAGAACCACCTTAAAAGAAAAGAAAGGGTTTGTGTAACTTAAATCTAATCCGAATTAAATTTTAATGTTTATTATTAATAAATTCATCTATATACGTTCATAAAAGGGAATCTATGTATACATTTTCAGGGTTTTTTTTTCTGTGGCATAAAAAATATGAGATATGATTTTGTTTTTACATTTTAAAATACTATCTACATGTATTGTTTATGATAAAATATTGACTAAATTAGTGCTACTTATACGCTAAAGTATTTCATTAAGTTATTTCTGTTTCACGTCCATTCATTTAACTGTTTCCTTGTTCTAAGTGATGATAATTAATCGAAGTTTTCCTGTATCAATTGTTTTTTACTAAGTTCTATATATATATATACATATATACATATATTGACAGTAGTGACTGTGAGAAGCGATGTTAGATATCGGACAACAACCTCCCAACCTCCCACTAACGGTCTGTAAGCCTGGAATGAGATAGCCATCTTGAGAGCTCTGTTTGGTCTCCCGTCGGCTGGGGTTCGGGTCCTGTCCGTCTCTTTATGGTTCTCTTCAGCACAATGTATTGGCACATTCTATTGGCTATCAGTTTCCTTACATCGATTGTAATAGCTTACTCTTCGTCTATTTCTCTGAATAGGTTTAAAGTTATACGCAACACTATGGAAGTTAACGACTTCAAGGAGAAATAATTTTGTTTTTTTAAGGTTTGAGTTAGGGTTACTTTTATAGTTATTTTTATTAGCAATGTTCAGTACCAATTGTGAAATTTATTGTACAGATGATATGAACGTCAAATGAAACCATTATTATTTTAGACCTTGTACATATATCATCTTAGCTTGTAATACAACTTCATTTATTTGTGTTTGTATCTATATATACCCATACCATTTACATTACAATTGTAAATATTTTATTGGTTGACTTTGGTAAAAGTATAGTTATTAGAAATTTTTTAAAAATATCAAAGTCATCCCCCCTCCCTCTTTTTACGATAAACTGATTTAAAAAAAAATAAAATAGAGCCAAAACTAAAAAAGAAACACTAACATTTATTAGAATGCAAATAGAAAAACCACAATGCACAGCTGTATGATTCAAAATTCTGGAGCAAACACTTACCAGTCGACGTTTCACCTATTCAGGCATTTATCAAGACACACAAAAAAAAAGTTAGATCAATCACATCTCGAAGGGGAAAGTGCAATACATCCCACAATCAACAGCCCCAAAACAGGCTCATAACCTGAGACAGCACCTCCACACCAAGACGTTCAATATACAACCGAAAGGAAAGTAATACGGAACCAGATGGGAAGGTTATAGAATCAGCTGATCCACAAAACATATCAAGTAATACTAACCCATACAAATTTATACACATTAGCAAAAGTTAGAAAGATTTATCTTTTAAAATATTCAACGCATCAGAATTAAATTGGTTCAAATTTCTACAATCTGTTTTATAATTAACCGAATTACAATCTTTTGGGCAATCTGCATAGCCTCGATTCTGTTTTAATCCAGAATTTTGAATGAAATTCGCTAATCCTGAAGGTCCTGATCACGATAATGAGATAAACTAATTAATGAAAAACTGAATGATAAACTAATTAATTTAATATATTGTCATTGGTCCCCGAGAAGTGTGCAAAATTTCAATTTCATTCGATGTTTCGAAGTAGCCTAAAATCGAGGTCTAGATTCTGTTATGAACATACCTACTTAGGCACGACGAAACTAATAAAAACTTGTTAAAATGAATGAATATTAAAATAAACATGTAGGTACCAATACAACCCATGAAGGGCCTTGAGCTCAGTGCTTGGTAGAGATTTCCTTTGCATGATAGTGGAAAGAGACTGAATAATTATTTTAAACCGAATTATAAACAATATACGTTGATAAACGTTGAAAAAGTATGGAATTAAAGGAAGATAAAAAGTCTTATAAATGTTTCAAAAGCTGAGAAGAAGATGAAAGTTTCATGATGCCCGAAGCCCTAACCAACACCCGAACACCTTGAACCCCGACCCAAACACAAACATCTAGAACACCATTGGGGTTTCGCAACTGTCGCGGCCAGGAAAAGTGCTTTAGTAGGAGAAAGTGAGGGGTCAGTTCGTGCTTTATGTGGGCTGTGCCTTGTCCCCATTGCACAATCTTGTGACGCGCCACCATCTCCTTTTTATAGTCAGTCCTCTTGTCAAGCTCAAAATGATTCTGTACGGCATCTCCACGCTTTTAAAATCACCATTGATTGGTAAATAGTGCTAATGAAGTAACAAGTCAAAATTTCGTTCTAATTCAGAAATCGATGTCATTTGAACCACACGTGTGGTTTTAATTAAGGGATATGCTGTAGGAGCGTCCTCATTCATCGTCAGAACTAGAAAAAAAGCATAGAATAGAAAAGTAACTTTATTCTGGGACTAAGTCCCTTTAGAATAAAAAATATGGACAGAAAAAGAAACATAATATTTATCTGGCCAGAAGGCTACATGGTACAAATCATAAAGCGTGTAAAAAGTGACAGAAAACAATTTAAAAGAAAATTATTAAACAAAAAATAATAATAAGTAAATAAACTGTACGAATCCTGACAAGATATTAAGCAATTAAACATAACAGATTTATATAAGATAACATATTTCACACAACCATTAAAAAAAAAAATACATTTAACTTTAAAACAGGTCTACATTGAATATATTTAAACATTTGTTACTATATTGAAAATATTTAAGTATTTGTTACCATATGTAAATAGTTGTGCTATAGACGCAACGGTTTCTGCGGGGTAAACTGGTCATTAGCCGGTTATTTTATCTGGCATTTAAACTGCTTCCTTTTAATTGATAGAAATAACCGGTTTCAAAAGTAAAACAAGTTATTTTAAAAGAGATGAGTTCCAGTCTAAACTTTTTTATTCTTTATTAAGTGATCAATAACAAATGTTACGAATTTATAAGGCCTTCTGTAATCCATGTAATTTATATATCAGTCTTCTAAGAATAGTCTAAAACATATTTTACACACCTAAAGAACCATCCCGCATTTTTTAATTAATTAGACATAAGAAAAACGCTTGATTATATTCAAAGAAATAGATTTGTTATTGTAAATTCACATTAAAGGTTATTATTGTTGTTAAAGGTTGTTATTAAATATTATTGAAGATGGTTCTCTTCAGATGTGTCATGGATCATTTTAGCCAATATTGTAATTAACATTATTTTACTATGCAAAATAGTATTATGATGTAAAAGCAATATTGATTTTATCTGGTGCATTTATTGTTCTGTTTTTTTTAAAACATGTTTTATGTATTTTTATCAATTGTTAGGTTATTAAAAGTAAATCAACCACAACTGAGGATTATTAAATAATCAATTAACCTAAAAAAAATAAAGGCCTGCATTACTTTATCAAAGACTACTTTGACTGATTATTCCCATGAGGCCAATATTTTATTGCTCAGAAGACCTACCCAAATTGGCTTTGATATTATTTATATAATACGACCAGAAAGCCAATTTGGAGAAATTCTATATTGATTCAATAATAGTAACCGTCTATGGGTGACTTATAGCTGTACTTTACCAAGGAGATAATATTTATTTCATTTAATGTTTAGAATTTTTTTAAAAATTCCTTTTGCCAAAATTACTTATTTTCTTTCATTTGAAATAATTTACCGTTTCTCATCGTCAACTATTATGTTAAATGGATATTTATAAAATGTGAAGAAATTTAATAATTACCTTAAGTAGAAAAATTATTAAAAAGCAGGGATATTAATAATAATAGTAATTTAGATGTATTATATACCGTCATACTTTACTTATTTATGTAATATATATATATATATATAAATATACTGAATATTATTGTATATTATATTCCCAATTATATATACCTAACGTTGGAAAGCTAAATGTGTTAGAAAAAATAATCTTTAATAGTAATAAAAGTAAAAAATCGAGTGTAACAAAAAAAATGCTTCAATCTGTGTGATCGTTGTAGTTAATAATTTCTATTTCCACAATAATATATTTACTATAATCTCTAAATCGACTGGCAAACATCCGAGGCGTAGATGGGAGGATTGCGTTAAGGATGATCTTACGAATTTGGTTTTGGGCGTAATTCTTAGACGTACGTATGTAAACGATTTTTGATATCGGCATCGAGATTTCTGGTTAACTAAGTCTTTATTATTATGTGTATTTAATGAAAAAAATGTTTGCCAGCAAACTAAATAAATAGAAAATTTGTAAATTAATTTCTGGTTGCGCGGTAAATAAATGTTTAGTGGCCACCTTTCCACATTTTTTTCTGATCCCCAATCTATGCACCAGGGTAAATCAATATCTTTTTCTTAATAAGTTATATAGTGCTATATGTGACACTATTTGGAACCGATAGTCCGAGTAGGGTCCGATTATATCAATTGTACCATCGGTACCTTTGCCCTAAAGATACAGAAGTAGTCGTAGGCAAGAATCAGGCAGCTTAACATGTAGACGCCATATATAGCGAAAGGGTCTCCTTTTCTTTCTTTGTAAATAGATATGTAAGTTAACTTGTAGATATGATCAACACAATAAATATAATTTTATTTAATTAGATGTTAAAAGATCTTTATTTAATAACAATCCTAGTCAACCTTTGGAGAAGAGGGAGATATGTCTTTTATAATTAATGATATAGAATTACTTCATCTCAGGGTGGCATCCCATTGTATTATTCAGATCAAACAAAGGATCTGGCTTTTCTCCGAGATCATTATTCGGCATTGATGCCAATATAGTAGTAGGAATGGCTCAAAGTTAACACTTTCATAACCCTAGAGCCATATCCAATTAAATAGGTAAACCTGATTTGTTTTTTTTTCTAGTTATGTTTTCTAATGATATAAAACAAATAAGAAGTCCTATCGACAAGCACATCCGATCCTTCAGGTGGAATTGATTTGTTTTGATATTCGATATTGAGTATGCTAATTATCGAAGAGTAGTTATCGACTGCCTGCGAGATATTAAATATAATCGAACAAAAAGAGACAACCGGATCGAATGGCAGGGGACAATTAAGGCATAATGAGCCTTCATCATCGCCCGGAGTGAGCTCCTACCTTTGATCGGGTCGTCTCCAATCGATTTGATGCATATATCGATTTAATAGCCTTATCCTATTCGATGTAATAATGAGCATTACATTTCTTGTTTTAGTTGTGTCTGGAGGAGATGAGATGAGGTTCGATTTAGAATTTTAGCCACCCACTGAATTGAAATTTTGAGAAATTAAAAATTTAATTAAATAAGAAGAATCTTTCATATTTGTTTATAACGGTATGCCGTATTATTAAAACAATAAGAAATAGATAATTGTTAATTATAAAATAAATAATTTTAAGAGTATCAGAATACAATTAGAAAAAAAAAACGTGCCTCAAGTCTGTAAAATCGAAAAATAATTAACTAATCAAGGATTCCCTAATATAGGCACCATCAGGATATGCACTGAAAAAAATTTCACATGAATGAAGGTCAAACGCAGCACATCTCAAATCAACATCCAAACATACACATCAATCATGGACATAAACATCACTGCAAGACAATTAAAAACATCCGATAAGCAGACTAGTAAAATTTGTAAGGATTGTTTAAAATGCTTAAATCTTTTAAGTATAATTTGTTTAAATAAATTATTATAATTGATGACAACGTCCAAATTATGTTATTTCGGCTCAAATATATTTTTTTCGATCTTTCCATCTATTTCGGAAAATTCTTTGTCTGTTAAAATCAAATATATGTTTAAATATTATGGACTGCTGTACTAATGCAGTGTTATGTGCTTTCCTGTGAATATTCTTGCAATCGTATTTCTGTTGATATATGATTTTGTGAACAGATTCGGATGTTTCAGCTATTTACACCTATATATTATTAATTAAATAATTTATATAGTAGAATTTGTCCACCAGCTTAATATATATATATATAAATTAAAACCAAATACCAAAACATGATATATATATATATATATATATATATATATATATATATATATATATATATATATATATATATCATGTTTTGGTTCTTGAGTTTCAGTCATTTTATTTCAACTTATATGTTGCGAAATAACTGATTGATGATAAACTGATCAATTCTTTGGAACTTGTAAGTACACTATATCCATCAACTTACACGTGTCATCTATATTTATTTTAGTCTGATAAATTAAATAAAATATTTATGTACAAACAAACAAACTTACGTTACCTACTCAGTTGCTATTCTCCAAGGTCTCTATGAACCGTTTTTTCTCCATTTTGTGGTCGACTGTCCTTGTTGTACAAATCAAGAACGAATCTAGGTCTAACGTTTCCGATTTTTATGTAATACTTCTTCCAGAATCAGGTCTACTTTCAGTGGTCAGGTTCTTCCTCAAGGCTCACAACTCTTCCATGAACTAAATAAATATTTTTTTTTTACTTTCAAATATTAATAGAATAATCTAGTAATAAATTGAACACGGAACTGTTATGTTATTTTGGGTTTCATGCAAAAGCACTGGTATCTTGGGAAGTTGTAAAGTAGAGTAAAGTAAAGATGGAAAAAAACGTATATATTTTTATATTCATTCTTGTGTTCAACTGCCAGATTTCTTCTCCCAATTTTTAAGGCCTGGGTGAGCCCCAAGAAGGTCTTCAGATTCCACGTTTAGGGTCGATCCACGGTTCATAACAGAGTGAGTAAATAATTTATTTGCCATTGCCGATATCGAATGCAAGGCCTTTTGATAAGTAAGAAGTTAGTTCCCTTATCAACTAAGCAACCGCGCTACCTACAGCTTAGAATAATAAAAGTGATTTCCCATCTTTATTTATTTTTCAATATTTTTTTCTTCTGATACACACTTCACGTGGCTTTCGCCCTTCATCACATTTTCTTGAAAAAGTTTATTTAATTAATTCTATTATTTTAATAGGGATTTTCTCTTTTGTAATTTGTCTTAGATTTTTTGGTTTTCATTAACACAACATGCTTATATTTGTAGAGGTATAATATTTTTTTATTATTTTTCTGTTCCTTGGTACGTTTTAATTTTATATAGTTGTATACCTATTAATTGCTTCGTTCGCAGTGTAACCAATTTGGTTTTTCAATTGTGCAGGCAAAACTCCTGGCCTGCACAACTGTTATTTTCGGTTATTTGATAAGGGACTATCACAGGTAGACCTATGTAACTAGGCTGAGTTTTTATCTGATGCGGTTAATTTTCCTAACGGTCGATAAAACTTTCTAAAAATTATTCCCTGAAAACTGTGTCATCCTTGTCGATTTCTGTTCCAGCAAAACGATTTTTTTTTATCTTTGCAGGAAAAAAACAAAACGAAAAAAAGTATTAAAAAAACTTACCCTTTACTGGAAATTCGGCCAACATTGTTAAGACGTGCCTAACATCAGACACTCGATTTGATTCTACCCTAGCAGAAGAGATACTCCAGCAAGAGTTAATTGATAGGAGGAAGTAGGTTTGGTGGAAAAAAAATTGATAAGAATTTATAACGCCATTGCTTGGACAGCTGTATGACCGCCATTTTCTGTTTTCTTTTGTTGTCATTGGTTGTGGCTGTTTGATTCTAGCTTCCTTCTCCTTTATTCTTCTTCATCACGTTCATTTTTATTTTATCTGTTTGGAAAACAAGCCATCGACTGCGTGTTATAAAGGGGCGGTTTACAATGGACTCTTTCCCGAATTCTTTGGCTCGATGTTTGGCATGAGATTCTGGTCTAATAGAATGAGAATGGTAAAATATTTTTTCAAACAATATTTTTTTAATAATTTGTTTTATTTTATTTTTTATTAATTGTTCTAATTTTTAAATAGTTCTCAATAATAATCAATAATTTTCAAATAAAAATAGTTTAAAAATTATTTAATTGAAAATTGAAAACCGGTAAGGAACATAAACGGGAAATTCACGGATTCAATTATGGTTAGTAACGGGAACGAAAACAACCTGAAATAAGTTTTAGCCCATTAAGAAATTTTGAATATTTAGGGCCTGTGATATATAATAACTTGAACTGTAAGCAAAAAAAGCTTTTTTGTTTAAGAATATCTTTTGCCTTTATATCAGATGTAAAAAGTTTACGTTAATTTACACAAATATTATCCTTCCCATTCTTGTGTGGGTGGTTATGAAGGTTGGTCGTTACCTCTATCGGAGGAACATCGCCTTAATTTCTTCAAGAATAATGTATTGGGCAACGAAGAAATCAATCCACCATAGAATTCTGGAATATAAACTATGCTAAATAGCAGACTATGTACACTATAATTTCGACTTTTGAAATTATAATGCAATGTAGGATTTAGCAACGAATAAATCTAGAAAAAGTTAATAAGCGCTGAATCATCTGATTTAAGTTCCATGAGTAAACCGAGGGATCGATGGGAGAGTTCAGACCGTTCTCGAGGATTTGGATATTTATGGTAAATGGACAAGCATGTGTGGATGGGTATGGATATCGAGCTTACAGGCTTGTTAAGCATATTTATATGGTTTATTACTCTTTTACAATCACTATGAACTGTATTATATTGGTTCCAATCAAATACTGCTATATTGCATAATATTTGTGATTTATCTTTATCTGCTGCGCACCGTGCACTCCATATTGAGAACACTTGTCGCAATGACAACTTCCCGTTGATATTTATATCGAGTGATGCCGGTCCCTTGTATGATAACTTTCCTTGAAGTTGAGTCAGTGTCGCGATTCAGACAAAACATGTTCAGTATCGTTTTGGAAATGTGTGGTGTTTGTGCCTGTTCATAGTTAATCGTGTATTATTTTATAGTTAATTGTGTGTTGTATAAAGTCAGGATGATGTGCGAGGAAGATTTTCTCCAATATCTTCTCCTTCAGCCAGGTAATTTTATTAGAACCCTTCTTTGCACTGTTTGGGTTCTTTTATTGTTCGTAAGTATGAACAGACACGTTTGTATTATTAAAATAATCTTAAATTACAAACAAGTTATATTTCCGTGCTCTTTTCTCACTTGGGTCCTACAGGTTTGTTGGGACGTTGAACTATTAATTCATGATATATTAATATATTATGGTATTTATATAATATTAAATGCGGTATTGAATTAATAATAAAATATCATTAGGGCCTGTGATATATAATAACTTGAACTGTAAGCAAAAAAAGCTTTTTTGTTTAAGAATATCTTTTGCCTTTATATCACATATTTATAAACAAAATTTATTTTTAAACAAATATTTATTTTGAAAAAAAACCTGTACCACTACGACCCGTGAAGGAGTCTGGGGTTAAGTTTCTTTATATATAGGATATATAATTCAGATTATATTATATATCGGACTGTTATAATAAATATACATCCAGAACTATTTGGTTATTTACCTTTCGTGAATAATGATAACATAGAATGAAAGCCAACACAGGAAAATGCAGTAGAAGGGTCGGATATATCAGGAAAATATCGTGCAAATATTATTCTAAACGGTTTTATATCGCTTTTGATGGTGCTGTTAACAACATTTATATTAATCACTTATCAAAAAATTCTTATGACTCAAATCGAGAAGAAAAATCAGCAACTTCAAATTTGCTGGGTGAGATATTTCGCAGGCGAAACTATGATAAAAGAGAGAGATAAATAAATAATGAACAAAATATATACTACCTTAGTAGTCGGTTTTATTTTTATGCAATTTTTGTAACGTATTATTTACTCATTTACTTTCTGACTAACTAGGAATTTCCGCTCTTACTGGGAATCAATTCGTTGTTCAATGACGACTCTCTCTGGTTTTCCCCGAATCGGTTAGTGTAAAATTAAAATTTTAAATATAAAAGAGAGCTAAAAACATTACTTGTTATAAATTAAATAAAATAAATTAATTTGCTTGGGGATAGTTATAAGGTAATTATCCCCTAGGTTGTCGCTTCTAGGTGAGTCTCAACAAGCTTTTAATTCTCTTCCCTTTTAATATTTTGCAAACATTGTTATGAATATTACAAGTTATCCATGAGCTTTTGGATAAACGTATTTTGGGTAAATGGTATACTTTTATCTAGAAATGAAGGTTTCAACAATAATATATCATCTATACTTCGATATATTAGTTGAAACTTTTATTTTTCGATGAAATCATTATGGGAATATACTCATTACCCATAATTACGTTCTGTTTTCCGTACTAAAGAGCACGATAACTTGTATTTTTTTGGAAAATATTATAAATAAAACGAATAAACAGTTAAAACTTATTGTTACTCAACTCTAAGCGACAATACAATTTACAATACTTAATTCCCTACTAAGAGTACCCGCAATAGACTGAGTCAGCCCCTGTAGGGTCTGGATATTCCTGCAATACGATCTGCTGCTGATTACAGATAAAATAACTTATTTGTCACTGCCGATTTCAAATCCGGACCTACACACCTAGTTACCCCGCTCTCATTTTTCTAAAACATCACAAATATATATTTATTTTAGATCGAATAGTTAATAAAAGAAATGGATAATATATGTTGAAGTAAGTTTGACTACGCCAATGTTAAACAGCTAGACTGTTAAATAATTGCAACGTTATTTGAACTCTTACTAAATACGTCACTTTCGTTACGTAATGCCTGTCAGTCGTCACCGGAGTTTCTTTATAAATGCTATGCCTACCGGAAAATAACTCTCTCTGGTAGTGACCACAGCGGGCAAAGTCCACGTAACTCCTCCATTGCACACGTTCCAGATCTGCATGTTATCCAATAGGATCCCTGAATGATGGCAGCCGCAGAACGTGGGATATATCTCGACCTTGGAGGAGTCGCATGGGGATTATTGTACTGTAGGAATCCGGGTCGTGCGAATCGTATTACGTCTCCAACTGTCCCATGGGTCCCTGCACGCCATCTTGGCCTTTTGGGGCGGAACGTCTGCGCTTTCTCCCCTCCCCCCTCTCAGTCAAGTCGATGTTCTTAATAGTGTAGAATCGAATGTATCGATATCGAATGATTGTACTTTGTGATATCTATATGTCTGGCCTATTGATTTACTCGACCCTGAGATCCGCTTCACGATTTCACCTCTGATAATGCTGTTGACATCCCTCGTTTCAGCTCCAGTTTATTCCATTTATAAATAACAACTTATAATTTTTTTTTTAATTTATAAGTAGACAATATTACACGCATAACTTCCCATGGACTAAGCAATAATGAATCACTCGTTTTCGTACGGACCAGTTGTCCTATCATCATATGATTAATAATTATAAATTATTAGCTAGCTCTTAGCCAAATCCTAGTGGATCGAGCTCCATATTCGATTCTACTAATCGATGAAAGGATTAATTATCGAACAAATGGTATGCGTTAAAACGCCTTTTAAAATGTCTTTTAAAATAATGAAATATGGATTCCGTTTAAATATATTCACGTTTGAATATCTACGTGATTCGTGGATAAAAGGATAAATCCCTAAGCAATATATATAAAGAGGAAAATAATAATTGATTAAGAAAGTTTGATATTGTTATTCTGGTTTAGTGACCGAAATGTAGGCATTTTATAAGTAATTTTACTTATTTGTACAAAATGCATCCTCTAGCGTTGCTCAAGATACGTACATGGTATATGTGGTGTTGGTGTCCGAGAAACACCTTTTGTGGGGCTGAACTTTCTTAATTATTTTATCCCATCTCTCCCTCCTCCGATATTTGTGGGTTTTTTTTTTCAATGATGCATTTTATTCAATAACTTCAATTTCCAATAATAAACTATTCAGAACATCCACTCCCTGTAGCTCGATCGATGGTAGGCTACTCGTGGTATAGATAGCTATGAATGCAACCCTGGCTGGCTAGGCACCGACGCTACAGAAAAGCACCTCTATACCCTCCTCACCCTTTCAACCTGGACTATAATTAGGTTCCTCCAAACAATGGGAAGAACGGTAGCTCATCAGGGAGTAACGGTAGGTCTATCAAAGAGTTCCTAGCTGGCTGATCCTCCGATGACTAGCGGTATCGCTCCGATTCGGGTTAATAAATCAGGAATGGGGCAACATCGGGGGAGAACTTTCCAGCACCCTCAAGGATACGCCTCTCTATCTCTTTCTCTCTTACCTTTATAAGTTCGCTCGGGGAGGGTCTCGACTTGCGCAACCGTTCAGAAAAAGTATTCTGTATATATTGACTTGTCTGCAAACAGATATATCTTCCTGTTACAAATCGGAACGTAGCCATCACTTTTAGAATGTCAGAGACAATTATCTTTAGAAACAATGCAAAGTATGGTATTAGGGCATATCTCAACGGGACATAAAGTTATACACAAACAATCCCCGGTACGATCTACAAATATTTTCACAAAACATAATCCTGAAAAAAATGTATTTAAAATTATAAAAGAAGAGCGCCTTCATTCTTTTAACCATTTTTTCATTAAAAAATCTGAGGATTGTAGATCTACTTCACACTGGTGAAATTTCAATCAAACAATTATCAAAACTGAAAATAAAAACAACAAATTTTGGTCCGAGTTTGGCTGTGAAAGATAAATTATTAATTCTTATTTTAAGCCTTGTGTATCATAGGAACCTTTCCGTGGCTAACCTTGCTTCTATAAACTGGGAATATTTGATAAATACTAGGACGTTGAGCGTGATATCGGCCAAATAACCTCTCTGCTCAACTGTTGGCTTTAAAATAATGCTACGCCTATCATGGTTTTGAATTCCTCATTGATAGATATAAGTGGTAAATTTTTTTTCAACTCAGCTTCATGTCATTTTTATTGAATTTTATTAAAATATTAGCATTTTTATGTTCCTTATTTACTTCATTCTCCAGTTAAATAGTTCACGGATAGTGCTGCTTAAACATATTGGATTGTCATATAAACTTTATGTTTATACATTCTATGGTTAGACGTTGTACAATTTATACCTATTTCAGACGTTTACAAACCCTGAAATCCATGTTTTAGGGTTTTCATAACATAGGGTATTTACAACATAACCTACCCATTTGCTAATTCAAAAAAAATCAACAATGCCCTTCGAATTTTAAAATATATATTATGATCAAGAAAATTTTGTCTTGAAAATGCATTTAAATGTTTATTACATATTATTGTCGTATGGTCCCTATAATAACATTTTAGTTTTTGAATATATTTGGTTGACCGAATAAGCTCTATGAAGGAGAAAATTCCATATTTCGGTCCACCTCAATTACTTATAGGACCAAACATCCGGACCAACAGCTACTAAAAAAAAGTAAATGGAATTAACAGGTTAAAAAAATAATTTGGCACATATATTTCGGTAAAAATAGAACTAAATTACACCGTATATTAAAACTTGGAACTAATAACATTAAATGGCAATTAACATCATCGCTTAATAATCTCAATTACAGGGAGAGACATTTTCATTAGATATGGTGTCAGCCATTTTTGAGTCATCAAGAAATACAAATTATACCTTGACCAATAATGGGCTTTGGGAACGAATGATCAGTTGTCAAAAAGGCTACAGTTGCATCAGGGTTGCCTGGCAACTGGCTTCTGTAATGGATTCGCAACAGAAAGAGAAAAAAATTAATTTCGATATTCATCACGATGTAATGTAATCAATTTGATTCGCTAATGTTCCCTTCTCAGTGTATAGGGATTACTTGATGGAGTCATACATGATGCGCTTTAGCTTTTAGTGTTTTAGTTTTAAAAATCAATAAAATCCATTTATATATATTTTAAGTTATTAAGTTAAATGGTTAGCTGGGATAACTCAGATAGTTTATTTCTTTTGTTAAAAATTACTTCAATATTTAATTTTCAATATAAATTTATTTTAAAAAAATTGTATTATCATAAAAGAAAACCAGTTCGTTATTTTGGTAACTCAAGTTTTCAAGCTGCAAATTGAAAACAAAATAAGCATATTCTATCAATTATAAAAACAAATTCATAAATAATTAGTGTAGTAAAATTTAAAAAAATACAAATAAAATGTTAGGTTGGGGTATGTATATATTAGATTTATTATTCATTTAGGTTTAAAAATTATGCTCCCTAACTTTTTTTATGCTGTTAATTTTTGTCGTTACGAAAATAATGGAAACACATTAATGCTCCAATATTTGCAGCCTAACTCGCGCTTTTGATCTATTGTGTTTATTCGTATAAATTATTATTATTTATTCTTTTTCACGTTATTGAAGTTCCTTGAAACAACGTTTATTGCCTGAACATAAAATTTCTGAAAACTTTTTTTTTTTTAAATTTAATTTATTGATATTTACAACTATAATATTATTATAACAAGTAAGTCTGCTGATACGTACATTATGACATGAAAAACACTCCAATGCATTCAGAGTGGGTTTGATTAAGGATATCTGGATGAGGGTTAAATGTTTTGAATAGGTGCTGGCCGAAAATTTGTGATTTTTCTTAATCAGATCTTGACCAGGTTTGGGATTCGGTTAAAAGTGGATGGTTGAAATTCTTATAGTTTAGGAGTTTTCTAGTGGTATTCCATAAGGATTTGTCAAGGATATTATTGATAAGTTTGAAAACTTATATTATAAACAGTAAAACCAAAAACCAAAATAAATAATATATATATATAGGGAGAGGAGTGGCTCAGTGGTAGATCACTGAGTTGCCATGCCGGAAATCCTGGTTCAAATCCCGCTGCAGGCCATGACTTTTATATAGTCTGCTTGCAGCGGGAGACGGATCATACAGGATCTAGGACCCCCTGGGGCCCACCCAGCCCCTATAAAATAATATAAAAATAGGGTACCCAAAATAAGGGGGAAAATGTGCCGGTTGAGGGTTACCTACGACGTCATCTCCTTGCAGAACCGTTGTCCATGAAACAGTACAGTCTCTACCCTGTACTGAACCCCAGACCCACTCACGGGCTGTAGTGGTACAGGTTTATATATATATATTATAATAAGTTAATATATATGGGGAAGAAAATGGTGCTGGTAGAGGTGAAGAAAATTCTCTTATATAGGGAGAACTTTTTTTGGTAAGCCAACTTTTCGGCCCACATTGCAGATCTTCTTAAGGGCTAGTTTGATGGGCGGGAGTTGACACAAGACTAATTTAATTTAATATCCTGCCTACAACGGGGCCACTCTACTACTTTCTTTTGCTGCGGCCTGGAAGGATTGGTTTTTATATTAACCGTGGTTGAAGCAACCTGACGGCCTAGGTCGCTTATGGTTACTGTGCCTTTTCGACAATATATTTGCTAACAGTTCGGCCTGGGTTTACCAGAATGTTGCAAAAATATTTCAATCTGTATTTCTTTCTTATTTGTTTTTTTCTTGGTTTTACAATGGTATTCTGAAATACGTGTTTGTGGTTTACGGTCTAGTTGTACTTGAAATTATTTTTATCTGTCATAAACGTTAGTCCATATAGAATGATAATAGTTGACCTTGAAAATATATGTGGAAGAAAATGGTCCGGGTAGAGGTCAATATATTTCTGTTAGATGGGGAGAAATGTTTATTAATTACCCAACGTTTCGACCTAATTTGCAGATCTTGTTCTGGACTGTTGCGGGGGGGGGTGTCCGAAGGTCCGTCCCAAGCTGTACGACCTTAGTCCATATAGTTTGTTCAGCGAATAAGTGGTTTAGAATTTTATAAACATGTCTCTTTGTTTTGTACTCTTCCATGTGTTAATAAAATGAAACTAAATTGTAATAAACGGTTTAGCGAACCCGATATAACCAATCGTTATTAACAATTCTCCATTCACGATATCTGCCCAAACACTAATAAAATCCCAAATACGTTCGATCGTTTACTATTTGGTTCAGTGCTTATCAATTGTATAGGGTTCATTCGTTACTAAGCCCAAGAATTTTACTGGTTTGTCTCAATCCTCGCGATTCTATCACTATATTGTACTCTAATAATCCGCAATTCTATGTTGTCTATCCTCCTAAATACTATTTAGACCTCCTTTTCTAGGCAATGTATTATTTTCGACGACATCGTTGAGAAAAGTTGTTTCTCCTTCAAAACCTTTCGAAACTTTCAGGAGAAATAATACTTCAATGTATTCTTGTTCAAATTCAGAGGATAAAATAATGTGGATATCGATAACAAGACTTTTCTGCTTTTAGTCTAGCTTAATTTTCTTCTTGAATTTCGTTTTTTTTTTTTTTTGTTATGATCCTGACCTCTTAAACTTCTCCTGTTCGAACTATATTATTAAATAGTACTGGTAAAAGCGAATCACTTTTGTTGTATTCAGTTTTTTTAGCTTCTCTGCCTTCACAGTAACGCATCATCATAATGAATAGATTAGAAAGTTAAAGATTTGTATATATAATATAAATTTTATATTTTTTATTTTAATAACAAAAAAACTGTATCACACCAACCCATGAAGTGTCTTGTATAACGGCTGTAATATTTCTTGAACAACGGTTGTGCAGGGAGGAACGGATTTGCCCTGGATCACCCTCAACCACTAGATTTTTACCCTCTATTTTGGGTACCCACTTTATAGAGGCTGGGTGAGCCTCCCAGGTCCCACGTCATTGAGGGTCCGATTCTACTATCATTAATACCTAATGATTAAATATTTTATTGAGATATACATATAGATATATGTAGTTGCAATAGTTACAGTTTTGTTTTATTAACTTTTTGCGAAATGAGGAAGAGTATGTGATCCAGAAATGTAGAGATCTCTATCAGAACTTTTTAGAAATTAGATAATTGGATACTTAACCCCCCGTCTTCGAAAGGTCGTTCGGACCGGTCTTTACTCAACGGAATTGGGTTTTTTTTCGAGTTCTAAATCCTTGCAGTCAGATTTATAAATATGTCACCAGATACATTATATAATTCAATAACAGGATATAGCTGTCCATTTGTTGTGCAACCTTCCTGACTCTAGTTTGTAGTTTTATTAATTATTTTTTTATGGATTCTCCTCTTTTGCCACTGACCTTTTATGATTTATGTAATGAATGAATGGATGAATATATATGTAATATGTAATGTATTAAAACTTTCTTCATATATAGCTAATGAAATCATTTTTTTCTTGGTATATTATTAATATGGAAAGAAATGCTTTAAAGCCGATTTTGTATGAGCATTCCTTAAGGTCCAAGTCTTGTTCGTACTCATTCACACACTACACTCAGTTTATCGGTCAGGAATTTATATTATGTTGGAATTTATTCGAAGTGTTTTAACAGCTGAGAAAACATTACTTTTCAAAAGGCTTTCTTTTTGCCTCTTTTTATATTTTCATAATTTGTTTTAACCTTCTTCATGTTTGGAATCTAATAACTAATTAATTGATTAATTAAACAATAGAAGAATGTAAAATGGGATAATTTGTAAAACCTTGTTAATTCGTTACGATCATATAAAAATTATTTTCGAAAATATGAAAATTACTATTATAACTGAATCTAAATACTATTCATTATTATTATTAAAGGGATCTAAGGGAATTACTTGCTATCTGCACTTCATCCACGAGACGTTTTTTAAATCGTATCAGATTTCTATTGATAAAATGATGAAGAGAGAGTTGAATTTATTTAAACAAAACTAAAATAAATGCACCATCTTTCACATTAAAGTAAATTACATATATTTTTTAAAATAAAAACTCAAGTATTAGTTCTGCAAGTTGTCCCTTCGAGTAAGTCACATGCTTTAATTTTTCATTCCTTTTCTATTATATTAAATGTTCTAGAAAATAAAAATAATTTTATTACCGACTGTATATAGCAACTATTACAGACTGTATATTGTTTAAAATAGTTTTACATATACTATCTAGTGTATATAGTAAGTATATTAATACTTAAAAATATTTGTTAAAAGGTCCATTCCTCGGTGAAATTGATACTGAAATATACAGATTTCCGATGATTACCCTCTTTTTTTTCATACCAATGCTCACGATTATTTTTATATTCGAGAACATTCAAAAGTTAAAACTTGTTGTGACTTAACACGAAGCAATAACATACGGAGCTGATGCTAAAATTAAGCATTAAATGCTAAAATAAATAGGTAACCTGTATGAAATAAAACGCGAAATTCCTAACATTTAAGCCCAAATTAATAACACAGAAGAATAACCGATGTGTTTCTAACACCTGGAAGCAAAGGGATTTAGCAAATAAAATCTGTAAAATGTGAGGATGATAATGGGAACCGTGGGTAATTGAGACAATTAACCACTTCTTGTTAATCACTTACAAGGTCATTAGTGGACAATTAACATCTCACCTGCTACTCAGCCTAGAAGAACTGCTCCGAGTTTTTTTTGTTTTTTAAATAACTATCTTGTGTAACTAACCGAGGTAGTAATTCTTTTTCAGTAATTTAAATCGCGGAAACTTTTGGATTTTAAAAATAAAAAGCGTGTAGTTAATATTAGGTTTGTTAGGATTTTTTTAAAAAAGTATAAAGCCCTAAATAGGTATCATATATATATATATATACCTAAAAAAAGAGTATACATTTCAATTTAAAAAAAATTATATTCTTCATTGGTCAATTGTTTTAATCGTATAAAACGCCATTGCTTTTTGTAATAATTATTTTTCTTATTTCCATTATTATTTCTGCTTTTACTAAAGTGCTTTTGTATAGTAAACGCCAGCGTTTCCCGACCTTTTTTATACCACGCCCTCCTTTTTATACCCTTTCGAATAAATTTTATGAGCATATGGAAAATAAGTACTTTATCGAAAACTAATGTTCACGCCCCATCAAACAAATTTTTTTTTCACCATAAAAACTCAATTTTTCTTTTTTCTGTTGACAATTGTTATTATAAACGAACCTAGAATAATTATATTTTTCTACTATAATTAATACTAGATAGTTTTACAAGAAAGATTTTCGTAAAAGATATTTCTATCCATGACACATTAACCAATCAGAACAGTTGATAACCTAGTCAAATATTTGACCCTCTGAGACGTTCACCAGGCACTCAAAGGATGAAGGTTATGCAGAACAAACAAGATAGTGTTAAGCATACAATCCTGGAGTACCCTCATAGCATTCTATAGTGCTCTGTATTCTACTCTATATCTCCATGTAATTATACGTAGCAAATACACAGATGTTTATTATAGGGAACTTTTACTTTGAGTCCAAGGACATGCGTAGGTCAGGTTCGGCAATAGGTCGTATGCTGTTGCAATTCCCTTCGTTGCAGTTCTGTTCCAATAATTGTTGCACATTTCTCTTCCCTCGATTATTGCCTTAGTTTATTAATATATCATATATGATTTAATACAAAATCTATTTATTATGCAATATATTATAGATTACTTAGTTATTATATTAATTTAATAGTAATAAAAAAAATGTTTATAAAAGAATTATTTATTTTTTAGCGGTTAAACTTATTGATTACAAAGTACTATCGATCATTTAATATTGTCGATACTAATCGATTTATAACAAGTTGCCCTCTCCTTGCCTACTGGAGATAACGCCCGTCCTGATAAAGCACCCCTTTATCGCTCCCAATCTTCAAATATACTTGCTCTATATTGGGAATTTATTTCTCTTATATTGGTGGATGGGCCTCTGAACATCTAAAGTTTATAAAGTATTGATAAAGAGATATGTTATCATTACTAGATATTTTTTATGAAAATTTGATTACACCGTCATAATGGAAAATTACTTACGTTTGAGGATTTTTATTGAATAAATATTTGACAATAAGTTGTTCGTTAAAAAAATAAATAAAGTTATGTTAAAACCACAATCTTTTACACTTGTATAAATGGCTGTTTCGAAATATAAAATAATAATAATAAAATAACTATAATTAAAAATGTACATACTTGTTCTTACCTTTGCCCGGTATTTTATATGATCTGTTTTGTTGCTTACTGGTATTTGTTATTGAAATCGTATTATTTAAGCCTAAGCATTAGAATTTATACAACTATTGTTCATTCGTCTGTTCTGCCTGGATGTGGAGTGTTACCACTAACTTGAAAGCATGAAAAACTTTTTGAGATATTGCAAATTAAAATATTGAGAAAATATATGGTCCAAACATAAAATGAACTCTCATAAACTAACACTACTCAAAGATGAATTAGATCATGTTAATGCATAAATTGCACATTGTGATTAATGTTGCACTATGCTAATTAATATAACTGTTCTGTATATGAGGATGTGTCTTGCAAGTGCTGCTCGAGACCTCGGTAAAAAGAGATTGCTTCAATGTTGTGGCACGGATATGAGAAACATAAAATCTGCAATCATCGCCAAAAAAAAAAAAAAGTTTTGTTCCAATATTGCATTTTAGTATACGATTAGAAAACTCAAAGAAACAAATATTCTAATATACAACCAATAACTAACGAGTCAACGTTTTGAACCACAACAAGAAAACTTCATACCAATTAAAGCAAATGTAGTATAGACAAATTTATATGCATTTGCAATACCATATAATTTTTTTTCATTATATACATATATATATTACCATCAAGGTAATGGACTGATAAGATGGTGGACTCATAATTGTATAGAACGCCTCATATTTCGAAGTTTATGTAAATATAAATACCAACTTATATATAAATATATCAGATATGTACGGATGTATTTGAAGGCTCAATAAAAAAAAAATGTTTCATTCCTCAACCGCTATTGACATTTGAGCTGGATCCTGATCTTCCTTCGCAAAGGCTTCGCGTGACTTCCCCGTATCCTCTTCAAATGTTCCAGGATAAAGGACCTTACCCCTCCTCCTCCTCGACTCCCGATGACCTTTCCTCCCACAGAGATGTAGGAGTCGATTGACCAAAGGGTTTCCGATCCAGCGGATTCCCTAAGGTCAGTAGCCTACGCTACAGTTCGCTAATCTCAAAGCTCTCCCATTCCTGAATCAATTCAAGGGCGAGGTGTTCTAAAGGGGAAAACTCTTAAAGCAGTAGTTTTTATATCTTTAATTAAAAAGCCTTTTTTATAATTGTTGTCAGTGATATTTTGTCATTAAAAAAAAACCTTTTGCACTACAGCCCATGATTGTACCATATACAATAGAGTGGGCCGAAACAACACTTTTTTTTATTTCGAAGTTGTAATAGCGCGGAAAAGTTGCTAATTATGTAGACAAAAAAATATCAAAATCGGTTGAAATCTTCCGGTCGCGTATAGGCCCTAAAATTTCACAAAATATGAAAAAATCATAAATTTTTAAAATTTTTGAATTAGATCTTTTCGTAATATATAAGAACATTGTATTTTATTATGGTGTGAATAAATGAACAACTTCCGGTCACGCAATGGCCCCAATGCTATAGAAAAACAGTACCAGAAAAAAAGATAGTTAGGCCTATGAGATGATGGGTGATATTAGTAACAACGGGCATAGTACTTTTCGACTTGCCCTATATTTAAAAAGCTTAAATATTTAAGTTATAGTATAGTTTTTAACAATAAACTTACTTTTATAAAAAAGAAAAATGGAGTTCTGAATATATAGTCCATGTTAATTGAACCTGTTCTGTTGTCTATTTTGTTAATTAGTACTGTTGTCTATTTTGTAGCCGAAGGTATTTTGAAGACTGATTTGTTGGTGAAGTTAGGCATGGATGATCTGAACAGCAGAGTGGTTCTTATAAATCCGTCTCGAGATTCAACTCCACAAACTTTTCCGTGACGAGTTTTACACTGCGTTCATCATCCTGCGTGTGAATTCGCAACTTTTCCGCGCTATTACAACTTCGAAACAAAAAAAACTGTTTTTTCGGCCCACCCTAATATACAACCCATGTACATGGTAGAGACTGAAGTTTCCAAGATAACGGCTGTGATAAGCCAAATGTAGTGATCCTACCGAAATCACGTTCAAACGTCAGAATTTTCCCCCATTTTGTTCACTCATAATACTGAGTGAGCCCTAAGAAAGTCCACGGTGTCGAATTATAGCTTCTACCAGAATAAACAAGGTGTCTCTTTTAATACTCGTTATTTTTCGGTCCTATCATTGATATGTAAAATCCGTCACATATAAGTTACTTGGACAAACATCTTTTTAAGGAATTCGAAAATAAGAAATCGCATCGAATATTCCGTCCGAAATAGCCCTACTTCTAAAACCACGGATTTACTTTATATAACGCATAGGTAAAAAGACACAATACAAAGGTATACTATTTCTATTTTATTTTTTACCTTCAATTATTTTGTCGATTAGAAAATATAATCACAAAGCTATATTTATAGAAACTTGTAGTCTATTTCATTGTACCTTATTGATAAAACTGGGAAGTAGCCAGATCAATGTCATTGACTTTAGCTCATTTTTACGCTGATATGCATTGGCACAAATACTCCCTATATAAGTGTCTTAATCTTTCCGTCTTCTACCGTAGGATCAGTCATGAGAGTCCTGTTGGTTGAGCCTTATCCATGTAATTCGGTTCCTCCTTCATTCCATGCCTCTTCTCTCACAAACCTTCCTGCCTCCACCCTCCCTCCCTTTGTTTCTGGGCTTTCCTATTGTATTTCTTTCTTCTACTAATATACAACTACTCTTTGCATCCGTTCAGCCTAAATTCGTATCATATGACCAAGCCTGTGTAACCTGTTTTCTTCTAATTTATTTTTTGCTGGTTTTACTGCAATGTTACTTCTTACTTGGTTTTTTTTTAATTCTCTTCTATTTCTTCTTTTTTTTTCTAGTACTGGAATTATTGGCAATTAACCTTTCTTCATAGCAGTGATCATAGATTATTCATTCTTTAACCTATATCACAGATACTTATTATATAACACTTGACAACTCTTGACGATGGTATACCATCACTGGTAGGCCCCCTCCTTTACCACCCCACCTTGGGGCACGAACCTGACCTTTGTCTGCCACGACCGAGCTTTGAGATAGCCTCCACACTCGCAAGTGTAAAGGCCACTTTCTAATGCACACTTTAGCCAGATGTCTCCTTGTACTGCTATAGCAGTATACAACAGTACTGTCACAGCACCATAGAATATTATCACGCAGTTGTCATAATGTGCTATGCGATAGCGGTGTGCTTGGAGGTGTTTATTCTCCTCTAAGCTTTATGAATAAACATTTGAAGAAATACGTTTATGTAACGTTTTCATTTTCTAAAGTGAGAGGATTTTTTTTAGCCAAGAGACTTCGAAGATTGTTAAAGGTGCTTATTAAGAAAAGTAGTGTCGAAAACGAGTTCTTATGTTGGCGTCCTAGATTCTATACTGATAGATTTTAAAAAAGAAAAGTTTACTTTTTTTTGTTCACTGAAAAATCTTACACCGTTGTCTTGCTGGAAGAATTTGTAACCAAAAGAGCAAAGGATGGAAGAATTCTTTCCATCCTTATAACGTTTCTTTTTTGATTAGCATCTCGTTTTAAAGTTTCTTTAACGTAACAAATCGAAGAAATGATAAGCATGAACTTATTATTTCACAACCTCTTCATTTCGTCAAACCAAATATTTACAAGCTTGGGCTGAACCCATCATTGCGAAAACATGTTCTTAGAATTATAGTAAAAGGTTAAAGTAAGCTTCCATAACAGATGGAGTTAGCTATGGCCGACAAAAGATAATCGAAGCGAGAACTGAGACATTACATAAAAACAAATTCCTCTGAAGAGTCTTCTTATTCAACCCTGTAATAGATTAGATCTCCATTATCTTGAGCGGGCTCTGAGCTGAACCAATACTCTTAAGGAGTCAAGATGACCATAGGATAAAGTTGAACACACTATAGAATAAAGTTTAGCAGACTATAGGATGAAGTTTAAATGACAGTTGGGCGAAGTTAATTATACTATAGGATAAATTTGATTGGACTGTAGTTTATAGTCTATAGCCTTGCATCTAAACTCTAGACGATATAGTCTATAGGAGTCGAGAAGACCAGAGGATAAACTTGAACTCACTATAGGATAAAGTTTAAAATACTATTGGATAAAGTAGAATAAATAATAGAAATGCCCGTAAATTTCTCAAATACTAAATATAATAATAAAAGCTTGCTAAGCTATCAGATTTAGTCGTTCTTCAATCAATAGGCGTTATCGTAAAATATTGTTGAAGTTTGTAGTTAGTATTTCGAACCTTATTTCCATTTCCAAATATGCTAATTTTTACGGAGTGGAATGATTCCGACCGGATATTAAAATGGAAAAAAAAGAAGAAAGAAATCTGATACGTCGGTCTCACACAACGTGGCAAAAACATTTGAATACAATTTAAGGTTACCAAAATGTTAGCCTTGGATCAAGTCAAATTTGCATTCTCATTTGTCAGAAATCAAATACGCAAAAGATAGACAATGGATCCCATGACAGTTGAGGTCAAATTAGTATAATGTTTTAACTTTTTTGGGAGTATGTATTTAGCGTTTTCAAATTTAGATGAGAATTATGTTGATTACCTCGTCTGCGTTGTCTATATGTCAGTAATCTGAATATTATAAACTGAAATATTTAGTCTTTCCGTTCTAAAGGTTAAAAAAAACTGAGAGGGGTTAATAAATTTTTTTTTATTATAATTAAAATAATATTTCTGAAATTATTACCATATTATTGTATTTATATATATTTTTTCTTAAATCATTTACATATTTATCATCGATTCAAAGCCAAAGCACACTGAAACCTAAAATTACTCATTCTAAGGCAGGTTAGAGGATTTCAACAATTTTTTTCTTGTCGATAAAAAGTTTTATTATTGAAAATTTCTGTATTTTTTATTTTGTACACTTTTTTAACTGAATATTTTTGTTTTTGTAATTTTTATACTCCATATTTTTGCTTTTTCTATGCATTTGCTTTTATGATATACTTATTGATCATCAAACTTTCCCCTAGAACTTCATTAGTGTGGAACTATCAGATCGAAAGCAGTAGTCATGTGTGACCAGGTCATTTTCTCCCTGATTGGTTTCACAGTCGGGTAGTCATCCAAGATCAAAGGTCATATTGTAGTCTATGGATTTCTTTATATTGTTACAATATACTTGAAAGTATGGGTATTGCTATTTAGTTGGTGTTTGATAATCGATTGTATTGGAATAAGTAATCCATTATTATTCTGAATGGTCATGTTTCGACCGAAGCTAAAATATAAATAAAGAGTAAAGTAAGTAAGTAACAATTAATTCAAAGAATAATAATAATTATAGAAATTTTATATGTATACTAAAAATTGTAAAGAGACATTGAGAAATCATATGAATATAATTAGAAGTAGATAGCACTAAAAATGTTGATAACTTATATGTTAAAGTTATCAGTCATTTTACCCATTTATGTTAATTTCTTTGTATTGTTACGACAACACATACGATTATAACTTAAAACTATATACTGTTATTTATTTTAAGTTTGTTGGTCGAAAATGATCTATATAATGCCAAAAATAATTAGGATGTAGTCAGTGTAATTTGTTTTACCTGAAAGCCTACATTTTGATTCAAACTAAATATAAATACAGAAGTCGTAAACTAAACAGGTTACCATTGATTAACCGACATGTAATAGTTTAACAAATTATCATAACGAGATGAAAGAACGTAATCAGTTATGATTCATTCAGTTATCTACTCTGTAGTGATGGTAACATGTGAATTAATACCTTAAATCATAAAGGTTGATTGATTTATACAATTGAATATTGTACGTCGTCATTTTTATATGATACATTCAATTCCAGGCTATTCAGTTGTTATTTCCTAAGCAGTATTCCTTTCTGTTTGTGTTTTTCTCTTTTTTCTTTTGTTATAATGATCCATTCTTACCGGAATGAATTGTGAGAAAATTCTCATACATTTACCCAATATTGTGAAATACGGTCGAGTGTTTCCTGTAGAAATTGAGTAACAGATTAACAAAAAAAGTCTGTATTGTTGTTGGTAACACTGAGGTCGGTCGTTTCAATGATTACGGGTATACATATATTATTATGCATTCTTTTCTGGTGATTTCATATAAGGATGGTTTAGTTCACTTATTTTCCCCATCATTATTTCTATAATTACCTCATGACTGCTTTGACCAACCAGGCGAAAAATTATTGGAAAATAACAATCTGTGCTATTATAAGTAAGAATATATCAAACAAATGATTAAATCGATTCATCTTTAAGATTAATAAAGTATAATAATACACTTCGCATAATCCTTTATGCGATGCCTGTTTTGAAATAGCGTGTATGATAAAATCATGGGATTAATTTCGTAAACGTGTAGCATCAGACCATGAATCAAAACAATATTTAGTGAAGTAACCATTCAAGGTGAATGCTTAATAAACAGTTGCGGTTCTAGCTCTGCCTTCCGTTTGTTGGGTTTTTGTACCGATATTGGTACTGGGGAATCAAATGGAATAATAACAATAATAATTATAATTATTGCTAATTGCTGTTTACCAAGGATTATTATCCAAATTCTAATTAGTAGGATAATGGCCCTTAACGCTACTACGTTTCGATCTGCTACTCAAATCAAACTTTTAGAAAAGAAAACTGACATCGAGATAGATAAAGTTAAAAACACTATAGACCGTATTTCTGTCTATTTTTTTAAAAATCCTCTACATACAGAGACAGTTTGAATAGGTTTAAAACCGATGAGTTAACATAAAATTAATATACTTTACCTAAGGGTATTATATTTCATTAGTATTAGAGAAATGAGTAATACACATCGTTCCTTCAAAAGAACGACATAACTAAGAAATTGGCATTTTTGAGTTAAGCCTTCGGTAGCAATTGTATTGTTTGAAGATATTTAATTTTAGGAAAGCTATATCTGATATTCCATTTCCAAAATTTTTTTTTTAATAAAGTCATTTTTTGAGTTGTATCATGTTTGAACTTGAAGTTTGGGGGGAATAATTAGATATCAAGTTATTAGTGGGAAATATTACATAAAACCAAAAAAGTTTCAAGCTTTTAAACATTTTCTAATGGTTTGTATTTCTATTGGAAAATAATTTCAGTAGCATCATCACAATAGAAATGATTTGCTTTACCGATACACAAATGTTTTTAAACTCACATGGAACTTTCAAATAGTTCTATTGAAAAATTAAGTTTTCTGAGTTGTGGCGTTCTTTTGAAGAAGTGATATATTTATTTATGCTCTTATAACATATATCAATGTATATTTTTAAGATTTTCTGTATCTGTACATACATTTTAATAATAAGAGTAATAATAATGGATAGCGAACCTTAACATTACTGTTTCTACCATTTACTGATTTTATATAGTTGTTAGTGTACTGGTTATAAAATTAATGATATTTTTGCTTTCTCAAAACAAATTTTTTATATAAGGGCTTGTACTGTCAAAAGTAAAATGAAGTCATTATTAGAAGTTGTTTTTTCGATCGCCTTAACCTCTTTTATTTATACCCGCAGTAGTCGTGAGATTCCTTCACTCTAGCTGCCTCCTAGATTCCAGCTTCACCTTGACTCAATGCAACATCTTAACCTCCTCGAAAAATCGTGGATCTAGATGTTGCTATCATCTATCGTCATATTTTTTTCTAGTTAGAGTTGGTATTATCATTCTAGGATGGTACGTCTTTGAATAACTAGAAGGACACTACGTCACATGTGGTTTGTTTAAGTCCTTAATTGGACATGGTCGATCATCTCACCGTATTTAGGATGTACTCAGTTTCTTCTGAATTATAAAATATTAAAAAAAAAATAGTTTACCTACTTTCACAGATGATGTATTAAGTAACGATAGTTGTTTTTCAAACAATAAAAACTAAAATTAATATAAAGTATATAAGACCAGCTTTTTGAAAAAAAAAAACCCAGTTAAAATGAAGTCTACATCTACATGTTTATTCATTATTATGGGAAGAATTGAAATTGGCACGTGGTCCTCAGCTGGCCTCTTCGGGGGTAAGAAGAAGAAGTAGACATCTATAATTTTTTGTTTGTTTAGTTTTTTGAAATAGTAAGTAATATTGATTATTTGCTTTTCCTGTTAAAATTGTAGAAAATAGCTACACTTCTGTATTTGTATTATTTTATTAAGAAGTAGTAAATAATATTGATTCTTTGTTATCGACAAAATGAAGTTTGATTGAATTAAATAGCTACTACTTTTTAATATTATTATTATTATGAAGTAGTAACAATATTAAACTCTTTATTTTCCGAAAAAACAACTGGAAATTTAGTAAATAAATACATTTTTTTTTAATTACTATAAACTAGGAAATAATTTTAATTCTCTATTTATCGAAAAATATAAAAATCAGTTAAAATGAAGTTAATGGCTCTGTGATCAGTTAAACATTATTACAGTACTTGTAGGGTTAATTTTTTTTTTCGCATTTGCTCTGTATTGTCAACATAATTTGTCTGCATCAAGTGTATATATGCTCTTTTTATGGACTCTCATATATTCAGAAACTCTTAATAGTTTGGTATTGCTAAAATACATATAAAACGTTCTGAAGTACCATAAAATGATTTACTGTGAACTTTTAAATAAACGTTTACTTTTTTTTTTCTATTTGAAAAAAAACAACAGGATATTAATTTAGATTACAAGATTAAGTTTCATCGCTGATAACCTTAGAGTATAAGAGTGACTTTATAAATGAAATATTTTAACGTGAGAGTTGTTTTGAGGCGATATATTTCCATGAATATAGCTTCATTACTGCGAATCTTCCGGAAGTTGCCTGTATATTACGATCCTACGGTGCTTTCTTGATAGAGACATGATGGAAATATCCATGGGTCATCTTACGACTTCCGCTACTTTCTCGTTTCACGCTCATTTTCGGAGCATTTTCATAAATTTGAATAAATTAATATATAGGGTGCTATCAGCATAATAACACCGTATTTATATCCCATGAATAATGTGTATGTGTAAATATTTGTTTGTTTAGTAATCATATATTTATAGATTATAAAAAAATTCAAAGAAAATGAAATCAACTTATGTTAATTTTGTGATGTTGAAAATAGTTCAAAAAGACTACTTAAGATATAGCTTGTGCAATAGTAAAAAAGATATAGTAGAAAAATTGAATTTGAGGTCGATAGTTGTAAGCAGTTCTTAGTATCATTTATGGACATGATATCGATTTAATTGTGGCTATTTTATTTTATAATATATATTTTTGTTTATTTATATTTCTACGATTACAATGATGAGGGAAGTAGGCTAGTGTATAAGTTTACTGGGTTCATTCATCCTTACAATACAGCTATCTCAAGAATGCAGTAAGAATAAATTGAATTTTATTATCGTTAAAAATAAAATTCTCTGTTATTTCTTAGTATTTTTTTATTCCTAAAAAAGTCTCTGAATATTTGAGACAATCGATTTATAATCTTACAAAATTATCACTAATATTCGTAATATTTGAAATAGGAGTTTAACACAGAAATATCAACTGAATAAACAAAAATATATTAAGAAAGACGTAAGCTAGTAGAGATCAGAAAATAATCTGTCAATCAAAGGCTTTTTTAGCTGTTATTTAAAAAATAAAATAATCAGTATTAGTTACGTTTTCATAATTATAATAATAATAAATTGGTCAAAAACCAAACTACAACAGATGGATCGTATGGTGCTCATAATGATGGCAGATGGTAAAATTCATCACCCAAAGGCGTCTGTGGGTAGACTCTATTTAACCAGAAAAGAAGGTGGCCGTGGGCTAATTTCAATGGAAGATTCATGCAGAAAACAAGTAAAATCCATGAATGAGTACTGTATGACAAGCACATCGTCAATAATCGCCATGATGACACAATTAGAATCTGGCCTTAATTTGAAAGACCCTATCCTCCATGATATTACTGATGAGTATCACTACGAGACGATTGGAAGGTGAAGTTAGCCATACAGGACCGGGTAATTTTGACTAAAGACTACAGAAAGCACATTCTTAAGAAGAACCTGATGACGGATAAATGTCGCCTCTGCTCGAAAACTCATGATTCTATACAGCATGTTGCAAATGGATGCGAAGCACAGCCTGGGACGGACGACATGATCAGGCATAACAATGTGGCGAAAATATATCACCAAAGTATATGCTAGCTATGAGTAGGTACTGTTGGGCGGAGATGAGGTGCCTAACTATCGCTATCAGTTGGAAAAACATTTAGAAAATAATGAAATAAAAATTTACTGGGATGAGCGACTGGGAGGAGTGATTACAAATAATCACGGGCCACAGGGTAATACATAACCGTCCGTAAATTTGTTGATCCACAAATCGGAAAAAATTGGCAGAATCATAGAAATAGCAGTCCTATGTGATACAAACGTAATGATCACCAGAGCCGAAAACAATAGGAAATACCAAGAGCTGTCTATTGAGTTGAAATCACTTTATCATTTGGAGAAAGTGCTAATAACTCCAATCGTCATTTCGGTCAAATGGTCTCGTATTGAAAGACACAAAGGATAGTAGAGAAGACCTTGGCCTCCATTTGGAAAAATTTAAGTTGGCGCTAAATGCAGTTCTGTTGGACACCTGCAGAAATGTAAGAAAATTCTTGAATCAGTAAAACATTTATACTTCCCTTGAATTTTGAATTCCGGGATGTGAACTTGGCGCCAGAGAAATATGTGAAAAAAATAAAATAATATTAATGTATTTAACTATTTACTACATGAGGAGATTGTTGATAATAATGTATACCGCTATCAAAGTTTTACTAGGATGTTCATTTGTTCTATGTAATTCAATGTCAGTTTGAAGGAAATGTTATTAAGTAGTTTTTAAAACTCTCTCTTAAGAAAAATTGAAGTAATCACATCGCCCTACTTTAAGATATTGATTCGAGCTAAGTATAAGAAAGTTTTATCAAAGTTTCTGGAAACTTTATTAATCGTAGCGACATGATTTTCTGTAGTTTTTCACGACGAGGGCGCTATGAGAAAACTTTCAAGGAAATGACGATTAATAATGACGCGGAAATATTATTAAGTCCGTTTGTTTTTAGTAAACTCCTTCTACAGCGTGGGATAGTGCTCTTCTCATTGCTTAGAATTAGAAAATCGATTGAAGAAACTCTTCCGGAATAATTCGATAAATCTAAGCATTTGATTTCCGCATGGGTTTCGATTCGCTTTCGTCCCAAATTGGAGAAAAACATCTCAACTGTTTAATCATCCTCCAAAAGGGCGTTGTTTGTTTGTTTTTTTAGGATCATTAAGAACTTTTAAATCAAGAGTTTAAAAAAAAGGTTTCATTCCAGCCATTAATTAGGAAGGTATTTTTGAAGTCACCCCGAACACGGGGCCACTAAGCCACGCCAGTTGTATGAGTTATACAATTTGTTTTAATTAACTTTAGTTTAGAGGTTAGAACTTCTTATTAGGTTAGGACTGCTTATTCAATTTTGTTGTTGTTGTATTATAGCTATGTTAAATCGTTGATAAACCACCGCCTTGTACAGCCGTTGGCAGTAAACGGTACAGTCCCTACCAGGTACAAAGTCCAATACCCTCCATAAATTGCAGTACAGTTTTTTTTCGTTTTGCTAAAAAAACAAAAAATGCAAATTTCGCTTCTCTGAATCCGAATTTCACCGAAAATGCGCTACGTTTGGAAAACTTCCCAATGAAATCTGTGCTCAATAAAGACTATCTTCAAGTTTTTCTAACGACAATTTTACATCTTTGATTTTTTAATTTTTTCTTTTAATGATATTGGATGATATTATCATCAATTGTAGAATAATAACATTTTTTGGAAGTAGAAGTAGAAACTCTCTTTGATGTAAAAAAGTAAATAATATGACAGTGGTAGCAGATATAAGTTACTTTGATGACAAAATATACTTTGATGAGAAGAAGCTTTGTGAAATAGCCATTTGCTAATTGGTGTATTCTATGAATATTCTATTTATTCAATACAAACGACATATACATACGAATACGTACGTGAGATTTTTTTTTCTCACGCACCATCATTTTAACTAATCAACTAATGTAATTGTTTTCGAACGGAATTTCAAAAATGTCTTAAGTTAAATTAAAAGGTTGCTAAGGATTACTTCCTAATATTCTTGGCCGCCATGGCCTCCTTTTTGTTATATAATAAAGTTTATATCATAATAATTTCTTGCATGATTTTTATTATCATTAATCGTTGTTTATTTTCTTGTCATTCGTATAATCTTCTAATCGTTCTCGTTACCAATATTGAGTCGTCTTGAAATGAATCTAAGAACATATTTTAGAAGTAATTACATTACTGGATAACAACACTAAAAAATATGAGAAAAAAACAAAACTATCCATCCCAAATTATCAACTGACGCAAATAATTTCGCATAAAGATTTTTTTTATATCATTAAGTGTCAAACGGAGTTTAAAGAAAGGTTTCAGTTCAAGTTTTTAATTAGGATGAATATTTTCCCTCATATTTTTCGTCTTTTGTATTGTGTAATGAAAATGTAGTAACGAAAATATTAAGAATGACTCCTTAACACTTTTAGCGAACGCGACCTATTCTTTGTTAGTTACTGTCATTATAATTTTTATTATCATTAATGTTTTGTTTTTTTAATTTTCCTATCATGGACATTTCCTCATCCCTGTGCCTTAGTGAGCCACAAAACTCTTTCTCTCTCTATCTATCTATCCATCTCTCTCTCTCTCACTCTCCATGACTATTGCCTTAATATTATTCACTATTATACTATGCCCATTGAATAATATTATTGTACAAGATCCGTCAGCTAAGTTTATTGTAGAGATAGGACAATGGTGGAGGTCCGTGCGCGTGGGTCGAACCAAGGACCCCCGGCGACATATAGCCTGCCTCTCGCGTCTCAACTTCTCCCTTTATAAATCAACACGGGTGAAAAGTTTAGACCTATTTTATTTTCTATCTTTTATTATACTTTAGCTATTATTATCCATCTTCTGTTTGTTATAGTAAGATTTATTTATGTAAATATGTCGAAATATTTCATGTATTTTATATTGTAATTTATTCGAATAGAATTCCGTATTCTGCGTTTCGTATAATGTTCATACGACTCGCCTGGTTAGTATTTAAAAATACTATAAATTATTTAATATAAATGGCAAACGACAATCATCAACTTTGTCAAGTAAGTTACGTTTAACCTTTTCCAATGCTAGACAAAATACAATCCCTTGGACTAACGCCTGATAGGAAAAAAAATTTAAGAATAAACCTCTATTATTTAATATCAATCTCAGCTTTACATTATTCAGAGAAAACCACTCCAATTTAGATACAAACTAATCAATTGAACACCTTCGTGTTAGTTTTATTCGTACTTACTAAAACTAGTTTGGACCTTAGCACAAATTCACTATGTCATTATTAGCAGAATTATACTGACTTAAAAATTTTCGACGAAAAGATACAATACTACTTCAATTTTATAGAACGAATGGCCGCTTCTCTGATACCGGAGGACACAAGGAGACCAAAAAGAACTTGGATGAGGGATCTGAATTTTGCTGCGGAAAATATATTTTTATTTAAGTATTATTATATTACATTTACATGTATTATTTATATAATTAATCGTATTTATTATAGTACAGTATTGAATAAAAAATCCCTATTTTATTCTGGTATCTTTTTTTATTACATTATATTAGCTTTTTTAGATGGCCTATAAAATATGCGAAGATTGAGCACATAAAACTAAATCTGTTTCTATTAATAAACTAATAATTGTTTTAATTAAGTAAATAGGAAAATAATGCGTAGATTTTAATCAATGAATTTGTTAAGTCCTAAAGTGATTATGAAATTAATCTCAAATTAGATAAATTGTTGCTAACCCTGAGAATAGAAGCTAAGAAGACAATAGTTCGTTAGCTTCACAAGGTCGTTAAGTTTAATTTAATGTGTTATCTTTGGTCATCGTTACACGGAGAAGAAATAAAACGTATTATTAAGATGAATAATTGTATTCATAGATAAGGAATTATATTTTGTGATTGCGTCTTTTAGCGTTATTAAAACAAACATAACATCAGGAATATGTCAATAATATAAAATACAAAAAAAACCTGCCGAAAACTTGACTTCATGATGGCCTAAAACTTAGACCAAAACGTCGGCTCGCATTAAGAAATATGTTTAACTATCTTGCATAACATTCGTTGATCGCACAACTTCGTCCCGTAATATTAAAACTTTCAAATTGAAAATTTGTATCCATATCTGTCAAATCAAATAAAAGTGACAGTACTGTACATTTCCTGTCAATAAAATTAATAGAAGATGTCATGGTAGGCAAGAAGAACAAATGGTATTTGTTCCAGCGGCATTTGTTATATATGATTAAAAATATTTTGTACTACGTATGAATTTATAAATTTAAAGATTTTCAATATTATACATACATACAAAAAATAAAAATAATAGTAGCTTCAAATGCAAATAATGTTTTAAAACTAATACTGATTGTAAATATATAGCTCCTTCAAAAGAACACTGCTATAACTGGAAAAAACAAATTTTTCAATAGAGGTACATATTTGAAAGTTCCACGTCTTGTCCAAATTAAACCAGATGAGTTAAAAAATAATAATAATTTGGGCATTGGTAAAACAAGGATTTACCAATTCCTGTTGGAATGAGGGTATTGAAATTATTTTATTTATCATTAGAAACTTTTTCTTAGCTTGAAACCTTTTTGCCATAAAAACATGATACAACTCAAAATATGACTTTATTAAAAAAAAAAGTCATTATATCATATAGAAATATCAGATATGTTGTTCTTGAATTGAAAAGCTTCAACCAATACAACTGCTACTAAAAAATGCCATTTTTTGAGTTATTTCGTTTTTCCTTCGAAGGAGCTAACCTAAACGACTGATCCTACTACATTTTTCGTCAAATATTTTAAGGTACTTGTATTATATATATATATATATATATATATATATATATATATATATATATATATATATATATATATATATATATATACAAACTACTTTTATTTCATTTTAGGTTATTAGTTTATTAGTTTGTTATTAGTTTTTTATTTTATTTTAGGTACTTGTGTATTAGCAAGTCTCCAAGGACTGGTATTTGCCATTGTTCATTACCTGAACTCTGATAATTTTGATACTGATTACACTTACCGCCTTATTCATATTAATAGAAATTGATATATTCAAAATGTAACAATAAATAAATAAAAGGTTAAGGTTAAGGAAATTTTAAATATCAAAGTGATTTATTTATTTTATTTTTTTACATAGGTTTTGGGGCTTTTTTAGATTTTGTTAAATTTAATTATTTGCTAACTACTGATATCTAAGTCATGATTTCAGATTGGTGGTTGTAAATAAATTATTTTGTTAACAGTTGTGAATGAAATCTCTAGTGGCTCACCCAGTCTCTATTAAATGAATACTCGTAATAGAGTTATCCGTTGGCCAAGTTACACTACTTATCCTAACATGATTTACATAATAAACCACTACTGTCTATAATTTAAATTAAACCTATGGGCTGTATTGGTACAGTATTTTTTTTTTAAACAAACCAAAAAAAAAAGAAAACATGTAAAACTGAAGGAATGTTGTGATTTCAAACTAATTTGCCTAATCAATAGAAACATTTCCATTAGGACGCGTCGACGACCAATATCTCTTCCGTGCCAAGGGTACGAGGGGAGGGCCTTTCGAAATCGACAGCGTAGGAAGGCAACGTTTTCGGGCGATCTAATTATGTTTCGGGGTTGTAGTAGTAGGCGACTTTAATAGCGAATTTCCTAATACAACTCTCTTCGGACATGTCAGCCTTTGTACCAAAATCCTTAGTAAACAGGGCCTTGTAGTGTGTGAGTGTGTGTATCTGGGTCGCTGAGGCGGTAGTCGGAGATATATGTCTTTGTACAAGAAGCTTGGCAAGGTGATGAACGTATTCCAATACCTTGATATATGGTGGTACAACCGTGTCCAATCCTTACTCAATCGATGAAAACAGTTTGATTGATATTAGAGCTATGGTGCCATTGTAAATTCCGATTTAAAAAAAAAAAAACTACATTCCCTTGAGAAACTCAATATAATTTTAATTGCCAAAATATCTTGTTATGCTAAAAAAGAAATACCGGCCTTTCTGTTTTATAAATTAGAGAAACATTCCTGATCTGTTTGTCTTAAACCATAATTCTTTCTTCTTGAATAAGTAGTGTACATAATCACATTTTTTTTTTACCTTGTCCTAATTTTAATTGTATATTCGTAACATTTAGGGAGAGCGTAGTGGCTCAGTGGTAGAGCGCTGATTTGCCATGCTGAATGTCCTTGGTTCAAATCCCGCTCGCTGGCAGACTTTTATTTTATAAGGATCCTATGCAGTTTAGTCTCTATAAAAAGAGCGTGCCCACAATAAAAGGGGAAATCTTGGACAAATCACCTCCCTGCACAACCGTTGTCCAAGGAACAGTTCAGTCTCTACCACATACTGAACACAAGACCCTCCGTGGATTGTAGTAGTACAGGTCACATTTAGTGTTTATGTTTCACTCACTTTTATATAGAGATACAAATAATTATGTTACGGTAGGATATTATAAATTACTTGAATGTTTGATGAACATAAAACTACTGTTGTTAATCAATTAGTAATTTTGATTAATTTTAAATGATCGCTAAAATTTTTAATATATATTTCTATAACATAATTCGTTGTAAGAATTATGACTAAAAAATTTATATTTTTTGTATTTATTTTATAGTTCTGGAAATTTTAATTGCTTGAATAGAAACATCTTTAACGTAATAATTTGAGCTGGATATTATTATATGCTTACATTTCTTTTATTACTAAATTTTAATGCTATAATTTTTATTTGCAGGTGAGTGGTTTCTATCCCTACATGTTTCTTTAAATGAGACTGGTGTTATCAGCACGTATGTATAAGCATATTTACAATTCATCATTTTACCTGTATTTTTATTTATTTATTAATTTTATTTATTATTTTTACATTATTGTAGCGGTGGTAGTCTGTTCTGTTCTATGCCCCTTCGAAAGCCTTTTCGTAGTCTACGAATAAAGTCGAATTCCTCCACTCTGTCATTCTATTACTTCAATAATATATCACATAAAGATTAATTATTGTTAGCTAATTTATTAGTGTCAACTATTGAATATTCGACGTGCTTCTTAAGTAGCATGACTATTGACTACTGCTATATTATTAGAGGTGCATGGACGGACGGACGAGCTTGCACTACACGCTACATCCTTCATCATGCATCGAACACAATCGTTCATTGTGCCATTATTGAGAAGGAGCGTTAATTATCAATACCTTTTGTCTATGTCTTCGAGGAAACATTAATTAAATGTCTAATTAGTTACTGACAATCTGTCGGGTTCCTTAGCCGTTCCGTCAAAAGGTTATGTTCCTCTTCTCCTACGTCTCTGTACTGCAAGTGCATTCAGGTTCTATGCCCTCGTACGTGTACAAGGGTATATATAAATATATATTTGATGATAATGATGATGTCGGATGATTCTTTAACCTCGGTAGGTACAATGTCCTAAGCCAATACCGCATATCGGTCTTCTGTCTGATCTGATAGTCTCCAAACAGCAGCATCCTATTGGTTAGGTAGAACTAAAGCTGCTACTCTATTGGACGGCTCCAACTCCATTCTTTAAGCGGTTTCTAAAACTACATTTTGCACTTGTTTATTGTTTTTTAATATGTTCAAGTAATAATAATCAGGAAGCTACTTTCTTATGAAAATTTTTTATAAATTTTTTATAAAATAAATATTAGAGATTTCTTTAAACAAAGGATCCAGCCCCCCATAACCTATTTTAGAACTAGTCAGCATTTACCCAATGCAGACATTAGTTAAAAAAGTTCTATTATTGAAAACGACACGATTCAATATATCAATTATGTGCAATGTATTAAAAACTGAAAACTGTTTTGTGGTTAACCGTTTAATTTTGTATTAAACAATAAACGAAAAAAGGTTTATTGTTAATAACATTTATCTGATATCATAAACCATGCATATTACTACTGTAATAAAATGCTATTTTATATTTATGTGATAGTTTCTTTAATAATTTATAATCGCCCTTTTATCTGATAATTATAAATTAATAATTTAAAAATCAACGAGCTAATATTTTTTCTTTTTTATGACATAAATTTCAGATAAATGTGAAATTCTAATTTAATTCTTTGCTTCATGTTGTATACTCAAATCAGTTACATTCTGCTGATCTGGGCTGAAGAAGAAAAAATTAAAGGAATTTTAAATGATTTATTTTGATTGAAAAAGGGAACGGTCAACAGAGACATCAAATAAATGTTAATACATTAGTGGAAAAATTCCAACTAAAAACCTTAAGTCTCTAAACTAAAACAGGAAATTAAAAATACCTGTCCAATATTTCACCTATTCAGGCATCCTCAGGGCAGAAAGAGAATAATAGCAAAAAGAGATTTCTTTTGATGGTAGTTTCTCATTCTAAACAATTCTGTTGTGTTACAATTAAGACTTAATAGAAATCTAAGTCCATTAATATTAATGGTTTTATATTTTAGGTTCGTTTATATAAAATATTTTCTGACATGCTAACATTTTTTTATGCCAATGTTTCATTGTTATTATTATAAATTCTTTTTCCTCTCATGTACCTCAGTTTCCTTCCTCCGCCATTTCTTGAACATTACTTAAAATCCTTAACTTTCCTGTCGCCGTAACCATCATCAGCAGACCCGAAGACTGTTTCCCTAGATATCCTAGGCGCCGGAAGGTACGGCGCCGAAGTGGACGACAATAGGAGTGCCTCCTGATTGGCTGTTCTTGGGATGGGCCCTTGGGGTGTTCCTTCCATTAAGGCTGTCAAATAGAATGGAATTTTAAATAAACGTGAAACTCAATACAAAGAGTGCATTTGCAAAATTACTTTCATGTCTATTGTCCCATGACGGTTGTTTCGGTTCAGTGCCTGTTAGAGACTGTACTGTTTCTAGGACAACGGTTGTGAAGGATGGTGATTTATACCAGACCACGCTTAACTTTAAACTAACCCAATTGTTTTCCCCAATAAGGGTACTCTATTTCGAGAGGCTTGTTGAGCCCTAGGAAGGTCTGCAAGCCCTCAGGATCCATCCGTGGCTGTTAATTTAAACCTGGGATCTTCTGCAAATTACCTCGGTGCTCTTCACACTATTCTTCCCGTTCCCTTAAATACTTATTTTAAAAAAAAGTAATAGTTTTCCTCCTTAACGACATTTCATTTCGAGAAAACAAAAAAAAAGTTTGTTCTGCTTCCAGTTTCACCTTACCGTCGCTGGAGGTGTTATGGAATTAGCGATGAGTGACGTGTTAGATTTAAGCTCTTTCAAGCGATGTTGAAGTTTCTACCTATTTATACTCTTCTTCTTCTCCTTCTTGTTATAGGGCCATTGTTCTTCTCTTCTCTTCAACAGTCAATGTTGACGTTTTTCCAAATCTGAATATATACCAATTTAGCACTCTTATATCGAATTTATGTAGTATATATGCATATTTACATCACAGTGAAATAAATTTACCAAGAACATTTTTAAAATTAAAGTTCTGTGTATGTACTCTGTGGTGTGATAAAGTTTCCGGGTCGCAATCCCGGAATAGCAGATAAATTATTTTATCTGTTAACACTCATTGATCTGCAGTGAGATCTGCAGATCCTCCTGGGACTCACCCATTCCATATAAAGTGTTCTTTTAATAGGATGAAATTTGTCGGTTGAGTGTAATCCCGGCTAAATCACTACTTGGTGCAACCGTTGGGCCTAGAAAAACTACAGTTTAAGCCATGTAATGAACGTAAAAATAATGTAAGATTATTTTATTATGAAGTATATCTGGCCTACTAAGGTATTGATTTATAAGAATTTGTTGCAAAAGGAAAGAAAAAGACCTGGAAATAGCATATTTTTAATTTTGAAAAAAACATTTTTTTGTGCAGAATTTAACTAAAACATTTTAATTTTTAAAGACTCGACCTTGACTATTAAAATAATACTTATTTTGTTTATATGCTTTGTTTTTTTAATTATTTAGTTCTAATATTTAATTTTTCATTATTTTTTTCGTGATAAAAAACATTTTAAAATTTACCTTTGTCCTGATTATTCTCCAGAGACCAATGCCACACCTCCCACGGGCGAAATCCATTGTTGCCATGACAATAGGCCTTGTGCATGAGGAAGTGTTGCAATGGGAGGCTCTTTACGAATATAATTAAATGTATTATCTATATGGCATTGGTGACGTGAGCAATCAATGGGGATATATATTTCTATATGTTTGTATTCAGGAGGCAGTGTGGCGATAAAAGTGGCCTCAATAGCGTGGACACTGACGAATGAATTAAAATAAATTTTCTCAAAAAGGGTACTTATTTTGCATTTGTCCTCTAGCTTTTTTCTTCCGCAAAAGAGATATTTTCGGTAATTGAATAGGCGCATTTAAGGTTAAACCATTGGGAAATTATTTATGAAAATATGTGCGTGTAGTTCAATGAAAATATTGTTTTTGTCTACGGAAGGTTACACGTTGTTAACATAAGTCACGGTATGTTATGCTATGGCTGACTTTGCAGGATATGAATCCATTGGAACTTAATACGGCCTACACTCTCTGTCGGAATGAATACGTACATAACGTATTGTCTGAATTCGATTTACTGCCATTCTTGAGAAATTTCTCTTAAACTGTTTAGCCATTATCCAGAGTATTCCTATTATTGCATAATTATTGATGGAACTAAAAGAATTTTGTAAATGCCGCTAGATTATACGCTGAGTGAGCCCTGAGGGGTTCTCCTATTTACGAAGACTAAATAAATACGTCCATAGCAAGTATCGAACTTGGTTCAAACAGTTCTACAACACAGTTCTTTAACCTAGCGTGTTTTTTTTCTTAACCTCCTTCCCTTTATTCAATAATTTAATACAGTTAAAAATATGCCCACAATACAACACAAATGTATACAAAATTTTATACATCCTTCTTTTACCCTAGGATTTGTTAAGGTATAACGTGATCTGACGTGGTACACCGTTCCTATTCTTTAACTACACCCCTTATAAAATTCAATTATAATTCTTGCTTCTCGTGAAAAAATCAATGCAAGGAGTGCTAAAAATTTCAATTTTTATTTCAGTAAATATTGAAATGTTGTAAGGAAGATAGTTTATTTGTTTTTTTGGAATATTAGTTTAAAGTTAGTTAGCTAATATTTTTTGGAAGTTCAAAATTAATGTGGTTTTTTTTTTAGTCCTAAAATATAAATATTTGTACATCTTTAAAAAAATTTAATAGAATAAAAATAAAATCTCTGTTAATATTTTTCCGTTCCGTTTAATACCCATTTGCATTAAAAGGAATGCCAGAAAATTACTTTAACCGCGATGAAAGAGCTTTTTAATAGGCAAAAACTGTTTTCGGATATCTCAGTTTCCGCTACGTTTGAGCAATTTTAATTTAACATTTTACGTTCAAACTCTGTGAGCTTCTTGCTTTCCTTTTTTTTTTTCGATTTTTTTAATAAAACATGATTTTATAAGGATAAACATGACAAAAATAACATATATTGCTAATCCGCTTAGTATTCTTTGATCTACAATTACCTACCTATACCACTACAACCCATTAAGGATCTCGGGTTCAGTATGTGCTAGAGACTGTACTATGTCTAGGACAACGGTTGTGCAGAAAGGGGATTGGTCCTAGATCTTGCTCAACCGCCAAGTCCCCCCCCCCAATTAAGTCTGCCCAATTTATAGTGACTAGGTGAGCCCCAGGAGGGTCTTCACAGTACATTCCCGGGTGTTAAAAGTATAAATAAATTATTATCCACACACTTTAACCCAGAACCTTAGGATTTTATGGCAACGCAACGCTCGTTGCTCGCTACGTCGCTTCTTAATCTATATGTAATATGTTCTTATTATTGCTCTTTTACGGCCACATTGGCGAACTTAAGTCAATTTTTTTCGTTTTCCAAGATTTTTATTTTCTGCTCTTCCAGTATTCTTTAATTCTGATATTCCTTTTTGCTCTTCTGAAAATATCCGTTCAGATGTTTATTGTATCTTATATATTTATCGTCTATAATATATATTTCTAATTATTTGTCATTTATTTAAGACTTCAAATTGTTTTATTAAACGATAGTTTTACAGTAACCGCAAAAATGAGCAGTTGTTCCTGTTTTTAGATACTGCGCCGAAATTTACATGCCGAAAGGTACATGCGCGCTTTTATTTTATAAATAGTATATAAATATAATATAAATATTATTATGTAATTTCCATGTATAGAAAAACAATTTTATTTTTTAATAATTTAATGACTTGGAATACGATTATAAATAAAATACAAACTGATGAATCATATTGTCAACTCTTTAAAAATCATCGATTTCGAGTTACATATATCCTTGGCCTACAGGTTGGCTCATGGGACGTAATGTTGCTCTCAGAAGAGTAGAAAGTTTTCCTTTAAATGACTCCATTTGATAAATACCTTGACATCAATTAGTAAATAGAGCGTCAACAAGAATGTCAAATGGAATGTCAGCAGGAAATGCAAATAAGTTTTTTTAGGAAGGAAAAAAAATAAAAGGGAAAAAGATGGTTGCATAACCATCAACGGTACGTAATTGCTTGGATATCGCTCCCTGCTCAGCTCGTGCTCCTGAAGTACTTAACATTATCTTTCTTCTTAATACTCTTATTTAATTTTTAATGGCAATCATTAAGTCTAAGCGACTTTGTAATTTCTGTTAAGTAGTGCTAATGTTTACTGATGGCAGAACAATAATGTTAAGGTTAAGTCTCTTCATCTTAATTTTATCAAGGTTTAGTTTTGTGTTAGTTATCTTTAATCTTAGATATCTAACACAATAGATATCTTTAACCCCCTGTTTGTCTGATCAAGTCTGTTTTATTTTTTTAGAACAATTAAAGTGGAGAAACAAGACGTAATATCCTAAATGATTTTTCCTCTTTTTTTAAAAATGTTTTTTTGATTATGTTTAAAATATTACATTATTTTTTAAAATTCTAAAATATTACAAGGAAGAAAATAGTTGGGGGTGCAGTCAATTAAAACACTAAATAAGTGGATACTTATTTTAATTAAGTGCCGACGTTTCGACCCACTTTGTGGGTCATCTTCAGGGCTATAGGAGCTCGCAGTAGCACGAGGGGACGTGGTCTCTATAAGGGGACGTGGTCTATAAGACCGCGTCCCCTCGTGCTACTGCGAGCTCCTATAGCCCTGAAGATGACCCACAAAGTGGGTCGAAACGTCGGCACTTAATTAAAATAAGTATCCACTTATTTAGTGTTTTAATTGACTGCACCCCCAACTATTTTCTTCCTTACATCATCCAGTCAACGATCCCTCGCTTCTCTAAAATATTACATGTTTTTCTTTTATAAGATTGATATTTCTCTTAAGATAGAGTCTAGCCACTATATTAATGGTAAAGTTCTTATGAGATTTCTGGATTATTTGTTAGTTGTATTAAGGCAAATTAAAAATGTTTCGTTTCGGGAGCATTATTGTACTTATCGAATAAAGTTAAAATTGTTTGACTCACATTTTCAGGCGCAGACATGAAACTTGGGTGTGGAATATATTTGAATAAATGTATTGGAAACAAAATATTTTTTTAAAGTCATTCCTTCACGATGATATCTTTTTTTTTTACCTGTACCACTACGACCCGTGATCGAGTCTGGGGGTTCAATACATGGTTGAGACTGTACTGTTTCATGGACAACGGTTCTGCAAGGAGGTGACTTGTCCTAGGTCACGCTCGACCGCCAGGTTTTCCCCCTTATTATGGGTACCCTATTTTTATAATATTTTATAAAAGCTAGGTGAGCCCCGCAAACAGACTACATAAAAGTAACTGCCCGCAGCGGAATTTGAACCAGGATTTCCTGCATGGCAACTCAGTGCTTAACCATTGAGCCACTCCGCTCCCTAGTAGCTATTTCCTCATAATTGTTCCGTAATTATGAACTCCACTATCTCAAAACGCTTAGTAGCCCAAAATTCAATGTTGTTACTCAAAATCAGAAAAAGTATTTTAGTAGTATATCAAGTATTATTAGTTTAGTAGTTGGGCAAAATATTTTATACGGGATTTTCTAATTGAAAGTATTACTCAAACTTTGCAGGCACAAGGAACATATTATATCGATATTGACTTCCGTTGTTATTTTTTTCCAGAATATAATATAAATATATAATTCCTCTCTGGGTGTCGCTGGTGTATTTCGTACAGCCTGTAATAATATTGGTATCCTCTAGAAAATAATTATTTTCAAAAATATTTAATATTTCACTACAAAGGAGTTTGTTGTATTTCTGTTTTTATTTTTATGATAATGCCGCTGTCATATTAAGTTTAAAACGCGCTCACGTATGGATACGACCTCAATAAACAAACTGGAGATAATGCGTTGCTAATTATGACAAATCCCCTAGGTCCGGGCATTTGACAGATCCGCGCAGCATATTGTCCCTGCCTAACGAGAGAACCATATTTCACTCGGAAGTGAGCCTAGACCGTTATAAAGTCAAATCAGTGACTGTTTCCTTCGCTCTTGAGGACTCATTACCATCTCTTTAGGAAGGCTTAACCTCCTTGCCCATTGTTTCGTCTCACGGGAGCGCTTTCTTCAGTCATTTCGTGCTCCAAGGCGGGGGAAGCATTGGGTGACGTATAAGTATTTGTATAATTATTATTTCCCTCCTCAGTAGTAAAAACATATCAGGTAGCAAACAATATTTTTTTCACATTTCAAGTTTTTTTTTTCTATGAGTATATTTTAATTTTCGATAATACTTTAGGATAAATGGTAACGGACGGATTTATGACCTAAGAAATTATTTTTTAGATGAAGACTTATGACTGGAAATAAACTATCATATATATATATATATATATATATATATATATATATATATATATATATATATACAGAGTTCTCACACCCGTTGGTTTATAAACTAAGTACCGTTCACTGGTTCTAGTGCTATTTATAAAAATTAAAAAAACTGTACAAATAGTTCAGTATGATCGATATCGTTAGAGCCAGGATGCATCGTTGACAGAAGTAGCACATTCTTACCTTTTTTTGGCACGTACGACAAAGCCGTAATTTGGTTATTGTAGGCAAAAATAGTACTTTTCACTTCTCTTCCTTTCACATCAATATACTTTTGAGCAACTTTAGGCTTATTTTTACGTAAGGTGCCAACTAAGGAAAGGTTGTTTTGCAAAGGTTCCTCTGCAAGAGAAATGTTAGTGAACTAAAATCCTAGGGCCATTTGCCGGGACGTGAACCAGCGATCTTGGCTATAGTAGGTTGTTATGCTAATCACTACATCACAGGTGATCCCACAAAATTTAAATTTTGGTTTTTAATCATCAATTTCAATTACATAAATAAAAGGCCTTGTTCCTCCGTGGTTTTTGCATTAAGGAAGATTATCGGAGCCGCTGGAATGTGCAAATAATTTTATTTCCCTCTAATAGATAAAACCAATGCCCCATGTTCGATTCCCGAAGGCTAGGAGACAACGACCTCTGAATTGGCGAGGTGCTGACTCAGAGGCTACGCAGGATTGAGTAATTTTCGTAACAACGTAAGGACCGGTTTTGTAAATCTCACCTCCCCCCTCAATAATGTAATGTCATAAAAAAAAGAAGTTAATTATAAAGTTAACACCGAGCTGAAGCAAAAACTGCAGCTCCCCTCCCCATTCACCTCCCCCCCCCAGTCAATTATCGATGCCTTAGGTCACAAATGTGTTAAGTGCAAATTATTTAAAAATGGGTTTTGTTATATAAATAATATTGTAAAGTTGTGATCAGGAAGTCATAGACCATGTTGATATAAAATTAATAGAGAAGCTGTGAAGGTTACAAAAATATATTGTGTGCTTAAACTCGAATTGTATTTCTTGTGTTAAATTATTATTAAATTTGACTCCTTTAAAATATTGTTTTCGGCACTTAACACATATGTGAACTAAGTCATCGTTATATAATCCCTCTTGTGGTTTTAATGAACGAATCGTGTTCATTTGAAGCTATATATTCATATTCATAAAAAAGAAGAAAAAATTACTTATAATATGTTAATTGGAAATTCCGTTTACGCTCATTTTTTCATGTTTTCCGTTGGGGAATCACTTGATTGAGAGTAAACAAGTATTTTAATAATTTAAAATACGGATTACTCATTAAAGTTTCCTTTCTCAGTGACGCAAAATGAAAACTGGCTCCAAACTGGTTTTGTAATATTACATTCCGAACTTGATTCTGTTGTAGCTATACCATGAAGCTGAAAGATTTTGGTTAAAGATTAAAGGTAACTTAGATTTAAATTATTTTTAGATAACCACAATAGTGTGTGCCAGTGGGTTTTACACTTCTAATCGTTAAAATGATTTAAAAATAAGAATTAATTTTTAAACAACCACCTACACTATCAAAATTGATTCTTATATTTATAAAATCTTTATGTTCTTTCTTCTTTTTTTTTAAATAGGATTGTATTTATGGATGTATGCATTATAGCGTATATTTACGACAAATACACAATGTCTCAACCGTAATCCTGTAGTTATTTCGTTTTCCTTCTCTCTCTTTCTTTCAACTTCATAATATACAAATTGTTTTTTAATTTTTCATGCAGGTTCTAGGACAAATATAAATTATTGCTTTTTAATTATAGATAAAAAACGATAAAACGCTGTTGCAAATTTACTACATGATAGTCATTATAAAATGTATAATAAAATGGTCTAATACGGAGTTTTTACAAAACAATTTTTTATATGTTTAAAGAATAATTACTATTATTATTTTTCTTCTGAACAAAATACTGTTGCTACTATGACTCCGGAAGTGTTGTAGCATTTCGATTAAGTTCAATAATGTTTTATAATTATAAAATATTTGTATTGATCTTCTTTTTTAGAACTAGTTTTTCTATCTATACTTCGCGTATATATAATAATATAATAATATTTTCCCATTATATATTTATATCTGCATTATATTAGTCATAAATTTGAATTTCCTAAGTATTATATCATTATTGATTGTATGCAGTACAAGAAAAAAAATTGGCATAATCCTTCGTGAAGGAATTTCCTCTTCCTTTCACAACAGTTAAATAGAACTTTTACCACTGAAGCCGCAAGGTTTAACTGTGGCCGAATTTTTTTGTAATTGTTGCTTGTCAATTCCTAGTTGCATCATTAGGATTTTTTTGGGCAATGATTTTGGTACTTGCCAACTTAATGTACTCTATGATGTATATAATTGCTTCTGTCTATGGCAACTGTGGAACTTTTCATTTGGTTTTGAACTATGTTTTTATGCTGTTTACTTCTTTTTTTTTAAGTTATTAAAGAATAACTTATCATGCAACTTTCTAACCTCATTTAAACATATATGAGTTAAAATAAAAATATGGCTGTCATTTAGCAGAGTGAGACAGATCTTAGTACGCGATCAAATCTTCTAGACTGATCCTAGACTGAGAATTTTCTATTCAGATAGTTAGCATGCTATTATCGGATATCATTTGTAAGATTTAACATTTTATGGGAGATAGTGAATAATTTTAAAGCTAGAGCATTTTTTCTTATTTTTTTATTTATTTTCCTTAAATATTTTATATTTAACATTGTAAAATTTAATGTTTTTCGATATTTAATTCTTTCGGGAACATTGAGTTGAAACAAGAAGATGGTTTAACAAACTCGGTAATATTCCGTTCGATGATGGCTGATCCATGAAAAAGAAGTGCAGTGCCAAGAGGTTTAGCATCTAAGCTCCAAATCGGATCTGCTATAATGGAGTCGAAATTACTATCGATTAAGTTGAATCGATTCTGTCCCCATCTTTATCTCATTAACATTCCTCAAAACCATCTCTTGAACGGGCATTATTAACTGCTCTTAGTTCATTTGCGTATAAATTCTTAAAAATTATTAATATTTATATGAACTCAAATATACTTTAATGCATTGCCGACGATGTGTCCTCTGAGATATACTCTGAGATAATTTTTTTGTTAATGCTTCATATTTAACCAAGCTCAGTTTTAAGATTTACTTGACAACCTATACTCAACGTTTTTTTAAGTATTAGCGAGGAGATAGTTGACTGGAAGACCTGAAATAGGCAGGAAATAGTTGGGGTGCAGTCAAATTTTAATAAGTGGGTACTTATTTTATTTTGTGCCAACGTTTTGACCCACAGAGTGGGTCTGCACATCACAGAGTGGGTCTGCCCATCTGCAGGGCTAATGGGAGCTAAGGCTAGACTAGCTGTTTTTTTAAATATTATTTGTAAAGTACAATAGGTTTGAAACTAACGCATTTTTAGAAGAAATTGGTTTGGGTTGAGTTCAAAACAAAGTATTAAATATTAATAACTGTTTTTAAATATTGATGAGCACTGACAAAGATGGTGACAGAATGGTAACAAATAGCAAAGACAAAAATCACAGAAGTTATAAAAAAAAAAATACGTGAATATTTTTATTAAACTGCTATTTACTGTACACTTATGTATAATCGACTAGAATTATATTGTTCTAACTAAGGCTTTGGGCAACAATGAATCTATAATATAGAATATTAAATTATATTGGAAATCAATACATTCTTAAGCCGTTATTGGCCCAGTTTCAATGGCTTATATACCTCCTGACCCTGGTTAGAAGTATTTGTTACAGTTTTTACACGCTACGTACTTTATAATAGTGATACTGGCTATAATTCAGTATTACGATATTCTTCTGATTCAAATAAACTGTAGTTAAGAATGATCTGTATAAATCCAATCATCAAGGAAATACTGGCAAGAACACAAAGAATAACTGCTAACTTTATGCTGTCTTTATCTTGAGCAAACTGGTTCGCTGTTGGACAGAGAAATCATGTCGTACCAGATACCTCATAAAATAAAATACTAGGATGTGTTGTCCTTTCGAGGAAGAAGAAACTGAGATGTTCCAACTAGTTGGATGTACAACTTTCCAATCGTCACATACAACGTATTGGTTTACGGAGGCATTAATGTGAAATTATGAGAGAACGTTTCTCATGGAAACATTTTTCTAGAAAACAAAGCCTCTTTTTTGTAATCATTAATAATTTTGCGTTGCACGTTCAGAATGGTGAACTCAATAGTGTCGATATACCTTTTTGTATTGTCAACATATTTATTTAATAAATGGTAGTGTTAGTATGTTATTCATATTATTGAATAAGTTATTTACTCCTTTCTTTTTCTACAGTTCTAATTTCTATTGTTTCGTGTGAAAAACGAAAACGTTTGCTGGTTGATTTCCTATGCACGATTAATAACCTTACTAATAACATTATCCAGGAACCTTCATGGATTCCATTAGAATAATTTCATTTTTTAAATTAAAGGGGGCTTCAATGCGATTACTCCCTTTGACTACTACTACTATACGTTAGAAATTCGTTGCTTTATTGTTCATTTAGTGCTATATTTATATTTTGTATTTATTAGGAATATGTTGCGTCCTCTTCTTCTTCTTAGAACTTAGAAAGAAAAAAAAGCCTTTTTTTTCTTTTTTAAATAAAAGGACATCTGAAAAATATTATTTGCATTGTAGCTATTACCTTGTTGTTGATTATCACGTATACCATCTAGCACCTCGGTCTAATGAAGAAGTGGGTATAATAAGCAGCAAGCACGTATGATTCCCGAGATAGCGGCTGAGGGAAATGAGAGGGACTGAACAATTGCATGAGTAGCGTGGTGCAACTTACTGCTTGCAGCTTGCAGACAATCACAGGATCAAGGCTGGATAGTGGAAACCTTGACTCAGGAGCCACCTTCTGCAAGGATATGGCTTCTTATCCTAGCGCCTTATCTAGCTTACTTCAGATATAATAATATGATAGGACCCATTGCTATAAATTTTAGGATTGCATCAAGCTTATGTGTATATATATATATTTTTTTTTTGTATATCTATGTTTTAGAAAATTTGATTTATACAAATTAAAAAAAAAAAAAAAGTCTGTACCACAGACAATGAAAAAGAGGATGGATGTCAGTAGATTGAATAAAAAATATTCAATTATTTTGATAAAAGAAAAACCAAACTTTTTTATTAAGATCCTGAAAGTCTAGGAATTACAAAAAGTGTAAAAAAATACAGAGACAAAGTCAGAAACTTAATTTACAATAGAAAATTTCCACATAAAGAAATGCAACCTAATTTGGATAGAAAATTGAAGAAAGGATGAAAGGATCTAGAGATGGTTAAAATACAAATATTCAAGGGAAAAATTGAAATTATGCAAACGTGATTGTTAAATGGCCTGAACAATATGTGAAGTGCATTATTCTAAAACGAGACAAATTCTTTGATAAAGCAAACTTAGAGGATTCAAGGAAAACAAAAATGTCTCTCAAATACCATTGAATAGTTCAACAAATTGACTTTATTTTTATCACCTGCAACGTTCGTATAGGTTGATGGGCGTTGATGACCTAGATGTTTTACGCCCTCGTTTCCTGGGCTTTAGATAGTTCAACGAAGATTCGTTTAGGATCACTTCAGACACTATCAGGACTGAAAAACATCCGATCTTATAAATACTTATTAGAGATACTCCATGTAGAAAAATTGAAAAAATAATGCTTTATTTTTGCATCGAATAGAGTTACTTAAGGAATTCTTAGAAAATCTGCCATTTAATTCTCAGATCGCTAAATCAGTATATAAAATAAAATAATAAGAATGAAAATGAGCATTTTAATCAGGATGTTGTTTGTACTAGTTAAGGGGTGAAGTACTTTTGGAGTAACTAACCAATAATAATAATAATATAATATGCTTACTAATATAATATATAATATTAATATATGTGCCCTTCAAAGTAACGAACGGTATAATTGATAAAAATAAAGTCAATTTAGTATCCTCCGTCACAACCATGCTATTGAATAGTGTAATTACATACTACTAACTCCATTAATTAAGATCATTTTATGTAAATTGTTGACATTTTTTTCCATCCCCACCTCATAAAATCGTTGAAAGTTCCATTTTTGTATGTACTGCTAATAAGGAAAAAATTGACGGTTTGCTACAACAGTTGACCAACCTTAATAACCCAGAGCGGAGATTCAAGATCGGGTATTCATTCCGTGGGCCCGCCACAAAATAAATTTCAACCCGATGAGGACATGAGTTACGAGGTTGATAAGAGGGACGCCTCGACCTCCGCTGCATCCTCAGATCCATCTAGTCCTATCCTAGATCCTGTCATTAATCAAGAGAAGACCATCCTGGTGAGAGGACCCTCTTGCCGGAGGGGTGACCCGGGGCTAGAAAGCTGATTACATAAAGAGCTCCGCTAAATCTTTTCCGCTCCGTCGTGTCCGTTCCAACGGTCCGGGCTCGTCGAGTCCATCTTACGGCCGGGTCACGATCGCTCCAAAATGTGGACATATCCGCCCAATCATCGGTTCATTCGGATTAATGGAGGAGCGTAAGCGTATTATCCGCTAACGAATTAATACATAAATCTAAAATCATCGAGATCTTTTGGATTAATGGATATATCAATAGACTTCCTATAACAAGACATACCAATAGGATGGATACTTAAATAAAAAAATTCAAGTGAACCACACCATGGATTAGCAGATTAAAAATAGAAATTTGAAATAATATTGAAAAAACGACAATAAAACAAGGTGACTTTACTAAAAAAAAAATGTTAGGAAATTAGGTGGATAGTGTGGTCAGAGAATGTAGCATTGAAGAGGCCAGGAACAAAATGAACGGAGGAGAGAAAAATAATGGATGGAGAAAAGATGAAGTATGTTAAGAAAATAATGAAGTGCTTTGCAGGATCCTCCTGGGTACATTCGCAATAAATAAGTATACATTTGTAATGTTTAATTAACCATCGCACACACAAAACCAGACGCTTTCAATTAACAATAAATACCTGCAAAGAAAACAAAATAGGTAAAATATTACCTTAATTCAGTTGGCATTATGGCTGTTACACATTCGTAAGTAAATACAGACCATAGATGGCACTTCTCTCTTCAACTGCCCCGAGGAGACACTAACATAGATACTTTCCTTTTATTTTAGGTATTTGCTGACATTTATGTTAGTTTTGTAATACATAACTGGTGTAACTTGCTGATTAGTTTTATTTTTTCTGTTCTTAGAATAAATTGATATTAGAAATGGTAATTTAATTTTCTAATATGTGGATCTTGGGAAAACAAATGCATGCCTGTCCATTTTCGTTGAATATCATCTCAACCATTTTTTGTACAAAAATCTCTTTTATATTACCGTGATCTCTTGGCCTTGTAATAATAATTATATTGATTAATTAAGTGTAATTGGTATTAAACTTTGTATTAGTTTTCATATTTTACTGACCTTTTATTTCATATTTAAAGGCAGAACATTATGTCATTTAATTTATTAATTTAATAATGTAAATGTTTCTCTCCATTCTACAACTATCGATACATTAATTTATACCTCCTAATTATGTTCATGCTTATAAAATTGTTTTTATAATATTATGGTCTGACATTTATGGATAGACGTATTTTTTTTAGTTCATGGCAGTGCCATTTTATATATGATAGCGGTGTCGCGCATGCATGTAATATACTTATAACTTCGAAATGAGAAAATACTATTGTATTTTATTATAATTAAATATATATTGAATAAAATATATATACCTCCTGACCCTGGTTAGAAGTATTTGTTACACAAATACCGTACATAAACATCCTCCATTCTTCCTGCAATATTCTTGATTGTAGTCCTTTGCCGAAGATGAAGATCGGAGATGTATCTGACCTTGAACTTCCAGCCAGTGCTTCCCTGTTATTGTTCCGATTCAAAAATAAATGAATAAATAAATAAAAAAGCATCGCATGGATAATGTTATCCTAGAAGATACCAAACAAGGCTTTCGGTGATGTCATCAACTTCTTCGGCCATGGGCGGCCCGAGGTCGACTCCACTCCTCTACTACTAGAGTTCTCGACTTCTTCCTTTTCTAAATAGAACGTTTTTTTCTTGTTTTTCCTATCTCCCGTGTTCACTCTATATATTTTTTTTTTGTCAGAAAAAAATCGATTTAATGTTGTCAGAGAAAACCCACGATGCCGTTGTTTGCTCATAATGGCTTCATTAGAGACCTTTTTTCATTTTTTATTTGTAATTTTAATAATGCCGGCGAGGTAATTTATACACCTTCGAGGCCTATTATTAATCTATTATCCTGTCGCCAATGTATTTTTAATTTTATTTTTGTATAAATATTCTTTAGAACTGAGCGAAAAATAAAAATAAATTTATAAAAAATGGTCGTAGTTCGGGGATTTTTCTGCTTGTTCAAACATTGTGTGGGTGTGGGTGTGGTATCAGTATTGAAAAATGGCCTGTCTATAGATTGCTGTTTAGTTTTCATCTTTAAGTCTATTGACATTGAGCTATACTTGCTAGCTATACTTTTCGGATTGTTTAAAGTTAGAGATTAGATATATTACCTAGTTGAGATATGGTATCTCAGTATGAGTGGACTGTATTATTAAGTTAGTTAGATGATTAGTTACTATGGTATGCATCTGTGAATGGTGTTGGTGGAAGCTAGTTCTTCTCTACCTTGTTGTCTATACCATATTCAGATGTATGGAGCACATGGTCCCGTCTCCTATCCTCTACTTCTTGTACTTTATTGCTGCTTTGCTATACGGCCATTTTGTCCCACTAGTTGTTGGCCTAGTCGGCTTCCTAGAAGGCTCTGCCTCTGATACAAAAAGGTAGAACAGACAGAGTAAGTTAGGCGGCTGTTTTAGATTGAACACGGTTTATAAAAAAAAAGATGTACTGTAAAAACTCTATTACGAAGATCAAATCACTTTATTATCACCTAAAAAATCTATTAAACTGTCTCAGAACTAATTACCAATCATATTAGTAGCTAAAAATGCACACTTTAAAAAAAAAATATGTGTATAAAAAAAACCTGTACCACAATAACACTAACTAACTAGAGGCTGTAATGTTTCTCTATTTGTGTCACCGATTTATAGTTTCATAGTTGTATCAGGCATTCATGTGGTGTGCATTTTTTACTTATGCTGTTTATTGGCCATATTACAATAATATTGCCGAAGTGTAAAAATAAATGGAAAATATTTTCGAATTATTGCACGACAGCAGAAAATATGATAAACGCTTGGCCACAGCCGCCTCTAAATCTCTTCCAAAATAAAATCAGTTTTTTCAACCGCAATGACCACCTTGGAACTGCTGGGACTGTTAAGTGAAGGGAGGTTGGCGACCCTGCTCTGACGTCAGCGCCGTTACCCGATGTTGTGGCTACCCTGATGGAAGCTACTCTTTGACAATCGTACCAATTTGCTCCTCATTTCAGGATTTTGATCAAATTGCAAGTTTGAGGGTTTTTTCAGAGATTTTTCACACTAATACTTTATGAGCTGTCAACCCGGCCTTAAGCTATGCCCAAGACCGCGGTTTGCAGCCCGATAGGTGCCCTTAGGATTTTTTAAAGGGTCTCCAGCCTATCATAATTATCCACATCCGTGCGATGCTAAGATCCCTATCCTGATTATACCTGGATAGACAAAATTGAGGACACCCACTGTAGCATCCTCCGATTAGTTATAGTAGCATAAAGTGACGGTAAATGAATAAACAACAACCTTGCTTAACACAGCAATTAAGTGAGTACCATTAATTGTGGGGAAATCTGTTGATAGAGCTTGATCTCTGACAAATCACCTCCTTGTACTACTGCAGGCTAGGCATAATTCCACAGATTTTTTCTAATGGATTTGGCTAATTTGAAACTCCATACATTATTTTTTTATGATGGATTGAATTGGTCAGGGGGTAACTAGAACTTATTTTTTAATTGTGCCAACGTTTCGGCCTACGATGTAGGCCATCTTCAGGGCAAATGGTGACTTTTCAAACTAACACTTATTTTTTTATCTTCCTTTTTAGCTCTGATGACTATGAAGCTTCTCGTTGTAAGTCAAATCATTAGTAAGAAATCAATTGTTTTACAAAATTAGAATTTGTATTGTTTTTTTGCCCCCATCTGAACCATCTCCTTCTCTATATAACTTTATATTCATAACCACCTCCACTTCTACAACCCTGAAGGGTCTTGGATTGAGTATGTGGTCGAAACTTTATTGTTTCTTAGCCAATGGTTGTGCAGGGAAGTAACTTGTTCTAGATCACGCTCAACTGCCAGGTTTTTCAACCTATGTTGTGGATACCACTTTATATAGCCCTAGGAGAGTCCGTGATCCCAAAGGATCCATCCCCAACTGTTATCAGATTAAATAAAATCTACCACAGGCGGATTTGAATCCGATACCTTAGACACGGCAACTCAGCGGTCTACCAATGACCAACCCCGCTCTCTAAATTCATAAACTATATAATTACTTTTTTTAAATTTCATTCTTATTCTTTCCGGCGCTACAACTCGTGGCGAGTCAAGGCCTCCTGTAGCATGAACCGCTAGTCGTTCGGTGGAATGCTGCTGCTTTCCAGTTCCTTATTCCCAAAATGGACAGCGCATCCTCTGCCAGACCTCATATTTCTTCCAATAACGTCCAGATCGTCTGCGAAAACAAGGATCTGAGCCGATCTGCTGAATAAGGTGCCCCCACACAAATAAGAGACAGGCAAGACTGTCACCCTGTCTGACGCCTTTGAATTTGAAAACCTCCAGAGAGACCTCCGCTTTCCCGAACTGCACATTCTACCTTCTTCATAGTCATTTGAACTAAACGAACTAGCTTGGAGGGGGGGGGAGTTCCCAATTCCAGGAGATTTTGGTATCCCATCCCGTAAATGCTATCGTAAGCCTTCTGAATTTTAATTTCATTAGGTAATTTAATTATTACATTGTTATTACTTTTGTTCGTATATAACTTACAACAATATAAAAACTGTGATGTCAATTGTTCCAGTCATTTTTCATTCTGGCAGTCGGTTGGAGTCATGCAATTTCAGTGCGGTGGGACAAGAGTAGAGTTCCTATAGTTCCAATATATATATATATATATATATATATATATATATATATATATATATATATATATATATATATATATATATAATAATAATAATAATAACCTTTATTTGTTCATAAACTAGAATAAACATATACAAGACATTCTATTTTTTCCCTATACCTATTTACATACAAACAAAATCAACCTTTAGTTGAGGCTTTAAGTTCGATTGTTTCTTTATATCACTCTTGCAACCACACTAAATAATGCACTTGTCCCATCCGTTTCCACTCTCTCCTTTCCAATGCTACTCTCTTCCAGGCTGCCCCTCCGCAGCTCTTCTTCATCTCCTTGTGTTCCAGTCTGTCGGTGGGCGTCCTCTCTTCCTTGCGTGCTCTCTTGGATACCAATCCATAATCTGCCTGGTCCATGTTTCAGCATTATATATATATATATATATATATATATATATATAATATGTTTATTTTTCTGTTCATGTTTGTTATTCTAAAGGGTAAAGTTTGTTTTCTATTTCATATATGTATATATATATATATATATATATACACACACACACACACACACATATACATACATACATTGAGATGTAGCAAGATGGAGTAAGCCTTAAGATGCACGGTGATGTAATACCTGCTTTCTAATTCGTGTCTCTGGCTACCGATGCCCTTCCCTCTCTAATCCCTATCTCCATCTCTTATCTTGTCCCTCTACTGTATTATGTATTATGTATTGCATATTTAATCTAACAATACCTAATTTGATTCTATCTTAATAACGGATAAATGGGTAAGGTAAAGGCATAATTATCTTCTGAAAATTGGTCGGCCTTAGATAAAATGTTAAATTTTAATTCTAAGGCTAAGCTAATAGCTGTCAGCTATTTTTAGATTCAAAATAAATTGTTTAAAACAAATAGATATCTTATCAATTCATTGACAAGCTATGAACCTGAGACGGTGTTATTCGTAGGTTAACCAGTCTAGCAAACAAGTAAATAAAACATTTTTCTTAAAAATCTATACAACTAAAGTGCATTTGTCCGTGGTAGTACATAGAATATCCAAGCTAACAGTTGTGCAGAGAGGTTACATTCAACCGCCAGATTCCTCCTCCCAATGAACTACCTTAAGGAGATGTTTATGGAGACTTGGAGAGATGTTTTATGCAATGTTGAAAAACTAATACACAAATACACAAATATTTATATAAAACTAATTTTTAGTTTATATGTATCGATAACATTATCAATTATGAAAAGTAATTTTGAATATATTTTCCTGTTGTGCTGGCCTTATTATTATTTATTTATTTTTACTTTTTGCAGGTAAGCTGTGCTATGTATTAATGTGTATGAAGAAACTTGTCCTATTCTTCTGTAAGTACTTACAATTAATTTAGTTAGTTCTTGACATTGAATTACGTCAAAAGAATTTTGATAAAAATTGAGTTGGTAAATATTTAATCTAATGAGTATTAAAGGATAATGTAATACTTTAACTTGTAAATTATAAATTTACATGTAAATACAAAACACATGCTGGTAACAATTCTATTGCTCCTCCTGATGTTTAAGTTCATGTGGCAATCTATTTTTTCGATGTTTTGATGTTAAAAACTAGTAAGAATGTGATTGAATATGGTCTTTTGATGAATAGATGGATGGTTACGTATTTCGCATACAATCGTAATATTTTAGAAATCTAGGTTGATATAGGTCAGAAATCCCGTGTCTTACTTTCTGACGTCACCTGTTCCCTCGACGAATGATGCTTGTATTTGTCAGTGAATTGTAAGTTTATAATAATTAACTGGAAGATGTTATATTTTAATAAATTACCTGTAAATGTAATAAGCATATAAGCATCCCTTACTTATTGCGTTAGGTGTAATGATTATTAAAAACATGTTTTTTTCAGTTGAACAATGCCTACCAAAATATTAATAATGAAAAAGCCTGGAAATGTAAAAGCATTATTGAATAGGGAAAATAACTGTTCTCAACTCAAGGGAACTATAGAGCCTAATTTATTTGTTTAGTAGTAATCAACTTTTTTTAAATGACAATTTGTTCCCTTTTTTTTCTCATGAATTTTTCTTAATTAAATTAGATTCATTAAAATTCACTTAATCAGTAATTAAATCAGTAAAACTGTATTTAAGTAATTTTATCCTTGTCCTATGCCAATGTTGTTTTATACTTCAGTTTTATTATTGTTATAATTTAAAAGAAGAAACCTTATAACTTTTTGGCAAATTTAAACTATATATTTGTCATGTCAGTGATATTAGTTGACTTTATATATATGAGGAAGAAAATGGTCCAGGTGAGGGTAAAAATAAATTATATTTTTTTGAGATTTTAAACCCTTAGTCTAGTGTCAAGTTTGATCCTACTGTATTAGCCCTGAGGAAGACCTGCTATGTGGGTCAAAACGTCGGCTTTCAAATAAAAGATTTCTCCGTATATAAGAGAATGTTTTTGACCCCCACCCGGACGATTTTCTTCCTCATATATATTTGTCAACTCGTTTGTGTTGTAGTCGAATTAAAATAACGAAGAAATATGACCTTAAACGGCTTTAGGACAAAATTTCTGTTACGCTAAAACGAAATACTCTTTAAGATCTGACCATCGTAAACGATCATTATTAACAATATCTAACATAAATTAAATCAATTCGAATATAAAGCAAAGATTAATTATCAGTTGGGAATCTGGAGCGAATAAGGTTTTGTAAAATATTATCCAAAATGATCTGTCTGTTTTTCGATTGAAATGGAGTTACAATATAAAGTATCACTTACATTTCTTACCTTGGCCTGATGTCCACTTATGTAGCACAAGAATGTAACGATTCCGTTTTCCTTATAACAATTAACTCTTTTTTTTGACAAAATTCGACTTAATCACTGGGTTTATATTCACCGGGACTGCAGATATTACAAGTGGTATGTTATATCACGAATCCAAAAACCATCATTTTAATTTTATGTTTATAAATATATATATATATATATATATATATATATATATATATTTAACAACGTTATAGTGCTCTGAAAGGTTCAGAACTTTCAGGACATTTCGAGAGTAATTGTATCGATAATAGTACCGCTATCAAATTGATCCATTCACTTGTTATACAATCCTAATTATCGATAAGACTGCACAACACCAGATGACGTGGATGCATTTGCATACAATGAGGGTATTGATACACCTCGAGCTAAGTGCACCACGATGCACTCATCAAATCATCTCGCTGTCTTCATCCCGCCTTCCTTTAAAAGGAGCCGATAGGTTCAGTAATGGGCCGGCAGATGTCGCCACCTTCTGGACCTCCCTGTCAAGGATGTGGCCTTCTTCTGTAATCTGCGGTCTCGAAATGTGTCATTAGAGTCCTTTATGGAATGTCTGCTCTGGCATATGTCCCCTGTCATACACGCGATGTCTCTTGGTCCATACTTCATCGAAAGATAATAAACCTAGGTTTAACAGTAAAAATGTGTTATTTTTATTTATTTTTTAATTTGTTCTTTCATTCATCTTTTTATTTAAAATGTCCCTAATGATATCTTTATCTGGTACCTTTTATGTTTTCCTTTGGTGACATTAATTCAGGAATTTCTGTAACATATTTTAAAACAAAATAAAATTTTGTGACAAATAAATAACTCCAACTGTTTTAATCCGATGATCTTCGTTAAAAAACCGACAAAAATCAAGTTAATTAAGGTTTATTTTTCCTAGTATATTTTCAAATTTTGTTCTTCGTTTCCCTTTGATTTCTCTCTCTTTCTCCCTCCCCCTCTCTCTATTTCTTCTTCTTACACCCTCTCTCTCTCAATCTTAATGCTTTAATTTGTGCATTACAAATTTATGACAAAAAAGTTGCACTCATAACGTTATCCGGAACACTCTGCCGTTCCATTTTATACAACTATACAATACATACATTTTTATGTAATACACCGACAAATAGTTGATTGATAGATTATATACAGAAAAACTTAGCTTAGATAATAGTTAAAACTTCCCATGCTCAGTCCCCACAACTTGAACTGGGATTCAGGTTTACTTTCTCTATGACCTTATCTTGCCATTTCCTGGAGCTAAATCCTATCCGATATTCTCCATTAAGGGATCTCAATTTACACACTTGTGTTATCTTATAATCTAGAGATAATTATTTGTACTGGAAATACTTTTATTACAACAAAAAAAAAATAAAAAAACAGTCTTTTGTTTGAAAATAATTTAAATATTTACTTCGGAATCTAAATAGTAAAATATTTATATTTTATATCTTAGTCATAGTCATCAAAGGCATAAAAAGAAAAGGAACATCTTGCAAAGATTAAAATCGTCTGATTGTAGGAGTAATTAAAACTGTTGAGAGTCGTTTAATTAGTGAGTGAAAGAATTAAAGAATTTTTTTTTATTCGTGTAAATTTTATTCATTACAGCTGTTTTCCTATAAATATAGCAACCATATATGAACCATGACGTGTACTAAATGCATAGAAACTTTACGTTGGTAGAATTCATGAGCTAAATAGTTAACCTAAAAAGATATACTAAAAAAAAAGGAAACCTGACTAGATATACACGTTTAGAAAATATAATTGATAAATATGATGAAGACGAAAACAATTTTTATATTTCTTACTTATATTTAATAATTTTCATCTTCAATTTACTTATAATTTATAATTTCACTCGCCATGTTTTCTTGAAATATTTTAGTTGATAGATTCCTGTCATAACAAAGACCCTTAATAACAGACGAAAACTATTCATACAATAGGATCCATCTGCAGCAGATGTTGGGCTTCCATTTTGAACTTAACTTGTTGTGTCTATTATTCGTTTCAACAAAACACATTTTTGGAACAGTTGGTCTTACATTATGGTGGTACAATTTTATCCCATTTTTAGCTTTCATAAAAAATAATAATTCGTACTAGTTAAATAGGAGTGATATTTTCTTCAAATATGCATAATTGAAAAAAGCTGAATTGTGTTGAGCAAAACTTAGATGGAAGGAATGTTTTAAACTAGACTTTATTGTGTTAATTTTTACTTACACTTTAGTGTAGTTATGGATGTGAAAAAGTGAATATGTGCATGTTTTTCATAGTTAATAAACTTAGGAAAAAATTATGGCGCACTCTATTTCCAGTTACACTAACGAGAGCTCGTGTTGCTGTCCCCCACACGATGCCTAAGGACTTGTGTATCGGGTGTCTTCCTATCACCTATTTCTCAATATCTCCAATTTCCCGATTTGAAATATTAAATCAAGTATTGAAGATATTCCTATTTGATCTATATTGAGGATTACAGCTTATTACAGAGAAGAGCAACAGAAAGTAAAAAAAATAAAGCATAGTACCATGTTCTAAAACAGTAGATACTCGGGTTGTAAGTGTCATTTGATATATTATATCTAAAATGAAATAGAAATAAATTAAAAAAAATATTATAAGCTCATTATAAATTCAAATAAATGGATAGAAAAATTTATTAATTGTACTAGAAGAACAAAGGAAAATTTAAAAAAAAAAGGAAGAAGTTAAGTAAAAAAACAAAAAACAAATACTCTTTATAGTTTATATTTTCGAGTTTTATCTGAGTCTTAAAATTTATTGGTATCAGTTCTTCAGTTTATCGCTTCGAGTTAAGTCACAACAAGTTTTATTTTTGTAATATTCTCAAAAATAAAAATAATCATGCGTTTTAGTAAGTGAAAGATGTATGTATATTTCTGTAATCATTTAATCAAGAAATGAACGTTTCAACAAACATTTCGATGTATAGATCATGTTAAAACCTACACAGTATGTGTAAGTCATTTCTTTAATCTATTCACAGTTAGTAATAGTTACTATAGACAGTGAAGAATAAAATTTTTATTCTCGAGAATGTTATAATGGAAACGAATGAAAAGTTAAAACTTGTTACTTAACTCGAAGCGACAACCTGCGGAATTGATACCATTTGATTACTTTCTGTAATTAAGTTATCTTCATTACAAGCCTCTTTCGAAATTTCGGATATGATGTTGTAAAACTGTAGATCATCCACACGATTGATATAAAAGATGTGATAGTTCCGCTAAGGTTGAAATGGGCTTGTAAAAGAGTTGGGCTTAATAGCGAACAAAGTCCTGAAAGATTAATAAGCTTGTAGTCGACTGTTAAACATCTGAGAGGTATATCGAGGAGAAGGTTGGAGAATTGTTCTAAGAGTGATCTTGTAGTTTTGGATTTGGTTTGTAATTCGTGGATAAGAGTTTTTTTAGCAGGGAGTGATGGTATCGATATTTAGCCTTCGGGTTCGCTAAGCTCTTTTTTATTATAATTTAACATGTTATATCGACTCCCATTTCAAACCTTTCGCGAATCATCTCAACAGGATTCCTTCGCGGAAGGTGTTGACTAATCGATTGATGAATGCAGTTGTGATGACGAAGATGGTTGATTAAGTAGCTTGAGGGGAATGTGGATTGGTGTCACGTAGGCGATGGCTAACTTATAGTTCTGGCTACTGTTGAGTCATCTCAACTTGGGCTAACATATTTTCGAAGTTTCTTCACGTATCCATTCTTCTGTGGTATAATGGTCTGTGGGGGAAAAAAAATCTTAGGTATGCATTTATGTAGTATTGGGCTTCATAGAATATTCATAAAATAAGACAAGTCAACAAATGACTATTTCATGAGGATTGTTCTCATCAAACTATATTTTAAGTGTACCTAACTTATTTCTGTGGCTACTTTAACGTAATTTATTTATCTATGTTTACATTTTTCATTAAAATAAAAATTTAAAATAATTCTACATGTATGTATATATTATTATATAATTGGAGAATTGAAGCTATTAGCGAGGAAAGAGGGGTTAAAAATCTCAATTGCTAGTTTCGAAATACAACTATATCATATAAAAACCAACAAAAATGTGGGAACATAATATTTCAGTATCGTTATTACTATATTATGTCAGTGTTATTAAAGAATTTCAGTATTTAGGGGAATGGCTAAATTACAATGGGGTATGCAAATATTAAGGAACAATATTAAATATTATGATTCGCGATAAGAAAGGTGTGTAACAAAATAAATATTTATTAAAAAAAATTGAGTGTTACGAAACGCTTATATATGATATTATAATTCTTATATATTTAAAGGATGTTTTACACCTTGGACATGAACGAAAAAATGTGCTGTTTAATTTAAAAAAAAAAGAATTTCCAGAGTCATTTAAAATATATTTCACTTAATACACATTCATTTTGATTATGTTTTGGATATCATAATGGTTTGAAGAAGTTATGTGCTTCTTAGATCATAAAGTTTGTTAAGTGATTCATATTGCAATTGTTGTTTCACGTGGCTCTGCAACATCCTCGCCATCGCATGATCTGTAACTCACGTTTGACTTCGAGGCCAAGTGGGCAGTGCAGTGTGATCTTCACGGATCCAACACGATTCCTCTTCTTTTCCCATCTACGAAGGAAAAGGTCGTGTTTCTTGTCTATCTTGTATTTGTTATAATATTTTCTATTATAATTCTATTTGTACACTAGCACCAACACTGGCAAAAGTCAAGTTTGTCGTTATAGAATCATGAAAAAAAAAAAATGGTCCAGTACATGGTACTGTATATACTGTTACTTAATGTATAACTGTTTCCAAACCAACGATAAAATGTTGGACATTCAGAATATTAAAAAAATAAATACAAATTATAACTGTCAGAAACAACAGCGAGATACGGCAAATTTCAGTGAATAATATAATACTCTTATTATTAATCCAAGTATAATCAATAATTTTCATTAAACAACGCCAGAATGTCTGAGAGAATGCCGTTAAAAATTTGTCACATTAAATTTTTTCAGAGAATCGATGGCCTAAATTGAGGGCCGAAACATTGGCGCACTAAATCTATAATATATTAGGTTTCTATTCCATTTACAGTATCTAAAAGATAAATACACAAGAATATTCTTGGGTTATTTTTTTTTAACCAGCATCTAACCATGTACTTGATTGGTTTTTTTTTCTCCAATTCTTCACACTATAAGTTCGCAGAAGGTCAGGGAATTTGCCTCTTGTATTTATACTGTATTTTTCGAGATTTTTTACGCTGCCAGCCAGGCCTGTATTTCCTCTCGTTGTTTGGCGCGAGATCGTGTCCAAATCAATTTTCCTCCAGGAAAAATGAATATTTTTAATTAATTTAAGAAGGATGTACTGGATACTATTTATTTTAAAAGTAATGGAAGTTATTAGGATTCATTAAAAGACGAAATCAAAAATAAAAGATGAACAAATTTTTTTTTTTAATAACCGCGGCTTGAAGGCCAATGGGATGAGCTCCCACGACTGGCTCCTAAACGGCGTGATGTCATTGGCCAGGGCGGACCAATGAGAGAGGTCCTTACATCGAGTAGATTATCCTCCAATATGACATCAGCTAGGAGCGTACCAATCCTGATTACTTCCGCCTGCCTCGAGGGCGCCTCTTGTTTGTCTTCCAAAGTTCCAAGGTAGTCCTAGTACCAGTACCAGTACCTGTTGCCAACATCAACAGGTAATGGCTCAACAACAGGTAACCCTTAATCACGGCCCACCTTGTCTCGTCATCCAATTGTTTTCTTTATTCCCAAAATACCACCAAATTATTTTAAAATTATTTTCTGCCTTCAAGTCATCATTTCGATTTTGCAAGGTTACACATTGAGCGAAGTTAAGAATCTACACATTAGGCATTCGTATTTTGTTTGTCTTACATGTATAATAAGCATTTGAAGTTTTAAAACTATCAACCATTCAAATTTTATGTGGCGGTGAAACTTAGAGGATGGACGTTTTGAGGTATTCGTAAATAAGTTATTAGGAAGTATTTTTTTATTGTATTTATTTTTATAGAATGTTTAAGTTTTAAAAGTTGCATCCGATAAAGAGTAATTAATTATTATAATTGAAGTGATCTCAAAGATCGAAATCAGCTTTATAATATTGTAAAATTTAGTAACCAACTCCGAATCTACAGATCGATAGGTATACAGAGGCGTAAGCTAACAATTTCGTCGGTTGTCTGAAAAATAAATAAAAATGTATACTTATTATTTATTCACTTTAAATTATCAATGATTTATCATCGATATCTGAAATATTAAATTTAATAAATTTGTATTTAATTTTCAGGTAAATAATTGTTTTTTTCAAAAACCACAATAAATATATATTTTAAAAGTGTTTCTTCTTCTCCTTATTTTACCTTGTTCTGCAATATATTGCAATTTAAGGCATTCCGTGAGGTATGTTATATTTGATTTTTATTAACAATAAATATGATGGCGTTAGGTAAATTGATTTACATTACAAACTTAAATATTTTTATTATTTATTATAAAGATTTGTCTTGGCCGGGATTCGAACCCGGCAAGGGCAAATGTTTTCTCTTCAAAATTAAAATATTTAAATTATTTTACCGTAAATTATGTTACCATTAATTTTACCGCTTTTTAATTTACTATTAATTATTGTTAAAATTCCTTTTATATGCACGGTAAGTCTATTTTATTTATGTTGATTCTATAAATATCGGAAAAAAGTGGAATGCATCATATATTAATTTTTGCATTGTAGTCGTTACGTTATTATTTACTTTCGTAGGGAATAATTGAAATAAATTCAACTCTATTCAAACAACGGCATAAAATTAACAATTGAACGCTTTGGATAATGTTTTTTTCTCCCTTAGCGACAATACCTTTCATAGCAAATCTTCCTTCTTTTGACGTCATCACTTTTATTGCCGTCAATATTGCAAATAGGACGGCTGTTGGCTTTTGATGAAGAATCTATTAATTAGTCTCATTAATCAATTTCAGTTTTCTTTATGTAAATACTGTAAATATCATTTACAGTTTATGTATTTTATCTTGTAATATATTTAAAAGGTGGTTATGATTCTGCTCCAACGAACTGCTTACAAAGAATCCATTAAATCGGGAGTGCCAGTGGCACTGAGGCATATCGACAGACTGGCAGTTGGCACAAAAGAGTGCTAAGTGAACGTGAACCCCAATCACGCTGCCAGTGGCATGTTGACGCTACTGCCTCCATCATATTTTGTTGAGAAATATCTTGAAGGCATTTCGAAAACATGATTTATCTTACTTATATTTTGACGGAAATATATTTATGTATTAAGTTTATTTATTTAATGTTGTTAAATGCCGTACAATACTCGCCATTTAACTCCTCTTACTTTAGCTGTCAGATAATTTTGTTTCTTCAGTTAGTGCAGAAATTTTCGGGCGTGCGATGTTGTCTTCTTGTTGACATATATTACTTGTTAATTCTGAAGAGGGTCACTCAACCTCACGTTGCTATGAATCTTGTTTTCCAAAGTGCAGTGCCGAGCAACCATAATCTAGCACCATAAACTGTGACTAATCTACTGATATGCACTCGGGCTCAAGGACATTGGCGAATCTGTCAAGATCTACGGATCGTGGTTGTTCAGGGTAAGCAGGGTGTATAAGTATTTATATTTCTTTTATATATCTGTATCTGGACTGATCCTTAAACATCAGATCTGAAATCTGTCAGAAATCAATATAAAATTGATAATGGTATGGAGTAATACTGATGTAGATGTAACCTTAATACCAACTTCATAAGGAAATTGCAACATAGATTAAAAGAAAATACGAGGAAAAATCCTTTAAAAAACAAATGGTTAGTTTTTTTCCTGTGAAGGTTATTGAAGCAGGGATTTTCTACTTCTCGCACAGAGGTTTTTATTTAAAAGGAAACTTGGATGAGAGTGTTCTATCAGCATTGTAGGTAACGAGGAAGCTAATATCTCGTAGAAAAAAACCAGTTCACCAGCCTAACGCGTACACGACACATTAACGTTTCCGAATCATAGCACAAGCGACACACCATTTCGTCGAGTCGAATGAGTTAACACAAGGGTAAGTATTAAGGACCAGACGTTCCCGATCATGCGATGATACATACACAGTTGTAACTTCCATGTATGCATAACGTGTGTAAATAACTATTTATTCGCCTTTCGGTATTTGTTCATTTTGTTTTTTTGAATCTCCAACTTCCATGCTAAAACAATAGATTTTACCTACATGTCATTTGATATAACTTACTTTTAGCATAGCATATGTTGTTTCCCAATGCCGAATAGAGTACAGTTTTTACATTACAATTTATAACCCAATATAATTATTGTTCTTAGTAGCACTTTGTATGAATCTTATCTGTGTGTGTTAGTTAGCAGAGTAATAATAATAATAATATATCTTTAAGGTGTTAATAAGATACGATATAGATAGTGGCAATAAAATGAGGGGCACAAGGCCACACTTCAACGTCTCCTCCCACCACTTTTCTCGAGAACTCTACATCAGTAGCCTCAGGAAATTACCTCAACCTTGGTCTTAGTTAGTTCAACAAGTATTATTAATTACTTAATTAATTAAACTACAATGTAATAAATGGAATGCCGCAAGTTGAATCTTCTCCTTAGAAATTTGTTATATAAAATAATTAGTGAGTCAATAACAACTCCAATCGTTCAATGGGAATTAACGATTGGATCATCAAATTATCACTTATTAATTTATTATTCAAATTAATAAGTGATAATCACTCAATTTACTCTAAAGAAAGCGGAATCAAAACGATACCCATCAAAGTTGATCGAAGGGTCGAAGGGTCTTCCGGTGAAGGATGAAAAAATGCTGGGGAAACAAGAAGCCTTTGAAAGATTAAAACCACGTGCTTATCGGTCTCCATTTTTGGGACATTCGCTAATAATAATAATAATATTGAAGCAGTTACACAAGCAAAAGATTTGCCATTGGTTATATCCGCGAGTGGACTGATTCCAGAAATGACATTAAACCGCATAAAGGAATTAGACCTTAATTTCAATATTATGGATCAAATGCAGAAAGCAGTCTTACTCGGAACTGCGAGTATTGTTCGAAAAATGATGAATATTTCTGATTAATTTATTTAGCCTAACCCTTGACTTATGTCCGGGTAGGTCCATTATCCGGTAGAAACCGACAAAAAGAACAAAAAAATAATCATAGTAGTATATATATTTTCAATGAGGTATATATGTATACTAGTTGTGACCTGGATATTAAACCTAGTGGTGCGTTGTAGATCAAGGCGCCGGACCTGCAACCCGCAACTCATTCCTGTTATGAGTGCATTAGTATTTTTATATTCTTGTTTTTTGTTTTAATAATTAGCATAATATAATATTATATTACTTTATTAATTTTGAATTCTTATAAATTTATGTTCTTATTTTTATTATTTTTTAATAATAGCGAAAAAAATCAAGCACATATTATTAGTTTATTTCAGAACGAAACCTGGATATCATAAAAAACAAAATATTTATTTGTTGCATGTTAAAAATAAAAAAGCTAATATTTCCTCTACTAGCTAAAATTCTAAAATTACAAGATTTTTTATATCTAAATTAAAAAATCTAAAGATTACTTAATTTTTGCTGTCTCCAACTATAATCGTTGATTTAGATAGTTGGGGACTAGTTAACAAATAATGACTACACACTAGCTGTTAAAAAAAATGATTATAACTAACATGTAAATCAAATACAAATATGTTTATTTCTTAGAAAAATTCAAGTGTACACCACATACCATATATTATATGCTCCAATGAAGAAATATCAATTCGTAAAATAGTAAAAGGTAGTATTTCAGTTAGACCGTATAGATTTGGAATAAAATTTCAGTCAATATAAATACTACCTTCTATATGGTTAACGCCGAACCGAGGGGTAAACAGAAAATATTAAGCCTTATCATAAAAGCATGGAGGTTGGAAATAAAAGAGACCTTTCCTATTACTACGTAATAAAAAACTGCCATAAACTCCGCCTTCCCACTTCCTCAAGGTGCCCAGGTGAGGAGAGAAATAACGAACGAGCAGTTCCATTCCGAGGGGCTGTTTCCTTATTTATAAATATTCCCAAGTCGCGAGTATTAATCGCATATAGTACTTATTTTTTATTTCTAATCCACTAGTATATGTACGTTATTTTATATATTCCGCACTATACTCTTATACAAGTAAATTTATTGCTATATTCCTATCGGATCTATTCCTGTAGGCATTTGCGACATCAAATCTGTTTCAAGTGTCTTAAACCTATATAATATTTAATATGGGGATCGTGTACGTAATTACCCATTTGTTGACGATGATGTCCTTTTCTCCTCTAAAGGCTTGCGTATTGCGTATAATGAGTATACATTAACTGAAGCAAGCCAACAGTAGTGGGCTTCAGTATAAACTCAATGAGGTTCTTAAAGGACAATCGTTGAGAGGATCACTCAACCTCTGTCGCTCCATATCAAATGAAAGATGGTTCTCAACTCCACCATTCAGAATTCAAACTTATGATATTGATTAAATCTATATGTCACAATAATATAAAGATATATAATTTTTTTAATTACTTTTATTTATATTTACATTTATTTTTTTATACGCCAAGAAGGGCAGACCAAGGCGTAGATATGAAGATATAATTAAGATAAGAATTAACATTTTGATTTAATTTATCGTCTATAATGTGTTCTTTATTTATAATTTTAGTAATAATTTATCGAGCGACCATTTGGCACTTCACCTCACCTTTTGGGCCACTTTGTATTTTGATTTCTTTTTTTAAATCCCACCACTGCTACCGTAGGTTTCTGAACAAGTGAAGTATTCCTTTAAGCATTTATTATGTTCTAGGGATTTAGCAATATCTAATAATTTTCTTCGATTAATGAAAACTCTGTTGATTTTTTTGTCTATAATATTTCTACGTTTATGTTATAAGTATTACTATTATATTGCTACATTTATTCTTAAGTATGATATGATTAATAATAAACTATGTTTTATCTATCGTCTAAAAGTTCTACTTTCTTGACAATATAAAAGCTTAGTTTCTTACTTAAAGCCGTAAATGAGTAAACTATATTTTATTTGTAATTCAGAATAAAGTATAACTTATATATTAATGTTGTCTAATCCCTAGTTGCCGTAAGGTAGGTTGAATATATATATTGCCCTGAATGCTACATTTCTAATTATTATTTCACCCGACGAGCCCCGGTATATAAAGAAAAAATAATGATGGTATTAAATAAACTAAGTTTATTAGTTTCTCAGCAAATCATGATTAACATCTTAACATTAAATCTATAAAATAACAATTTTAAAGTAAAGTACATAGCCAGAGTCACGTCATCTAGCAACAAAAAGTGGCTCGGTAAACAATATCCCAAGGTACCAAAAAAGGACTTTACGTTGCAATAAATTGAAGAGAGCTGAATTTTTTATATGTTGTAAGGCCATGCTCACTAGTGGAAATCCAAGTTTACTACCGTAAAAACGGATGGGAAAACTTTTGGTGACCGAAAAACCTCGAAATTTTCGGAGTTATTTCAGTTTTTGGCCCATATATCCTAATCGGTTTGGTTTTGATAACAACAATATTAGTATCTATTTTAAAGAAGATTAAATTTGCTATACTTTGAGCCCAACCGCAGCTCTGTAGCTCTAATAGATTCTGAGTTACGTCCCTTTGAAAATTGGTAATTTTTTCCAAAAAATCCAAATTTAAGTTCTGGCCGACTTTCGTGAGGAACACCGGCCTAAAATGCACCGATTATAAGAATACAGGCCAAAAACTGAAATAACCCCGAAAATTTCGAGTGCTTTTCTTTGCGATCCTCAAACTCCTGACCGCTGGCCTATTACTTTATTAGAAATTACAAGAGTAAGAGGAAAGTTATTCGATTAGAGTTTAATAAGACGATTATTAAACTCGAATAATGACCGGTTCAATCGAGTTTTTTTTTACCAACGTCCTCTTTCGAATTTTTTTCGGTCTCATGGGTTCAAACAGCCTACTAATGTTCGTCTATTAGTTGTGCAATTACCACCAAATAGCTTATTTTATTTCTGTCGTATTCCTAAACTGTTAAAATGTACTTAAGATTATTATAATGTACTGAGCCAATAGATACGCACGCTTGTTTCTCAGTGATAACATTTTTCACTGAGAAATAGTTTTGAAACCTCTCCAAATTTTTTAAAAATTTTTCTCTCACTACATCAAAACATTCAAAATGATTAAGACTAGAACTGGGGGTTTGAGTTTCTTTGAGTTACTTTCTTGTGTGAGTTGTTGGATAGTTGAAATCATATTTGACAGAGTCGTGTTGAAGTTCTTCAGAAATATCTTGAATTGAGTTGATCCATCTTTTACCTTGTCGCCAGCTATTATGAAATAAAAAGAATAGTAGCTATTTTGAACAGTATAATAAATTGATACGGTTTTAACGTTTGAATAAAAACATGGAGTAATAAGGTTATAAGTAGCTGAAGGAAACCTAAAAATTGCTGGAAACCACTGGCCAGGATTCCCTAGTTGCCATCATAGGCACATACTGTGTGGACCATTATAGTTTAGGAATATGACAATTTCCTTCAAATTCGGCATAGAACCCGTTGGATGATAGTATATAAGACGATGAAGTCAATAAAAATGAGCAAAAACTCAAACAGAAAAATACAAAAAAGTGCTGTCGGAAAATACAAAAACACACTTAAGTTCTAAAATGCTTTATAACCTAACCAGGCTACGTTTCAACGATTCAGGCATAATCAGGACCACAATAAATGTAAAATTATTCTAAGTGTATTACTTATGTTTTAAGTATATCCAACAAATAAAATAAAAAATTCCAACTGTTAGAATAAAAGAATGATCTTATCTTGTTACAATATGTTCGGAATAAATATTGTTTTGTTTTATGTTAAGTTCTTAAAAAATTAATTTATTAATAATAATTATTTAATATTATTATTATTAAATATATAATTTATTAAATATTATTTAGGATATACACTAAAAGAAAAGTCGTATTAAAGGAGATAAAATACAGCACATCTCACATCAGCAGTACAATAAATTTGACATCAGTAGTACAGTAAACAGCAGTATGTGCTCATAAATCAAAAACAATTTCCAACTCCAATACGTTTTTTTCTACGATTGTTGGATCTACCGACCTTTCCTGAGCTCACCCAGCATCTATAAAATGGGTACCTTTAGTTGGGAAAAAGCCTTGCGATTGAAGGCTATCTCGGACAAATCGCCTTTGTGCACAACTGCTGTCTTTAGAAACCGTAGAGTTTCTTCCATGTAATGAACCCAAGACCCTATCGTTTTTTTTTTTAATTTAGAATACGAGTAGTTGATGATACCCGATAAGGTTGTTATGTGTTAAAATTAGTTGCGCCCCGACAGATGTATCTATTAAGACAATCTCCCCTAAACTATGTAACCCTCCAAAGCCGCCGAACGTTCGGTCTCCTCCGGCCGAAGGTACCCGATCGCTCCATTGGGCCCTTCGCCCTCAGGAGACAGCAGTGACGGCCGGCCCTCGCAAGGGCTAGGATGGAATTACTCGCTTCTGGAAGCAGAACTACTCCTCTACTCAGGGATAGTTCGCTCATCGACTTGGAGGAACTGTATGCTTGGCTACACACTTTCGAGTCGGAAGGATATCAAGGTATGTTAGTTCAAAGTCTGCTTCGGAAATACCTAAACATTTTCAAGGTCAATGCAGATATGAAATTATATATTTTAATGATAAAAATAAAATTATACTTGTGCTTTAAGTAAATCCATAAAAAACATAAATAATGCCATGGTTAAAATTAAAGTTTGATTCGTATCGTGTTTACAACACTTTTTTGAACTGGCAATTCTCATATTTCATGGCAAGTTCATGAAAATTAGGTTTATGGATGAAAATTTTTTTTTAAACAAAGAGGTATTTGAAAAACTATTGAATATTATACCGACTTTATTCATTTGTTTCGACTAAGGACTACGCTAAAATGCCCCTTTTTCCTTCTGTTTAACCTTTCTCTGGATCTGTTTCATATTGTTCAGACTTTATTATGATTTTCTCAATATGCGTTTGGTTTTTATCTCAACTGTTTTTATTATACGTTCTAAATGCTCCTGAGACTCTGTCAATAAATATAAAACTTTATTTAGGCCACTTTTTGAGGATTTATTGCTCTTATTTTCATTCCCTAATAATGAAAAAACAAGCTTTTAGTGGATTACTGAAAATAGTTTTGGAAATTAGGATCACGTACTAGTATGAACATCAAATTTATTCTTATATTTTTACATTATTTTAAGACAAGGGTGAAGAAGACATTGTTAAGTTGCACTTACAATTTATGACGAAATTGGTTCCATCAAAGTTTTATCGAAAACCGTATTAAATTATACATTCTATTTTAAACATATAAAAATTGTTTTCTGTACTTCACTACATGAGCAAAGATGTCTTTTTATTGTTTTTAAATTTTCATTAAGGATTAATAAATTTCCGAAATCCTCTCGTTCACTCTTCAGACCTATATCCCTAACATAATTTAATTTATGGATTTTCTTTCATTTAACTATATTCATTGCATATTTATTCTGGATTATTTTTTTCTCAATTCGTAAATTAAATCTTTTTTTTTTTGCCTTTACATCTAGCCAATGAAGAGGTACCGCTGGGTACTGTTCTTCTCCATGCCTTTCATGTCATTCTGTATTATTTCCCTGTCAGATAATCTCCTGATTGTCAATTATTTGTATTTGACAGGTGTGGATAAAAATGTAAAGACAAAAAAATGTATTTGTTATTGTAATACTCTTAAATTACATTAATTTTTTTATATACTTCAAAGTTTATACCAAACATAGAGTTGTGAATAAAATTATCAATTAGTTATTGTTAATGTTGCAACTTCCAACTTTCTGACTATTAATATAATTTTAATATTCTTCATACATAATTTTACCATCTGCATACATTGTACATTGATAAATTCAAAATAGTTGTAATATTCTTAATCACTATATTTTTATTTTTTTTAAATTATAACCGTAGGGTGATCGCCAGAGCCCCTAAAATCGTGTCTACTACAAGCACACATGTCCCTTCACTTTATCAATAGAAGTTTATTTTCAAAAGCCTTAATGAGTTGTTCCCTCTCACCTTCTTATTTTCCATGAAGCTAAATACACAAAGAGTTTTGTTATTTAAAAATAATTACCATTTATTTGATCTAAATTGCTTGCATTTTCCTAGAATTGTGATTCTGTTTGATAATACCTAATCCAGTTATCTAATTTTTTCCAATTATTCGAAAATGTTTCCTTAAATTTCTAATTCACCCAAGCGACCTGCGTGCTATGGTGCCAAATTGTTATTGGATAATATAAGAACTGTATTATATGACCACTCTTATATTTACCCTACGTATAATTTCAACTTCTAAATTTTTCACCTTCTTCAAACTTCTTTGATGTATTCATTTTTATAATTTCGTGACTTGCCTCAATAAATAAATAATTGCGTAAACGACGCACCTGACATTTTATTTATTTCATTTATTATTATTATTTTTTTTGGCATGAAGGGAAAAAAACATAATCAGTTTGCTAGAATATTATTTAATAGTGATGATATTAAATTTCTTTTTGGTAAAAAATGAGTTTACCAATTTTTTTAATAGAAATCTTTTTACGATATTTAGATTTGCTGATAATACTTTTTTATTTTAAACTATTTTATTTTTCGTTATCCATATATATGTTTCTACTTCTCGTTATTCGCATTCTTCTAACAACGTTTATGCATTTTATTGAATACATTCCAAACTTGAATCGACAAAAAAAATTATACATATGCCTGTCTTGGCTTGGTCCTTACCGTTCTAAACAAAAACTCTTTTTGTATCGATTCTGTTCAATCGGTACGTATTTTTACGTTAAGGCGATTAAATATTAATGATGAAAATGTAAGGGTTTCTATAAATAAAAATATGTTGAAGTGTCGATCATACATAGGAGTTTTCTTTGCTTTTATTTTTTTTATTGTGAAGTTCTTTTCAAGAATAAAAATCTAATTTATTTTTCTTAAAAATTTTAAAGTACTTCCCGTTTCCGAAAAAAAATTCTCCTTCATTTTTATTAATCATTAATCATAAGGAAAGGTTTTGATAATTCGTTAAACGATTGTATGCATAACTGATTCATAAAATGTTCAGTAATTTCCTTTGGTAGTTTTTAATTATTCATTTTTTTAATTTAGGAATATTAAAAAATGGTATGGATAAAATATCAGTGGATCCTCTTGTGTTTTTCATAGTGATATTTTTAAATGAAAGATGTATCGTTTTAACGAAAAAGAACTCTCTATGAATGTATGTATATGGTATTTAATCATAAGTTATATATGTGCCGATTCACAGAATACGAATATAATCTTGATTATATATTCGATAATCAATTATGTAGATAATAGAGCTGCGTAAGTGATACGGAATTTCATTTCTAAATATTCAATTTTTTAAATTAATTTAACTCAATTTATTTAAAATATTGTAATCCTGTCCACAAAAAAACTCGTATACCAATCGGTTCAACTCCACTTGACAGACCGAAACCTGTTGGTAACTACCTTCCGAAGTTCCCCAATAACTTCCGGTTTTCCGGTACCAACTTCTGTTCTTTTCGAAGTCTTGTTCCTTTGTAGTTTAGTTTTCAGTTTAAGTTCATTTCTCACTTTAAACCTCCCGCCCCCACTTCTTTTTACTTGTTTGATTCTCATAGAAATTTCTCCCTTTAAAGTGAATTGACATCATTCACTTTATTACAAATTAATTTTAATTACTAGATCCTGAAAGTTGGCAGTTTTATTTAAATAATGTAATGTAGTGACGTCAGATGACGGACTATATAAATGATACTGCTATCCATGATATATGTTGATATATAGTTAAGACAGAGGAAATAATTATATACTAAACAATATTTAACAACATTTTTTATAATTTAATTATTTTTCATTTCAATTTAACAGAATTTTATTCAATCTTTAACTTCACTTCAGCCCTTGAAGTGTCTTCGAAAGGGAACTGCCGAGTCGATTTCGATAAGGAGTTAAAAATGTAAATATTTATAAGCTATCATGATCTGGGTTTTTGTAGTATGAAGATATAACATTTTTTATAATTGCGTAGCATTCGGCATATATTTATATTTTATATAGATATATACATATTTATATTAGAGATTTATGATTCCAATCGTTGGTTTGCTGGTATAAGAAAATTTGATAATCTATTGATGATTAATCAGCAGATATACATTGAAATGGGCAATCTCAAGGATTCGATGGGTTCGGTCGTTAGTCCTTGGACAGAAGTTTGGTATTATCGGCATCGAACTGTCTGCTTCGCTGCCTTTTATTATTATTTGTCTAATAACCCGAATTTTCATTACTGTAAAATATTTAGAAAAACATTCTGGTAGTTACTCCACATTTACCTTCTCTAATTCCTTGAATGCTGGAAAACCCCGTTGAGCTATTTCGTTAGTTAGCCCTTTTACCTGAAGCACGCGCTTATTTTAAGTTCTGTCTAACTTTCCAAGATACTTTTGTCAGCTAGTCTTCCCGGTGTTATATTGAGCGCTAATATTATTAGCTCCGAGCTGCAATCTCAACCGATTTACATTAGTCTACTTTTAAATGTTTATTTAATTTTCTTGTAATATCTAAATTTTATTTCTTGTTATTGTGGTTCTTTATTGCATATTTTTTTCTATGAGTTGAGCCCTAAAGTTTATCTAAATCAATAAAAATTTTAAAACATTAAACAGAGATACAAACTTAATATTCGAATTCATTCTCGAAGTGCGAAGAATATGACATTTTATGGTACTAATTTCATGTTAAGTTTCATTTAAGAAACGGAAAAGTGAAAAGCTTTGAAATTCATCTTTTATCATAAATAGGGTAGGGAGCTGGGTTCCTCAGAGTGCAGGGAGCTGAGTTGTCCGCGTTCGAATCCGGCATATAAATTATTTAATATGTTTACAGCCATAGATCGACCTTTGGAATTTGCTGACCCTTCTAGGACTCACCCAGCCTTTATAAAGTGGGGGGGGACCTTGCAGTTGAGCTTAATCTCAATCAAATCACCTTCCATGCACAACATTTGGCTTATCAAGTGCAGAGTCTACCATGAAATCCGCCCCAAGTCCATCATAGGTTGCAGCGGTAGATGTTTTAAAAAAAATTAATATCCTGAATAAAATTTGTTCAGCTGGGTAGACTAAACGTGCTAGTTACCAGGGGCTACTCTAACAGGAGTTCTACAAGAAAATCACTCTGCTGGGTTCTAAGATTCCACATTTTAAGCAGTTCTCAAGTATGTTTTAGTGAAGTTGAAATGTATAAGTCGACAATAAAAATATAGGTCAGACTGGTTATAAGGAAGGCTACTGCTACACTGCCTGTAAAACCACAACAACACATGAGCAATTACAGCCAGGTAGAACACTTTACTAAGGTCAGATGGTCGCCTAACTGTTGTAAGGGAGCAAAAACCGCAGGTCAGATCTCGAGGAATGAAGTAACGTAACAATAACAACAAAGCAGCTATTCCCGCGCAGAGAATACTTGCGTGTTGGACAAAACAAACCAATAAAGAGAGAGAGCCCCAAACATGTTTTCAAAAATGTCCCAAGCAAACAAATAAAAAATGGTATAAAAATTAAAAAAAAAACTTAAACACTCTTAGCATTCACTAAAAGATGAGAAAGGGGACCTATTAATATAACTGTAAGTATACGTATAATAATTAGTTTAAAACGACTTTACTGTCATTTTTTCAATATGTCGTATGAAGTTGTGCTGCTTTTGTTCCAACAAAGCCATATGTTTTCAGTCAACGAATGTCAAATATTAATCCGATTTGATAAATTATTTAATTTTATATTTGTTTACAATCATAATTTAATCTCCAAATGAATAAAATGAAAAAGTTTCGATTTGTTTAGCAGAAAATATTCACTTATTACTTGACCGTAAAAAGGCCATGGAGGAGAAAATATTTCGGTTTAATTGATTTAATTGGTGATAAAATTCTTTTATGGCCATAATATCTTTTTATACTAGTTAAAACATTTTCCCGAAAAGCACTCTGACGACAAGGTTTGTCCTTAACCTATATGGCATTTTCTTATGGTATTATTTTATATTATATTTTCAGCTCCGTTGCTAAACATCCAGCAAATTTGATGTTTATGATTTATTTGTGTCCTCAAATTGTGTGATTTTATAATAAATGAATGGTCAATCAGGAGATTTTCAGACCATTGTCATTCTAAATATAAATCCTTGATAAGTACACTACTGTAATTTCGGACATAAATAATTTGTAAATGCTTTGTTTAGGAGAACGGCATTAGTTTTTCTTAAAATTTACTGTAAGAATCATATACCTACCACTTATTTACATTATTATGATTTACAAATGTTGAGATAACGCGTGAGAAAAAAAAAATAAGGAAGTGAAATAATAAAAATAAATTCTTCAACAAAAGAATTGTTCTTGAAAGGAATCGTGAAATATTAAACCTTTTAAATCCTTTTTGTCGGAGATATTTTATTCCCAGTATACAATTCCTTCGAAGCGAGAAAGATTGGGAATAGCCCAATAATGGGAAAGACCTCTCTACCGCGGTTATTAATTCTTTTTCAGGTTTTTAAAATTTTATTTTAGCTAATCCTTCCAGCAGTATTGTTTTTCTTTTTTAGAATAATAAAAATAAATGAAATCCATTTAAGGCGGATCTAAAAAAAATATTGGCAGGTTGACGACATTAAACTTCTCTAAGTAAATTAAAAATAAAAACTCATTGTATTGTTACCTTAATTTTTTGAAAAAAATTAATAAGTTAGGTATAATATATTTATTATTATGTCCCTTCGAATGCGTAATAATTGTTTAGGCTAAACAAAATTGGTGAGGTAGTAAATCGTCACATATATCAATATTGGACCTCTATTTCAGATATTTTAACGTTAAATGCTGAGCTCTATTATAAGGCACACACATTTTATGTTGTTTTTTTTTTTAATGCAAAAAGATGGAGCTTGTGTGTTAACGCAGCCGCAGTTATTTTTGCCTACTTGTTCGGATGCGCGAGCAGTTATATTTTGTAACAGTTATATTTCTAACAGCTGATTTGTTCTATATTTGGTTGCTGATTTGTTCTAGATTTCTTGTTGTTATTATTTTGTTTATTTATTTAATTATTATTAGATTTTCGTTGTTGTTACTTGCTACGAAAATGCGTATTTGGGATTTGGCAACAACAGAATAAGAAGCAATTGTATTTTTTCAGGAGCGAAATATTTTACCAAAAAAACGAAAATGTAGCAATTCGCATGAAATGAAGCTTTATTAAACTACAATTCGCTTTATTAAATTAAATTACCTTTATTAAACTACACTAAATTAGCTTTATTAAAATACACTAAGCTACTACTACTACTACTATTAAACTACACTAAATTAGCTCCAATATTTTACCAAAAAAAACGAAAATGTAGCAATTCGCATGAAATGAAACTTTATTAAACTACAATTCGCTTTATTAAACTAAATTAGCTTTCTTAAACTACACTAAACTACTACTACTATTGAACAACACTAAATTAGCTTTATTAAACTACTATTCTTAATTCTTGATGATTATTTAAAAAAATTAAAATTCTAATTCCAACAAATAGATTTAAAAACGTTATTGAAGATAACTGTTACAAAATATTGCTCGCGCATGCGAACAAGTTGGCAAAAATAACTGCCGCTGCGTTGACACACAAGTACCAAAATGATTAATTACACCATCTTACACAGATGGTGGTACTGAATTTACAATACACGCTCATAACCCTGCATTGGACGTTATAGAATTATAGTTTGCTAAATAAGATTGAAAATATTCTTAATTCAAAGGAGCCACCTCGAAGGATGTACAAGAACAACTTTCCGGAAAAGGCTTGAAGGACTCTCGTAAGAGATCTGCCAGAGCGACACCTTATGGAGTACAAGCGATCCTTACTTAGGATGATTACAGCAATTTGTGCTGCTTCACAATGGCACCTATTGTTGTTTCTCGGGTTGACAATATCTAGGCGACCTTGCCCATGTCTCTAGCGGTCTCTTGTCCAACTCCTTTTCCAGCATCCTCTCTGTTATCCAGGAATTTCTCACCCGTTTTAGGCGACGTTTAGGCCTCCGCTGTTGGAACACTTGCGGGAACGGTACTTTTGAGCTTCCATTACAGAATGGTCTAGTATGCTGAAAATTTACCTTCAATTGTAAATTAAGATTCCATTCCAATGTATTTTGCCAGGGCAACTGAGTAATGTTTGAGTTGCACTCTGAAGCATATTTTGAATCGTTGGTACATTGGTTTTATCTAGTTAATTCAGGTGTTCTTCTTCGAAACTATTAAAAGTAAACAATGTATATTAGTAATAGTTTTCCTTTTTTACTGAATAATATGAGCGATTTTAATTGAAAGTTGTATTGGTCCATTTAGATATAAAAAAATCATTTATCCTTTTAAATCGTTTTAATGACTATTATTTCATAATACAACTTTAAACGTGTATACGGGTTAAAACATCACTCATAGCGAAGTGATAAAAACATTCGCCTATTTGCTCATATATTTGTAGTAAATCAAATCGAAACGTTAAAATATCGCGAATATGAAAAAATGGACTCATACCACTTTCAAATATAAATGCTCATATTGTACTGCATTTGACCTCATTTACCAATTTAGGTAGATAGAAATATTCTATATGTTATTATCAATATTATATAGTAGTAATATCAATATCTTAACAAAACAAGTGGAATTACAATAACTTATAAATAATAATGCACTAATGCAATTTTGTCTTATAATTGTTTTTAAAAAACTGTTGGTAGAATATTGGGTTCAGTAAATGGCAGACATTTTTGAGCCGGCAAGAGTAGTGAAGGCTACCTCCATTTTTTCACAATTAGTTTTATTCATTTTATAGAGCCTCAGGAGGGTCTGATAATTGAATAAATAACAACAGAACATATAATTTATCTGTCTTAAAGTCTGCCACCTAAAGCTCTCCCCTCAGATACACAATATTAATTTTAATAAAAATATATGACTTCATTTATCTTGGAAATAGAAAAACATAAATAATTATCATCTCCAAAAGATAACGAATTGTATAAATAAATAATTTAATGTAATGTTAGTTTTGGATTGAGCCCCGATAAAATGGAGTTTAGTTTGTAGAGGTTACGTACATAGATATATGAACTAAGTTCACTCATCCATAAGTATTTATGTTAAATTCAAATAAAGCAGCAAACTCACAAAGCAGTAAATATTTAAGCTTTAACATGATTTAACCTTCTTAAAGGTTAACCTTCTTAAACCTTAGCCAAAATAAATATAGAGCTTATTATACTTAAAACATAAAATGAAGATTCTTGAACCGAAATGTTTATCAAATAAAATAGATTTGTTTTCAACTGCAACTTCTAAATATTTATTTCTAGCAATTGTATAATTAGGGTACTGCAACAGGAAGTAGTTTTCTAGCTAATTCAGTGTTTTAACATATTGAATAAAATTTCTCTAATTTTGTAATAAAATGTTTTTATTAATTTAAATTACTCATTTAAGTTATCATGTAGATAAAGTATGAACGGTAGCATAGCACGGAAAGATAAACAAAAATAAAAAGTTTATCTCTTATAATGCTGTCGAACTATTTTTAAAATTCTAAATTTAATTATTTTTTTACATATTAATTTGGTCTTGTATAAGAGGATTAGTTTTGAACACGGAACAACCAAAGTTTTACAATTTTACATAATGTAAGTATCATTCAGTTTATACGGAAAACTGTGAGATCAAAATTGTGGAAATAATTTTAACGTAATTGAAGCATCAGTTTACTCTGAAAGTTCTGTAATGTCGATTATCCTTCAAAGTTATAAATAAAGCTGAGCTGGAAAATAGACTCAACTTCATCCTCCGTTTATGTTGTTTTGTTTTATTTAATGATTTACAACGCTCGCTGTTGTAATACTGTCATATTTCTTCGTAAACTATTTCGATCCGCCATGGATTCTTGTATAGGCGCTAAATGCCTTAGTTTCCAAACCCTTAATTATTTTTTGGCACAATACAATTTTATTATATATTTAAAGTATATTAGATTATTAATTAAGTTAAAATACCTCCGAAAATGACTAATATACTTCCTTAATTTTATGCCCATAAATTGAAACAGTTTAATTGGTCAATAAAAACGAGCAGAAACTCAAAATGAATTGAATACTATTAGAAAAAATCCTAATACCAGGCTCAAGTCTCTAATATTTCGGAAAAAAAACAGTCAACTCTCCGCCTATTCAGGTTCCATCAAGAACAAAAAAAAAATCATATTAAAATTTGAGACAAAGCAATCACAGACACAGAATCTCTCTGCGATCAATTCAAAGGGAACTAACACAACAGCTGGGGAGATGATTTATGAACTATCTCTCTTTGCTTTAGTATTTCATTGGAATTATGTTCCTGTCTATGATTGCACTTTTGATGAGAGATGCGATGAATTTGATCTTCATTGATGTGATTTTTTGGTGTGTCCTGGTTGTACCTGTGAGGTTAGTAATCAAATTAAGTAAGTTAATTTAGTAATTAAATTAATTTGTCTCTATTAAATAGTGAATCTTTGGGATTTGACAAAAACCGAAGAAGTAATTGTATTTTTCCAGGAGCGAAATATTTTACCAATTTTCCACCGAAATCCGATAAACCACTTTCTTTTTTAATAAATTATTTGGATTTTTCATTATTTTCATATTTCATTATTTGGATTTTTCATTATTTTGATTGTTCGTGATATATTCCATTATTTATTTCTTATTATCCATTATTTTAATTGTTGATGATTATTTAAAATTCTAATCCCAATAAATAGATTTAAAAACATGCAAGATAAATGTTTTAGAAATATAACGGTTACAAAATGTAACCGCTCGCGTATGCGAACAAGTAGGGAAAAATAACTGCGGTGGCGTTAACACACAAGTACCAAAAAATGTAAGCCTCTCAATTAGCAGTAGCTAACTAGCTGATGTTTCCCTAAATCAAGCATCGCAATATCTGAAAATGATAAGATAAGAAAGCTGCGAACACAAGAGTTCTTCTCACATCAACATTCCAGAAAACAATAACTAACAATATAAAATTTATCTTTTAGATTATCTAATTATTTTTTTATCTTAATACCACTAACCTAGCGGACACACTTCAACACAGACATTAAGTTTCGCCTTCTGCTTCTGCTTTATCGCTTCCTTCCTGAACCTTAGTTTTTTGTTGTTGCTTTCTTTATAGAGTAAGGCTGAGGGGTCTATTTCATGACAGTTTGAAATTTATTTTATATAATTTCCGGAGTTGAGGAATATTGAAGTTGTCTAGTAAATTGAGAATATGTGATATGATTATACATTAATGCTCTCAATATAAACTGAAATTGATATAAAAAACAAAAATAACCTTCTCTCTCAATCATTTTATTACATTCTCATTTCGATCAAATACACAAAAATAACAAAAAGTTTTCATCCATTGTAGTCAAAATATAATAACACCGATAATAACAATTAAAAAAATATATTATATTTTCTCTTCAAGATAAACATTTTTATTAAAAAAATGCATTTGCATAAGAAAAAATATAATCTAACTCGTACCTGATTTTTGCTTTTTTGAACTGTTATACACCTACAATTTTTTTTTTTATTATTATAAAAATTAAACTCAAGCATTCTATGATTCGAACCTGTTCACATCTGTATTAACTAACTTTATATAGTTTTTTTGTTTGTTTTTTCAATGTTCTTGTTCGGTTCATTTCAATACAAATATTAAGACTGACTATATTTAGAGTGGTGGGTAACTCCCTCCTCCCCCCCCCCCCCCCCCCCGCCGACTTGTACAAATAACTAACACCATACTGACATACTAACTACAACCTTAGACTAGGCCATACAATGGTTTCCTTTCCAAGTAGGCCTGCTTCACAAAAAACATATCCTACGGAAAAAAAATTAAATGAAAAATATGGAGTGGGCTGTGAGAAGTATCCTCTAATTTTTTTCCCTTTGGTTGGAATCCTTATAATTTCTTTTCGGAAAGTTCTTAGTGTTCTGCATTGCGAAGTTAACGCTTCACATTCTTATTATTAAATTATAAATGTAATGTAATTGTATTAGTTCTAATTATTTTATTATTTCTGTTTTTAATTGTTTTCTGTTTTTAATTGTTTTCTGTTTTTCTTTTCAGGTAAAACTGTCCTCATTTAATTCTAGTTAAGGTATTATTTATCTTCACACTTGAGGTACGTGACAGTTTTCTTTATTAATATCCACTGTGATACAATTATTAAAGTTCGTCGGACAAGCCATCGCCACAATCATACATTTTATTATCAATTTAAAGTCTAATACTCAATTGGTAATGATGATATTAATTGATAACGAATGTACAAAAACTTTCATATTGCTACTTAAAGAAAAATCTTCAGGTGGCAATAATAGTTGTTATATATGGAATGCCTAATCTCAAAAATATGCAAGCAGTCCAGAAGGCTATTTGATTTGAAGCCTAATCTCAGAAGTTTAAATCTTTTTAAATAAACTTTATTTATAACTATAAATACGATTTTACGCCTCAAATTTGGAACAACCAAACAATAACTGTAAATAAATTTGATTAAAAATACTTCGGGGTTAGTTACGTGTAATAGTAATTGGATTAGTGACTATTCTATAACGTATTCTTGAAAAACGATTTTAAATGTTTCTGTTAACGTGGACTGAAGTGTAGGTGGGAAGATTACGTCAAGAATGGATCTTGAGGTTTTGAGTTTCGGCTGTAATCCGTGGACAGAGTAAACTGCGATTGGAAATATCGCCAACGACCCTTCTGGTTCATTGAATCTTTTATTACTAATTATAGCTCTGACTGGATATTTTTACGAACATAAATAAATCGTTTTATTGCGGGCTATCCCTCAAGAAATGAACCAATAAACACCGTCGATTATCTCATTTCACATTCATACCTACAGGTAGAATTGTTAGTCATAAAATGTTCTGGTATTATACCTAAAATTGAATTTTGTCCAAAAGACTATTTAATAGTAGTTTTTTTATTCATTAAAATATTCTTATTTTTTTAAACATTTATTTTGATGATTTAAGACTTGATGGTTATTATTTCAATATTTTATATCTGGATATATATTTGCAGTCCCGGTGAAAATAAGTCGAATTTTGTCCGAAATGAGTTTATTGTACTGAAGAAGTGAAATCGTGTCAGTGGTATGGTATTCCTGGAGTTGATTTCTAAATGGAGTTGTAATATAAGCATTTGGTCCATTTCATGCCAAGACCTAGCCACGAATGCACTACGAGAATGACACGATTCCGCTGCCCTAGGTACAATTAATTCATTTTGGACAAAATTCGACTTAACCTCATACTCACTGGTGCTACATATATGATTATATATGTTCGACTTTTATTCTTAATTTATTTTACTTCCATCAATATTTTTTCTTACAGTATACTCTATAGTACAGTACAGTATACTTTATAGTTTATTTCCTTAACCTTGTAACTCTTATATACAGATTCACATGTAAAGGCATTTTTGAAGTTTGTATAATGGCTAGGCATTGAACCTGGAATCAAAAGAAACTATAGTAGTACACTAATTGTAATGGGTTGGATTAATTCAATATTTTCATTTTGATATGTATTATTATCCAATATTCCGAGCTGTGTTAGTCAGAGAAGATCAGCGCGTGTATATATGTCCCTTTGTGAGCGTACAGTGAACACATTTGGTTTGTGTCTCCCGGATCGAAGCAAAAAAAATTCCTAGCAGGGCGTGGGGCAGCAAAGGCAGAGTACACATCTGGTCCGGACCTGCGCCAACGGCTTCCCCTCAGTATATAGTTCACAGTATATAACCCACGGTACATAGTGTTTGGTGTATACTAGAATCCCAATAGGCTTCCTATTTATTTTCTTAAACGGACTCTTTTTGCCCCTTCATCTTCTGGTTTCCTTCCCCGACTCATCCTTCTTTTTTACTCAGTTTCCTCCGACTATAGCCCAGCCTTCTGTGATGCTCTGGTTGTTCATTTAATAACGCTTCAAGCCTGGTCATGTCTCTTCCTTTCTTCTTCTCGTTTTTAGGTCAGGCGCAATGTTTACATATGACACGACAAGAGTTGATAGTTATCTCGTTTTTGAAACAAAATACTACATTTTACTGAGTAAACTACATTTTATATAGTACTCAGGGCTTCATTTAATAGATATGGTATTTTCCTGATTTATACTTGTCACTTGTTTCCTTTTAAAGCCGTGGTTTCCAACCTGTTATAAACCAGACCCATCTTGTATAAATGAAAATCTTCCCCTATTCAAATAGAATTCCTACTACCCCCCCTTGCACAATAAATTGTATGGTCATATGAAAAAAGACAATAAGTATTGAATTTAAAATAAAACATTTAGTTTTACCTTCACAAAATGCAACATTGTAAGTTTGAATTTAAAGTAATGAAGTACGGATAAGAGAGAAACAACTAAAATTAAGTAAATTTGTTTCATTTTCAACTGTTATCGCGTGTTTTAAATTGTTTTTGTCATTGTTGTTGTTTTATTTTCAAGGGCAAACAACTACAAATGGTTATTATTGCCCTCACCACTAGAGAAGATACATATTTACATTTTTACATATTACATACATACGTATTTACATTACCGACATAATTACGTATATACTTATTCTTGTTACATTAGTACTTAGTAAAAATATTGTTACATATTAAAACATTAACATTTCATGCTATGTCAAACATATAATAGAAACGTATTAACATATTAGACGTATAAAAGAAAGATAAATACTTATATAAAATTCTTTTTGTTATAATTATTATTGCTTATAAATTTATACAGCCTATTTACTAGATATATTATTGTAATATAGTTGTAAATATCAATAAATAAATAATAATAATAATAAATTTATACTTTACTGCAATGAAAAAAAAAAATACTATATGCAGTTATTTTATTTTGCATATAGTTTAGTTATTAACTGTATATAGTTATTTTCTGTTTTCTTTTTTAGCTCTGAAGATGGCCTACACCGTAGGCCGAAACGTTGGAACTATTAAAAAATAAATTATTCTTATTTTTGTGTTATCATTGACTGCACACCCTGACCAATTCTATCCTTCATTAGGATCATCCAGTCAACTATTTACTTCTCTAATATTAGTTAAACCTTATATGTATAAATGGGGAAGAAAATGGTCCGGATGGAGGTCAGTAAATGAATTTCATAAATAGGTGTGAACCTTGATTTCAAATAAATAGTTCATTTATTCACGTTTCGGACCCACATTGCAGGTCTTCTTCAGGGCTTGTAATGAGGTCTCCATTAATCGATTTATAAATCTCAATTTCAAGGAATAAATACAAACAATCCTTTAAAATGTGAATAAGTATTTTCATTTTTACAAAATTCAGAACACGACAAGTGAGTATAGTCCTATTTGGAATGGTATCGGAAGTGACGTATGGAAGGCAGGAAACCAAACCATCGACCTGTTGTATAAGGACTTCCGGTCAGAATCGTTTGGGCCAACATTAAAAAAATAAATATAATGGCTCTCGATAGTGGATGAAACAGCTCAGCGGTTAGTTATATAACAACATTCTGATATAGAAGGCCTTGGTTCCGAGTCAACTCATTCATTATATCTTTTCCATTATATTTACAACAGTTTTTAGATTAGTAACGTTGTAGGGTGTTACTTTTTTCGCAGTATCTTATACTTTTATTTTTTTAATAATGATCCCCGTGACATTTCCCTGATAAAGTTAAGGATTGAAGTTCCGAGCTAACTCAGCAGTTATAGCAGGGCCAGTGGCAGTGTCAATCCTCAACAAAACTCTAAACTTTTCTATCCCGTACAAAAAAATAAATTTTTAGTGAAGTCACTTCTCAGGTTCCTTCAGCCTGTTATGCATTGCGTTAATAAGAAGATAACTATTCATGGTTGAAGCATTTTTTCTTTAGTTTTTAAGTTATTCTATTCATCAGAAAACATTATGTTAACTAAACTTCCCATTAATGAAAACAAGAGATAGTATACAGAAAAAAATGGATAGCTATATACTTATATTAAAATTATTAAATACAATATGCTATCTATACCGATATATATTTATGCTACACAAGTGTGGGGCTCGTGCTAAAAATTCCGCTTGCAGACCATTCAAAATTTGTTCGTTATATTACTCATTGTCCCTTCTGCATATCCAATAAAACATTACACAAAGACCTGGACATACCATTCGTGGCTGACACAATTAAGAAGCAATTTCATGAATCACTTGATGGACATCGAAACTTGCCGGTTAAATATTACTGACTCTTATCACAGAAACCGACAAGAAGTCTTAATCGTCACTGGAGCTGCTGGAACCTACTACACAGAGATGAAACACGCTAGGAGTGCCTTCAATAGGAGGTTTCTCCATTCACACTTAACACGTGAATCCCTTAAGGGAGGTTTCCTTTGAGGGACACGGATAAAATTAGTGACCAACGGTATTCGTATAATATTTATAAGTTACTATTACCATAGTAACTAATAAATATCTTCAATTAAGATGCTAGGTAAGGAACGTATTGGCAGGAAGAAAAAAATCAAGACTCAGAAGTATGAGAATTGAATAATTATTTCATACGGCAAGATGAATGCATGGTCTATATATAACTAAAATATGTTTTTCTATCTATATTTTTATTTTATTTTATTGTTTATTAATAAATTCCTGGGAAGCGATGTGAAAGGATTCCCAATTCAGTGGTGCGAGAGATAATGGGTCTTCAGAATACCATACTCGAAAAAATCACAATAAAGAGATTAGAGTGGTTTGGACATCTCATTAGGATGGATAATAATAGAATACCCAAAATGACAATGCACAGGTGCCCTGAACGCATTTGGCAGGAAAACCTGGAAAAAAATGTTACTCTAAAATTTGGTCGGAGAAAACCTCAACTTTGGGAAAACTCAATAAATAAATAAAAAAATAAAAAAAAGTGATTTGAATCCTGCTTCTCAACGAATATACACTTTTTAAGTTGTCTTCAATAATATTAATTGACCTTATTTAAAATAATCCTTTTTCATACTTGTGACCTATATTACAAGCCCTTAAGACGACCTGCAATGTGTGTCGAAATGTCGGTTTTTAACGAATAGTTTATCTCAACTTAAGGAATTATTTCTTTTACCTCCACCAGGACCATTTTAAGTTTTAGAATCTAAAATTCCAAAGTTGGTTGGATTAGAATTTTTTTTTTCTGATACACAGGCATATTATTGAAAACAGGGAATAGGTATACAAAAAACAAATTGGAGTGATGAGTTACAATCGTTTTATACCGGAACGAGGAAGACTGCCAAAACGAACATGGATATGATTTTATATTCTCCTTCCCCAATTTCCAACATACATATTCGATTTTTATGTATATCTCCATTTTTATATTTTTGTATTGTCCATCTCCGCCCATCTGTTTCCGCCGTGTCTGTTTTATTTTTCTTTATTCTCCAATATTTAGATTAATTATTTGATTACTCCATTTGAACCTTCCTACAGAAGGCTTCCATGAGTCTGTTTATATTATATAAATATAAATTCACAGTAATTTTCAGATTTTATTTTAGAATTTTTATATTTTTGTGAATTATGGTGTAATAACAAATATTGATTGAGGAAAGAACTACTTCTTAAGAGCATTATATATATTACTAACCACAACCAAATCTCACTTATCGAATATGAAGTGCTAAATGATGTATCGGATGAAGGGATCCAGCTTATCGATTGCAAAGCACTTCCGGGTCAGAAGTTCGCCATTGAATAAACATCCATCTCAGCCTTAGGTATCAATTTCGGACGAGTGTTATTCCTGATCTAGAAGGGGTGTGCTATATTTTTTGTAAGTCACCTTAAAAAAATATTGAATTGATGATATAATAAGTTTTTCAACGATCAAAATGACCACAAGAAATCATTCACCCATATAACCTCTTAGAAGTTATAACCTCCTTGAGGTTATGGAGTGGACCACGGCTACCACAATCACAATGGCCCATTGAATAAGAGGCCTATTATTTCAGACGTAGAAGGCAGGTGCTAAATAATACGGTTTTTTCGTAATTGGTTAGCGTTAACCATATGTCCTTCCATGCACTGTTTCGTGAGACACGTCAGGGTGCATAGGTATACTCTCTGAAATATGGTGTATATATTTTTATATCTAATATAACCATTTAAAATCATTACTAGTATTAATGAGCAAATAATGTACATATGTTTTACGCATACACGTGTATGTGGGCTTGTGTGTGTTTTTATACAAACAAAATCTTTATACTCGGACAACCTCCTATTATTTGTGGAAGCCGCAGGTATTTCTTTTTTGTTTTTTAAATATTTTGTTTGCTTTTATTTTAAATTATATACATATTTTTAAACATTGGTGGGATAATCCCTTACAATGAAAATGATATAGGCATTTGTAGATTACATATGAAAAGTATTGAAATACTCTAAGAAGGGTGAAATAACAGGTACAGGAACCCTCATCGGGTTTCCCAGGTACTTCCCCTGCTAAAAGGAGATGAAGACAGTTTTATCCTAGATAGAAGAGGGTGAAGATCGAAGATGTCGAGACATCTTCTGAAGGTATTTTCTCTCTGTAGTATCCACGTGTAATAAAAAGGAATTTAGTAAGGAGATATATGTTAAATGTAACCATGATAAACATATTATGGAAGATTAATTTAACTAATACTTAATTTTATCTGATATAAAAATATATTCATTTATGAAACAACTCTAATTATTATTATTAGCATCATCATTATGTATTGTTATAATGCCCCGTATCTCAGCTGTGACGATCTCAAGGTGGCATCCCATATTACTGTTATGGAAAAGAATTATATTAATGAATCTTAATTTCCCTAGGACCATTATTTGGTTCAGCTGAGGACAACATAGCAGTTCCATAAGATTAAATTTGTTCTATAAAAAAATTATATTTCTAGACATGAACGTACCTTTTTAACCTACCTTTTTAACGTACCTTTTTAAGTAAGCAAATAAAATTACAAACCATGTAACAACAATAAAAAAGAGGGAAATAATCGTGTAGACATAAATGTAAATATATCAACAGAAAGAAAAATTTCAACATTTAAAACCTAGATATGACATTTTGTCGTTGGGAACCTTGTGATGAGAAATAATTATAAAAAAGGAGAGAATTTTCGACTTTCCTAACAATTTTGTTGTGAGTTGACGAAACATAAAAAAAAAATTAAAATAATAGAAACTTCGTAACTTTGTAGAAAAAAATAACAGAATTTAAAATAAAATATGAGGAAGAAAATGGTCCGGGTAGAGGTCAAGAAAATTCTCTTATATAGGGAGAACTTCTTCAGGGCTAGTGATAAAATAAAATACCTATATGTATCACGTATCTTTAGCCACTGTCTGATTGGAATTTGAGCAGGAATCCACAAAGTCCAAAATTATAAAAAATTTCATTATCGCATTTTTCTAACCACATATTTTCACCATGTAATTCTAATATCTATACTAAAGTTGTGTATGAAATAATTTTAGTCAAGATATGCTGATTTTTTATTTATTTATTTTTAATTATTTATATTTCCCATGATTACATAAGTAATAAGTGAGCAGAATATTTCTGGTTATAAGAGCAATGTTTACTAATCAAAAGTGCCCGCTTTCGAGATCGGTTCAGGCAGATAAATTATTTATTCTGTACATGTATTAAGAATTAGTCCTCATCCCCGCACCATACGAACAGATCTGTCAATGGACTGTAGCTCTATATAAAGTGGTGTTGGAAAATAGAAAGGAAATAGTCCCAGCGATTAATAAAGCCGTGGTGGATGAGAGGGATGGGAAGGTATTCCGACTTAATCCAGGCTAATGTCGATAGCAAAACTTCGTTTGAATATTTTCCCTGTTTTTTTGTTGCAGAAAAAACAACACCGTTGTCTCTTTTATTAAATCCATTTATCATTCTCACTGTTTCTTTTGTCAGGTGAAGAAAAAAAAATAACGTCCATATTAACGAAGATCGTGTCACAATCATGTAAGAGGAATCTATGTGCAGCCATAGTGCGAGATATAATGAAATTATAATCATGAAATTGAATCCAATAATATTTTATTCTTATGATTTTTCTTAGAACTAAATCCCGATAAATTCAAATGCTTTATGGAAGAGAAGGGAAGGGAGCTGAGTGGGTCAATGGTAAAGCACTGAGTCGCCGTCCCGAAGATTTTGGGTTTTAATCCCGCGCTGGCAGACGTTTACTTAATCTCTTACCGGCCGGAGGATGTTCTTATGGGATCTATGACCCACCTGGGGCTCACCTATCCTCTGTAAAGGGGGTACCTACAAATAAGGGGGAAAATTTGGCAGTTGAGCGTACCTTAAAACGGTCCCCTCCCTGTACAACCGTTGTCCAATAATCAGTACAGTCTCTACCATCTATTAAAACCATAAGCCATAATGGGCTGTAGTGGTCCATGTTTGTTCATGGAAGAGAAAATAGTCCTACTAGAGGTAAAAGGAGTTCTCAAGTAGTTATAAACTATTTATTTGAAACCAACAATTGGCGTTACATTTCTTTCATGAGGCCTCTCCCACAGAAAACCTTAGTTTATACTAATTATTTTCTCATTCCATTAATTCATTAATTATTCACAATATCCCAATATCAGGTACAAATAACCAATATATCGTCGGTGCAAATGAAAGTGAAAAACACACTATTCAGGAGAGTGAAAAAATTGTTTCATGGCTTATTCAATATCAGTGCGTATCGTCAAGTTTATTTTACATATGACTCTACATGAATTATATATCAATTATCACTCTTAAATAAATCGCTTCTGTTTTTTTTCACAGTCTGTAGTTTCCTTTTGTATCGGCAATACATAAACCATTGGAGAAATGAACTATGTGTCATGCAATATATTTCTAAATCATGTAATGTGTTAAAAAGGTTTAAAACAAAACGTTACCACGTCCGTTCAATCAGATTTCATGATCTACGAAACCTATATATAAGCTCCATTAATCTGCAAAATCCGGTTCTGAAGCCTCGACATTCTCTACGTTCTAGGAGGTATTATGGAGAACCATCTTAGACCTGTTTCTGTCCCATGAATTTCTTTTAATGTCGAACATTCAGAATAAAAGTTTCTGGGATATGAGAAGAATGTAACTGTTGTAATCTTTCCGGAATGACTTTGTGGTGATATCAAATTTCCGTTCGGAGGTTCGATTCTGAAACGGCCTGATTGGGAAAGAAGTGTAGGTGATCGTGCGCTGACCTCGAACAGCCATAATCCATTGATCCAGACCGATTCGTAAAGGTCCTTGTATCGATGAGGACACTGCTATATCGTCGCACAATAGACTAATTTTGGAACTATACAGAGAGGGAACTGTAATTGTAATCTTTAGGTTTTATTCTTAAAAAACTACGGCGATTACGAAAGTTCTAAAGTTAAGCCCGCAACTTAAAGTAAATTTTAACCCACCGAACAAGTACCGCTGCTGTTACGAGGTTGCTAAGGTAGAAAGACGTTCATACGACTTCGGCCGCCGCGGTCTCCTGCTCTTCTACTTCTTCCGCTGGAGGAAATCCCCCCCCCCCCCAACTGCCTCATCTAGTTCGTGCCAGCTGACCAATTTGCCTATCTCCGCCGTGCGGTACCTCGATTCTACACGCTAACCAGGCTACACAACCGTTGTCCATTGAAGGAATCTCCTCATCAAAGGTAATTACCATCCGGTTGTAAGAACTAGACTATTTTCCGGGTGTCACTGATCTAGGCTGCGCATGCTCTGTTGGACATTCCATGTATTATGGCAAAAAGAGGTATAACTAAGGCGGTTATAGTTCTTCGTATTGTTTTTTTTTAACATTAAAACAGTTTTTATCATGAAATATTAGACATTTGGATGCTCGGTTTTCTCTTTGTTCGCATTTTTACTATTCCTTATTGCAACGAAGTGATTACAGGTTGTAGTCACAGAAATATCTTTGATTCTGAAAGCGGATTTATCAGCTCAACTTTGGATCTATCGTCTGTGTTTTGAGTTAAAAAAACAAAATTTATGAGATATTTTTAAGTCTCTTTAATAAATACTGTAACTGCACTCAGATTATTCAATTACTAGAGTTACTTACCACTGATTTTTCATAATTATTAGAATGTTTTCTTTATCTTAAGCAGGAAGGATATCTTCATAATATGAGGGAATATGATACTCCCCCTGTTTTTGCCTCCTTAAGAGAGCTGTAGAGTACTTCCGGTATCCCCTTACAGATGTTTTCAATGCCTCTTCAATAAGGAAGGGTAACCTAAATCTTTCCAATAAAGGGTTTACTTTTGTTATCCTTACCATATTATGTAACCGAAAATCTTACAGTATTTTTTTATTTATATCCACATTTGTTAAAAGAATATATTTAATATGAATAAATAGTCAGCATAAAAGCGGCTCAATTCACTGTATACCTAATTACATATGAACTGAATAAATGACCTCTCAGAGATTTCCTCTACAATTTTTGAATTGATTGAAAGTATTATCAATCTCATAAAACTGGACTTTATAGAATCCTGGAGACCCAACAACCTAACTGTTTTTTAAATTATGAGAAAAAGTTACAATGTACTATAAACTTTCGGAATATCGGTATATTAGTTGCCAACTGAAATCACTCAGGCCTTGACACAGTCCTTGATAGCGACCACAGGCGCCTCAAGTATTTGATTAAGGATAGGATGGGAGTAGAGCAGTAAGTCACCCTAAGGCAGGAGCAATTAGGGGGAATATTCCCTGTTCCGGGGGAATACTTTATCTAAACTCCCGCCATAAATATTAGAGCCACCATATCACTTGCGGTTTCCAGCCAAACGACTCGCCTGCTCTTCATAATATTTACAGCTCAAGGACAATTTTAGTTAATATAAATTATTAGATATTTACATAAATGAATATCCGGTTCGTAAAATATGAGTGATGGTATCGCAAAGGTTGAGATGTGTTTGTAAAGTTGTTGTGCTTAGTAACGGATGAATTACTAAAAAGTTTATAACCTCTGAGCCGACTGGCAAACGCCCTAGGGACAGACCGTGCCGTGGAGTAGGTGAGAGAATGGCGTTAACAGACATCTGGCAGATTTGGTTTGGGTAATAGTTCTTGGAAGGAAGTATGGAAGCAGAGATTAGATGTTATCGGTATCGAGCCTTCGGGTTCGATAAGCGTTATTGTTATTGTTACTTTTTATGTTAGTTTGATTTATATATTTTATCATATTTTTATTTTTTAACTCAACTTAGCTTTTAGCATGAGTATCTATCTGGTTATTAATATATATTTTAATAAATTTTTGGCAGATACTAACCAAAGGCCTATTAGCATAATGTTTCGCTCTCCAGTCAGAAAGAATATAGCATATTAATGTTTTTTTCTAATGAACTTCTTTGTTAAAATTGTTTTTCTATTCTCGGGTTGACGGCAAAAATACGCAATAATCTTATAAATAATATAACAACGTACATTATCATTGATATTAAGAATGGATTGGAAGGAACCGCCATTTAATGTTCCAGATAATCTGACTTGAAGAAGAAATCGGCTCATTTTATTTCAATACCCAATACCAGTATAACCCATGAAGGGTATTTATTGGGTCTGACCCTCAGATTTTTTAACTTAATTAAGGGTGCCCATCTTATAATGGTTTAGGCTGGATGAGCACCGAGAAGGTCTCCAGATCCCACAGAGATGGTCCACCTTTGATACCAGTGTAAATAATTTATCTACCAAACAGGACCTTCCGATTAGAAAATTCCCTGAACTTATAACCTTCCTAAATCTTAAATCCCCTTGCCTTCTCATAACTTATATAACTAAGTTAACCTAATTTCCAAGATAATTATTAACGAATAGAACCCCTTTGTGTTTTAAGATTTAGCCATTGGTCGGCTAACATTTAATCTGTTATGTGATCTATGTTGCCGGATTTTTAAACCATACATATATATTTTTTTAAATATAAATAGAGTAATGAAAAAATATAAATGAAATAATTTATAAAAATATAAATAAATGAAATGACTTAGATTGAACATAATTCTTTCCAACACTAAACAGAGCCCACAATAGCAACCTTCCATATATATTTCTTGCTCTGGATATTGTTAACCATTCAAGTACCTCTCCTTCTCATGGTACTGCTGCACAGAACTCCCTTTATCGGACACAACTCCTAAGCGGACAGGAGCATATGGGCCCCGGAGAGCAGGGCCATTTAGATACTGGCACACTGAAGATGATTAGAACCCATTCCGCCAGATGGCATTGTCCCCTGAGGAGTGCACTTACGACTCGGCCTTCTTGATAAGGTACCATCTGCGAACAATAAACATTTTCTTCGATGTCGGGCAATTAGCCATTGTCGCAATTTGTGAGAGAGTGCTGGTAGCACTGTGTGAGAGCCTTCTGCAATCCTAGTACGATCCTTGGCTTGGTTCGCAGGAGTCATTGTCAATGTGTCTCCCGTTATTTGGTCTTGTTTCGATCAAGGTTGTTCAGGCTATGAATTTCACTAGCTTCACAGCCTTGGTTATACATTTTTCAATACCTATAAAAAAATAATAACAGTAACTTATAAATAAATAGAAATCTGTCCCACTCCAACCTATAAAGGGTTAAACACATGGTAGGGACCATGCTGTTTTCCGGTTGTGAAGGGATGTGATGTGGTCTGGCGAGAACACGCTGAAGCACCAGGTTTTTCCCTATTTATGGTACACACTTTATAATAGCTCAACCCTAGAAGGTTTTCCATATCCTACATGTTCGTTCACAACTGTTAACAGAATAAATAATTTTTCTGGCAGAGGCCCTAGTTGAGGCGGCCTCGACATCAGTAACCCAGTTCCCCACTGAGCTACCCCGCTCCTCAATAATTAAATTATTTTAAAATAATATCCGTTATCATGTAGTTACTGACCAAATCAGAAGCACCAGACTATCAGTTAGATCATCGAAAACATCACTGAATTACTGGTATTTGTAATACCATAGATATTGGGGAGGTAGGATATTAAGGATCGGTGTCCTGAACGACATACGAGACTTGCATAGGATAATCCTCCGAGGCGACAGGAACCACGGAAGGAGATATAATACCAGAATGAAAAAAGGACTAAACTGGAAGGACCACCGAAGACGTGTTTTTTTTTACAGACTTGGGGTAGTAAGAAACCTGACTTGCAGAAATAGGAGTAAAGGATAGAGGCTACTAATTAATTTAAAAAAATATATATATTATACCTAATTAAAAATATACACAGTTAATTAACAGTTGTTAGTTTGATGAGTGACCACAGAACAGGCACCCATACTTGCCTTGAAGATGGCCTACAACTTAGGCCGAAACGTTGGCACAATAAAAAATAAGTTTCATTTATTTCGTGTTAATTTTGACTGCACCCCCTTACCAATTCAATCCATCATATATTATACCTAGTTTTTTATTTATTATTTTATAAAAATATCGCTCCTTCAAAAGAACATTGTCATAACTCTAAAAACATAATGTTTCAATAGCGGCATTTGAATGATCCAAACGAATTTAAAAAAATATAAATGTGGATATTGGTAAAGCAAAGCATTCCTATAGTGATAATAGTATTGAAATTCTTTTATTAACTATTAGAAACATTTTAAAAGCTTGATTTTTTTTTTACTTATGTCACTTTCCCCATTAAACTTCGAGATCAAACAAATCATGGAAAGCAAAAGTTTCAAAATTCAATTTGACGTGTAATGTTGTAAAAATAAAAAATGGAGGTATTTCTACGACTATCACCTTAGTATGTAACGGATATTGAAATAATATGTCAGCTTACTATGTAAAGGTTATTACGTATTATATATATTCATTACGCAATGAATTGTTTATAAATATCTAATAAATCGGAACAACTAAAAAGTAATATAATTCACTCGCTGTATGCTATAATAATAATCGAGTTAAATCGTTTGTCCTATATTTAAAATATATTTAAGAAAGTAGGTTAGTTAATAGTGTTACGCTTTGCCTATTTACTTCATTAATTATCGTTGTCATTTATATTATTTTTCGTAATAGGCTCTTAGATATTTTTCCGTATGTAATAATATATATTTTTACGTTGTACACTGTTGCTAAACTGTTCGTATTTCGGAATTTTTTTTACTGATTTTAATTAATGCTTTCATAATATTTCTTGGAAGCTGAATATCAATAACTCGTAAATAAGTCATATAATAAATAACAAATGTTTCAATTTAAAACATGATAAAAAAACTTTTTAATGATCAAAGACCAATGTTTTTTTCTTTTTACAATACAACAGCAGAAATGTAACATAATCCATTAAAGGTAATACAATACCTCAAAATGGTCAACATTAAAAATAACTGGTATATAAATAAAAATCGATGGTTATTGAGTGCAAATGTATAGTATTATAAATAAATAATATTCTATGCTACAAATTATTAAAGTTTAAGAAGTAGTCTAAGAATTACAAATTATTTATCAAAATATTATTACTCCCACGTATGTAATAAAAAAAACAACATATTTACATATCGCTTTCAAAAGAACGACATAACACAAAAATTGGCCTATAGGAGAAATTGTATTGGTTGAAGCTTTTTGATTCAGGAACGACATATCTGATATTCCATTTCCATGATATGAAATGAGGACTTTTAAAAAAAAAATATTTTGAGTTGCATAATGTTTTCATCTGGTGTTTTATGGAAATAGTGACATAAGTTAAAATAGATTAAGTTTCAAGGTTTTAACAAATTTCTAATAATTATTTAACTAATTCAGCCATCATTCCAATAGGAAATCATTGCTTAAGCAATAACCAAATTTTTATTTTTTTACTCATCTGGTTTAATTTTGACAAGACATGGAACTTTCAAATACCTCTATTGAATAATAAGATTTTTTGAGTTACGAGGTTTTTCTTTTGAAGGAGCCTATGACGTGTGGTTGTATTAGAGTTTAAATCCGTAATAAACACAGCCTAAAAAGTATATATTAAAATGAGTGCAACTGAGAATTCTTTATTTAAATTGTTAATTACAGTGGTAATGTTTTGAATTCCTAATTATTGACTTAACCTAGCCTAACAGTTAGGTGTTATTTGTATTGTAAACTACACGCTAAAATATATTGTTTCCAGATACGCCATTATGTCTCATATGATGAATAAAATTATATTAATTTAAATATTGTGCCTTATTTTATTTTAATAACAAACTTTTGTCAACAGGTGATATTACCCAAAAAGGATATGAGAAGAAGAGGACAAGACTTCTTTCTCCCTACGTCCCCAAGCAGGTCCAAGGTATGTTGATGATGATGTTTATCTAATGTATCCGTAATTATATATGATTATATAATACGTGTATTCGTGGACTGTTTATGTCGTATGCCTTACAGCTTACCCCCTTCAGAGTAATACTACTAAAATTGTTCTTACTGAATGTGTCCAATCCTATTTAGAAAATTATACCTTCCTTCTATACTCTGAAATGGTACTATGTTATGTATTTTATATCATATATTGTATAAATTCAATATATGATATAAAATGGATATACAAGTAAAAATCTCTAGAATTGTGATATATAAATATTGGATATAACTGAAATCAATATGCTCTACAAAAGTATGATAAGGAACAAGTTCAAACACTTCAATATTTAAAAAAATAATGGTTTTACAGTCGTTCTTGGAATTTCGTGAGTCAATAGAGACCCTTATTTTATTAAAGATTCCAACAGAATTTTAGAATTTGAGATATTTTTCATAGAATCAATTAAAACTATTAAATTAACAGACGAGGAAATCCCCGAATCTCCACTTATAGGAAATGAATATCTTCAACTTTTTATGAAGATATATTCGTCAAGAGGCTTATTTAAACTTGAAAATTGTCTGATTTGAGAGGAAAGGTTAATTAACTTATTGAAGAGGAAAAGTTAAATTATTATAACTATTTAGGTATTTAAAATAATATATAGGGTATTATCTGTTAAATAATAATTAAAAAACAACTATTATCCTGTTAATTATCGACTGGTAACTAATATTGATAAATTGATGTCACAATCGATTTAGGTGTAACGTTTAGTTTTTGAATAAATGGAAAATGTTGTTTTGTAATTTATGTATCCTTCACTTAAAAGGAGATTGTCATAATAAAAATATGTTGATTTGTTTTTCCTATTAGAAATCACCTTGTATTTAGTTTGCATTGTTTACCTTAGTAAAATATTATTGTTATTTACTTTATTAATAAAACAACTTCTTTCTTGAAAATAAAATTAGAAAGTAACTTTATGACTCATTTGATAAAGATAATAATAAAAGTTTTATTGATTGATTAATAAGTAAAGAAGTTTTAATTCTCTGTGGTTATATGTTTCATTTTTTAAAAATGATTATTAATAATTGCCACTTAGCGAATTTTATAATTTATCAAAGGAAAATAATCACTCTATCTGTGATATTCCAAGAACAACTGTGTATATCAACTATTGTTTTTATTTATACCCACATATATATATATATATTGTTTTTTTACCAACCTTTATGCTGATTATGTGTTAACATAATTGATATGTACAGCACGCATGTAAATTCCACGAATATCCGTACTGTTATTTTGGGTGCATCATTTGAAAATGCCTTTCTATATTGTGTTGTCCTATCAAAAAGAAAATATCGTTCTTCACCGCTCAATTTAAATATGTGTTTTTGGTCAATTTTGAGCGGTGTGGTGCAATTTTTTCTGAGCTATTGTTGGTGAAGGATGAGTTGCAATCAGCCTATTGCTCACTTCGGTTTGAACCATAATAATGCTGCTTAGCTTGGTTATTATGGTTTATACAATTATATATATAGAAATATATATACATAAAAAATATATGTACCAATATATTATCCTCTTCCAATATTCATTCCTTTTCCATTTCTATTTCAGCCTAATTCCATTTTCTCTTATCATTCATGCTTTACTAACACATTTTCTTATATTTTATGTTATACACTCATTTATTGTTGTAAAGAAGCAAAAGAAAAATTTCCTGTCATTTATTTTATTGTATTTCTATATTCCTACTGCAGCTCAGAACTATCAGTTATTAATTTTATATTTTATGATTTTGTTTTATCCATTTAATAATTAAAGATTTTTTCTGATTGACAATTATATTTAACTCAACCGATTTTTTTTATTAAGGTTCTTCATTTGACTTTTTATTTTGTAAAATTATTTAGTTATTGTGACTTTTTATTCAATTAATCGCACTAATTTGTTTTATAATTGATTTATTATTTCTTGAGTTACAATAAAATCATTATTTCATTTGTATATAAGGAACAAGAAATTGTAGGCTGTGTTTAAAATATTTTATGTATGATGGATATGAAATTTTTATCTGATGGTCCATTTTATATTATTTAAGGTTTGCTCATTTTAAATATTATCGATTTTTAATTTACGTGTTTACTTGTCGGCTTACAGTAAGTTTTCGAACATTCTTGTTGAGTTCCAAGATTATTTATTTAAAAAATAATAACGATTCAAAGATCGAGCGCTCTTTTGAGCATTTATTTACTCCAGGATTTTGCAAGATGCGGGTCCGGTGTGTCCGATTAAATTATATTATTGTAGGCATTGGATAATCGCTTGTTATCTGCTGCGATATCCTCGAATCAATCTTTCTGTTGCGAAATTGTTTTACAACTAGCCTTGAACAATCGATTATGGTTAGAAAATAGTCTTCAACGCTTCTTATCTGAGTCATTATTAGTTAATCATAGTTTTTATATATCTTTTTTTTACATAATACTTGTAACGCCAATCAGTAATTATAAGGTGTTTGTTTTTAAATAAATATTTTTCTTTCAAAATTATCTTTGCTTAGAGAGTTATTTTTATAGTATTTATTTCCTTAACGTATCTTGCTTAAATTACACTGGTGTTGCCCGGTCTATACAAAATAAAAACAATAATAAAAATTTACTTATTTTTTGTTTGATATTTCTGCAATGGATATCTTTCCTGATGCTTGAATTGGACCTAATTTATTAAAATATAAAAATAAATCCTAATGCGTTAGCATTGCACTTGTACGTTCACTATTAGATTTTTTTTTCTTCCAAAAAAATGTTTGTTATCCGAAAATGCTGATGTAAGCCTCTCAAATAATAATGAATTAGGAACAAGTGTTTTTTTTTAATCTAATGGCTATTATGCTATGTTGATCAGAAATGTTAATTTCGGAAGAAAAAATATAATACAGAAATCATAATATGATAATACGATATTTCGGATCTCGGTAATTTTTATTTCTTAAACTGGATACTGAAATTGTAATATTGGTTTTTATTATTGGACCGTTTATATTTTTTAAAATTAAATAAATAGAAGTAAAATAATCAAATGGTCACAAGGTTTATAAGTTTGACAGTATGGTATAGTATTAATTAAATTCTTATTTTCGTCTTTGTTTTATTCTTTTATTAAACAATTCAATATTTCTTTTATTAATTTAGTTTGCCGTGTATTTACGAAAAATTATTTATTTCGTATTTCTTGCTCCGTATGTTTTTAATTATTTTGTACGTAAGTCTATTTTGATTTGTTTTTTATATGTTTTGGTGGTGATAAATGGTAGTGAATAAGAATACGATTGCTGGATGATAATGAAATACCATAAATTTAGCCTGTTAGTGGTGAAGCATTATTTTTGGATTATTTCTTACATAAAAAATGTTATTAAGTTGTAGTAAATATAAATGTTCGGAAGATTAATAATACACTAGGCTGTAATTTTAATTATAGTTCTCAGCTGAGTATCCACTTGCGCTTGTTGTCGAATCCTTCTCATCTCTCCTCCGTCCCGGAGCATAAAGCTCTTGGCTGGTAAACACTCGTGTTTGTCCCGGACACAAGGACAGACAGGGCTCTAGGACGTGCTCATTTTCATGGAGGATATTCAAAAGAGCGGTCAAAGGAGATAATATTCTTTATTGCGGCTCCAGAAGGATATGCATTGTCTAGTTTACTAAACCCATTGTTGCTAAGGTTTATTACCTTCATCGCGAATTGCTTTCTTTTTTTTTTGGTCCTGGCGTTGCATCCCCTCAAGGATTTCTTCAACTTTGCTGTATCCTCACGAGAAATATCCCTTCACATGGGTTTCGACATTATCGCTTGAGATAATACTTGAGACACTTAGTACCGCTAAATGAAGTAGCTATTTCACCAAGACGTTAGAGGGAAATTGTTTGCATCCTCCATCAGATATTTTAAAACGTTAACGAAATTCGAACATTGTCCGAGAATATTATCAGAAAACCGTTTCATTTTAGAAATCGAGTATTTAGAATCATTAATTTGCGAAATTTCATCATTTAAGAAAAATAATTTATTGAGAAATTTCGAATAAACTGTTTATGGTTTAAAGAAAACCATTTTAATTTCTATATTTTATTTTATTTTTAATTTGTAACCGTGTTATTACATGTAGCGGGCGCTTTTGAGCTAGATAATTTAGGCATCGATACATAATAATAACAAACCCATTCGTCTCTCGTCTTCTGTTTTCGTCCATTTTATCTTTCGAGATTTTTTTTCTTTTGCTCAATTCACTTGAAAATTTGTTTAAAAAAGTATATATATTAAAATTAAAAAATGTTTTTGGCCATTAACTTTGATGTTGGGTTTCTTTAATTCTAAAACTCTTTATTTTATTTATTCCTTATTCATTTAACATATATATAAAACAATTTAATTCTTTTTTTTTTATCAATTTAATTTTCGTGTAGTAGATTGCCAACAATGTTTATTTCTGATATTTTGCACGATATGTTTTTGTATGAAATATATATTCAATAAATTTTTGGATTTTTTTTCGTGGCTGTCTAGAAACACAACTAATTAAATACACATATATTTACTAATTTCATCAACTAATTTCCTTTTTTGGCTCTACATTTGATAAATTCTTTCTCGAATTGTCACGGCCAATATTTTGAATCCACCCCTTAAATATTTCTTCTGGTTTCGGATGTGTCGTCAAATTTATTGCCAACGTTTCGCTAGGCATGCTGCTAGCTTTCTCAGAGATGAGACGGTCGAAAACAGGAGAAATATTTGATTAATGGATTCAAAAACTTGATTGTTTATTTATGATTAGTATATTATGTATTAGTATTACTACCATTTCTATGATAACTTTTTGAAATAATAACTGATATTTCTGAGCGATGGGTTGATGATGATGATGGAATGGACAGGTAACCCTAGCACCGGGCAGGGGAGGCAGGGCACTAGGGCGAGGAGGCCGCACCGCCGCCTCACGCACAACGAGAAGCGATACCACTCAGGTACTCCCTATAGGATCTTCCAGTATATATCTATAACAAGGGACCACCTAATATAGTATAGCTGTAGAAATATTTTTTTTTTTTTTTGTTGGCTAAAGACTTCCTTTGAAGTCCTATACAGCCCGGAAATATTTTTATGTTTGAGTTGGATAATATATAAAGACACATAACTCAAATGCACAAGTCATACCTAGATAAGGATATGTAGTATACTTAAAAATGTTTTTTATTAAATTACTTAAAGTAATGTACCTATAAGAATAAATCAGGTTGATATGCAGCCCAATTGAACAAGTTCTTAAGTCGAACTTTGTCCAGAGAGAGTTTACTTTATGGAGGTAAGAGGAATCGTGCCGTTCTGGTAGTTTTTGACTTGAAATGGAGTTGTCATACAAGCAATAACTCCTTTTCAAGCCAATGCCAAGCCTAACTTAGCCCCTTATTCAATACGATAATGATACGAATCCGCTTCCCTAGGTATAAGAAACTCACTTTGGAAAAAAAAAAATCGACTTAACCACTTATTCACCTGGGCTGTATATATAGTTTCGATCAGTCTATTTTCATCGTATAAATTGATCGTATAAACCCAACCATTATTATTGTGTTCTACTATCCCTTTTATTATAGTTAAAATAAAATTTAAAAAAAGTTGAATTTTTTCAAAATTTATTGGGCACGTCTCATATTGCACAAAAAAAAAATTTGTGCTAACCAATCTCAAAGAGGTATATAATAATAAATTAAGCTGTTTAACTATTTTTTGTAATATGGAGAGTTTGGTGGTCCCTTGAAGATGGTCAAATTTGACAATTTGAGTGTGTAGTTAACAGCATGAATAGTATTCATCTTATGCATGTCGCTTTGTTAACTTATCTTTTGTTTTTTCTTTCTTTTACCTTCTGCTTCTTTTGTTATATCTTTATCCATTCTATTCATTTTGCTTTGCGTATTTTCAGTACTTAGTTCTTTAGCTTAATTGTTTGCCTTTCTTTAGGTTATATTTAATGTACACTGTATATATTTCTTGATATATATTTGTTGCTTACCTATTTTATTTATCGACTGCTCTTCAATTCATCTGGCATTACGCATAATAGGATTAAATGTAACCTGTGAGCTTCTCTATGAATATTTTACTCCATTTTACCTGTATATATTTCATGTTGTTATATCAAGCTCTGAATAATTTGAATATAATAAGATATTCTGCTAGTTTTATTAAATGAATCATACTTTTGGATTTTTCAAACATCCTATTCGTATGAATATATAAAAGTCGCCTAGGATTATTTAAAAGTTCCCCCTCGGGCTCACCAAGATTCAGTAACTTAGTATTCTTAATTGTGGAAAAAACCAAATGGTTGAGCGTGATTTCGGCTAATTCACCTGCCTGCACAACCGTTGAATTTGAAACAGTGCACTCATTGCCATGTACCGAATCTAATGTTCTTAAAAGGTTGTTGTACAACTGTTTTTTTTTAACTTTTCCAATTAGACTTTTGATTACAATGAATACAAATTTTACCGAAAATGCACTCTTTTTAAACAGCAATATTTACCGGTCTTCGTTATAAATCTTACAAAAACCATCTATTTAGGTGATTAGTAACTTTACCTTCGTATGTTGAATAAATGTGTCATGGCTTTTTAGACTATTAGTAATGATATGATAATATTACAAGGCTTAGCCAATCCGAGGGTCGATTCCTAAACCACCAATTGTTTTTTAACAATCTTCCATTAGATCGCCTCTAACGAAATCCTCCCACCTACGCCTTGGTCTACTCCTCGGGCTTTTACCAGTCGGCGTCAGAAATTCGTTTGTTACCAAGCCCCTTTTAATCTTCGGAATTAAACGTTTATGGATGAAAATATAAATCTTAAAATTAGCAAGAATATATTTTAATGCCTAGGTCTATTAAATTTTCTGACTAAACAGAAACACTCACACACACAGACATATAGTGTAGTCAATATTTGATTTTATTATGCTTTTAGAAATAGGTATTTATATGTTTCTAATGTAAATAACTATTTATAAAATCTAGAAAATTATAATAATATTTCAGTTATTTATATTGATTGTAAAAACCCTTTATTAATTAGGTATATAATAACATACATTTCATCTTTCCAAGAAGGCAACGTGATCCTTTTTTAATTTAATAGCCTGGATTACTACTGTAGAAGTCGAGTTGAGTTCGACTAAAAAGAATGCTTCAGTTGTTGGTAGTTCTTTGTTTTGTAATTTAGGCTCTTTGGATATCTATTCTGTATCTCTATGTGTTTCTGGATTTGGTTTTTTAATTTGTCTTTACACTTACAGGTGTTGGTTCTTGTTTGGTTTCTACAATTTTTAACATTTTTTTCTCTACTCTATATTCTTTTTAACCTCTTTTACCGACAAACCCCTTTTTATCCTTTAAAATTACCTTTATTTATGTTTTATCATCTATATTAGCGTAATATAATACCACAATTTTATATGTTAAGTTTACTAAGAATCTATTTATAACTACTAAAAAACTTATTATTTATAAATATAAATTATATATTAAATATATAAAATATTATGTAATAAAATAAAATATAAATTTTATATAATAAAATATAATATAAATATTATATATAAAAAATATAATTATTTGTATATTTTTTTATTTTGAAGAGAAAAGATTTGTCCAGGCCGGGATTCGAACCTGGGCTGCCCACTATATAATTATAATTTTACCGCCCACTATATAATATAATCATTTGTGTACATTTCCGATATATTTAAACACGAGTAGGAAAAAAAACTTATAATTAATAAAAATTCATATATAATTCAACATTGGTTTATTTTCCAATGCGTAATTTTGGAAAACCAGCAATAAAAATAAATCGTGGTACGCAAACAAGCAATCAAAAGGCATGCATAAAATCTTCTTTATGACAGACAGGTTCAATTAAGGACAGCAATTTTTTTTTAAAGATTATTACTGAATGCCATGAGTTAAATGAACTTGATCTAGAGTTAATAAATACCATTCAGTATTCTCATTATAAGTAAAGACGAAGCATTCAGTATTTAAGAGGACTTAAGAATCAAGTTTAGCATCATTAAGGCTTAACATTCATGTTCTCATTGTAAATAAAATAACATTTTTACAATTGATAAAGTATCTCCCTATTTTCATATTTCTTAAAAGTTATGTTACACTTTTGTTTGTAATACTTGTGATGTAATAATTATATTTAATTTAATTATTAAATCTCATTAATTAACTGTTGTTGTAATTATACTACATAAATTTCACTTTTGAATTTGCTTTTTTGAACTTTATTATCAGCTTATTATTTTCTTAAGCAAAAGTCTTTAGGTTTAATCGTTAAAATTTTGTTAAAATAAAGGTGTAACATTAAACAAGTAGCAATGGTTTTTTATTCTTGTCTTATTTATATTAAGGATACGAAATCGACCCTCAATATATTAATTAACATCGCATTAATTAATTAAATTATATTCCATATATGTGTTGATATCGTTCTCATTATAAGGTATGAGGATGAAATATCTGTATTATTTTCTACGATTAATAAGTACTTAAACATTGCCTTCAATATTTTTTTTGTCATATTTGCTGTTATGATTGTGGTAGTAATACAATCTAAATTCAATTAATTCATTTCGGTATTTAGTTTTTAATGTCCTATCCTTGAAAAAGTCACTCATTTCATTTGTTCATTTCATTTTTACATTTCTTTTAATTTGTTATCGTCTCAAATACCAATAAACTACGAAGAATTCAATATTGTAGCCGGTGTATTGTTTCAGACTGTTGATTATAGATATGAAAATAATGGGGGGGATTGGTGTGTTCATGTGGGGGTTAGTGAATTGTGTTCATGGGTACTCATTTTTTTCTCTATTTTACAAGTTACATTCCTTTTCTCAACCATCGCTCATGACGTTCATTATTTCGTAAAACGCATAACATCCTTTTTACGACCCACGACTGAAAGGCTGTAAATCACTTCCTTACGAGATAGCAAAAGGAGAAGCCCGCGGGGAACAATCGAGTCGTAAACTCAACGTTAGAAGGGACACTTGAGGCACATGAGCGGACACGTGAGGCCCGCTTGTCTTGAACACGTGTTAGTAAAGTGCTACGTGCTACGTGCTTCATCTCATAAGCTTGGTATTAGTATCAGTGCCCTTAGTGGCCACCATCTAAATACAAAAATAAAAAATAATGTTAAATTTTGTACGTGGAAATAATACAGGTAAGGTATTATTCTTCTCTCTCATCTTGAATAATCGAACAAACAGGACTCAAAAAATATTTTGATTAACTATCATAAATACACCTTAACTCAAGAGATAAGTTAAAGAAATCTACTACTTATCAAATATATATATATATAATTCTATCTAAATAGTTTTTATCTTTTTATGATTGTAGTTCATTTCTTAAAATCAGAATCTTTTAAGTTAAGAAACCAATTAAGTATTTTATTAAAAATATATTCTTGTTGGAAAATATAAAATATCTTAACTTTAATGATATTTCAAAATACAATATTATATCAATTAAATATTGTAAACATGTGGTATTATATTACATCCGTATTATTCCTTCCTCTCCTATTTCAATGTATTATATTTTATCTAGAATCTAGGATATTTGATTTAAAGCATTCATTTTATTTTATTTATTATTGTGTCGATTGTATCTTTCGAGGGTGTTTTTTTTATAAAGATATTTTTTCTGGGGGTTTGGTTTGGTGTCTCCTGTTTTCTACGATAATTCTTACTTTTATATATGTTATTGTAACTTTTTAAATATTAAATTTATAAATAATAATCTGAAGTTGATATTTACTTATAATTTTAAATTATTTCACGGTTTCCTAATGAAATATTATTTTTCGTAAAGATAAATGTTATCTCATAACGGTTATTATCATTTTTCAGCTAATATTCTATTTTTGTCCTTAACTAATTATTTTATCTACTTTAATTTTAAGTATTCGTAAGTAACACTGTTCTGCACGAAAATCCTCCTTCAAACCAAAACATGCTTTCTTACTGTTATCAGATGTGGTGAACACGAATTTGAAGTCAGATTTTGTCTAACACGCACAGTTTCCTGAGAAATTCTAGTTTTTTATCCAAAAAGGTGAGTTTTTTGTGGATTTGACGAATTTTTTTTCGGCATTAAAACATAGTGAAAAAAATTCAAAAGCCCGATGATTTTGAGCGCAATGAAGTATATTTGAACGAAAAAAATTTGATGGGAATATTACAAGTGGTTAAAGAAATATGGCTAAAAGTGTTTTTTCAGTTTTTCAAGGATCTCACTTTTGAAGCAAAGTTAAATACTACTGAGAAAAAGGCTTGGATTGCTTTTCGAGAGGTATGTGCTAAGTTTTTGGGAAACAAAAAATCTAGAGACTACCGAAAAATAGTCCAAGAACTGCTTACTTCATATAAAACATTGGGATGCAAATGTCCTTAAAAACACATTTCCTGCAAGGTCACCTAGACTTTTTCGCCCCAAATTTGGGTGCAGTTTTGGACGAACATGGAGAACGATTCCACCAAGACATATCCAGAATGGAAAAAAGATATTCTGACAAATGGAATGCGAAGATGCTGGCGGATTACTCCTGGACACTGCAGCGGGAGACAGAGGAGGAAGAGTACAAAAGAAAAAAAACTACTCATTGACGATGTGTCTATATTTTTTGAGTTGTGTCATATCTAGTATTATACCTGATAGCATGCAGGATTCAAATAATTATATTTTATTGTTGAAAAAGAAAAAAAATCTGTTCTAATAAAGACAATAATTTTCAAATACAATTTTTCATTTTTTCCAAGTTTCACCTCTTTTCTCTCAAAATCAGAGGGTGATAGAATTTTTCGGAGTTCGGATTCGGACTCAGCACACCTGAAAACATGAGAAACAGGCAAAATTGTTCAAGGGAGGGGAGAAAAGTTTTTTTTTGCAGAACAGTGTAATTAATATATATAAGTTGTTGCGAATCATTACGTATTTACAATTTATATCGAGATATTAATATTTAATTTTGTTTAATTAATATTTATATATTTAATATTAATATTTTGTTTTCGTTAGCTCAAACTGTTTAAGTCTATTTTTTCACAAAAGACAAAAAACAATGTAATTTTTTTTACTTGTTTTCATTATTGGTATTATGTTATAAAATACTCTAAATAATTTATTGTAAAAGTGCTATTACTTTATACTTAAACTAAAACTGGAATTATATAAAAGTATAGGTATAAATTAATAATAATTGTCATATCAATAATAAAAATAAAAATTATTTTTTTAAATTCCTGGAATGTCGTTTCAATATATGAAAATAAAATAACGTAAAATATTTTGTGCATCAAATCTTTATATCCTTTTGAATTTAATTGGAATATTTAAATTAGTAATATAATTGTATCAGTTATTTGTCATCCATTCTGCATTAAAAATGTACATTATATATATAATTATATTCAATCGGTATCATGTTATACGTAGTTTATCAATCTCATTTATCAGTTGGAGTGAATTATAATTATTAGTGATAAGCTATTATTAGGGTTGTTCTGGGTTATCGGATTGTCCTCGGCTAGGGTCGTTCATTAGTTCATTAATGATCCGCTTTAAAACAAGAAATTTGATTAGATCGTGTTTATTTATTAACTATCCGTTGAAATAATATTGTTAAAAATTATGAATGTTGACACACTTGATAATATTTATTAAAATTAAAAAAAAAAAACTGCTATCAATGTACTATATAAACATTTCGGAACAATGTTATGTAGCTCTGAAATTACAGTAGATAGTTTAAAAATAGATAACCATTCAGCATTTCGCCATATCAAACATCATCAGGACATATCGCTCCTTCAAAAGAACAAAGTCACAACTCAGGGAAACCTATTTTTTAAATGAGGTATTTGAAAGTTCCATGTCTTGTCAAAATTAAACCAGATCAGCCAATACTATAAAAATTTGGTAATTGTCAAAGCAAATCATTCTTATTGTAATGATCGTAATGAAATTATTTTATTAGCCATTAGAAAATTTTTAAAAGCTTGAATCTTTTACGATTTTAACTTATGTTATTATTCTCATAAAACTTTAAGTTCATGATACAACTCAAAATATGACTTTATTAAAAAGAAAAAATATGTTGGAAATGGAATATCATATATGTCGTTCTTGAATTAAAATGCTTTAACTAATACAATTGCAACTGAAGGTTTAACTCAAAATTGCCAATTTTTGAGTTATGTCGTTGTTCTTTTGAAGGAGCGATGTACAAAAACAAATTACATCTATGAAAACCAAAAGCAAAATGTCTCACATCGACAGGTCAGACTCATCAATGAGAGACAGCAACATCACACCAAGTCTTTCAATCAAATATACTCTATAAGTATATTTTAAGTGTGTTTGGATTATTGATGTGAGATGGGCAGTATTAGTGTGTATTGTTTGGTGTTTGTCCTGATGATGCCTACATATGCGAAATGTTGATCGGTTAGTTATTTTCCAGAATTTAAAAGACTTGTGTTTTTTCCCAATTCTAACTGAACAAAAAACATTAAAAACACATTTGTAGTGAATATTATAATATTAACACTTTGTCTGAGGACACTTGGGGAGAAAAGCAAGCCTCTAAAATGTTTTAGTGCTTCTTATATTATATCTTTGATATTATATCAAGACTTTGAAAGCTCTTAGAGAGCTCTAAAACACAGTTTTGTAATAAACTATTCAACAATTGTCTCTTTAGCTGTTTAAAAAGTGACTAACCGACTGGAAACTCGTAAGAGGAAAAATCATGTAAGCTTTTTTGAAATGTTAATCGAACATGCCCTTGTGAATACTAGCATACTATTTTCGTATTCAGGACTTATCACCGTATAAATGGAAATTCAATTTGTCGTGTACGTGATTTTACGCTGCTATTGGGTTATAATTTTTCGAATCGCTCATGTTCACGGAGATCGAATTGGTTCTAAAGAAAAGAATTATCACAAGTCATAGAAAACAGGAGATGTTTAGTGTTGTTGATGAGGTTGTTGTTGATGATGATGAAGGTGTTTGTGACGTAGCCCGCGGAAGCGGAAGCAGCAGCCCGACGACGAGGGCCAGGCGGAGAGGCAACAGGAGGCTAACCAGGAACGAGAGCAGGTACCACTCAGGTATGTATCAATACATTAGTAATAAATAAATAAAAAGTACATACTTATCTTAAAATGTTTCCAGAAGTATTAATTTATTTGCAATTTTCCGCCTTGTTTCCAACTATGCCTCCAGGATCCTGCATTACATAGCTACCAAGTTTTTCGTTTGTTAGATAATTTCTTGGCAATACTGCGTCGTCAGTGAGATAACCAAACTTCTGACAGTCCTAAAATGGCGGATCAGCTGACTGAATATTTCTATTTGTAGGCCACCTTAAATATTCATTTATACCGTTTCATTTTTATTACAAGAATTAGAAATAATGGACACAATAAATTTCACGTTCAGAAATAATCGTTACTCCAAAAGTTGTTTAATAAGGTTGGGTTGATAGGTAAAGTTGATAAGATGGGATGGATAATTAACTGTGGAGATGGTAATTATGTATGAGTCATGTTGACTGCTACAACAGTTACTGTAAATCTCTATTCTTGTATCAAACAAAACAGTGCAATCGTATATATTTTTTAATGTTTAGATGATTCTACAACTGAAACTACTTTTAATCACAAAATATAAAAACTTTCAGAAATATCAATGTGCAAAACTACTTATGGTTTATAGAGTGGAGTAGCCGGATTCCTAATACATATTATATAAGGTCTTGCAATTCAAAATTTAATAACTTTTTGAGCCATTAATTTATAGTCTAATAGGAATTCAAATGCTCTCCGTACCAGTATTTTTCTAAATGTTCTAGCGGCATCTTTTTTAAAAATCCATTTAAATAAATTGACTAAGGGGAAAAATGGTTTAAATCCTTAGTTCCTAACGTGCATAAGTTTTTAAAATAATATTTTTTCACTGTTCAAAACCTAACTTAGGATTTTATTTGTAAAAATACTCACAATTTAATAACGTAATTTTTATGTTATTTATTTACTTAAATAATTTGGACATTAATGAATTTATAAGGTACTTGGATTCATTGTTGACTCGATCTTGTATTTTTATATATAAACTGTTTTTATTAAATGTTTATTTTTCAAAAAGTCTCTCTTATCACTTGAGGTTATTACAACGATGAGATTTACAAACATTACCTGACACCTTTGCATCCTTCAGTTGCAGCTCGGACATACCGAAGCGTAGTGATGACTACATTTTCATATCTAATAGAAAGAGCGGTACCCTGCCTTAGCCGCTTAAGCGGGATTTTCCCTATTATAATGCACTATTATACAGCCGCATAATAATAATCGCTTATAAATAATTCACAGAGTAGTCTTCAGTGTCCAGAGACGTGCGTCGAAGGCTGATTTTAGAAGGCGTTGCATTTTAAGTCGAGAAACCTTATTTGCAATATTTTATTATTATTATTTTAGGAGGATTTAAAGTAATATGGTCTTCAAACCTTTAATAAATAATTTATGAATACATTTTTAGTTAAATGAAATTGAGGAATTGTTCAGTGTGTTTAGTTGCTCAGCTGTAGGTTCCGGGTTCGAATCTGGCAGATGAATTATTTAGTCTGCTAACAGCCTTAGATCGACCTTATAAGATCTATAGACCCTCCCGGGGCTCATACAGCCTCTATAAAGTTATCAAAATTTTGGGGGAGAATGAACGTAGCGGGTAAACGTGAGCTCGGCGAAATCACCTCTCTGCATAAATTTTGGCTTAGAAAGAATCCAGAGTAATTGGGTCTTCGGCAATTCATAAATATTAAATTTTTCGTTTTTCATTGTTTCCAATGTGGTAAAAGAGAATAACCTTTGTTTGAATAAAGAGGTATTTTATTAAGTAACATGTGAAATTATTACTTCGAATTTCATTGATCACTTATCTATTTCTATTTTTTATTATAAAGATTTTTCCCAATGTTGGGTTTTGACCATTAAGTCAGTTCCTTCCATTGTTCCCTCTCTTTCTTGCCTTGACTTCGGAGACCCCTCGCTGTCATTTCTTCTTCCGATTCTTTACACCATGTCCTTGCTGGGCCGCCTCATTTTCTTCTTTTTTCAGGATCCCAGTCCCTTACTTTTTCTGGCCATCGAACAGGGGTCATACGACGGACGAGTCCGTACCACCTCAGCCTCTTTCCCATTATTCTTTCGCCGACGGTTTCTCTCAGTCCGATTTCTTTTCTTATCTGATTTCAGACTCTATCTGTCCTGGTCCTTTTTACACATCTTTGATAATCCACTTCCAAAAATGTTCGCTTATCAATTTTACAAATTTTTTTTCATTAGCCAGCGAGATATTTAGGTTTATTAATATCTTAAACTTTATTATTATTACATTGCTTGTAGACTTGTTGCTTACCTCAAATGTCAACCCCAATCGCGCTGTGTCCATTAGAGACCTATACACGTCTAGACATTTAATCCGTATCTTTTTATCAAAGGCAGGATCATGCCCTGGGCGTTATATCGCATTAATATCACGATTGAGAACTATCGAGAAATTATTCGATCCTTCTATATAATTTATAGCCCTTGAAAAAGAAGTAAATTAAATTGATTGCAACGAATTCTATATCGACCGACCTCTGGGGTCAAGGACTCTTGTACGATAAAGGAGATGTGGAGTGGTTATTCGATAGGTATGGCAAGGGCTGTTCGATTCGATGTATCGATCTTAACGACCATCAAGCATATGGTGCACGGTGACCTAGGCTGTGTTGCCGGATCTCGCAGGTAAGAGAGAGGCAAAGCACTGTCTTTGTCCTCGAGTTCGCTCCCACACTATCGTGGTTCTTCTCCGACTCCATCTGTTTCTTGTTAATTCCTCAGTCATTTTATACAATTTGTTAATTGATTCTTTTCTTAGCGATTTATGGGAAGGGATATTGGACTTGGTATCTTTAGTCTGACGAACAAAGACTTAACATGATCATTCCTTGAAATTGGTTTAAATTATTTCTTAATGGTTATTCGTAAATAACAAATTCAACCACTCCTCTGCAATTGCGAGCTGAACTTAGATCTCAAAGAGTTGCAAGATATTTATTTTTTTTTTAATATAAAAATTTCTATTATAATTTGCTACAATTCACAAAAGTAATATGCTGTACCAAACAGACCAGTCTCAAACTTCAAAAACTTGGACTAATTTAAATGAATCTATACAGAATCACATATACAATGGAAGAAAAAAAATATACAAAAAAACTTTCAACAGAAAGATATTTATTAGAATCAAACTTTGCAGTTCTTAATCAGAGCTGCATTAACAAGATACAAAAAAAAAATATATTAAAATAAAATTATTGCAATAAACATATTAAAAAAAAAAAAATAAAGCAAAATAATTGACTATGTGTTAATAAAATAATTGATAAACAATATTTTTAAAAAATAATTAAAGAGATATAATGAGAAAAATTAATCAAAAATATTATAAACAGTTTTAAAAAATATTAAAATTAATTGAAAAACAATTTCTATAATTTAATTAATTATTAAGAATTAGCGAAATTGGTCCATTAGCAAGAGAGGCTTAGGTATTTAATATTTTATAAAAGTGGATATAATACCTCTTGGGAATCATTGTCTCTATTATAGTTTTGTTAATGCTATATTTAGAGTTTCTTCGTTGAAGCCTGTAATAATCTATAATGTATCTAAACAACATAGCTTTTATAAACTAATATTTATTATTGTGATCATGTAATTTAAAGATTATTAATACCAATATTTGTTCACGATTCCCTAATTATTTTTTATACCATCAATAAGTAACCATTGTTCAATGGTGTCTTCTTCCTTGAACCAGTTCCATCGGATTAAATTTTTGATTTACTCAATATGATGACTGTAGTGACCATTGATGAATATTGAGTGTACCAACCGCATTATTCATTCATTTCAAGTAACCTGAAATTTCATTAATATTTTAATATGTCTAATTTATGAAAATTTTGAAACACTCTTATTTGCTTTAAATGTACTTTAAAATAAGTATAATTGTATTTAATGAAAATTTTTATTACATTATTCTTTTATTCTATTATGATTTTCAGTAATATTAGGATCATTCCAGAAAGCGAGGTAGCTCTCTTGATTTCCATTTGTTATTTTCACTTGACTGGAAATTAAAAGGGTTTGTCCTGACAGGGTCCTTGGTTCATAGGCGCTTCTTGAATTCACTCAACCTTAAACAAGTGATTACTTGACACTAATCAGAGGCTTGAATAGGCAGCTGGAGCTTGGTGTTTACCGTAATGTCTTCTAAGACTGCCGTCAAGGCAGGAATCAATGCTTGTTCCCTTCTCTTAGGCTCTTCATAGACTTTTCTGCTTGCGTTTAATTAATATTTTATCATCCTAAAATCTTCCGTATGAAATTAATTCATCTATACATCATAAATATTATTTTATATTTACCTCTCCTATAACATAAATATGTAAATAAAAGCCCCTCGTCTTGGAGAGAGATGCCAGATGCCGCAGTCATAAGTAAGTCACCTGTGATGCTTCATGGATGAGTATAGCTTTGTTGTTAGTCGCTCGGAGCCTAGCCACTGTCGTTGGGATGTTCTGCATGCTTGTGAAACTGATGTACATAATGCATGAATCGTGTGCTGATTTTGGTTTTTATTTTATTTATTTTTTAGGTACTTGCATGTAATAATTGTTCTTTTGAAAATAAAAATTATTTATTTCCTAGCTGATTTTGCTATAACATTTTTTATGGGAAATAATGTTATATCAATTTTATTTGTTATAAATGAACTTACTCTTCTTTCAAGTTCATATGATTATGCTTTATTGGTATTTTCATTATGTATAAAATAAAATATGGAATGGTTTTGAAAATTTCTAATGCTAATCAATGTTTTAGTGACAATGTTTTTTTGTTTAAACATACACTAAATTGAAAAACAAAAAAAGATAAAATGTAATCATTTTAGCAAAAATTATAGACCTTGCTAGTAAAGTAATAAAAGGTGTAGTCTATGTATTCATCTCTCAGTTTACATATTTAAATTCTTCGAATTTGAAATTTAAAATAATAATAAATTAAATTAGATAATTTCATTGATAAAATTTGTATAATTCAATTTGTTATTAAGTTTTCAATTTTCTTGTGCAATTTTTTTGGATTTTCTTAGTTTTATAATATTCCTTAATTATGAGTTATTATGTGTAAAGAACAAAGTATAATGTGTTGTGCCGATTTAAAGTTTTATATTTGATTATGATTCTTATTTATTTATTTTTGTATAAAATTAGTAAATTCTTTAGTTTGCTGTTATGCCTTGGTTTTGATTCTAAATCATTTATTCCAACTTAATAGATTATTTAATTTGTAATAATACATTGCAGAGGTGCGACAAGAAGCTGTACAGCAAGCTTTGGCTGCGATGCAGAGCAGGCCAAAACCTTCATTGCCAATGCCCTCGAAGAGGACTTCTGTCATGGCCAAATCCCCGGACAGAGAGCGCAGGGACTCTGGTAAGATATCTTTTTATTTTTACATTATTCATTTTGTACTTGGGTCACAAATCCTAGAAATGTTTCATTCGTAGCGCTAACAAAAATAATAAAATCCGTTCTTGTTGTTTACTATAAACAATACTCAATGTTGGCAACTATATAATTATATTACAAAACATGTCTTAAACTTTTTAATGTGTGCAAAATTATATAACATTATTTTGAAAATAAAATAAAACTTAATTTAATCACAGAGTATTTGCTTAATTTTTAAAGCTAGAAATATTTAGAAAAAAACCAAAATATACTGGTTTGTAAAAAAAGTATGCATCAACTGAATTTCAGTTTCTTACTGAATTATTCTGTTATGCACTTAAGTAAAATGTTCTTAATTTTCATACTAGCTTTCAATATCATTATTACTAAAACATTGTTAATCCCTAATAATTATTTTTTTTTAAACATTCTTCATACTGAAAAATTAAAAAAACTTCTAATGCCAATAATAAATGTTTCAGGTTCAAGCTCTGATGAAGACAGCATAGGTAACGAGGCCCAGAGCACACCTGAAAGGGAGCGAGTGAGGGCTCCTGCTCCCCTGCCCCCGCATAGCGACACCAGCAGCACGGGCTCAGCCAGAGAGACACCACCGCAGATTCATCGTCACCCTAGGTACTTTCATCATTCCTTTGTTTTGTATTTAACCTATTTCAATTTCGATTATCTTAAATAGCTGTCCTTGTCTCTATTAAAAAAAAATGTTGTTTTAGAGAGGTCAATTTTATTTATTATAATGGAGGTTAGTTTGCAATTATTTAACTAAATTATATAAGCCATAGTTATTTGGTTGCAAAAATAATTCTGCATTTGCTGTATGTAAAAACTAATTGAATGCGCAATACTCAAAAATCCATAATGTCATACAATATTTCTACAGCCCCGGTGAATAAGTCAATAAGTTGAATTTTCTCCAAAATAAGTTTCTTTTACTTAGTTAAGCGAAATCGTGTTATTTTCGTAGTGAGTAAGTAAGGGGCTAAGTCAGGCATTGGCTTGAAAAGGAGAATGGCGCGATTCCGCTCCCCGCAATACAGTTAACTCTCTCTTGACAAAATTCGACTTAACCACTTATTCACCGGGACTGCAGATATATTATATGGAGTAGTAGGTAGCCCGAAGAAACTACTTATTTGAGAATTTACTTTGATCTCCATCTGGATTTGATCTCTCTTATAATTGATATTGCCATAAAATAATTGTTCACGTAGGCTTCCACGGTCATTATTATTCTTTTTATATTCAACTTCCGGGATGGACCATGTCTTGTTGATGTTATGAACCAAGCTTTCGCTCATCGTGCTGTGAGCTTCTTCAGGGTTAGTCAGTTAATGAAGAGCGGATGGTTGGAGTCGGGGTATTTATACCTGGGGGGGGGGTGGTCTGGATCTAAGTCAAATTTCAAGAAAGAAAAATCGGCTGTAGCAGAACACTTTTACAACACCAACCACCACATACCCTTTGAAAACACTACCATCCTTACTAAAGATTCTAATTATCATCTCCGTAACATAAGAGAAGCTATCGAAATTGTCAAACAACCCAACAATTTCAATAGGGAAGATGGCTATAAGCTCAGTAAAAAACTGGTATCCGGCCATCCAACGCAAGACCCATACACTACCTCACCATCCACATACAGATGAACCCCACCCCACCGAACACACACGAACACACCCGAACACAACACGACCGACACAAGCGAACCAATGGGAAGGCCGACTTCGATCCAGACCCCCCCTCCAGGTATAAATACCCCGACTCCAACCATCCGCTCTTCATTAACTCACTAACCCTGAAGAAGCTCACAGCACGATGAGCGAAAGCTTGGTTCATAACATCAACAAGACATGGTCCATCCCGGAAGTTGAATATAAAAAGAAAAAAATAATTATTCAACATATCTTTTTATATTTTCTCTCTTTAGCGTAAAATTGGAACAGTAAAATTATTCTGTTGAAAAACTTTCAAAAGCAGTGAAATGTTAAAAATGCTTTGCGAAAGTACCCTTTTTCCAGGTATCAAAATTTCTTCTCTGCTGGTATAAATTGTATTTCATCTGATGGAAAATTTTTTTTGATCAAATATATTATGTTAATACTTATAATGAAGTAAAATTATGACATATTTTCAATGGTTGTCAGAAACCTGATTATTATTTTATTCAACACAAAACAATAGAATATTATTGAACTTTCCGTTGTAAACCAGCGACTTCCTGCCCTCCTGTATCGTTTAATAACATCCCATTAATTCCTGTATAACAGGTCCGGTACTTAAGACTACACCTTGACAAACGCTTAACTTGGAATCCTCATACTAGACTGAAACGACAAGAAACACCTCGCCGTTTCAGACTACTTCAACATTTACTAGACAAACGCTCGAAACTCCCAATTAATTACAAGAGACTCATGTACATGACAATCATTAGACCCATCTGGACTTACGGAATATAGCTTTGGGGCTCCACTAAGCCATCGAATTCCTCTTGTATTCAATACTTACAATCCAAAATCCTTCGTAAAATCCTCAATGCTCCTTACTTTGTTACGAACAAAGTAATCCATAATGACCTTAATGTCCCGTTTATTGCTGATTTGGCCCAAATCCGATATCAATCTTTTCATGACAAACTTCATTTCCACTCAAACCCACTAGTTTCAAACCTCGCAACCTCTTCAATTCCTGATAATCCTCCACAGCGTCTGAAAAGAAGATGGCCTCTTGACCTTCTGAGCTGAACTTTTTATTTGAGTACTACCACTGGGTAGTTTCTCTACTTGTCTTTTCATGTCAATGTATTCGTTCATTATATTTACTAGATCTATTCTGTATACAGTAGTAAATTTCAATAAATATATTTTTTTTAAATAATTATTGAACTTACGTTATAATTCTAACAATATTCTAATTTCACATTCATGTTTTTAGTAAAATAAGTAGTATTCATTTTTAATAATAAAGAGAACAGTTCATTACTTGAAATTGTTCCAAATTATTAAGTTTATTTTTCTTTTATATTAACTTTTATTATTTCATCATTCAACAAAAAAAAATTAATAAAACAGAATGTATTTAAAAATATATGAAATAAATTTTATTAGGCTTAAAAACTTTCAATACGCAATTTGATATATTTACATAAATCTCTAATGCCTGATCTATCTTAAGATACTGAGTGTACTTTCTAAAATAGAGATAAAGTTTGGTTATTGATTGTTCTATATTTCCATTAAATATTTGCCTTAGATGAGATATCGTCCTCAGCCAAATGTCATTGCCTCTATTGTCAGTTTCAACTTGTCTTGATGTTGTATTTGTGTTTTTAGGTTGGCTAACGGCGGGTCAGGTGGTGTTGCTTGGGAAGATCAGCAGGACAGAGGAAGCAGGGAGAAGCAGGAAAGAAGACATAAACAAGAAATTACAGATCTCGCTGATGTTATGCACAACCTCAGGCCTTGTTAGTATTTAATTTAATATAATTGTTTGAACTCTACTTTAACTCGTTAACTTAAATTTTAATAATATTATTAAAAATTCCATGTGTTTGCATATTATTGTTAGTTTTGTAAGCCACTATCTGATTACAACGTCTTTGGCGATGTTAACATGTAGTTTTGAGTCCTATATTTTAATGTATTCTGATTAAATATTTTATTATTTATAATGTTTTTAATTATAATGTAATATATACATTTTTATTTTTTTCAGATTCTCAGCCGCCCGATGTGACACATAACACAGGCCAGGCTAGGAGAATAACCCCGGCTGACAGGGTAAACAGGTACAGAGCTCGACAATCTTCTGATGACGGAATGAGTATGTATTTATATTTTTATTATTATTAATATATTCATAGTATTTTTCATCAATAAAGCAATCTGTAAGAGTACCTTCTGCACTAAAAATGAATAGCATTTAAAGATTATTCAATATCTCTCATAATATATGGGATGCAATCATGTAATATAATGAAACATGTAGTCAATTCTTATAACTATTTAATCGATGGGCAGAACTGTGTACATGGATAACCTCCAGATTTTCAGCATATTAGGAATAATTTCAGCATCTTCCATAGTTTATTTCTTTTTTTTGTTTATTATTCTTTTAATTAGGATAGCCCTAATGAAGGTCTGCTTAGCCAAAATTGGTTGATACTAACACAAAATTCTTATATAAACTCTTTTTTTGGTCCTGTCCAAAATTTGGTTTTGGTTAGTAAAATCAGACAAGAAAACTAAGGGAAGGAATATTAGCAAAAGATTCTGTTGATTCTTTAAAGCTCAAATTGTTTGATAAAATTAATTTTAAGTAAAAATAGAAAAACAAATGTTTTAGTAATCTTATGTTTTAAGTTTGAATCTAGTATGGTAGATTTTTATTATTCTAGCCTATGTGTATAAAAGTATCAAATTAAAAATATTAATTCAATAATTCAAAATTTCCAAATGCTTATTTCAAACTATCAACCCAAATCATTATTTGTTTATTGAGCAGAAAAAGGTCCGGTTGGTGGTAAAATTACATTCTCACAGTAAAAACTATTTATTAGAAACAATCGGGTTGATTTAGAGTTCTTCTTAAGGTACGATTATTTTATGTTGTTTATTCTGCCCAGCTATCGATCTACAATGTGGGTCAAACTAATAAATAGTTTCTTGCTATTTGAGAATTTATTTTGGCCTTGCCCAAGCCATTTTCTCCTCCATTTAGTTTATAAGGCCATCCAATAATTTTTCAACATTATTTGTTTACTTTAGAGGAGGTATCAATAGTAGACTGTTCAAGTATATCAAGAACTTTTTTTTTAAATATGTAATCTTTACAAAATGTTAAGCATGAATTAAATCTAACGACTATTATTTATTGTCACTAAAAGATTGGTATTGCCCAATGCAGGTACGGTGACTGGAACTGGCAGGTGGAAGGTGTCCGCCAAGATCCAGCAGCTGCTCAATACCCTCAAACGGCCTAAGAGGAGACCGCTACCGGAGTTCTACGAGGACGACGATATAGAACTGGAAATAGCAGCCAATCCAAAAGACCCTAATGCTCCTAAACCAGAAGGAGCTACCATGACACCTGCGGTCGGAGAACAGCTTGTTGTGAGTACTTCAATATTTATTAATATCTATAATATGGTGTGGTTGTGATTATCTAAGTACACATTTCACCTATATAGTTCCTCCTTTTAATAATTTGGTGTCATTATATTGCAACAATCCATATTATCTCTCACAACTAACATGATATTTTACTTTTATAAAGGAAGAAAAAAATCCTAATATTATGTCTTGGATATAATAATTATTATTAGAGTGAGTTCATTATTATCTGTGAAAAAAATCTATAATATTTTTCATATTTTATCAGGTTCCATCAGGTTTGCCTAGAAACCTTGAAGCTGCTATCCAAAGATATGGATCTGCAACCTATAAAGCCCCTGTAGCAACTGTTCTCGATCCGAATGGAAAACTTAGCATCACTTTGACCTATGGTAAATCTATTATTTCAATATTTTCTAATTTTATGATCTTTGTGTTTGAGTATCAATTTATTCAATGATTTATTATAACAGGTAAGCTGCTTAGCAGATCACAGAAGATCGCTTACACTCTCCTCACCAAGAACTTCACAAAAGGAGGTGATACTTGTTCGCTCAAGTCTGGCGATAGGATAGCTCTCGTCTACCCGAATAATGACCCCATCAATTTCATGTGTGCGTTTTATGGATGCATGTTTGCTGGTATCGTCCCTGTTCCTATTGAAGTGCCTCTTACCAGGAGGGTAAGCTAATTTTTAATTATAATTATTAAAATCGATTAATTTTAAATCATACGACATGCTCAATGAGAAGAAACATATTGTAAGTAAATTATACTGCTTTAATACGCGGTGATTTGGTCTAGTTTCAGGCCTTCATTAAGGCTATGTAGCATATTACCACCATTATCTGAGGTTCAGCCAAGAATCCAATTACTGGATCTTATTACTCCAGGATTTTTCCCCCCTTAGGTAACTAATAAATGAAAGAGTAAACATGTTGGTTCATTTTAGGACGCTGGGTCGCAGCAAATCGGATTCCTTCTGGGCTCATGTGGTGTCGAGGTTGCTCTAACCAGCGAGGCATGTCTGAAAGGCCTTCCGAAGACAGCTGCTGGAGAAGTTGTTGGCTTTAAAGGCTGGCCAAAGCTCCACTGGTTCGTCACTGAACATCTAGCCAAGACACCTAAAGACTGGACGCCCTCCCCGAGACTGACAGACGACAATCCGGCCTACATTGAAGTAAGTACTATGTCGATTATTCATTATTCATTTTACCTCTTTTGATACCAGTTATGGTTTAAAGGATTTTCTCGGTAAAATTTAACATTAATTTTTATCTTTTGTTTTTTACATAACATATTTTCTTTAATAATTATAATTATTTCTTCCATGTATTTAAATTTTTTCACTCTTTCTATTCAAATGTATTCTCTGAATTTTATATCAGTTGAAATTTCCGGACTTTGATACCCATCTTCAAAACTGAAGATTGTACCTCAAGGATTACTATCTTCCTTATATCTAACAATATTATTTGAATATTAAAATTGAGAATATTATATTATTTTACAAGCTGGTAACTCCAGCTTATGTCAAAAGTATGTAAGAGTTAAAAAATAATGTACTATTGTAAATTTTGATATTGAAATAATAGTGTTTGACTGAGGAAGGTAATGGTACCTTGCATATGGTTTTCAATCCTGAGGATGGAGATGGATGGCTTGAAACACCAACTGATTAAAATATTTAAGGATGAAGCTACTTCGATATTTGCCACATTTTCAAAGCTATAAATTTTAAAGTTTACTTGCTTTCTGTTATTTTTGAACGTTGAGATTTTTTTTTGTTATATTTCTAATTACAGTGGAGCTTCGATTATCCAAACTTGTCAGGGGTGGTTTGGATAATAAAAAATTCGGATAATCGAAATTCACTAAAAAATAAAAATAAAATTTTAATTCCAATTTGTCTTTTAATGAAATAACCACTCATTTTCTGTTTGTTGACATGCTGCAATTTTAAAACAAAAAGTGATCACAGATGCGATTTACACCTCACAAAAAATGAAGATGAGCAACCTATTACCAACCAAATGAATAGAATGGGATTCAGAGAAACAAATGAAATTACCTAATGAGGTTTACAGTTTTTAGTAAACAACTAGTATTGAAGCCTAAGTTCATTTTTTTGCAGTTTCAGAGACTTAGTGGCCCCCTTATTCATGGAAAAAATCATTTTATTTAATATATCAATAATTTTAACTATACAAATAAGTAACTGGATGGTCTGATTAAGTTAATTAAAATTACATTTGAAAAAAAACAAAAAAAAAAACACTTCCATGTCTGATAACTGACATGCCGATAATCGACACTCCACTGTATGTCTCTTTTTGAGCTTTTGAAATTCTACATCAATAGAAACTCTTATTTAAACAATTTAATTTATCTATTTCAGTATACAACTGACAAAGACGGATCTGTCATGGGCGTGACAGTTTCGAGAGCTGCTATGCTCAGCCACTGTCGAATGCTCACTATGGCCTGCAGCTATACCGAAGGCGAGAACATGGTCTGCGTTCTCGACTTCAAGAGAGAAGCCGGTCTGTGGCACTCAGTCTTAACATCAGTATTAAATGGCATTCATGTCGTTTTCATTCCTTATGCCCTGATGAAAGTCAATCCAGCATCTTGGATGCAGATGATAACCAAATACAGAGGTAAGAAATCTATTTTATTTTTTTCATTCGCTAATTTGTTATTTCAGCTAATATAAAATAATCAAAGCTTTGTTTATTAATTTTTTTAAGTATGCTACAAATTTTTATCCAAAAAATATTTGTAATTTTAATTGTGATTGATTCTTTTTTTTCTATTCGCTACTGGATTACTTGAAGAATACGGTGAAAGTATGACCTATATACAGCGACACATATAATAGGAAGGCTATATGTTCTTCTTCAAAGATACATGTTAACTAAATTTTCTAAAACTTTATAGCAGTTAAAATATCATGCCTTTGCTTAAAGTTGTTAATTTAATAATAAAAAAAATTAATTATTCTCATTCTCCTATTAAATTTATAATTCCTTTTCTTTTAGCAAGCGTCGCAGTAGTCAAATCTAGAGACCTCCACTGGGGCTTGCTCGCTACGAAGGATCATAAAGACATCAGCCTTTCATCTTTGCGACTGCTGCTCGTCGGGGACGGAGCCAACCCGTGGTCCTTGTCTTCTTGCGACCAGTTCTTGGCCGTCTTCCAGTCGAAGGGCCTGAGAACAGATGCAATCTGCCCCTCGGCCTCCAGCTCTGAGTGCCTCACTGTTTCCATCAGGAGGTAAGAGAAGATTATGAATAATTTTAGTTCTGAAAATGAATTAAATTTTTTTTTTAAACTGTTTTGATTCTCAAAAGGGAACTAGCACAATATATGTTCTGATTTCATCCATTTATTTTTGTCTTATCTCGAAACTTTTATAGATTATTTTTATTCGGAGACTTTGATCCGTTCACATGTGTATATAAACTTTATATAAGTATTAGAAAAAGTCTTTATCCTTACTGTTATAGCCCCTAGTTATTTGTAAGTTATTTTTAAATTAATAAATTTTAAAAAGATAATTCACAAGCTTACTTATCTTTTTTAATTCAATAAAAATAATTATTTATTGTTAGTACATTGTGTAATGATGAAGCCCTATTTCACTTAACAGTTGTATTAATTAAACACTTTTTTTAATGATGAAGGCCTGGGCGAGGGGGAGCAAACGCTACTGGAAGAGGAGTATTATCAATGTCGGGGCTCAGCCATGGTGTTGTGAGAGTGGACCAAGAGAACTCTCTTACTTCTCTCACCCTTCAGGACTGTGGTCAAGTGATGCCAGCATGTGAGTATTACATTTAATTATTGAGGCAACTTTTTAATATTTAATTTACTTTAAATTATTTATAATTCTTTGGTATTTTATACAGCTTGCATAAGTGTGATCAAGATGGATGGCCCTGCATATGTCTGTAAGACTGACGAAGTTGGCGAGATATGTGTCAACTCTCCCGCCACAGGAACTCAGTATTGGGGCCTAGCTGGCGTCAGCCAGAACACATTCAGGGTACTGCCTCTCGTCTCGGACAACAGTCTTCTCTCCGATTCACCATACACCAGATCAGGACTGCTCGGCTTTCTAGGACCTGTTAGTATTTACAGTTTTTTTATTTTTTTTAAAGCTATATATTACTTAATTATTAATAATGTCCTGTTTTTAGAAAAAGCTTGTTAGAAAATATTTATAATTTTCTTATGTTCTGTCTAGGGTGGATTAGTGTTTGTGTGTGGCTCACGAGACGGTCTGATGACAGTGACGGGAAGGAAGCATAATGCTGACGATATCATTGCCACTGTTCTTGCAGTCGAGCCGATGAAGTTCATCTATCGAGGTCGAATTGCAGTTTTCAGCATCAGGGTATTACGTGACGAGAGAATATGTGTAATCGCAGAGCAGAGGCCCGACTGCAGTGAGGAGGAGGTGAGCTATCCAGTTAAATCGGACAGTAGATTTAACAAATTATTTCTAATTTTACTGTTATTAATAGCTATCTATATAATTCAATATTTTTGTTTGACCTCATCTGAATGTTTTTATTTATGTAAGAAATGAATTAATTTTTTTTCATTTTCTTTATAAGATATTTCTTATATACTGGACTAATCTTCTTGATCTATATAATTTAATAATGAAGAAAAAACCTTATTCCAGTCAACAATTATTGTTAAAAAATTAACAAAAGATTAAAAAACGTTTCGACATTTATTTGTCATTTTCAATTTTAGTATTTCTTCACAACATCCTTTAAATTTACAAGTCCAATCATTACTGTAAAATTAATAAAATTACACTAAAATACAATAATAAAACAATTTGTCAAAAATAACCAATAACAATATGCATAGATACCTTGAGGTCAAACAAATTAAAAAGTCAAATATATATAAACTCAACATTCTTCCATGGTCAAATATACAATATGTGAGGAGTTCATATATATTTGACTTTTTAATTTGTTTGACCTCAAGGTATCTATGTTGTTATTGGTTATTTTTGACAAATTGTTTTATTATTGTATTTTAGTGTACTTTTATTAATTTTACAGTAATGATTGGACTTGTAAATTTAAAGGATGTTGTGAAGAACTACTAAAATTGAAAATGACAAATAAATGTCGAAACGTTTTTTAATCTTTTGTTAATTTTTTAACAACAATTGTTGACTGGAATAAGGTTTTTTCTTCATTATTAATTTTTTTTTTAATTCCATTTTTTTATTTTGCATTCAAATCTTGAAACTGTAACCAGTAACCAATAAACTAACCTTGTAACCTTGTCAAATTTTGAGAATAGGACTATTGAATATTCTTACTTAGTTGTATACTAAGTTTTATAATTAACTAACAGGTAGTTAAGGTAGAAGGTAAAGATGATTTGTAATTTATTTTAATCTTTCAGGTTTGATACCATTCTTCCGAGTTTGTCACATCCTTAAGAACCATTATTAAATTATGTATTTTTTATTACTCTATATGACTTTTCTTTTTTTAATTACAATTCATTACAAATTTTATTTTAGAGCTTCCAATGGATGTCCCGAGTGCTCCAAGCTGTTGATTCTATCCACCAAGTAGGCCTGTACTGCTTGGCCCTCGTCCCTCCGAACTATCTCCCCAAAACACCACTCGGAGGAATCCATCTGTCGGAGTGCAAGCGACGCTTCCTCGAGGGCACCCTCCACCCAGCTAACGTACTGCTTTGCCCTCACACCTGCGTCACCAACTTGCCCAAGCCGCGGGAGGTTCATCTAGGTCAGTAGCTAATTGTTTTATTAGAAATAGATAAGATTGCTGTAACTGTTCTGTATCACCCCTGCACATCCTCACCCAGTTCTCACTCTACCCTTCCACCTCTTTTCAACAAAGCTAAAATTAAAAAAACAGAACAAAGCCTTGTAAATCACAACAAAATTTGTTAAAAATTAAAAATAACATTCGGCAATTATGTGGCAAATGATCCAGGCTATTTGTTTTGCAGATGAATACTTTAAAATGGCCCAATATGTTAACCAAATCGGTGAAGATCAAGGTAAAACACACAGTACACTTTTTTATTTTTATTTTATTCTTTAATTTTATTTCAATTCTCTCAAAAATTTAATGTTAATTTTGAGGTTGACCGTAATGAAAAACAAACAAGGAAAAAAAAAACTACCAAATTCCGCACCTCTTAAATAAGAAATCAAACCTTAAACTAATTAAAATGGGTTTATAAAGTGTTTGGAAAAACGTGTGCACTTTTATTCTTATTTTTTTGTTTTATTAATTTTAATTATTTTTTATTTTTATGCATTATAAACTAGAAGGCTGTAGTTTTGTTTTTTCATTGCGTAGTTAATTAGTGTGGAGATTAGAAAGGGGTTCTAAGAATGTGACACTAGAAAAGTTATGCATCTAAGGTGGCTTACAGTTTTCTTTTCTTTGCGGTTATAAATACATTTTTATAGAAAATTTAATTTTTTTTAATTTGTTTTAAAGCATGTATTATATTTTGTTTAAATTTTTTTGGTCCTCCGTTGTTGTGTTCCATTTGTAATATGTGTGTATATTTTTTCTGTTGTTCTTAAATCATTTCCAGCCCTTTATCACACACTCCCATATTTATGTGAATGTTCAGTGTAATTGTATTAAATGTTTGATATTATGAGGTGCTTGAAAACTAACATTAAATTTAAAGTTTTCTTTGGTCACTCAATATATGCCTATTTTTTTTTTCTATTCTTGCTGCCTATTCGCTCACATGTTAACTTGCTTGTGCTGTGTGTAAATATACAACTAAAAAAGAAAAAGTTTTTCCATATTATGATTAAAATGTTTAATATTTTTCTTATATTAAATCTTAGATGTATAACTTTCCATGTGTCTATTTTTGTACTGTGATGTACAGAAACTCTTACTATATTCTTATTTATTTAAATTCTCCCCCCGACACAATACGAGGCGGATGGATGGAATCTTGGACATCTTTGTAAATAACTTCCCCTTCAATGGTAATACCACTTGGCTTCTTATTATTGTAGTCAGTAAGGATATTGTTGCGTTTAACGGGTCAAAGACTGCCAAAGTATTAATAACTATTATTTTTAAAATATTTAGATTTATATTTTTTAAGTAAGCCTTTGAACCGTTACATTCTAATAGAATGCTGAGACTTTTAGAAACCTACATCAGTCAAGAGAAACAATAGCTTTTTTATATTAAACAAAAATGTGCGGGTATCCTTTATTTTGGAATTTTTCAATCTTATATAGTTAACGTTTTATTTGTAGAGTTGGGTTTCTCTTGGGCTCTGGAGATCCAATTTCTCTCATCTTAGTCTAAACTTTGTACCCTTCTCACCAGATAAACTCCTACCTAGTCTATTAGCAGCTAGACTATTAGATTAAAGCAACAACCCAAAGAAATAGAAAAATTGAAAACAAGTTACATTTACGTATGTAAACTCTTAGTCACTGTTAGACTTTATAAATAACGAAATATAATTAACTTTTGTACAACAAGGTTGTCTTAATCAAATTTAGTATATTGATTATTATTTACTAAATTTTATAGAAATACAAAAATAATTTTTGGGATATAGATAGTCTGGGGGAGTCAAAAAAACAGTTGAAGATCTTCCAGTCAACAATTTTCCTCTCACTCAAAAATAAATTTTGTTTAATCAGTTTCAAAAGTCTTAGCATTCTGATGGATGTTCTTGTAAGATGTAGGTAAATATTTAAAATATTTGATATTGCATGATCAACCTCTTCAATAACTTCTATCAGCTTACTTTGAAGTATTATTGGTATTTAAAAAATAAATAATTCTATTTATGATCCATGGAGTATTTCATAATATTATGTGTAGTTATCCTTAATTTAATCTGTAGTTTTGCTGCATTGTTTCCAATTGAATCCTTGTTATTTAGTTGAAAATTGAATATTTTTGGTACATATTGAGCATCCTTCTTCAGTTATAAGTTGGATTATTTTAATTCTATATTTTTAACAACTTCTTCATTTGAAATTTCAAAATTTTCTTTTCAAATTTTGTAGAAATTTTTTAATTGTTTTATTAAATATTTAATAAAGAAAAACTTCCAGTTTAATTGCTTTTATTCACTTAGACACACAACAATGTAAACATTCAGAGAGGTTCCGACATTCTTCAATAAGAGGACATTTTTATATATATATATATATATGTATATAAATATTATTAGGACAAATAATTTTAATTTTTTTAAATTTAAATTACCTTAGCGATACAAAGCTAGTTTAGTCTAAAATTATATCTTCACTGTTTTTAGATTCGGATTTCAGCTATTTTGGTACCAAATCTAGTCAGATTCTGAGGTTATCAAATGATAATAATTAGTCATTTTAAAAATTGTTGTCATCAAATTTAAACCAGCCTCTAATGAGGGTACTAAACATTTGACTTTTACAACGTCTGATAAATGCTATTTACGGGGACTCGGTGTCTGGGATGCCAGATATTTGGCACCTCATCCACTCATGATGCCTAATTTCCTACAATAAGAGGGTCTTATGCCCAGTTTTCATCTCTGTCCTCAACATTGCTTCAATGGGCCCTGGGAGATACCTCATTTTTCGTTTATAGAAACTTGGGGTTATAGAACTTCTCTATACTTGTCTCGCTCTAGTAAGATAATTCTCCTTTTTCATTTTTTTTTAAATCTCATATTGTGCACCTTTATCCAAGAAATAACTGCTCTTGAATTACTAAAGTTTCCCATTCATTTGGCAGTATAAAATTTTCAGAAGAAAACTTATGACTTAACCTTCCATAGTCACTTTTGGTTTCTATGCAATTAAATAAACTATTTTAAAAATTCAGGACTAAAAAAATATTAAAAAATTGTAATTGAATATCATTAACCTTTTAACTGCTGCGAATGAAGAGCTTTACGTCTATCACAGCGCTAAGTGAGCTGGCTACCCGTCTACTGGCCTGTGCTAAATACAGGCAGTTGAACTGAGGGTTGTTTCACAAAGAGAGCAAAAAAAGAATGAGATTGGTTACCTGGCAGGAGCAGGTAGCCACCGATAGCCCAAGCAAACGGTACATGAATGATATATTAATAAGAATGAAGCAAGGTGAGGTCGTCTATACTCGGCTTTAGCAAATAAATAGAAAAGCAGTGCGACGGCATATATCGTCTTTAGCACTGAGGGCGTGTGTGATGCAGGACGGCATATATTGTCTTTAGCAAAGGGGCCACGTTCCCTTGCGCCGGCATATAACAGCCATAGCACTTAAAGGGTTAAGATGATAAAAACTAGCCATCAGACTTGGAGTGCCTGATGTTTCATGCTCATCTAAACTTTTCTTCCCTTTTGAATAAATGGTCTTGACTGGGATCCCAGAGACCATATATCATGCATCTAGCCTCTCGCTCCATTCTCGAAGACTTTCTTAATACACCAGGCATCTGTGATTCCAAAAGTCTGGCATAATGGATGCCAGGTATCCTCATGAGTCACTGTTTTTTTTTTAATTTATTTTTTATTCACAATTTGTTTTCGTTATTATTGCGATTATTGTATTCATTTTCATGAAAGAGAAGATGTTCAGCTTTATGTTCCATATAATTAACATAATAGTGCCAAGTAAGTTATTTAATTAATAAATGAAATAATGCAGCAAAAGGATAATTATATATGATTTCAAATATTAATATAGAATGGTCTATTTTAAAATAATTAGTGCTTGAGATTTATTGAATATTTTTAATTATTTATGTTTTTAGGGTTAATTTAATCGTTACAAATTTTGTCTTTTAAGAAAAAAATTATTTATTTTGATTTTGGATTGCTGTCAGATTTATAAAGTATGGATCATCAGTTCAAGTAATGAGATTATTGTTTTAATTTTTTCTTCAGTATCTTTGTTCTCCAATGTAAACTATTATATTATGGTAAATTTCTCATTACATATTTATGAGTTTCAATAATTACACTACAGATATTTACTAAATTTTTTGGTGGTTATTTGATGTTTAACAGTTTTACGTTAAAGTATATATATATATATGTACTCGCAGTGTTTTTTGAAAGTCGTTTGATTTTGGTAACCAATTAAACCTTCTTGGTTATTTATCATTGATAATTATTTTTAAAGAAATTCATCATTTAATTTCTAAAATAGTATATTTTAGATTGTATCGAATTATACCGATAATAAAAAAAAAATTTGCCATACATAGATTTTTAAATACTACAGTTCTTTGTCCAAAATCTACAAACATTTTATTTAAAAATACATAAATCAGTTAGTTCTCTTATAGTGCTTGTAAAAGTACTAGAAATATAAATTTTCTTGTAAATCATTGATTTCAGTGTTCTCAACAATAAATGTGGTCTGAGTTATTTTATTGCTGACAAATGATATATAATTTTAACATAACATTCATTTTATCTTGGACTTTGTTTTTGTTGCATATTTTGTGCATATACTATTAATTTTTTCTAATGTTCATTTAAATATTTATTTATTTGCTTTAAAAATTAAGGTTTTATTATGATACATTATTTACTACATACATTGCTAGTTTTTAAGTTTCTAGATAACACATGATAATTTTATGGTTACTTCTGCCTTCTTATGTTTTGTCTTACTCAATTGCTGCTTCATCCGTTCTGTTAACACAATCGATAGCCTTTACGATCGTAGCACATGCATTAGCCTCCACAGCCTCTTCACCTTGTTCTGGTTGCTTGGTATTTTAATTCTAAAAATAATTCACTGCTTTTCATTTTCATTTTATGTTTTATCAATAATATGTTGTATAATTAGTTTAAGACTGTATTATTTGATGTCAAAAAATAAAATATTATACTTATATTTTAAATATTATACTGCTAACTTAAATATTGATAATTAGGTATCACTTAATATTTAGCAATAACGATATTTAAACATAAAATTTGAAAATTGAAAAAGTATTAGCCTAGAAAATATAAAATTTTACTGATACAGGATGAAACGTTATTGACATTTTTTTGTTTTTATCTTGTAATAATTGGTTATTAGTTATGTCAGAGAAAAAGGCTAAATTTTATTTCAACCTTTTTAAGAGCGTAGAAAATTCAGTCTGAAAAAGGGCGAGTGCAATAATTATTACTATAATAAAAAATATCAGCTTTCTACTCCTAACTCATTTTGTGTAATACAAGATACAAAACAACTAAGAGACATCCAAACTAGTTCAAAATGATTCAGGGACGTCCAGAATGGATATTGCTACTAAAATCTGAAAATTGTAAATTTTTGTGATCGAAACACAATTCTTCCTTTATTGTGTACAAGGAATTAAAAAACAAATGTACAGGAACAATTATTGATTTGGTAAATTCATGTGTAGCATAAGAATATTTATAAAACAATAACATAATTAATGTAGGATGGAAATAGTTGGGGGTGCAGTCAAAAATTACACAACAAATAAGTGGAAACCTATTATATTTTATGTGTGCCGACGTTTCGACCTACTGTGTAGGTCATCTTCAGGCCAGTTACCTTCTGCACCGAGTAGCCACTCCTATTGGCCCCGAAGATGACCTACAAAGTAGTTTGGAACGTCGGCACACATAAAATATAATAGGTTTATACTTATTTGTTGTGTAATTTTTGACTGCACCCCCAACTATTTCCATCCTACATTAGTACCTACCATTCAACGAATTTCTTTCCTACATGAATAATATAATTAATTTAATTTTTAATTTTTTAACTAAATGAGATGAAATATATTAATAAATTCAATAGGATTTCTCCCAAAGTGTGATTTTCATGATGAGAAAAATAAATTGTAAAAAAAAAAAAAAAAGAACAATCCATAAAAAAAAATTTAGTTTCTTATTAATCATCATATTCTCCGAATAATCATCTGACAGCAGTTCAACGCTCTATATATTATTGCATGATTTTTATTTATTTTATTTTATTTTTGTTGTGTAATAAAATGTAATTTTGTTTTTATTGTTTGATGTTTTGTGATCATAATCAGTGTGATTATTAATATCAAAATTTTATTTTTTGTAAGAAAATTATGCTTCCGTTTCTTTCATTTAAATTTTTAAGGGATATGGTTTGTTTAATTTGGATATCTGAAGAGGTTTTTCCAAGTAATAACTTCCATAAATTAATGAAAACTACCAGCTTAGAGTTTGTGGAAGTCTCCAAACTATTCTTTAAAATGACTTAATATATCGAAAATCTCATTTGTTGCTGTCATTTTCAAGGAACAGGGTTGAAACATCAATAGATTTTTATAAATGCGAATAAAATTTGACTTAAATAAGGTCAATATTACAACACTCATTAAAAGTTTTGTGTAGTCAACTTACTTCCATTGGTTTGAAGTTATCATTTATGTATAGTTCCCTTAGTTACGGTTATAATGTGATGTAATAAAACCTAAAGCCTAAACAATTTTCCAAATCAAATTAGTAGTTCTTGGAATTTTAACTGGTTCAAAGAAATAAACTCCAGCTTAATGTGATAATATAGATTTAAAATTTTTGAAACAAAATATGAAAGAAACATTTAACCTCGTCAATTACGAAATTCAAGAGTCAATTACTTCTTATTGCACAACATGATATGTTTAGTCTAGATATGATTTTATCGACAGTGGATACTAAGACATCTTTGTTGCAACAAGGTGCGAATGTTTCAGACGTAGGTCCTGCTTCAGTAATGGTTGGAAACATCGTTCAAGGAAACCGGCTTGCTTCTGCTCAGGGTAGAGACATGGGCATCGTCGATGAAGAGTCTGACTCTGCACGAAAAGTGAGTTTAATAGTTAAAAGGTATTCCTTAAAATTCTTCTATACTTTCACCAGATAAAACTTAACAACTGTGTATCCTTGTTCGACATTCCTAAATCTTTTGATGATTTTTTTATCAAAAGTTATTACTCAACAGTTACTTACTTTTGAAAACTTATTATAAGAGCATTTCATGAAGAAAATTCATAATTTTATTGAAAAAGTTGATTCATATTATTTTTGAAATAATAAATTTTAATTTTTTGGGGATTCTTTCATGAATGCCTTTAGAATTATAATTTTTAATTATATTAAAAATAAAGTGAATCTTAATTTTTTTAAAATATTTTTATTTTTAAGAGAAAAGATTTGTCCTGGCCGAGATTCGAACCCAGGTCGTCTGCATCTCTAGTGCCGTGCTCTAACGACTGAGCTACCAGAGGTCGCATCCAAATCAAACAAATCTATTCTCTTCACCAATCCTATATCCCCTTAATTTTTTCTCATTTTATTAATACCATACTTATTTGATGTTTTTGTTTTTAGTACCAGTTCATATCTGAGATTCTACGATGGCGAGCTATCTCAACCTCCGAACACCTGATATTTACTCTTCTCAACTCAAAAGGCGGCGTAGCTGGAGTCCTGACCTGCTCGCAGCTGCACAAGCGAGCCGAGCGAGTCGGATCGCTGCTCTTGGAGCGAGCCAAGATCAACACTGGTGACCATGTTGCCCTTATCTTCCCACCCGGCATAGATCTCATTTCGGCCTTCTATGGATGCCTTTATGTCGGTATGTATCATTTTATTATTTTTTTTTCTTATTGATTTTTTGTTGTCAGCTTATGAATTGATCAGAACAAAAACATTAATGCTGTCAGCTGAATTGGCAATGTATCTAAAATGAGGTAAAATGTCATTTTCTAGCCTAGCTGTGAAAATTTTCCTAACTGGAGATAGATATCATTTCAGTTGTTGTGGTAAAATTTGTTGTAGCAGCTTAGAAAATAAATGATCTTGCAAGGTTAAATTAATTATAAACTAACTATAACTAAATAATGATACAATGTAACATATAAAGATATATGAAAAGTAAAGGAACTAAAATAGAGCCACGAAATTTAAACTAAAAAATTTGTTGCTTGTTAGAGTTTTGCCCAGGACTTTATATTTGTGGTTACCATCTGGGAACCTCTATACTAAGTGATTCCATTTTGGGTCAATCTAATCAGTATAATAATATTATTTTGGATGTATGAATATACTTATAATCTATTTAAAAAAGAAAATTATCATTTCAGGAGCGGTACCCGTGACGATAAGGCCACCACATCCGCAAAACCTGCAAACAACTTTACCAACAGTTCGAATGATAGTCGATGTTAGCAAATCTGTTCTAGTCCTTTCAAACCAATATGTGATCAAACTCCTTAGGTCTAAGGTACTTTTTTTTTTATTTTATAATTTTTTTGAGTGTTAATTATTCAATAAAAAATATTTTAATTATGTTTTTTTTATTTAATAGGAGGCAAGTAATGTAGTAGATATTAAATCATGGCCTGTGATTCTCGATACTGACGATATGCCTAAGAAGAAACTGACGGCTCCGTACCGGGCCCCCACAGCCGAGATGTTAGCTTATTTAGACTTTAGGTAATTTTCAAAATGAAACATTTAGTATTGTCTAATGCTATTTATAACTTAATACTCTTGTTCTGTTTTACACCCTTTGTAACACATAAACTTGAGATTGTCACAAAGACTGTATGCGGCTTTTATAACCAATCAGAGGGCAAATATCAACATATAAGGCAGACATAGCACATTGGTCACAATCACCACATTGCCCCTTGACATAAATCCTCAGCCTACAAGGAGGAAGTTATTCAAATCTTCTCCTGTAGAGGTGCTTAATGGGTGGGTGAAAGATCTATAACGAATGTTGATTCAAAATCAATATGGAAAAGAAATGTTTTATAGTGGTTAACATGAAAAGGTGGAACAACCAAAATTGGAATAAATAAAAATTTGTTGGTTGATAATTGAAGGAATAAAGCTCTGACGATTATTTAGTTAAATGATCCTTAGGTTTAATTCATAAGTTTCTTATTATTCCAAATTTTAAACCTGTATTTATATTGCTTTTTTAGGTACTCAAGTTTTATGTATAATCTTGAATCAATCGGAAGTGTATTTGTTTTATGAATTTTCAATAATTATATATTTAATTTTACAGTGTAAGCACTACAGGAATGTTGGCTGGTATCAAGATGTCGCACGCAGCTGTTACATCGCTATGCAGATCGATGAAATTGGCCTGTGAACTTTATCCATCAAGGCACATAGCTCTTTGTCTCGACCCATACTGCGGGCTAGGATTTGCACTCTGGTGTCTTAGCAGGTATGGATATAAAGTTCCTGGCTTGTGTGTTGAAGATTTTTAACCGCTTATTGATTTTTAAATTGATTTCCAGTGTGTATTCTGGCCATCATTCCATCTTAATACCTCCGTCCGAAGTGGAGGTCAACCCTGCTTTATGGTTGTCAGCAGTTAGCCAGTATCGAGTCAGAGATACATTCTGTTCTTATGGTATTTTATTTTATTTTTTTTAATTAGGGAAATTAAATTATTCAAAAAATTAAGTTGTTATCCATTTTAAGGCGTTATGGAAAATAACACGGGAATTTATATGCATCAAAGTTAAAAGTTATTGTGAATTACCATTAGTAATGATTTTTAGTACAGAAGAATTCTTTTTTGATTTTTTATAGTTGCCATTGTTGCAAAGAATGGTCAATTTGGGATGGGTTTCTTAGTTAAAAATGATTGGGCTATTTAGTTGATTAAAAGGACAGAATGAACAAATTCATAGCAGTTTTCAAAAAGACTGGCCTGTCTAAAAATTAAAATTAAAATCATTATTATATTAATACAAGTTCATGCACCAACATCTGAACCTAGAATGAATTAAAAATTTACACCACAATCTAGATGCATACATTTTCTTTTGTTAAAAACAATATTTCCTTAAAATTATTGGAGATTTTAATGTGAAGACTGGTTGAAAGCTTATTTATCATACTTGTATTTGAAAAATATACCCCGAATAATGCTGTTATTATAATAAAATCAAATTTAGGGAAATTGAACTTCTGTTAGTTTATCTTTGGAACACAAATTTAGAATAGAATACATTTATTTTGTAGTACAATAAATAAAATCAACTATTTATTTTTTTCTAATTGAATTTGATTTTTGTAGGAGTTATGGAATTGTGTACTAAAGGACTCGGTTCAAGTGTTAACGCCCTAAAGGCAAGAGGTGTATCTTTAGCATGCGTCAGAACCTGTGTTGTAGTTGCGGAAGAAAGGCCAAGAATCAACCTCACCTCGTCATTCTCCAAACTGTTTTCAACTCTTGGTCTCAGTCCTCGAGCAGTATCGACAAGCTTTGGCTGCAGGGTTAATGTTACTGTCTGTTTGCAGGTATTTAAAAATCTTATTATTGGTAATATTGTTCTTATAGTTTTTCAAATTATGCCACTTAGTCTGTTAATCATTAGAATCATAAAGATGTTGAAGATTTCAAGTATTCTTTAATACATAGTGTTTATAGGTGAAATTATCTGGTCTTTATTTTTTTTTAGGGTGCTTCAAGCCCAGAGCCTTCATCTGTTTATGTTGACCTACGAGCTCTCCGTAACGATCGTGTCAGCCTGGTAGAGAGAGGCTCACCGCATTCCCTCTGCCTTTTAGAATCAGGCAAGCTGCTCCCAGGTGTTAAAGTCATTATTGCCAATCCAGAAACTAAGGGACAGTGTGGAGACTCGCATCTTGGAGAGGTATAATTGGATATTTTCTCTATAGACTTTTAATTTTCTTTTTTACGATGGGATATTTCTTATTGATTGTGCTATTTATTTTATTGTTTCATATTAACTTAAAATAATTATTGGTTTAGATCTGGGTGCAATCTCCTCACAATGCAAGTGGCTATTTTTCAATCTATGGAGAAGATAGTGAATATAACGAGCACTTTAATGCGCGCCTAGTGACAGGAAATACAGGAGAAGTATACGCAAGAACGGGCTACCTTGGTTTCCTACGAAGAACCGAGCCAGGTACGACCCAGCCTCCCCCACTCCTCACATCTGACCTTACAGACTTGACCTCCCTGCATGAGATCTCTCCACTCAACCGGCCACAGCAGCAGGACTCACCGGGTAATTGTTTATTTTGATTATTTTGAATTTTATATTAATATCTCTAATGAAATATATATAGGTTGTATTAATCCTTATTCGTATTCTTTGCAGAACTCCATGATGCAGTATTTGTTGTTGGTGCTCTTGATGAAACCGTGATGCTGAGAGGGATGCGATACCATCCGATTGACATTGAAAACAGTGTGATGCGGTGCCATAAGAAAATTGCTGAATGGTATTAATTTTTTTTTTCATAATTATAAAAAATAATGATCTATCTTTGATTGTATTACCATTCTGTTGAATTAAATTATGAACTAAAAAGCTTGTATAGAAGTAGCCTTGAGACTGCTGTTGTGATGATTCTACCCAACCTGGGCAAGTTTAAATTTTTTTTCTTGACTAAATCATGAAAATCCCCCCCCCCAAAAAATAATGAGATGCTTTACCAATGACTCTATTATAGGACTAAGTAGAGTTGGGTCATCAGGATAAAATATATAACATTAGATGACATTTTAATTTCCTTAGGCCTTAGCAAATAGAATAGTTTATTACCACTACTACCAGGCATCAATATCAAAAGTATCTGGTATCGAAACTATCAATGCTTTCTATGTGATAATGTGCTTCTCTAAAGGTTGCTTAAATATTTTTAAATTACAGAATTAGGATTAAAAAAATTAAAAACAAATCAGCAAGCCATATGCTAATTTGTAACCCTCAGCATGGCACATGGGCTTGGTTTGGGTATTCCTGATCTAATCTTGTAGAGCTAACCTTAAAAAATTATCAAAAAATATATCTTGTTTTCAAGTCTGCAAGGAATTCACGTATAAGACGTGTTTTTTTTTTTAATTAACCTATATTTGATGCAGGATTTTATTATAATTATAAATAGTGATTATATCTCTAATTTTTTTCTTTATTATTGTTACAGTGCTGTGTTCACTTGGACGAACCTACTTGTTGTTGTGGTTGAGCTTGACGGTAATGAAAGTGAAGCTCTGGATCTTGTTCCCCTGGTCACAACAGCGGTCCTCGAAGAGCACCATCTGATTGTAGGTGTGGCAGTGGTAGTCGATCCAGGAGTTGTACCAATCAACTCTCGTGGGGAGAAGCAGAGAATGCACCTCCGCGATGGCTTCCTTGCTGACCAGCTCGACCCTATCTACGTCGCTTACAATATGTAAATCATATGAAAATTTTTTGGACGGCGTTTAGTATTTCCATTGTATTATTACAATCCGCCTTTTAATTTCTTTTTTATATATATTTTCGTTACTAAAAAACAAAAAAAAACTAGTGTAAAAATACATTTTTTTATATTTATTTTAATAAGGGACTAAAAATTTAAAAAAATGGTTGTGTCCATTCTAATGGCCGGTTGTGCTAATATTAAAGGCCAAGTGATATATGTATATGCTTTGATATTCTAGCCTCATCAAGCACTATGGTGCATTTGGTTTATATTCTAACGGTCCTGTTATTGGGAGAGTATGACCTCCACAAACGATCCAAACGGGATGTGTGTTCTATTATTTAAATAAATTTTATCCTCGACGACGCGGATCTAGTTACGATCTAAAGGTAGGCTAGTCAGTAAGATGCCTTGGCGATTCAATTTTATTAATACCTAAAATGACCGAGGCTGTGTGTAAATAAAATTAGAAATCAAATCTTATATAGCAGGTATAAATATATAAATATATATAGATATAAATTTGGTATGTGCCAGTTTTTAGTGATAACGTACATTTTTAGTAATTGATGTATTTTAGCGTGTAAAATTAAAAACAAAAAAAGAGGACTTTGTATAATATTTCTATAGAAAAAAAAGAGCCATATACAAAAGTAGTTGTATTTGTAAATTGTGTTCTGTCCCCTGGGGAGTGTGCCAGTTGTATATGTGGTAAAAAGCTGACAGCAAATAATTTTAGGGTCAAGTAGTTGTGCAGAAAAATAAACTTTAAACACGCCATCTATATACTAACAGTGTTGTAAATAATAAAATGGCTTTTATTATTAGATTAGACAAGTCTATATCTGGGCATCACACTTATTTTATACCCCCCTAAATAATAGCTTATTTATAAAATTTCTTATGATAAATAAAAAAAATCCAGTTTGTTTTATTTCATTTCATTATTATCATTTTTTTTTTAATATTTGCCATGTAATATCGACATTTTGATTGCTAAATTTCATGTTGCAATAATTAAAAATTAAAACATTGTTTAATATATGTATATGTATGTATTTTAAATAAATAAATATTTTTCATTTGCTCATTTAGGAGACTGTGTGACATTGTATAAATTAATATTCCTCTCCCCTTTTGCATGAAATCATGATATACTTAACATTTTTATATTTAAAAAAAAATTCGTCTAGCACCGAATAACTTATTCTGACTCTTAAATATGTGACACAGTTTCCATCTTTTAAACTAGTTTATCGTACAATTTTTATTTTTATTTTTTTTGTGACATTTTTTTGTGAGTATATGTCTATCAACAAATATTTAGTGTGTTAAAATGTTGAAATTTATAATATTCTTTATAATAATAATAAAAAACATTATTATTTGTTATGAAATTTTTTATTTGAACCTCATTGTTAATAAGAACAAATACTACTATAGTGAAAATACACTCTTTTTCTTTAATTATCATAATTGCTTGTATACAGTATTACTAGAAAAGATATTTTATTTTGATTAGTAGCATTTATTTAATATTTACAAAGAATAAAAAACACAATATAAAGTGTTACCTCCTTCCAACGAAAGGTTTCTTTTATGAAATGACAATCAATTTTAATTTCAGGTATTTCATGGAATATGTCTTTGAAATTGGTAAAAAAATGGATAGAACTCTAGTGGCAATGACTGGAAGCTTGTCATATTTTACTTTTATAAGGACTTCCCTTTTATCATTCCTAGTCCCTCTTCCATTTTGCGTCATTTTCTATACAATATAATAATAAACTAAGAATCTTTTATTTTGCTTGAAAGAATTTATTTTATATTAATATTTATAATATTAATTGCAAACTTTGTGTATAAATTATCTCCTTCTAATGTAAGGTTTCCTCTTTAAAAATACATTTAATTTCAATCATTGGCGTCAAATGATGAATATATTAGAAATAGATGAAAATCTTTTTGAATCTGTTGTGAGTTCTTGTGTCAATCGTAGCAATTTTGTCATTTTTTTTTTATTGAGAAGAGCTACCAATACACAAAGTTAAAATTGTTGCTCAAATGGGATTAATACTAAAAATCGATGAGGACTCCATTGATCAGTACTCTGCTCCCTTCTTTCTGTCTCATTTTCTCTATAAAATAATAAACTCCTTACGAAATAATCCTTGGAATAAATGCAGTTTTATTGTCAGGGTTTATAGTTTGGGTATCTGATGGACAAAAGACAACTTTAAAGCTTTTTAATTTTCTAATTCAAGCTTTGCAAATCTTAAAATAATGGGCAAACTCTTACAAAATGCTTCTCAAACATGAAAAGATTATATTCCAGCTGTTTGTATTTTCAAAGCAAGCACCAGCTTGCCTAGTGTATTAAGTAAAATTCTAATACGAAAAGATAAGGCAATGTAACTAGTGCAAGTTAAATTCGATCTGAAGCTGAATTGCTTTAATTAGCTTGTATTATCGAAGATGTAACTTTTGTATCATTAATTTTTACTTTACTAGCATTTAAGAATTTTAATATAATTATTGGATTCCTAGGAGATGATGAAGAAAGAAACAAATAGTCCTTGAATTGAACAGTTGTGTATTGCTATATACTGCATTTAATTGCCAAACTACACAGTATACTGGATCAACCGAGCAGACAATGACAAAAGAAATAGAGTTCAATCGATGGGTTATACATAATACATATTATCATTGGAACCAGGTTTCTATTTAATTGTAAATATGTAATTATATTTTACTTACTGGTAATAAAGTGAAGAAAGAGAAATGTACTAATTTATTGCTGATTGCTGATGAATTTAGAGAAATAAATACACACAGTTGGACTTTGTAAGTCCATTTAAGACCATTTACTAGTCTCTTGAATTGAACCTTTTTTTTTTAAGCCATTCATGGTTTTTCTTCATCTTCAACCCGTTCATAATCTTGTTTTAGAGTGAGTAACCCTCTGGCTTTTTTTATGCTGTTGATATTCTTCACTACTGGAGTCTTCACCCTGTATCGTTCTAAAGAGAATACCCTCAGCTTTGTTGGTTTGTCTTCAGACATCTAGGTCATCCTCTCTCTTAATCTATCCGCCAAATTTTTTTTTTTCTAATTTAGATAAGTATTATTCGAGGCCTTCTTTCTGACATATACTATCACCTCCACCTTTACAATTGTTGATTACATATACTATTTTTCGACAACTACATTCTCTGTTATAGTTAAAAAAATGTACATTATTTTCTCTTAATGCAATGGAAAAGATTTATTTCCCAACCCATTAAAATAATTATACCAGAACAATAGAATTACACAATGTAATTGAAAAACCAAATTGTCTTATCTGAAAATTTATGAAACAGAAAACGCACTGCTAGAATTATATATAGTTGCTGATGTAAAGACACTAACTCTTTAATAAATTTGTCATATTTTAGACCCTTAATTATTAATACATTCAGTTTAGTATTGTGGAAGAAGGGACTCCTATTAATAATTCGCTAACCTTCTATCCGAGCGAATTTGCCGGTCTGAATTCAATAAAAAAAAAAAAAAAAAGTTATTTAAAAAGTAAATAAAAATTATGAAAAAGAGAATGCAATAAGCACGTACAATTAATTAATTTTACAAAAACAAACTTGAAATTAACTATTTAATAAAAAAAGAATGAGTTTTAAAACAAAAAATATTGATAGTCATTGAATAAATAAAAATAACTGAGTTCTTGAAAAGTTTGAGGTGAGTTCTTGAAGATGATGAGACGGTAATTCGATATGATGAGGAGTAGAAATAACTAAATGTCTCTTACCGGTAAGTCCAAGGTGAGGTGAATATAAACAAACAGTTTTACTGGTGAGATTTGAGAAGATGAAGAAGGTGGAGAGATTGGCGACAAATCAAAGTGTTGAGTAGCAAGTAGAGTAACAACCTTCTCACAAGACAACTGTCTAGAGACTGTTCTTGTTTTGTTTTTTTTAAACATCACACTACTTAGTATTGCAACATATGTTTTAATTATAATGTGAAAATTAAATTACTATATGAATTATTTTATTTTCCTTTCAGCTAATTTTACTATTGTAAGAATTATAAAAAACAAAAATTATATCTGGTTTTTAATAATTTTTAATTATAACGGTAATAAAATATCCGTTTGGAAGAAGAAAAAAAATTAAAAATTAGCTGTTGATACCCGACAAGTATGTTTTTAGTTAAGCTGTAGTTGGCTGAACAATTGAATTAATTGTAATGATCTATGGGAAAATAAATATTCCTTAATCTAATTAGTTTTAATAAAAGAAACATGAGATGCTATCCTGAGATCACTATAGTTGATATAAAGGATATTAAAAATATTTTTCAATAAGGTTTAAATTTTTTAGAAATCAAACAAAGTTTTTAATTTACAAAAGAATTATCTACTTCAATAGTAATTATAATATAACGATCGAGCATTAAATTATGAAGCATGGGTACTATTATAAATACTTTTTCACGTATTTTTTTTTTCCTTTTAGTAATTTTCTAATTATTTAAATATTTTTAAAATTCATAAAACGTTAAGAAAACTTTAATTTAATTTAATTATAGGATCTTTCCTTTTTCATGTACATTTAAGCTAATTATAATTCATTATTGTATACGAATTTTATTTTTCTCACACATTTTCCCTTATCTGACACGCGATTTTAATTCAGATATCGTAAGACTAACACAAAGTTAAATAATAGTACCATATATAAAACATAAGAATACCATATTTTAATGTTAATATACATTTATATATTATTATTTTTTCATTATTTATGTATTGTAAGTATTAAGCTTTAGATATTGATTACAGGACGAATTAACTGGGAGCAATTTAGTAACGATTTGGAAAGCAAACTAAACCTACGGATTCCACTCAAGACTAAACAAGACATTGACAGCGCAATAGGAATACTTACAGCAACAATAACAGACAGTATAAAAGATAACACTGCCATAAACAGAAATAATATCACACAACAGACTAACCTGCCACAGCACCTTCGCATCTTGCTTAGGGAAAAACGCAGAGCAAGATCGAAGTGGCACAGGACTCGTTACCCATCAGATACAAAGTATTACACCCAACTGACTAACAAACTGAAAACGGAAATTAGAAACTACAAAATCCAAAATTTGCTTAGTGTGACTGAAAATCTTACGACTACTAACAAATCACTATGGACGACCACCAAAAAGATCCTTAAATTCAAAGATTTTAATCATCCTCTCCTTACTGAAAAGCAAACTTGGTCCAGATCTGATGAAGAAAAATCTCAAATATACGCCCAACACCTCTTCAAAACCTTTAATATACGCCCAACACCTCTTCAAAACCTTTAATCCACACCCTGATATCCTCAACCCTATTCACATTGAGTGTATTGAAGCAGAACTGGATATCCCACTCCAAATGACTCTTCCACCTAAGGCTTTTCATCCGTCAGAAATATCCAATGTTATTCATAGTTTACCTTCCCGTAAAGCTCCTGGACATGACCTAATTACAGCTCACATCCTAAAATCCCTTCCTCGAAAAGCTATCCTATTCCTCACATACATATATAATTCTGTAATCCGTACTACCTATTTTCCTGATACATGGAAACTATCTATAGTAAAAATGATCCCAAAATCCAAAAAGCCTCCAGAACTCCCATCCTCTTATCGTCCTATCTCCCTCTTACCCATAAAGGGCAAGATCCTCGAAAAGCTCATACTAAAACGTCTGTATCCCATCCTAGATAGTAACCACATAATCCCAGACCACCAGTTTGGTTTCCGAACATCCCACTCCACTATCCAGCAATGTCATCGTGAGGTGGATGTTGTCTCTTCTGCATTGGAGCGTAGATTGTACTGCACGGGAGCCTTTCTCGATGTAGAACAGGCTTTTGATCGAGTCTGGCACCCAGGTCTCCTTTACAAAATCTGACAATTCCTTCCTCCTACATACTTTTTAATCATTCACTCCTTTCTAACTGGCAGAACATTTAAAGTAAATCATAATGGTCTCTCTATTCCCAGTCTGCTGGTGTTCCTCAAGGTAGCATCCTCGGTCCTATCCTCTACACAGTATATACAGCTGACATCCCAACCCATCCTACCATCTTCATCTCCACGTATGCTGATGACACATGTGTGTTATTAGTTAATAACGACCCATATATTGCATCCCAATCCCTTCGATCACATTTATCAAGCCTCGAAGAATGGTGTCGGAATTGGAGAATTAAAATCAATTCCAACAAGTCCCATCAAATTACCTTTACCCTTCGCCGAAAACCCATGACTTCCTGTCCTACTGTATCCTTTAATAGTACTCCGCTTATCCCTGTTAAACAGATTCGCTACCTAGGACTCAACTTAGACAAACGTCTTACTTGGAACCCTCACACAAGACTGAAAAGACAAGAAACAGCTAGACGCTTCCGACTACTTCAACACATACTAGACAAACGCTCAAAGCTTCAGATCAATTACAAAAGACTTATTTATGTGACTGTTAAAAGACCTACATGGACTTACGGAATTGAACTATGGGGCTCCACCAAACCATCAAATTCTTCTCGTATTCAATCCTTTCAATCCAAAATCCTTCACAAAATCCCAAACGCTCCTTATTTTGTCAGAAATAAAACCATTCACAATGACCTTAACGTTCCATATGTTACCGATTTAGCCCATTCCAGATACCTATCATTCCATAATAAACTCCAGGCCCATCCAAACCCACTAGTTTCCATCCATGCAGCCGATTCCATCCCGGACAATCCTCCTAGGCGTCTGAAGAGAAGATGGCCTCGGGACCTTCTATAATAGAAATGTAATTAGAGTGCTGCCAATGGCTAGTGCCTCTACATGTCCTTTCATGTATTTATTTATTCATACAGCCCTTGTACTAGATGTATATATTACAGTTGTACAATTCAGTAAAATAATTTTAAAAAAATATATATTAGAAGCAAACGAAAACTTATAACGTTCGATATTATATTTACTAGAGCGCATATTTTTTAAATTCTGTGTAATCCAGAAAACAAGAAATTGTAAATATAATTCTACCAAATCAATTTTTGTAAAACTGATCAGGACAGTAGTAGGATAGTATTTTCCAAAAAATCAGAAACTAAACCAAGATTTTCCCATATCTAGTACAGTATAGAACAAAGAATAGAGCAAAATACGTGGAGGTTTTGAAAAAAATACTGATAGAAGATTCCAGTAAAAAAATCTGTTAAAATATTTCTGACTAAAGTTCAGTGACTCGCAAAAGTGTGATGGATCAAAATTTTCTTCAACAACAAATATTTCCTTCTTTGCCACCTCCTTCGTTTTCCCCATTTTTCGATAATTACCCTGAAAAGAGACTTTCTCCCTTCTCCACCAAAAATTTGTATTATTTTTATTTTTATTCATTGAAATTTACAACTGTATTTTAACAACACAACAAGTAAATGGGAAGAACGATACCTATTGGCATGTATAAAGACAAGCAGATAAATTACTCAGTAGTAGTACTCAAATAAAAAATTCAATTCAGAAGGTCGCGAGGCCTTCTTCTTTTCAAACGCCTCGGATGATTATCAGGAATTGCAGAAGTAGCTAGGTTTGAAACTTGTCGGTTTGAGTGGGAATAAAGTTTTTCATGAAAAAACAGGTTTCAGGTTGGGGCCAAATCAGCGACGAATTCTATCAAAAATAAATTGCAGCTTGTGTCCGTGACGCCCTCTAAACTATCCATAACACCAAATTAAATTAAATATTAGATGTATCATGTTTGCCATGTCACGATAGTATTGACATCAAATTCAATCAGTATGCTTTATGTTTTAGGAAAATCAGGAGACAATGAAGAAAATTTCCTTAATAAAAAAAAAAGATATTCTGGTACTGTGACGAGGGAACAAGAACAGAAATGTGTTGATGAAGAGATGCTATGACACATAACGCTGATTGAGTGTTGATTGAGGAGGACGCTGAACCAGAACACAATAAAGAAAATTTCATGATTAACAAAATAAGAAATCCAGCCAGAGAATTGAGAGAGGAGTTACACCTGTATGACCAAACGGAGTTGGAAGAAATGTTATGGCATGCATAAGACATGGAAGCAGGGCAAGTCTGGATTAGTGTACCTGGGAAGAAACGTTTCTGTTGAACCCGGCCCTGGGGATGTTGGAGATGCTTCTTCTCCTAAACTTGTACACTATATCTCGGTCGCTTCGGCGTCCACATCATCGAGTTCTCCTTCCCGGCCATTTAACCGCACTCCAGGCCCACTTCACCCAGGACCCAGGAAGAAGACATGAACGAATAGTTGGAACGGTAGACCCCCTCAAAATAATGCTGTTAATTAGCCTTAATAAAAAAAAAAATTATATATGTTTTTTTTCTCTATATTTATTTATCCAAACCTTTCATTAAAATAAATCGGCAATCAGTAGATTTAAGGCGTACAAAGAAAAAAAAAACATAAAAAAAAATTAGTGACTACAAACCAAAAATAAAACAAAATAAATTATTAAATTAAATAACATTTATTACATAAGAAGGATAAATCAATCATAAACAAGAACAGAAATGTGTTGATGAAGAGATGCTATGACACATAACGCTGATTGAGTGTTGATTGAGGAGGACGCTGAACCAGAAGACAATAAAGAAAATTTCATGATTAACAAAATAAGAAATCCAGCCAGAGAATTGAGAGAGGAGTTACACCTGTATGACCAAACGGAGTTGGAAGAAATGTTATGGCATGCATAAGACATGGAAGCAGGGCAAGTCTGGATTAGTGTACCTGGGAAGAAACGTTTCTGTTGAACCCGGCCCTGGGGATGTTGGAGATGCTTCTTCTCCTAAACTTGTACACTATATCTCGGTCGCTTCGGCGCTTCTATGTTAAATATAAGATATTTAACATAGACATCTATTGATTATTAACATAATATTTTAAATATAAGATATTTAACATAGATATTTATTGATTATTAACATAATATTTTAAATATAAGATATTTAACATAGACATCTATTGATTATTAACATAATATTTTAAATATAAGATATTTAACATAGATATTTATTGATTATTAACATAATATTTTAAATATAAGATATTTAACATAGATATTTATTGATTATTAACATAATATTTTAAATATAAGATATTTAACATAGACATCTATTGATTATTAACATAATATTTTAAATATAAGATATTTAACATAGATATTTATTGATTATTAACAAAGAGGGTTACACTTATTCTTGTACCATGTAACTTTTATAATTACATTAATCATTATTTAAAATATTGAAACTATTGTAATGTTTTAACCAGTATAGTAGTTTTTATTAAAATAAAATGGACCAAACTTTAAAATAATTACGAGAAGTTTATTTTCCTTTTAATTATATATTTATATATATGTATTATGTATGTATGAAAAATGTAGAAAATTAATCTTTTTTTTTTTATAAAAACGTCAAAACAGAAAGTTTTTAAATCTCCAGACATTTTCTGAAAGATACAAAATACCTTTATTAGTAAGTTATTACGACTAAAAACTCTTAAATAAAATAACTTAACTCTACATTACATTTCCTCGTAAAGGAGGTATACTAAAGTAGTGAACTTTGAATGCTTTTTGTACTTAAACTATAAAATATAGAAAAAAAATGTTACATACATTTTTTCCATGTTTTGGAATGTATATTTCAGAAAATATAAATAAATTGGGGTTCAAGAGGAAACTTCATTTTTTGAAGGTCGATATTGACCATTTAAAGTGAAAAACCATAAAATGTTTTTGTACGGGGGTGATTAGACTGAATAGCAAAAAAAAAGGATAAATAATAAAATATAATATATTAGTAGAATAGAGTCGGGGTTTTAAATAAATTGGCGAGATACTGAAACATGTGGTTTATTAATTTTAAATATATTATAAGGTTAGGCTTACACTTAAGAAAAATATAGAAATTAACATTTTACAAAGAAAAGAGAAAAGGAAACATGAACAACTAGAATATAAAGTAAAACAAATTAAAAGTAGGCGATAGGGCCATATGGCGTGGAAAGTATAATGTCTTTATTTCGTACAATGTACGAAATGATATGGTCTTTGAGGTTGATGGCCGGTGGACAGTTCCCTCCTTTTAATTGTATGAAAAAGGTGACTTATAGTTCAAGCGAAGGATTCGCTTCCCGAGCTCCGACTGTCTTTGGTTAGCAGGCGATCTAATATCGAGTGTACACTTCTTGTGTCTTCTGCTAGGCGATCCAGGGCTATGGGCCAATATCATCAATTTCCTGGGGTGAACGGCGAGGTTAGGTTTTGGCTTCAGTCGAGAAGAGTGGAGAGATGTGGTTTTCTTGGAGTCTGGATGCGAAGAGTTAAGTGAAGTGCGAGATGACGGAGTGGGGGAAAACAAAGTCCTCTTTATTGGTCGCCATGGAAACAAACGTGAACAAGGATCTGCGAGATTCTAATTTTAATTTATGAGATGATTCGCGACTGAACAGTTTTTTTATTTCTTCTAACTAGACCTGAATAACTACAACTTTTACCTAAATCGTTTTTCTGAATTTTGTTTCGTTTAAATGTTAAAAACGTTTGATCCACTTGGAATGGGAGCTCCTGTATATTTTGGCATATCTTATAAATAAAATAAAATCTATTGATGTAATTTCGAAACGAATCGCCTTATATGAAAATTAACACGAAATATAATTAAAGGAATTTTTAAATCTTTAATCGTTTTCAATTTGAATGGCAACCCTAGTCAAAAGGTCCGAACCCGAAATATGAATCATATTCACTGAAGCTGCTACAGACAGACGAAGACCACATAAATCTAAGTAAATCAACGACTGTTTTATTAATACAGCACAATAACTCAGTTTCAACATTGATCCTTTCAATTCATAAATGAAATTCATTGGACTTCCTGGAGTTTCTTGGTCAATTAGAATATGTTTTCATCTTATTATTTTTATTATTCAACTTTTTTTGAGAAACAGTTTGTATATTTACATTTTTGGCAGAAATGGGTACCTGAATTCCAAGAGACTGACCTATCTCTAGGTTTTATGACTGTCTCAATTTTACTACTAGGAAGATCAACTTTGCCGAAACCTTTTTGGCCGGCTCAAGTCGGAAGGTTGGTCATAAAGTTCAGGTATACACACATGTCTGGGGCAAGGTCTCCTTCCGAGTGACCTGTCATTGTTATCAGCTCAAAGAATATTTGCATATTTTATATACAATTTTAAATACATTTCAAACAGAATAAGTAATAATTAAAATGATTTTTATTGTTTACCTGTTACATACATCGTGACAAAATATATTCCACAAAATCTGAAAAATTGTATAAGATATTATTTTATTTAATAGCTGTAGGGTACTAAATTTAATTAATCCATTCTGGATAATCTATGATGAAATATATGTTTTAGTTTTATACTCTGATATTTTAGAGCGTTCGTAGTTCATTTATTCCTAAATGTTTATTTTCTGTTCAAAATTCAATTGTAAAATTGATGAATGCTATTTGGTGAAATCTGCCTTAGAGGAGTGGCAAAGTAAATCATGTTAGTCATGGAAAATTCTTCGGTGGCTTCAAATTACTTATTTACAAAATGATATTATAGGATATATGATAACAAATATGTAGACAAAAATGTATAACTTACTCCCTATTACACTTTATAAACTTTTAAATTTAGAAAACATTATTACAGAATTTTGTCATTACTTTAAATATATTTTAAATTGTACTTTCCTTCCAAATTTCATGGAAACTTTACAAAATCAGTGCTACTAATAAATTCAAAAATTCCACTAACTTTCTCCTTGCTAACATTATTGAAATAATTAATTTTAACCTAAGCCTTTCATGGATTTGACTGTAAAAAATTCCTGATTAAATCTCTGTTGTTTTTTGTGTATGATTTGATATGTCCGTGTTCAGTTAAAACCTTTTCAATTTTATAATTTGTGGATTTTATTAATTTGTAGTTGTCACTATTCTTGGAATATACCTACACAAACTAGATTTATTTGAACTAGCCCTCTATTCATTTTAGCTAAAAAATTGATTTTTTTCTAATACTATATCTTATAAATGATACAGGTGTGAGAAACTACACTCAGTTTAGTTTAAGCTTTCAGATGGAGGCTTATTAGTTAAAAGTTTGAATATATACCCTTTTGTTTGTAAAATAGTAATTTCCAGTAGGCTATTCAAATCGTCAATAACCATCAGTTACAAATTTATTGTTATATCGAATATGGAGGTCAGTGGATGGCTCAGTGGTTGAGCACTGAGTTGCCATGCCGGAAATCCTGGTTCAAATCCCGCTGCAGCCCATGATTTTTATTTAGTCTGTTTGCAGAGGGAGATGGATCATATAGGATCTAGAACCCTCCTAGGGCCCACCCAGCCTCTATGAAATATTATAAAAATAGGGTACCTAAAATAAGGGGGGAAAATCTGGTGGTTGATCGTGACCTAGGACAAGTCACCTCCTTGCAGAACCGAAAAAATGAAGATTTCCACATTTAAAAATTCAGATCTTTGTTGACAGTCAAATATCAGTGTTTTATATTTTTATAGTATTTCGCTATCGTATAGATGTACAAATGTGTGAAAATCAATTGTTTATATTACCTAATTTTTTATAGGTCTAGACTTTAAAAAAATGAAAAACATCATATTTCAAAAATTTATAAAAAAATAAGGACAAATGGGTGATGTTCTTTCTCTATACAAGGCTAGAAGTTTATTGTATCTAACTAAAGGGGAAAGATACATATAGATAATTTCAAATATATATAACGCTGTTATGAAATCTCTTGAACAATCTCATTATTTTTACTTTTTTTCCTTTCAAAGTAACCCTTTGAAAGGAGCGTTTATTTTTATTGAGACATTCCATACTACACTATACTATTTTCATTTTAATTACTTATTTACAATATGAATTTATAGCATAAGTAATAATTAAAATGAATACAAAAATATTATTATTACATCCTGATACAATTAACAAAAATTATGAAAATTATTATAAATGTTTTACAATGTATATATATATATATATATATATATATATATATATATATAAGTTCTTAAATCGATACTATTAATGTAATGAAATTAATGAATTCCTGCCGAAATGTATTACATAGCTCGAGTTCATACACTTGCCAATCATTCTCTCTTAATTATAGAAATAATTAATTTTTACCTTTACCTTTCATACATTTGGCTCTCATAAATTATATGTTTAAACGTCTGTTCTTCATTCTCTAATGAACAGACAAAGTATTGTAATTAACTAGTGAAATCTGTGTAAAAATCATTTGGTATGTCCATGTTCAGTTAAAAGCTGTGTTAGTTTGTAATTTTTGGATTTTATTAATTTGTGATTATTGGTAGTATGTCTTATAATAAACCTATGTAAACTACGAAATTTATTTGAATTAGGCCACCGTTCGTTCCGTCTCAAAATTGGTTTTTCCCTAATCAATTCCACCATCTCGTTCTAACAAACTGTTGGAATATTATCTTCTTTAGCATTAAAAAATACTTTATTTTCGAAAAAAGTATACATCATAAATGTGAACTATCTGTAAATAAAATATACCTGAATTTATTTTAAAGCACTACTACTGGTGATTCAAAAGTAGTAGTACTTGGAATGATCGCAATTTTCGAAAATTAAACTTTATTGTGATAAATAGGGTCCAAGGAACATCTAACTATAAATGGTCATAACTTTGTAATATAACCATCAAACAGAATAAGTACATTTCATGTTTTAGGAAAACCAAAAGAAGAAAATGAGAAAGGAATTTTTTTCATCAAAGAAGCCAATCCTGGCTAGGGGGACGATGGAACAGATAGAGGACCATTCCGAGATGGTTGATGAGATATGGCGCATAAATTCAAGAGACCGAAGGCCTGAAAGCAGATTATGTTCTGGAGCAGCCAGAAGGAAGTTAGGAAGTCTCAGTATATACCAACTTAGTTTATATACTAACGAAGATTATAGAAGATAAAATATTAGAATGTTACATATGGTCATGTTTTATGTAGTATAATCATCAAGAGGAGCAAGACCTGGAAGCAGGACAGGAATTGGAACAGTGTCTCCTGAAAGCCATTCTTCAATATAATCAGAAGCAAGAGAATCCTCTTCCCCTAACTTATACTCTCCCTCGGGCCCATTTAACCGGACACGAGGCCCACTTCATCCACGACCCAAAGATACCATATGTCTAATGTAGTATAACCATCAAACTACCATGAAAATATGATATTAGTATATTTCATGTTTTAGGAAAACTAAACAAAAGATGAGAAAAGAAGCTTTTTTATCAGAAAAACCAATCCTGACTATCTTGATGAGGGAACTGAAAGAGGCATAGTAGCAGGAGTATAGGGCAAAGAAGGATGAGGAGATGCTCTAGCATATAGCCGTGTACCAAGATTCAAGTGGAGGAAGGCCTGAAAGCAGGACAGGCGTTTTACAGTGCCTCCTGAAAGTGATTTTTCAATTGAATCAGAAGTAGAAGAATCATCTTCCCCTAACTAATACTCTCCCTTGGGCCCTTAGGCATCCAACTCAACAGATTCTCCTACGCAGCAATTTAACCGGGCACTAGGCCCATTTCATCCACAACCCAAAAAGACCATATGTCTAATGTAGTATAACCATCAAACTACCATGAAAATATGATATTAGTGTATTTCATGTTATAGGAAAACTAAACAAAAGATGAGAAAAGCAGCTTTTTTATCAGAAAAACCAATCCTGGCTATCTTGATGAGGGATCTGAAAGAGGCATAGTAGCAAGAGTATCAGGCAGAGGTGGATTAGGAGATGCTCTGGCATATAGCCGCGTACGAAGAATCAAGAGGAGGAAGGCCTGAAAGCAGGATAGGCGTTTTACAGTGCCTCCTGAAAGTGATTTTTCAATTGAATCAGAAGTAGAAGAATCATCTTCCCCTAACTAATACTCTCCATTGGGCCCTTCGGCGTCCACCTCAACAGATTCTCCTACGCAGCAATTTAACCAGAGACTAGGCACACTTCATCCACATCCAAGGAGACCATATGTCTAATGTAGTATAACCATCAAACTATCAAGAAAAGATAATATTTTATGTTTTAGGAAAACTAAACAACAAGATGAGAAAAGAAGCTTTTTTATCAGAAAAACCAATCCTGGCTATCTTGGTGAGGGAACTGAAAGAGGCATTGCAGCAAGAGGATCGGACGGAGGTGGATAAAGGAATGTTGTGGCATCTAGCCGTCCACGAAGTTTCGAGAGGAAGAATACCTGAAAGCGTTGGGACAGTGTCTCCCTCACCAGGAGCAAGCTCATAATCATACTGCAATGGCATGCTACACTGAATGAGGAATTAAGAAGCGGATGGCCATAGCAAGCTATGGGGCAGTATCTAAAGGAAGTGATGCTTCGATTTAATCAGAGGTTGTGGACATCTGAAAATCCGCTTCCCCTAACACAAACGAGAAGAAAATGAGAGGAACTATGTCACCAATCCCTGCCACGGTGACGAGGGTACTAAGATAGGACCATTCGGAGGTTGCTGATGAGATATGACGCATACATTAGAGAGACCGAAGGCCTGAAACACAATTAGTACATTTCATGTTTTAGGAAAACCAAAAGAAGAAAATGAGGAGAGAATATTTTTTTCAAAGAAGCCAATCCTGGCTAGGGGGACGATGGAACAGAGAGAGGACCATTCGGAGGTGGCTGATGAGATATGGCGCATACATTCGAGAGACCGAAGGCCTGAAAGCAGAGTATGTCTGGCCAATGTCCCCGGATTCTCCCGTGACCCCTGGATACTTATAATTAGTACTGAAATTAAGAAACAGGAAGAAGAGAATTATTAATGTTCAAATAATTCGAAGGTATTTTCCGATTTCTAAAGTCGTTTTTTTCATTATTTAAAGTTAAATGCTTATTTTTAAAATGGAGGTATTGAAAGGTATTCGCGCTTTGAATAATTAATTAACTTAAGAGAAAAAGGCCATTCATTGCGAAGAATGGGAAAAATAATAAACAAGTCCCAAACGACTGTTTAATTACATTTTTAATCGTTATAAAGAAAAGAATAGTTTAGAAAATATGCCTTGAGCGCCCAAGAAAATTACGTAGCATTCAATAGAAGAGCGATTTTGAAAGAAATATGTAAAAAAACAATTAATAGTGCTCCTAATTTGACAGACATGCGTTTTTGTTACATATTACCTCCCTAATGATACTACTAAATTATATATAGTGCTGGTAAAAACGCGACGTCTTTTATCAAAAACTGCAAATCTCCAGAAAACAATTTCTGATTTCCATATTACTGAAAGCTTGGGTCATTCACTTTCCTAATAATGCTTTTTATCAACTAAACCGATAACAGGATTTAGTAGGAATTGGTATAATACGAAATGGTAATCTATAACCTGAGGAAGCAAATAAGTGGAAATGCTAATCGTAATACCTGCTGAAAAATCTGTGAATAAAAAGGAGCCAGCTTGTAGGAAGCTGTCAATATGATTGAAGAGGGTACTAATAGCTTCAAGGAAACCAACGGAGAGAAGGAATACTCGTAGACCATAACCCAAGGCAGGCTTTACCCTGTGAAATGATCCACCCTGGCTTCCTTTAGAAGGCTGCTACTGTATCAGGAAATAACTCTCATCTTTATCCCTTCACTTATTGGAACCATTAACGACATATATATATATTTCCCCATATATATGTATCCGTGTATTACCCGTACACGGGTGAAAAGCCGGGGGGTTGCAACCCTTTCCCTAAACCCAAATGATATAGGATCGTTTCAAAATGTATGACATCGTTTTAAAATATTATATAACACATAAAATAATGCTTAATAGTTACGCTGTCCAAAAATTATAGTTAATATTCTTATGAATAAATAATTCTCTCAATTTAAAGTTCTACTGAGTTACTGTTTGAGATAATTGACTCATGCACTTATTTTTCACATAGAGTTATAAATATGATCTTAGTGGCATTTTTTTATGAACGGTACAAAATAAAAAAATTAGTATTTACAAAAATGTCAGCCAAAAAAAAAATGTATTTACAAAACTTGCAAATTATTGTAAATAAATTAATAATGATTGGTATTATCGATTTTATAGCTTTAATGATCTGCAAGCGAGTTACAATAAAATAGCCGATTTTATATCATATAGCTTCAATATATCATAATAATCTCTATATCATCTAAGTACTAAATACAAACTACTCACATACTTCATATCGATGCTTATTTAGCATCGATACATATTAACAAACATTAATGTATGTTTACGACAATGCATTACATTAAATATTAGACTTATCATGAGTCCCATGTTATGATATTGTAACCATTTAATGCAATTAGTTTATTTCATGTTTTAGGAAAACCAGAAGACAATAAAGAAAATTTCCATAAAACCAAAGAAGTGATCCTGGTAATGGGATGAGAGAACTGAGAGAAGCATTGCATCAATAGGACCAAACATAGATGGATGAGGGGATGCTATAGCACGTAACACTGAATAAGGATTTGAGAAGTGAATAGCCAGAAAGTAGAGCAATCTGTGGGACAGTGTCTCCAGGAAGTGATGCTTCAATTGAATCAGAGGTTGTGGATATCCGAAACTCATCTTCTCCTATTTGTTCTCTTCCTCGGTCATATCGGCCTCCGCATCAACGAGTATTCCGGCCCAAGTGGACAATAACTGGCTATAGACTACGTGCTACTACACAAATCAGGCAAACTCTAATGAAAGAAACCGTCAATAAAAATGGTTTGGAATGGAAGGCTCCTGGTAAAAAATAAATGGCGAATTGACTTGATAAAAACAAATTTGGCCACACGCATTTTTGCAATATTAAAAACATTATAATTTGAATAATTTCTAATTCAATAAAGATGATGATTATGTTATGAAGGATTATTCTAATTAGCAAGCTACCGATTTATATTATCATGTGGTGAGAATGAGTTCAGATCTAGTAGCAAGAAGCTGAGTTCCTTCTTGGCCGTAACAGAGATGGAAGCCAGTATTGAAGATGATCCTGGAGACTTCATGGTCAGACGTTGGAAGGAAAAGAACTCTGGTTGTTTGTTCTTGGAGCAGACCAAGACTCGACATCGGTTAGTTATATGACCCTTAATAAAAAATATACAAAAATTAGTGGCTACAAATTACTTATGAAGCATAAATAAATCATAAATAATCAAATTACTCATTATTCGCAACATTAAAATAACATAGAAGTTTTTATTACAATAAATTTGACCAAACTATTATAAAATTCTGATAAGTTTATTATCTTTCAATATAATATCACATTAAAAAAAAATCACTTCCTCTTTAATTTAACTTTATAGGCTTTAATCCTATTGATAAAAAATTAAAATCATCATCATATGATATATTTATTTTAGTATTATATAAATAGTGTTATATGTAAGTGAGGGTGTAAGCCAAGAGTACTTGATAGAGATTGTAATATGAATAGAGTAATGTCGATTTTCAGTGTACCATGGAAACTTTACTCTAAAATTCCAAAGACTAGATTAAGAATAATAGTTGGTAGTCAGCTCTGAGAAGTACAGCATGGCTTCAAGTATCAGCGAAGCACCCAGTGCCTCATTTTCACCATGCAGCAAGTAGCAGAAAAACACTAATGTCAAGAAATAGTAAGTTTTCTCTCTGCTTTGTGGACTCTCAACCCACATGGTATTATCAACTCAAAGTGGTATTATCCACTTTATCGTCCGCTGGTGATCTTGTTTTGTTAGCTACCAATGATCGAAACCACTAATACAATAATTTTATTGTACATGCCTTAGTACTCGGCACAAGGCTACCATGTCTTAGGATGTGAAAAATCGGTAATCCTGGTCAGGATAATGGGACAAAATATTAAATTATCACATTGTCATCGGTCCTTGTGAAGTATGCAAAGTTTTAGTTTAATTCGATGTTTAGAAGGGGCCGAAAATCGAGTTCTAAGATTCCATTGCATAAAGGTTGTTAAAATACTAATGTTTGTTTGAAAAAGTGGAAATACGAATCTAATTTCTCTAAAATTACTCTCTTAAATTTTGAAATTTCTAATCGGCCAATGTTTTTAGTCCATTCAAGCTGTCTTCTGGTTTTGACCGTGGTATTAAATTCATTACCGACGTTCGCCGGATACTGCAAACTTCCAGAGGACTTAATCTGAGAACGATATATATAAATGATATACCAACTTGCCTGATTTGTCATGTCATACTAACTGGATCATTGAATATCAGCATTTGATTAATTAATTAATGGTTGCCAGAAATCTACTTGACAAAAATACAAACATTTAATTATCAATGAAGGAAGAATTGTTTACTCTACAACTCTGTCACTAAAAAGAAATTCTAATTTGTTTTCATTGAGTACTGAGCCACAAGCAACTGACTCATATGAACTACTTCCAGTTTTTAACAAAGTCGGAAAAATTAAAAAAATAAAACAGTTTAAGTTAAATAAATGAAATATTTTGGGAAGTGCTAAATAGCTTAGAATCTTATGTAAAACCTGTGTTAGAAAAAAATAGCCAAAATCATAAAATTTCCTCAATAGCCACTTTCAGTAGTTGAGAATAATAAAGAATTAATTTCTTCAGTTGAAATAAAAAATAAACGGCCTTGGCTTCCTTAATTGGAGTTGGTAAGAACATTTTACAACAAATTAAAATATTTGCTTAATCATCATCATCTTTCCCTCTTCTACCGCAGTTCAGTGTGAGGATCTTTCTTATAGACCCTGGACCAAGTGTAATTGTTTAATAGTTTATTTATTTATCATGTTTTAGAACAATTTGGCGACGTATTGAGATTTCATTCTTCTTAAAATTTGTCCTTCACAGCTTAAAAAAGACTTCAAGTAAAATTTACTGTAAATTATCATTCGGCTGCTCTTTAGTATCAGCCTGATTTTCATATTTAGAGGATGTACATAAGATTAAAGAATATTAACATCTTAAAACGTCCCCCAGTTAGAATTATATATCTATTGGCTGAACCTCAAGATGCTTCATACAAAAAGTCAATAACCAAACAGTTGAAAAAACAATATCTATATTTTTATATATATATATATATATATATATATATATATATATATACATATAATTAAAAGATAATTTATAAACTAAAATAATCAGGTAAACTTACCAATATTTCATAACGTTGATAAAATAGTTATGTATTCACTGGATCAACCGCAACATACTAAAAAAACAAACAAAAAAACTGCTGAGAAAACACAATCTATATATAAATAAACTCGACTATTCATAAACTAAAATGATCAGTAATACATACCTGATTGATTTTTTTTATTGAGATTATAAACTCATCGGAGCTAATAGAATGCCGCTGTACTGTCGGTTGCAATTGAATTTAAATCAGCATTTTGATTATTAATTTATTTAATGACAATATTATTAAAATTAATGTGAATTGATGTATTTTATAAAACAACCATTCCATCAATTGAAAATCCGATTTCTTTCACTTCTAACATTAGACTGGAGCTTGAAACACTGAAGGAAGATAAGTAGGATTATAATATTGTTTATAATAGTTGTAGAGATAGTATAAATTGATAAAAGACGCAAGTCCACTCAGATCACTATTAAGGAATTATTATCAAAGCTACTAAACAATTCACAGCCATTTATGAAAAACTATTGTTGAAATCGTTGCATAGATCTTTTTATGAATTTTTTAAAATAAAAAAATTCAAAATTAATAAGAGATAGAATCATCAACAATATTACAGGCTGATAGTAATGTAGATATAAATTTACATTACAGATTCTAAATTATTTATATTTCAAAATAACCACCCAAAACAAACAAAATGACCCATGTTTTATATAACCCATAGGCATAACCCTAGATAAGATAATCTGTACTGTTTCAATTCTTCTTCAATTTTATCTTTCGCTAAATGATCTATTGTATCTATAAATAAATGATCTATGTTATTTATCTCTGAGCGCACTGTGGAACTCAACTCACAAAAGTTTGGAACTCGGACAATGAATAATAAATCTCATTGACAATTTGTCACCTGACTTTTAGTTGAGGGTCGGTATGACCCTCCAGGTACCCTGACCTTCAGTGCAGGCCAAAATGGCGCATGAGTACAGAAATCCTTTCCAAAGCAGGGTCTTTTTAAATTCTTAATTGTGACACTTTAGAAAATGCATAAACACAAGTTGGTACCAAAGGTTGTCATCCCTCTTTGCTTGAAGACCGAATTAATGTTTGCGGATGAGACACTTAATATTGACACCGTTGTTTCCGTGATCCTTGGTCGATTTTTCTGTTCTTTGTTTAACATAAAAGGAAATTTAAATTTCGACAAAAAAGATTCTTAGACAAATTTTGATATAGTCAAGCCTTTGCAGGTTAAATCACAAAGTATTAAAAAAAACTAATGTATTTATAAAGAAAATTTTACCACGAAGTTTTTTACGTCACTGGCCACAAACTTTTCTAGTTAACAAATTCTGTCGCTTAGAAGAAGGTTTGCATTAATTCTCTAGTAAATATTTCAAACTGATTAAGTATGTGTTGAAAACCCATAACCATATAAATAAATTAAAAACCTTTAAACCTGTACCACTACAAACCGTGAAGGGTCTGGGGTTCAGTACATAGTAGATACTGTACTATTACTAGGACAACGATTGTACAGGGAGGTGATTTGTCCTAGATCACGCTCATCTGCCAATTTCCCCCCCTTATTTTGGGACCCGCTTTATAGAGGCTGGATAAGCCCCAGAAGGGTCCTAGATCCCATACCATCCATCACCTAATAGATAAACTAACAAATTAAATAAAAGTCTTGCCAGCAGCGGGATTTGAACCCTGCACCTTCAGCATTGCAACTCAGCGCTCTACCACTGAGCCACTCCGCTCCCTTAGAGCGGATAAATAAATTAGTTTTTTTAAATACTTTGCGCTTTAACTTGAAAAGAGTAAAAGATATAAAAAAAATGAGAAAGAATCTTTTTTGTTGAAATTTAAATTTTCTTTTATTTAAAACAAAGAGCAGACAGATTGGACATGGATAATCACGTAAACATTACGTGTCTCATCCGCCATCTTTAAAGGGGGCTGATGCAAAACCCAACTACAATATTTGGTGGGAACTTTTGTTTCTACATTTTCTAAAGTGTCTCATAATTAAGAATTAAAAAAGAAACCGCGTCCGAAAGGTTTTTCTTTCAATTCGACTTCGTCTACTTCGACTCCAAACTCTTGGAGGCACTGAAGTATACCAACCAAATTAAACATAAATAATAAATATATTCAGGATTTCAGAATAGGCTCTTTCTGTGTTAAAGGAACTCTATTCTATGCCCCTTCCGTGAAATATCATTCTTATTTTTTGCTTGATTTATAATAAGTTTAATTAGTGATTAAAATATGTATCATACAATTTTATTTATTTTGTTTCATATGAGGGAGGTGATACGAGTTTATAACTAATTTTCGATTCACACCCACAATTATAAATTTATGGATATATTACTGGCGATTTCTTAAGTAATACAAGTTTTATGATGTTTCACAATTAGTTTTTTATTTATTTCAAAAACACAGTTCTTATAAACTATTTCTTCGATAATATATTTTTCTAAAACTATAATAATTCATTACACTGTCTGTTCCTTTTTATCTGAATTGAAATAACCATCCACATAAAATTCTTTTTTTTTTTTTGTTCAATTTATAGGCCCACTTTACTTTATTTATTAACATTGGGAATATCAGTAACCTATATATATATAAAATTGTAGATTCTGAAATATAAAATATGGTTAAAACGTGACTTCCACGGGTTGTTGGGTGATTTGAGTACCTGAAAGTGCCCTTATTGCCTGCACGTGTCTCCAGATATCTAGTTCTCGAAGTTGAGGATTACCTTCCTGGGCGGTCAGTACAACCCCTAAGTAGAAGTCAGGCGACAGGAAATTGCAGGAGATTTATAACTCTTTGTCTGGACCATGCCAACTTATTTTTGGCGCTCCTTTGTCATTTACAAACAATAAGTCTGGTTAGAGATAAATAATATTGATAGTGATAGATAAAATTGGAAAAGAATCGAATTTTTTTATCTAGGGTTTTGCCTATGAGGTAGATAAACCATGAATCACTCTGAGGAAACGAAAATAACTCTTAAATATTTAAATATTCACCATCAAATAAAAATAAATAAAATATAATTTATAAACATAAATATTTTAACAATTTCAAGGTATTGTTAAACCCTTTCTCTGCCTATTTTTCGTGAAATTGTGAAAACAATTATTCGAGAATATATATCAACATGAAAACAAACTTTATATAAATCTGAATTATATAATGGGTTGAACATTGAAAATTTCACTAAAGATACATTAGAATGGTTGTGTCTTTAGCTCCAATGAGCTGCTTCATGCAGGTATGAAATGATCAGGGGGTGCAGTCAACGATTACACAAAATGTGAACTACTTATTTGATTGTGCCTACGTTTCGGCTTAAGATGTAGGCCATCTTCAGGGCAGTGAGGTGCAGGGGTTAAGAGTTAAATTAATAAACAATAAAATTCCAATTCCTGAGATTTCGTAAACAATTTAGTTGGAAGACCAGCATATTGTGCTTTTTTTTAAATAAAATCATTAAAGCTTCGATTATTAAAACTCATGTGTATTATTTGAACGGATACACCGTTTTCTACAAATTAACTTATGTTTTTGGATCAGAACATTCGTCTTCAAGCAAATTGGGACTTTGACTAAATATTTATGTTGTTCAATAAACAAACCAGGCATTTCCCTAATTAAGGGTGCCAACTTTATAGATGAGCCCCAGAAAGATTTGCAGACCCCACAGGATCGATCTGCCTAGATAAAAAATAAAATAAAACGTACTTACCAGGACCGGTTTCGGTATAAATAACCTGTATCATACCATAATTAGTGGAAGACGGTGTATAAAATAAAATAATAAAAAAAAAAAACCTGTACCACTACAACCCATGAAGGGTCTGGGGTTCAGTACATGGTAGAGACTGTACTGTTTCATGGACAACTGTTCTGTAAGGAGGTGACTTGTCCTAGGTCACGCTCAACCGCCAGATTTTTCCCCCTTGTTTTGGGTACCCTATTTTTATAATATTTTATAGAGACTGGGTGGGCCCCAGGAGGGTCCTAGATCCTATATGATCTATCTCCGGCTGCTAACAGACTAAATAAAAATCATGGCCAGCAGCGGGAATTGAACCAGGATTTCCGGCATGGCAGCTCAGTACTCTACCACTGAGCCACTCCTCTCCCTAAATAAAATAATAAATTTGTATTATTGATGAAGGCCAGCATTATTTGGAAAATGCCTGGGTGCTATATTGTTGATTTTTATAGTTTTTTTTTACTAACATTGAAAATTTAGCAATTAATCCAAAAATCCAGTACTTCTCCAGCTCATCCTTTAGTGATCAATCAGTCTTAGAATTTCCATTTTAAAAATATTGTAAAAAGTGGTGCTATCTTCACTTTGATATATACTCGAAATATTTTCTTGAAAAGAGAAAGAACATTATGCCGCAATGGTGTCCGTCACCAGTATTTCAAAATTATTATTATTTTCATTGTTTATTAAACAGGGATTCGCGTCTCATCTATAAACTCTATAGAAAATTTTCTGCATGACTTCAATATTATTTAAAATCCAAGATCCTTTACAGATAATAATATATAGATTTTAATATCACTTAGAAAATGGAGATTTTACAGTAACGAGATCTTGCCCCAGACAGGCGTTTCTACCTGAACTTTATGACTAACCTTCCGACTTGAGCTGCCCAAAAAGGTTTCGGCAAAGTTGATCTTCAAAGATTTTCCCAAAAGTAAAATTGAGACAGTCATAAAACTTACAGATAGACAGTTTCTCGGAATTCAGGTGCCCGTTTCTGCCAAAAATGTAAATACAATGTACAAACTGTTTCTCATCAACAGTTGAATATTAAAAAAATAAAATAAAAACGTATTCTAATTGATTTATAGACTCCAGAGTCCAATGAATTTGATTTATGAATTGAAAAATCGTCGTTGAAACAGAGTTATTGTGTTGTAATAATAAAATAATAGTTGATTTATTTAGACTTATGTGGTTTTCGTAGCAGCTCTGCAAAGTTAATTTTAATTTTAAGCATGACTCATATTTCGAGTACGGATCATCTTAATTTTCTTCGATGGTCTATTGAAGCATGGTGTGGAAGATTAATGAATAGATTTGTTGGGAAAGAGAAATATTATGTCAATTAATCAATTTTATTTTATGATAGTGCATAAGTTGTACACAACGTGATCCTGTCCCATCCAATCCAGATCAAGACTATCCCGATTGCCTATCAAGTTAAAACCAGAAGGCAGTTAAAGTGATATGTAAATAGCAAATAATTTTATCGATTTCAGAAAAGTAAAAAAAAAATTAATGACCCCGTCTGTTCCAAGTTAGTGTTTAGAAGATGTGCGAAAAACAAACATATACTTTCCAGAATCTTCCAAGGATGAATTATAAGATTGATTATCATATGGTTTCACGGACTTTACGAACCTCTAAATTTCCTATATAAAATATTTTACTTTGTTTATATTACTAAACCATAAAATCCAAACAAGGAAAGAAGCACCGATCTTATAAGTTCAAATTTCGACTTCATCCCCCCCTCTTACCCCTTATTCTTCATCCCCCCTTATCGGGGCAGAAGGCTCTACCTACAATTTGTCCTAACTAATAAACCTTTTGTCAAAAGTCTAGCTTTTTTCCTATTGGCTCCTTGCAGCCCCCTCCCCCAGTTGCCCTTAAGGTACCTAATTTTTGAGAAATATTTTAATTTTCTGCACATTCCTCTGCTTGCAGTGGTACATGCCAGATCTTGACATATACCTCTCAATAGCTCAGCCAGGTCACCGAAGTCTTCTGCTGTTTAAGCAAGCCATCGCAGTTCGCAGCAAGCAGCAGTTCGCAGTCTTTAAATCAGATTTCACATTTTGCAGGTGAGTGATCATATTTACATATTTTTCCTAGCTGACAATATAATTTTTAAGTTGACACAAAATTAAACAAAATTCATTCCCATAAGTTATTATCCTTATTTTGTGTTTTCATTATTATATGTTTTTTTGTTAAATAAAATGGTGAACAATAGGAGCAGACAAAATTCAGGATAAATAGTAATAGTTATAATATATTGTTACTAAATTAAATATCGTTAGTTAAATATTATTACATATTTTATTTAATCAGAAACTTTAATTTTTAATTGAATAATAATTTAAGTACATGTTGCAACAACTTTGAGAACAATTGAATAAATAACCTGCACTATTATTTTGCTTTTGAAATAACACTTTGAAAGACTTAAATAAAATAATATTATATTATTTATAGGTACTTTCCACATCACTGGAGTAATATAGCCACTTTTTTTCTTTGTTAACATTAATGAAATTATTAATTTTGGCCATATCCTTTCAAACATTTGTCAATAATAAATTACGTGTTTAAATGTTTGTTGTTCTTTTCTAAAAAATGTTCCCCCTAATATAGCACCTTATCAACGATATAGTTGTGAGAAACCATAGAAGTCATAAGATACAGGTTTATTAGTTATATATTTGAACACATAACCTTTTTTTATTTTTATAAATTAGTAGTTTCTAGTAGAACATTCATAATTGTCATTTACCGTTGGTGACAAATTTATTGTTACATCGTACCAATAAATTAATTATATACTTAATATATTTACTGCATATGTATATTTACTATTTAATATACATTTCTTTTAATTCAATATTTAAATATTAAGTATATACTTTATATTTAAATATTGAATTAAAAGAATCAATCACTATCATCCGTGTTGGACACCACTCCTTCAATAATTTTTTCCCAATTAATTACTTACACCAACCCTTATCAGGACAGGTCGCTCTAACTACGATTGTTTTAACTAATAGAAAATTATTTACTAAAATAGTCGAACCTTTTTAAAGTTTCTTCTTCCATCCCCTTACACAATAACCCTTAAGATTTTTAATTTTTGGGAAATATTTTCATTTTCAGCAGAACCTCTGCAGTGGTCCAAGTCAGGTCTTGACAGATACATCTCTATACCTCATTGAGATCTCCGAAGATTTCGTCCGCTTAAACAAGTCTTCGCAGTTCGCAGGCTTCTTTTCATCACCTTTCTCATCTTCTTGGTGAGTGCTAATTTTTACATATATATGCAAGTTATCTTTTGCTTCTTATCAGTACCTAGATCATTAGTTCTCAATATGGGTTGTAAAGTGGCATGTTTTATTAAAAAAAATATTTATTTATTTATTATACACTTTTTTAGTTAAATGAAACTAAAAAAGTATATAATAACTAATAAGTAAACCATAGAAGTAAATAAAATTAAAGATAAATAATAATAGAGTCAAATACTGTCAAATTGTCACGGCCAATACTTTAAAATCCATTCATTTCTTATTTTTCACGTTTCACGTCAAATTCATTACCGACGTTTCGCTGGCCATATTGCAAGCTTCCTAAGGGCTTAATCTGAGTCCAATGCCACCTGCGAAACGTCAGCAAAGAATTTCACGACACGGTCAAAACCAGAAGAAATACGTGATGACTGGATTAATAATACAATAAAATAAATATAGTTTCATAAATGTTCTTTGATTACATTTGATGATTACATTTTTTATTAAATCGAAAACTTCAATTTTTAATTGCTTAATAATTCAAGTACAACAACTTTGAGAACAATTGTACTAAAGAACCTCCACTTATAGGGCTTGTCATTACTTTAGTTATGTTTGTATATTCCTTCTAAATTTGATAGCAACTTTTCAAAATCAGTGCAACCAATAAATATGATGAATTAGTGCCGAAATTTATTATATTGTCGGATTCATTCTGCGAGAGGCGTTTCCGCCATTAGATGAGTCGAATCTTGCATCTGGTTTGTCCACAAGCAGTCCCATTTGATGTTTAAATGGTAGTTTAATTTTACCGGAACGTTGATTAACATATTCTCCCGTTTGTTTTTTTTTATGTCCAATATGTAGCTAATGTGTAAAAATTATTCAAAACAAAAATACGCGCATGAAGTGTTAAAAAAAAAGTAATAAATGAGCTTGATTGCTATCAAAACGCTGTTCGTCATTGGTGGAATAGCACCACAAATGAAACACGCCTGTGAGGAATGAGTTACCGTCAAGTATACAAATAATTTTCCATTTGTCATAGTCAGCAGAAGATTATGCTTTACGAAAAATTAAATTTGATAAATGTTGGGAGTAAATTTTTTATTTCTTCCAAGACCTTCTTGGTTTCGACTATTGTGAATTTAAAGCCCTCTTACACAAAATGAATCTAATTCGATCGGATGACAGGACATCGTAGATGATGTCTGAGTAATCAAATGAGAATAAATAAAAATACAAACAGTTGGCTGGTTCCAAATTTCTGTCTTTATGCACAGTGGGCACAATTTCTTTCAGAGCAATATTTACTTACCAGTTTTACTAATTTACTTGCCTGATAAGAATTCGGAACCACATTATTTATGAAATAAAGCTTGTTATTTTTTTCTCTACCCAATAGCGGAATTTTAATGAAATAAAATGGAACTTTCTGAAAAATATTATATTGCTACAGTGTTACCAGTCTTGCCCCCGCCCATTTTATACCCTTGTCTGTGAACTGATTTTTTTCCTGATTGTTTTTCTGTTTGCTTAAACATACTTATGCTTTCCTTTTTATTAAGAGGTTATATCTTTACTTTAACTGTTTGGATCAGGCGCAGAATTAGGTTGTATTTTATAATTATTAATGATTTATGTCATTACTACATTTTGGGCATGACATCGTCCGAGTTAATTTTGAAAAAAACAATTTATGTTGAGTTTAAACGGAGAGTGAATTAACTTACTACCTACTCCAAATTAAATTAAAGATATACTCCATATTATTCAATTACTTAAACCATTTGTGAACTGAGCCAGCCTACCAACTCTTATCCCTTTGTTGGTCGATTTTAATAAAATGTCCTGTTAAATATCAAATGGCAAAACTTTCGATGTGTTTTCAAGAAAAATCGAACATGTTAAATACAAAACTGTAATCTTGAATTGAAATGTAAACTCGGATGGTGTTAAAGGTATTGGTGGGATTAAAACAGTTTATCCTCGACATCTCTCATTTTCGGCGTCAGTACAGCTCGCTCACACGACCAATCTATTGTATATGTCTTTCCTTAATGATAAATAAGTTGACCTTGTATATATGAGGAAGAAATTGGTCCGGGTGAAGGGCAAAAAAATTCTCTTATAGAGGGATATATGTAAGAGATTTTTCTTGACCTCCATCCGGACCATTTTCTTCCTTATTATTTACGTTATCGGGATATATTAAATTAGTAAGTTCAGACAAAGCTAAGTCGGATGATATTTGAATTTTACCATCTAGTGGGGGGTAAATACCGTACCCTATTTTTAGAAGTAGATTAGCAATGATCAGATTTAAGTCGTCATCGTCAGTTCTTAAATAAACCCTCATATTTTTTCGTGTGCGAGTTTTTGTACGTGATGCCAGAAATATGAAGCCTTCAAGCATGATTTGATCATATTGATACAAATTTTCATCTCTTTTTACACGCTTTTAAGTTTTTGAAATAAAACATATTTTCTCATACTATATTAGGAAATTTATGATCCGATTTAGATAACTCTGATCATTTTTCAACCTTTTCGCCTCCTAGAGAATGAATTTCCAAGTACATTCTTATTTTGTGCAGTTAGTATGAAAACACTTGTAATCGTTATTCGTACATTCTATATTTAAGATTCCATCTTCTAAAATATTCTTTTCATACAATCTTCCAACCCCTATTTTAAACTTTTAGGGGTTGATTTTCAAAAAAATGGAAAAACAGGTAATTCTATATTTTAAAAGCTAAATCTACAATTTCATGGTGCTCCCTTTAAAAATGACGTGTTTTCATTGCTAAAGTTTTTCATCCTGTTAGGGGATGAATTTTCAAAAATCCTTTCTCACTGAGCGTTGTTCTTATAAAATGTACATACTGTCCAAATTTCAAGACTTTAGCTTATGCCGTTTTGGCTCTGGAATGGTCTCTAGTCAGGACAAACTCTTTTATATATATCTGTGGCTTTGTTCTAAAAGGGCCAATATCAATTTCAAATTTTGTGTCATTTAATCCAAACGTTTCCAATTTAGTAAATCTTTAATTCTAAAAATGCCAATGTCTAATAACAAACTAAAATAGGTTGTATTTTATAATGTCAGCCAATGTCATTGCTGGTGTTTTCTCATTCATTTCTATAAAGGCCTATGTTGGCATTGGCTCTTTTGCATTTTTGACTTGGGCCCTTTTAGAACCAAGCCTCAGATATATATATATATATATATATATATATATATATATATATAGATTTTTGGTGTTATTTATAATTATCTTGTTGAATTAATGAGTTGTAGTTGATTTATACCTAATTTTACTGCTTATATAATTTATCATTTTTTCTAAATTGAGATCCCTCATTAATGGATTAAAGATGAGTGGAGATAATTATCTGGTTTATTACCTAGTGTTATAAATTGTATAGGATATTTATGTTCATATTATGAAGCCAATAATATTAAGATTTATTTAATTAGTTTTATTTTTATGTCTTTTTTTATTATAATAATTCAAAAATATGTTTTCTATATATACTATTAAACATACTTTCTTTGTTGGAGATAATTTTGGAAAAGTTTAAAAAAATTTTAAAAGAAACCTATTACTAAAAATCGAATGAATGATGTTTACACATAACCTTCATAACTCAAATATCAACAATAAGATAAAGTAAAAGGGCTGGGTGTACAACCTTTGTTGGTGACCGAATAATCATTTCTAATAAAAAAAATTCTAAAACTTTTCTTAGGAAGTCTCATTAAAAACATTGTCCAGCTTAGTTTATTTACTTACTTAGACTAAAGAAGACAAAATATTAGAATGTTACATAAGGTCATGTCTCGTGTATATAGAGTAACCATCAAACTCAATTAGTATATTTCATGTTTTAGGAAAACCAAAGATGAGAAAGCCAAGACCTGAACGCGAAGGGTCAGTGTCTCCTGATAGGGATTTATTAAGAGCAAGCTCATCATCATACTCTCCCTCGGGCACTTCGGCATCCGGCGATTCTCCTCCACGCTCTACAGATTCCTTTAACCGGGCACCAGGCCCACCTCATACAAGACCTAAAGAGGTATTTAGATGTTATCCTATTGGAATGAAATACTTGAATGACCGACCGTCCCGTACCGTCCAAGAAGGATGGTCACCATGGGGCCAAATCTGGGCTCCTTATAATAGTCACACCTGGCGCACTTTGGGCGACTCCTCTCTATTACAATTTATACCAGACATGAACAATAATAATTTGTTCTTTACCAATCATGAAGAAACACCCTTACAGGAGGACGATAATAACTCTGAAATATCTTCCACTGTTTCAACCCTTGAAACTTCATGGAGTTCATCATCAGAGGTAATGTGCTCATATTTTAATGTTGATAATTATTATTTCTGACCATATCCTACAATATAAATGATGTATATAATCAGTTTCTATAATAGAAAAATTAATTTTAGTCAGCATTCACAATTGGTTTCCATAATCATACTTGACCAAATGACTAATTTTTACTTTTTCTTTTATAGATTTCAACAAATACTTTTTAAATTTCATGAAAATCCGTTATATTAACCATTAACTAATATATAATTTAACTCATCCGAATTAATTAATCCGAAGTTACCAACGATGAATAAAATTACATTCTGTTACACAATGTATTAAGAAGAAATATAAGATGCATACAAATTGTTAAAACCCTAAAAAGTATAACTAATAATCAATTGTTATGAGATTTTTTATAAGAAACCTTGAAAAATAAATTCTGAATAACCCATAGAGACAAAATCTAGTTTCGATCAAAATTAATCCTCTGTTGATATTTTACATTTAATTTAAATTTGGTCCTATTAATTAACATTGCTTATAGAAAATAAAATTTATATTATTTGAATTTAGGAATTGACTTAAATGATACTCCCACTATTCTTATCTGAGATCCCTATGAAACGATTATTTTATTATATTATTAGAAAAATAGTAGAGTAATTAAAAACTATAAAACGAAAACTTTGTTAAAATATAAAAAGGTCAAACTAAGAAAAATTTATGAAATTTAACTTTTTTAAATTTTATCTCAATAACCATTGACAGATGGACTTCTTATACAATAGATAAAGCATAAGCAAATACTTTTAACTTCCTCCCAATTACAAAATTTATTCACTCACAGTTGGGCCCTACAGTCCTTGCAAGACCAGGACTTCTTCCACCATTCTTACCAATTCTTTTACAATTTCCAATGCCCATTTTTTTTTTAAATTCCCTTCTAGGTCGCCAGTCCGCTGACACCTGGATTTGCCCCTTTTCCTATTCCTCCTGGTGCACTATTCAGCTTCATTTAATGCAGCATTCTAGGTTTCATTCTTTCTACATGCTCCAGCCATCTTAGTAGCTCTTCTTAATAGCACAGAGGACATCAGACTCCCAAACCAGAAGAGCTCTTAAATTTTCCTTAAGAGTCCTACCTCAACACTGTCTATTCAACCTAGTCATATTAATTTCAATCTTAGTTTATGGTAATTAAATTTTTTTCATTCGAAAATTGTCCATAAAAATTTCTAGGTGTGTTTCATACCAAAGTTTTCATTTTCTGTTAAATTCTTCTGTATTAAATTTTACATTATTTTTTATAATACCAGGGAAGCTGAGTCCAGACTATCTTCAAAGATAAATCCATTATCACGCATCATCTTCCTTAAAAATTCCTTGGAATAACAGAATAAGATAATTTAAATTAATATAAAATATTATTCATAAAAGGCTAAGACTTTTTACTATACTTGTTATACTTCCTGATAACGAGTCAATATTAAGATTATCACTTGTTTGTATTAACTTGCTGATTATGGATAAAATTATTGGCACATTTATTGAATTTTTTAAGTAATTGTTGGCCATTTATAGTATAGCATAAAGAGGTATTAATTCATCTTTAGAATTAAGCATGTATGTTATGATTTGGTTTTATAGTGGGAAGAAAGAAGGGAATTTTAAGGTTATTCAATTCTAGTAATTGTGATCATGTAACTTTTTTAACTGATATGCTTGATACAAATAGTTATTATTACAATTAAGTGAAAGTAACTAACTGTTCTTTTCAATGTTCTTATTCAGGATGAGTTCCAGGAGGAGGGACCAGATATATTTTCTTGAATGCCCCCAATAGGATATCAATGCCTCGATGAATACGCGATTGCAAGAGGGGCGTTGGTTTCAGTATTGACCCAGAGGTAATGGAAAGGCAAACCAGGAAATATACGATATGATCCAGGAAGTAGATGAAATAGACAGGGAAATAGATGAAACAGTCAAGAAAGAAGAGGAAACAGGCCAGGAAGAAGATGAAATAGACCAGAAAGTAGAAGAAATAGATCAGAAAGTAGAAGAAATAGATCAGGAATTTGGTGAAATAGACCAGGAATCGAGAGGAAAAAACAAAAAACCTGAAAAAGAAGATTAACAACCAATTCTTCAAGACTGTACAATTAGATTTAAAAAATATGACTATTAGAAATAATTACAATCAGAGGTAGTTTTATACATACATATATATATATATATATATATATATTTGATAATTAACAATACATAAGGAATGATCTATATTTAATTAGGAATTACAAAAAATATAATGATAAATAGATTCTAATTAACAGATTGTCCCTAATTTCTAATAGCATAACATTGAAATATTTTTATAAATAATTTTCAGACATGATGAATTTATTTGTCGACAAAAAAAAAAAGAAGCTTTAAAACATTTATAGTAATATATTAAAATTATTATATTTAAAAATTGTTCAATTAATTTTGTTCACATTAATATATGAAAACTTCATATTAAAATTATCAAATTCTGTATGAAGTATTATTATTTATTTTCTAACTTATTCAATGTAAAATATTACCCAAAAATTAGGGCTATAAAAGTACCATTTTTTTTAACCACTTGTTAATATAGGAAAATTAATATTCCTTAATAAAAATAGCAACAGAATAAATAAATCCCAATGTAAACATTCAATTGAAATAAGTAATTTAATTGAGTGGTTTATTTTTTTTAATATATTTTTATAATTCTATTGTAAACTTACAGAAATGTATGAATAGCTTCAAATATAAAATAAAAATATTTTAAATTGTGAATGATTTATTTTTTATCGATTTCACCTTTATTTTATTATTTTTATTCCTTTCTTTTTCTACTGAATTTCTTAGTTTGAAAATTATCTGTAAGGAGAAAATCAACTACAGTTATGCAAAACCATATGTGCAAATTTCAACAACAAATTTATTGCCTTTTCATTCCATTCCCAAACCCAGTCTCAAGACCTACAGATTTGTAAAACTTTTTAATTATCTCACAACTTTTAATTAAGACCAGGAAAGAATTCCAGGCTGAAAATAAAGTTTCATCGCTTGTGTGTGAAAATCCCTATCTAAAATTCCTTTAAACTAACTGCTCGGCTCAACAGTCCTTGCAGAGCCTAAACCCTCCCTGACGCGCCTCCTTAACACCTCTCGATCCGTTGCCTTTTCTCTCCACCTTCTGACTCCCATGTTTTTCAGATCTTGCTCTACATCATCAATCCACGGTAGATGTGGTCTTCCGGGTTTCCGCTTTCCTCCTGGTCCTCTATCCTTTCCACATGCCCGAGCGTTTTTGTATATATCGCTTGCGTTAGAAAATCCCTATCAACTTAATGCTTCTTACTTATTGCTATTTAGTTAATAGAATGATTGTTGTCCCTGGTCACTTTCCCTTTGAGGTTGAGATTCTTCCCTCTAAAGAAACAAAATGAGTCTTTTTCATTTTTATTATTACATCATGACTCCAGAACACATTACATGCTTTTCCTGACATATATATGTCCAAACAAGTCTAATTAGAGTTTTTAAACTTCTTAATGTTTTCATTCATTACTCTGCAGCCAAAAAGAAACCTGTACTTACAGACTGCCAGATTCATCTACCATAATCTTTGAGTCAAAGTTGTGTATAGACACCATATGTGACAGTGGGTTCTGTGGCACGACTCAGCATGTACTTGATTTTTAGATTATCTCAAATCCCATTATGACTTTATCAAGAACAAAGTTAAACAATAAAGACTAGAACTCATACTATTTTATTCGTACTTGACACTACAAGGTCTTGTATACTTAGGAAGTCACTCTGGTATTCAACTTAGCTTCTTGACATACTTAGAAGCTTTATGAGCTTATCAATTTACATGGTCAAGTAATTTCTTCCAGACCATAATACAGTTTTCACTTAATGATGTCTATAAGCCGGTGGTAAAGGCAATATAGAAAAAAGGCAGGTGGTAAAAACATGGTCAAGTTGTCCATTTAATTCCACTTTATGCCACATTAAATGTTATATGAGTAATCAGAAATATATATGCCCTTATATTCTCAAGTTCTTTCTGAAAGAGTTCTCAGAGTAAATATTTATTTGATACAATAACACTTTTCTAAGAGCATAGTGGAGTGGTCTTTAATATAAGAGAGGAACTGGTAATAATAAAATAGTAAACAAAAAATGGTGTAAATCATTGAAGAACGCCATTATACCCATTATACTCATGTGATGAAAATGGAGGAAGAATGAATTACCCTTAGAAAGGTTTTTATTAGCTTAAAACAATAACTGTAGAAGAATAGTGAGTTTACAAACATATAACTGGTTATCTGCCAGGTTAGACAATAGTAGGGAAAGTTTCCCACACATGAGTGGGATTAAAAATCATCACAACTCACAAATGATTATTGCATTTCATAATTATTATCATTTAATGTACTGTAATTCACTAAACTGTTAATTATGTTGAACCTTCCAACTTCTGCTATTCATTTAAGTTGGTGTTTATCCACCCTGAAATTTTTATTTTTCTGGCAAAAGAAACCTCCATAAACTATTCTTTAATAGCCCTGCCAAAACCTGTTGTTTCTTCATTAAAATCACCACATTCACCCTGAGTTTTTCTTAAAACATTTGGCATAATTTAAGTACAATATATGAGATACATAGAAAAATTTAAGAAAACATTTGGCAAAATTTCAGAACAATATTTGAGGTAAAAAAGAAAGATTTAAACTTCATTCAAGATTTGTAACACCAGGATTGGTTTTCAATTAGTAACATAGTCTTTGAGGTAAGATGGAGCCTTGGTCACCCTTTGAGGTCTTGAGGGGCACACTGGGATTCCAATTTCATTAGAGAGAGAGCCATGAACAGATGGAGTGGCAGAGGGTTCTTCCGGATGTACCATGTTAGAGGGCTCTAATATTGGAGCGGGTTCATCACCATCAGGGCAAGGTTTCTCCAACATCTCATGAGTTCCTTTAGGTGCTAATTATCTCAGGGACACGGTTGATTCTGATCCATCCTTCTTGCGAATTAGGGTGTACTGTGGGTTAGCTTTAAGTAATTCTACTTCCTCGACAGGGTCTTCATATTTGCTGATTCGCACGTTCCTTTTGGCAAGCACAGGACCAGGTGTTAACCAAGACGGCAAGGAGACTCCATTGGCTGTACGGCGAGGATGAGTGAAAAATCCTTCATGAGGAGTGGAGTTAGTTGCTGTGCAAAGTAGAGATCGAATAGCGTGGAGGGATTCCTGTAGGACCATTTCCCAGTTCTCCGTCCGCAGTCCTAGAGTCTTCAAAGAGAGACAAATGGTTTTCCACAGAGTTCCATTGAAGCGTTCAATTTGCCCGTTTCCTGCCAGATTGTATGGTGTTGTTCTGCTGGTAGCTACACCATTTGAATGGAGGAAATCCTTGACTTCCCTAGACATAAAGGAAGGTCCCCGGTCTGAGTGGACACAGGCTGGCATTCCAAACAAACAGAAGAGATTTTTGAGACACTCAACCACAGTGGCAGCAGAAACATCACGGCAGGCGTATGCGAAAGGGAAGCGGGAGTACTCGTCAATGATGGTAAGGAGTTAGAAGTTCTGTGTCCTGGAAGGGAGAGGGCCCTTAAAATCTATGTTGATGCGTTCAAATGGAGAGGTGGCCTTAACTAAGGTTCCAGATGTTTTCAAGTACCTAGGTTTTACTTCAGCACAGATGGTACAGCTTGAAGTCATCTTCTTGACATCTTCAAGTGAATAGGGGATGTTCTTACATTTGAGCCAATGAATTTGAGCCAATTACCCTTAGAAAGGTTTTTATTAGCTTAAAACAACAACTGTAGAAGAATAGTGAGTTTACAAACATATAGCTGGTTATCTGCCAGGTTAGACAATAGTAGGGAAAGTTTCCCACACATGAGTGGGATTAAAAATCACCACAACTCACAAATGATTATTGCATTTCATAATTATTATCATTTAATGTACTGTAATTCACTAAACTGTTAATTATGTTGAACCTTCCAACTTCTGCTATTCATTTAAGTTGGTGTTTATCCACCCTGAAATTTTTATTTTTCTGGCAAAAGAAACCTCCATAAACTATTCTTTAATAGCCCTGCCAAAACCTGTTGTTTCTTCATTTAACGTCACTTTATACTGCAAAGGCTAATCAGATGATGCTACAGTGGGAGCTCTAAATTTTGCCTTTACCTCCAAGTTAAATTAGGATTTGGTATCTTTAAGGAATACCTGACATCATACAGACTCCGGACCTCGTTAAACGTCCCTATCAAAGGATGGCATATCCAAGGATTTTTTACTTCGTTTAAAAACCCTAGGGCCACCAGCCACGATCTTGGGCTTAGTAAGTTGTTATGCTGACTACTGGATCACAGGTCGCCCCTTGGCAAGACCTATTGGGGTATATTGTATAATTAGTACATTTGATATTAAGGTAACCTAACTATCTTGATTGTAAGTGATAGCAGGGAGGAGGCATTCAAGTTAAACTTATTTTTTTAAATATCTTCGTACAATTACGTTTCGCATTCTGTATTCGTCATTGTCACAGAAAGTATAAAATGTGTATCTCAGACAAATTTTAACTTTTTTTTATTATCACCTCAATATGATAATATTTCGGAAACGAACTGTTGCTCTAGCGAAACAACTGGTAATTCTCCCTCATTCAGACACCTTGTATGCACTTCACTAGTTACTGAAGTACTAAGTAAGACTGGTTAAATAGCCAATCCCTTCAAAATAAACGTGATTGAATCTTGGACTTAAATGCGATACTTACAATTATAAAATAAACATGTCTTTAAGAAATCGACATGGACTTGAAAAAATAATTTCTAAATAAACTGATGTTATTTTAATAATTATAATCAATACATAATATATTTGGAATACTGAATATAAAACAAATAGCCATAATAGTGTTGGTGCGGCTAACAGGACGATTGTACAATTTTGATATTATTGTAAATTAATAAAATTCATTTTATTAATTTACAATAATGGGGTTATCAATTAATTCCTAAATTAAACAACTTTTCTTTAAAATTTAAATTTTTACAGATCATTCATTTTAAGCTAAGTAAGTATTGGTGGGCGGAGTGCAAGCCAGGTCTTCTGTGGGGCCTTGTTTATATTTTCATTACAACTAAATTTGGATTTTTGCGATGGCTGATACAGGTGGATCGTTTTCACTCGTTTCAAAATATCTTACTCATTCATTAGCTATCTGCTGTATCTAAATCAATCAACATAGTCAAGAATCACTTTTTAATTATGTTGCCATAAAAATTATTTATGGTGAAATGCATTGATTAATCTCAAAATGTATTGATTTATGTTATATTAAAACACTTTTTGACATTCTAAACTAGTATGGTAACAGTCGATTTTCATTCAGTTGTGCAGTTAATAATATCAATTAATTTTGATAGTACATATACATATAGTTTAATTATATTTATGATTATGAATCGTATTTGTTTAAATATTTTTTGAGTTTCAGATTCTTCAATGGTTAAAACACCCCAACTAATGATGGAAGGAAAAGTTGTTATAAATAAAGGTAATTTTTTCTCAAAAATTAAAGTGACTGCATGTACAGTACATTTTTCTTTTTTTTTCCACTTTGAATGTTACAACTTTATTTTCCTTTCCTCTGCTGGAGTTTTCTTTATTTTCAATATTCCATCATGCATTCACTGACATGTTTCCTTAGATCCTCTGTTTAACTTTTTCTGACCTTCTTCGGTTTCCTTCATCTTGAAATCCTTCCGAACTTTTTACTCAGTTCCCAAATTAACTGCCTTCTAACATGTTAGATTCTGTAATCTTATTATCAATCTGCTTTGTAATAAAAAATTTTTAGCATATATTATTTTTGTTAACTTTCAGCTTATCATTTTATTTTTGATTACCATACTTAAATAAATTTTCTATTTTCACTTCTTTATATATTTTTATTCTTACTGTTTTACTAATTACTATTCCAGTTATCTGATAGTTTCTAAAAAAAAAAATGCTGTTTAAATTGATAAATCATTTCAAATTGCTATTCTTTGGTTACTCCATTAACATTTGCTTAACAATCTTTGACAGGGTGCTGAGGAGAGCCATGGATAAGGGGCAAAATATCCCCACTGTATAATGTATATAAGTATATGTATTATTTATTTATTGCAAATTGACTCAAGAGGATAACGCAAAGCATTCAGATATATATATGTGATAGGTATAACATATATATATATATTCCATTTGATAAATAAAAAGTAATCTCGGGTTTAAATAATCTATTGTCTGAAAATTTATTAAATCAAACAAGAAGTTAGTAACAAATAATATAAATTAATACAAAAATATAATTAGGAAAAATTACCTGAATGAACTGCTTAATGATTCTTCTTTAGACTCTTGGAATGTAATGCTCTGAACTTAAGACTCTAAAACATAAGTTACAAGTTTTCTTACTTCTCTAGTAGTTGTAGGTAGGATTGCCAGATTTCTGGTTTTCAATTGGAAAGCCGTTTTTTTTTTTTTTTTGTATGTTTGTCCGGTCAAGAAAATTTGGGTAAACCGGACAAAAGAATTGCAGTTTGTCCGGATTGCAAAAGTGCTGTATTCCTGTATCCAACACTTTTGAGGAATGGTTGGTTAGTGTCATGGTAAATGTAGGGACAGATGAAAGAAATCGTCTTGCTGTAAAAAGTGAATTGTGCGTTTTTTTCGATATAAGCGCTAATTGCACTGATTTCAAAGATGCCGTTTCTTGCAATAAATCTTTGATAAAAGCAGTGTCATCGAATGATAATTATATCCAAAAGTAGCTTGTAAGCTTTTTTGTAATATTTATGAGCTAATAAAAAAAATTGTTTGGTTTGTTCCTGGAACACATCTGGTAACCCCAGTTGTAAGTCACATTATTACCCCTACTTAACCTTCCTATTTATAGACTATTTTACATATATAAAAATAATAATAATAACAGACATAAATAATTCTATCGTCTATTTGATAAATCTTAGTTTATTTAAATCATTTATTAATTTGGTAAATCTTTATGTATAGAGAATAGAATAGAAAAATAATTTTATTCTTTTATCCTCTATTCTGGGACCAGAGCTATCTCAACCTCCGAACACCTGATATTCACTCTTCTCAACTCAAATGGCGGCGTAGCTGGAGTCCTGACCTGATCGCAGCTGCACAAGCGAGCCGAGCGAGTCGGATCGCTGCTCTTGGAGCGAGCCAAGATCAACACTGGTGACCATGTTGCCCTTATCTTCCCACCCGGCATAGATCTCATTTCGGCCTTCTATGGATGCCTTTATGTCGGTATGTATCATTTTATTATATTTTTTTCTTATTGATTTTTTGTTGTCAGCTTATGAATTGATTAGAACAAAAACATTAATGCTGTCAGCTGAATTGGCAATGTATCTAAAATGAGGTAAAATGTTATTTTCTAGCCTAGCTGTTAAAATTTTCCTAACTGAAGATAGATATCATTTCAGTTGTTGTGGTAAAATTTGTTGTAGCAGCTTAAAAAATAAATGATCTTGCAAGGTTAAATTAATTATAAACTAACTATAACTTAAAAATGATACTATGTAACATATAAAGATATATGAAAAGTAAAGGAACTAAAATAGAGCCACGAAATTTAAACTAAAAAATTTGTTGCATGTTAGAGTTTTGCCAGGACTTTATATTTGTGGTTACCATCTGGGAACCTCTATATTAAGTGATTCCATTTTGGCTCTAATCAGTATAAAAATATTATTTTGGATGTATGAATATACTTATAATCTATTTAAAAAAGAAAATTATCATTTCAGGAGCGGTACCCGTGACGATAAGGCCACCACATCCGCAAAACCTGCAAACAACTTTACCAACAGTTCGAATGATAGTCGATGTTAGCAAATCTGTTCTAGTCCTTTCAAACCAATATGTGATCAAACTCCTTAGGTCTAAGGTAGTTTTTTTTTTATTTTATAATTTTTTTGAGTGTTAATTATTCAATAAAAAATATTTTAATTATGTTTTTTTATTTAATAGGAGGTAAGTAATGTAGTAGATATTAAATCATGGCCTGTGATTCTCGATACTGACGATATGCCTAAGAAGAAACTGACGGCTCCGTACGGGGCCCCCACAGCCGAGATGTTAGCTTATTTAGACTTTAGGTAATTTTCAAAATGAAACATTTAGTATTGTCTAATGCTATTTATAAGTTAATACTCTTGTTCTGTTTTACACCCTTTGTAACACATAAACTTGAGATTGTCACAAAGAGTGTATGCAGCTTTTATAACCAATCAGAGGGCAAATATCAACATTTAAGGCAGACATAGCACATTGGTCACAATCACCACATTGCCCCTTGACATAAATCCTCAGCCTACAAGGAGGAAGGTATTCAAATCTTCTCCTGTAGAGGTGCTTAATGGGTGGGTGAAAGATCTATAACGAATGTTGATTCAAAATCAATATGGAAAAGAAATGTTTTATAGTGGTTAATATGAAAAGGTGGAACAACCAAAATTGGAATAAAAAAAATTTTTTGGTTGATAATTGAAGGAATAAAGCTCTGACGATTATTTAGTTAAATGATCCTTAGGTTTAATTCATAAGTTTCTTGTTATTCCAAATTTTAAACCTGTATTTATATTGCTTTTTTAGGTACTCAAGTTTTATGTATAATCTTGAATCAATCGGAAGTGTATTTGTTTTATGAATTTTCAATAATTATATATTTAATTTTACAGTGTAAGCACTACAGGAATGTTGGCTGGTATCAAGATGTCGCACGCAGCTGTTACATCCCTATGCAGATCGATGAAATTGGCCTGTGAACTTTATCCATCAAGGCACATAGCTCTTTGTCTCGACCCATACTGCGGGCTAGGATTTGCACTCTGGTGTCTTGGCAGGTATGGATATAAAGTTCCTGGCTTGTGTGTTGAACATTTTTAACCGCTTATTGATTTTTAAATTGATTTCCAGTGTGTATTCTGGCCATCATTCCATCTTAATACCTCCGTCTGAAGTGGAGGTCAACCCTGCTTTATGGTTGTCAGCAGTTAGCCAGTATCGAGTCAGGGATACATTCTGTTCTTATGGTATTTTATTTTATTTTTTTTAATTAGAGAAATTAAATTATTCAAAAAATTAAGTTGTTATCCATTTTAAGGCGTTATGGAAAATAACACGGGAATTTATATGCATCAAAGTTAAAAGTTATTGTGAATTACCGTTAGTAATGATTTTTAGTACAGAAGAATTCTTTTTTGATTTTTCATAGTTGCCATTGTTGCAAAGAATGGTCAATTTGGGATGGGTTTCTTAGTTAAAAATGATTGGGTTATTTAGTTGATTAAAAGGACAGAATGAACAAATTCATAGCAGTTTTCAAAAAGACTGGCCTGTCTAAAAATTAAAATTAAAATCATTATTATATTAACAACATCTGAACTTAGAATGAATTAAAAATTTACACCACAATCTAGATGCATACATTTTCTTTTGTTAAAGACAATATTTCCTTAAAATTATTGGAGATTTTAATGTGAAGACTGGTTGAAAGCTTATTTATCATACTTGTATTTGAAAAATATACCCCGAATAATGCTGTTATTATAATAAAATCAAATTTAGGGAACTTGAACTTCTGTTAGTTTATCTTTGGAACACAAATTTAGAATAGAATACATTTATTTTGTAGTACAATAAATAAAATCAACTATTTATTTTTTTCTAATTGTATTTGATTTTTATAGGAGTTATGGAATTGTGTACTAAAGGACTCGGTTCAAGTGTTAACGCCCTAAAGGCAAGAGGTGTATCTTTAGCATGCGTCAGAACCTGTGTCGTAGTTGCGGAAGAAAGGCCAAGAATCAACCTCACCTCGTCATTCTCCAAACTGTTTTCAACTCTTGGTCTCAGTCCTCGAGCAGTATCGACAAGCTTTGGCTGCAGGGTTAATGTTACTGTGTGTTTGCAGGTATTTAAAAATCTTATTATTGGTAATATTCTTCTTATAGTTTTTCAAGTGTTGTCACTTAGTCTGCTATTCATTAGAATCATAAAGATGTTGAAGATTTCAAATATTTCTTTAATACATAGTGTTTATAGGTAAAATTAACTGGTATTTTTTTTTTTTAGGGTGCTTCAAGCCCAGAGCCTTCATCTGTTTATGTTGACCTACGAGCTCTCCGTAACGATCGTGTCAGCCTGGTAGAGAGAGGTTCACCGCATTCCCTCTGCCTCTTAGAATCAGGCAAACTGCTCCCAGGTGTTAAAGTCATTATTGCCAATCCAGAAACTAAGGGACAGTGTGGAGACTCGCATCTTGGAGAGGTATAATTGGATATTTTCTCTATATACTTTTAATTTTCTTTTTTACGATGGGATATTTCTTATTGATTGTGCTATTTATTTTATTGTTTCATATTGTTAACATATACTATCACCTCCACCTCTACAATTGTTGATTACATATACTATTTTTCGACAACTACATTCTCTGTTAAAGTTAAAAAAATGTACATTATTTTCTCTTAATGCAATGGAAAGGATTGATTTCCCAAGCCATTAAAATAATTATACCAGAACAATAGAATTACACAATGTAATTGCAAAACCAAATTGTCTTATCTGAAAATTTATGAAACAGAAAACGCACAGCTAGAATTATACATAGCTGCTGATGTAAAAACACTAACTAACTCTTTAATAAATTTGTCATATTTTGGACCCTTAATTATTAATATATTCAGTTTAGTATGTTTTTAGTTAAGCTGTAATTGGCTGAACAATTGAATTAATTGTAATGATCTGAGGGAAAATAAATATTCCTTAATCCAATTAGTTTTAATAAAAGAAACATGAGATGCTATACTGAGATCACTATAGTTGGTATAAAGGATATTGTATTTTATGATTTCATCAATGAAAAGTCATTATCCCTTTCTTTTCTAAATTTTGGAAAGGGGAGCAGTTAAATAGTAACTACTGAATATTAATGAAAATGTTTTTTAATATAACAGAAAAATATGCTTTATTTTATTCCGTCTTTTAAGTTGTGCTGATCATGGTTACATATTTGCAGTACTAAAATGATTGTAAGTGGAAGGCTCTTTAACAGTAGCTACTATATATTTAGTATATACTACATGGCAGGGGAATGGATAATTACTTGTTACAACTTAAAATAATCCCAAATGTGCAAAGTTTGCTTACACTATTGTAGCTTTGCAAGGACCATATTTCGTCGAAGATTATTTAAATGATCTTATATTATATGCAATGATATGCCCTTCAAGATTTTATATTAACAATATAATGTTATATGCAATGATGTCTCAGTTAAATTGTATTTATATGGATTTAGGAACAATATTTCAGTATTTAATTGAAACGCATTACGTAGCAATATCTCCTCACCCCCATCAATCTGCACCAATGAATAAATATATCAATGCTTATTTCCTTATACTATAGCCACTCAATTGATTGACTAATATCCTCACTTAATCTATGAGTAATGTTGGGATGGGTGAGATATTAATATGCTGTTAATCTATCATTAACATTATCTAGAACATTATCAAATGTACTCAATAAAAAAACACGATAGTGCAATCTATTTCTAGAAAATATTGGCCCAACTTATACTAATATTTTTTTTAAATAGAAGTTACAGAAAAAAGTGTTAAAAGAAATAATGAAAAACTCTTATCAGTAATTGACATAAGACACTTTAAGATGGGAAAAAAATACTCCCTCTATATTGGCAGTATTTATAATTGCTTATGTAATTTCCCAATATTTTAGTATGTATTTTTTTTTTTGCCATTGGTTTCTTCAAACATCTAATTCACACAAATTAAAAAAAATAAAATAATTATATTGAAGAAAATTGTTAATTTGTCCGGCATGGATACGACCGCTGGTAGCTCAGTGGCCAGAGCACTGCACTAGAGATGCAGACGACCCGGGTTCGAATTTCGCAGGACAAATCTTTTCTCTTAAATAAAAAAAAAAAAATCACCATCAAAAGAACAATAAAAAAAATAAAAATGATTTTCAGCAGAAGAATCACAGTTGGATGCAATAGGCACTATAAATACTGAATAAAAAACTTAAAAGACAACCATGGTCATATATAACATCAGCAGTTCCCAACCATTTTAGCTGTGTGAAACTACATATTTTCAAATGAAAACTTGAGCCCGTCTAACATATACAATAAAAAATACTAATGTCGTATACTGACAAAAATAATTTAAAAAAAAAATAGAAAAAAAATAAAATAAATAAAATTAAAAAAAATAAAAAAATAAAAAAAAATTAAAAAAAAAGAATTATAAAAAATATATATATAATAATTTAAAATAATATAAATAAAAAAATAATAAATAATAAATAAATAAATAAAATAAAAAAATAATAAAAATAAAATAATAAAAAAAATAAAACATAAATAAAATAAAATAAAAAATAAGTAAATAAAATTAAAATAATAATTTTAAAAAAATAATAAAAAAAAGAATATTAAAAAAATAAAATTAAAAATAAATAAATAAAATTAAAAAAATGAAATAAAAAAAATAAAAAATAAAAAATAAAAACAAAATAAAAATAATAATTTAAAAAAATAAAATAATAAATAAAATTTAAAAAAAAAATAAAAAAAAAAAATAAAAAAAATAAAACATAAATAAAATAAAATAAAAAATAAGTAAATAAAATAAAAATAATAATTTTAAAAAAATTATAAAAAAAAGAATATAAAAAAAAAAATAAATAAAAAAAAAATAAATAAAATTAAAAAAATGAAATAAAAAATAATAAAATAAAAAAAATAATAAAAACATAAAATAAAAATAATAATTAAAATTTTTTTTAAATAATAAAAAAATAAAATAAAATAAAAAATAAATTTTTTAAAAAATGAAATAAAAAATTTAAAAAAATTAAAAAAACAATAAAAAATATAAAATAAAATAAAAAGAATAATAAAAAATAAAATAAAATAAAAAATAAATAAATAAAATTTAAAAAAATCAATAAATAAAAAAAAGAATAATAAAAAAATTAAATTAAATAAATAAAAAATAATTTAAAATAATTTTTAAAAAAGAATAATTTAAAAAATAAATTAAAAAATCATATAATAATAACAATAAAAAATAAAAATCGTATAATATATTATTTTAATTTATAAAATTAAGAGGGACGGACCGTAACGGAGACATCACGTTTATTGGGTCCAGAATTATTTCTCCCTTGGATTGTTTTGCGTTTAATTTGTAACTGCAAGCTCCCCACTGCTTTTCCGTAAATACAATGTTCGGTGCCCTATCTTTTGTTCAATCTATTTTTATATATAATACATATGTCAGCTACTTTTTACTTTACTGATCCTCCATAAAAAAATGCCAATTACCACATTGGTGAAGATTATCGTAATAACAATGTTCCAACAACTGCTACCTCCAACTTCCACATTTGACAGTATGTAAGTAGACAAGTAGGTAGGTGATAGTGATTCTTCGACTTTTGGTATAAGAAGTATGTGAGTTGGATGCGGTCTTGAAGGGTAAAGAAACGTTTCAACCATTCGATTGAAAGTAGTTTAATCAATTCTGGCTAATTAATAGATAAATATTTATGGTACCTACCGCTATTATATTTTAATTATTTAAATATTTTAATTTAAAATATGGAAGTGAAGCCTGGTAAATTAATAGAAGAAAACAGCTTACGCTGATTTGATCATGTAAAAAGAATGGAGAGTGAAGTGATTGATATAGATTGAGAGTAGTCTAATAAGCGAGAGTGGAATGAAAGACAAGAGGAAGGTCCCAGAACACGTGAGAAATAGAAGTCAGAACATCTCTCGAAAGAAGAGGCGAGGATCGGACCAAGAAGAGTCAGTTTGTTTAGGACTGAGGTACATGGATCAGCCACTACAAACAGAAAATTTCAGGAAGTGCATTCTGCTTCGGGCAAAGAATTATAGGTCCGCTGAGGTTGGCTTTTCTGTGCTCCCGCAACCAATAAATGCCAGCAACATAACATTATATTATATACTGTTCGGCATATTTTTTTAGCAGACACGAAATCTTTTTCATGGCAAGACTACAATTCACTATTCTATTTATATAGAAATATAACAAATTAAAATTTCAATTCACAACCGAGTATTTTTTTCACTTTTACAATACATTGTTGGTATTTTAAAGAGTTTTAAATTTTAGCTGTGATTCCCTAACCACTTTTATCATAAGTGTTTCGACAGATGAAATCAATCTAAAGAAGTTTACATTTTGATAAGAAAAATTGTAAAAAGAAAATACATTTATAATATTTGAAAATCCCCCTATCACGTTTGTTCTTAACTAGAATAAAGGTCGAGGACTGAGGGTGACATTAAACATAACAATTATCATTTTAAATACTTTATTTCATTAAATATGTCTCAAATATGTCCGGGAACAGGTAATAAATAATTGCAGAGATATCTCATAACCTCTCCGAGGCGTTCAAAGTACGCAAGATTTTGAATCACCCAACTTCTACAAATAATGTACCATTAATTAAGGGCAAAACATGGCGATTGAACGATAGTTCGGTAGTGTTCTCGCCTTGTGCTTTAGGGCTAAGTACAAGGAAGAGACTATACTGTTTCTAAGACGACGGTTATGTAGAGAGGTGATTTATCCGAGATCACGCTCAACAACCAGCTGTTTCCCCCAATTAAGATTACCCACTTTAATAGAAGTTTGTTGAGCCCCAGGAGGACCTGCAGATTCTACAGTGGCTGATAGCAGATTGGATGATTTATTTGCTTCAGGAACTTACCGCTCCACACACTAAGCTGCACTTCTTCCAAATAGGACATAAAACATTAGTAAAACGGAAAATGTCTTAAAAGAAGTTACAATTTATTAAAATATTTAATATATAAATTATAGAATCCAGTTATATGTACTGGCCCCAATCCATATTACATTAGTAATATTATAGATTGTTGAAGTAATCGTTGTTGAAATAATGAGATACGTTAAGGAATGAAATAATAGCCAATTCTTCGATTCATAGGGGTCAAAAGTTATTTCCTTAGAATTCTTAAAATTAAAATAGCCTCTGAATTCTTCATTAATTTGACTTCATTTTCATTAGATTACATCATATTTTTACATTCACTTACTTATTAATGAAATATTGCAATTGATATTCTTTTTAATGTGTCTCATATTTATTATCTCATTTTACATTATTATTAAATTGTTTTTCATAACATAATAAAAATGGAGTAAGGAAGTAAATATTAAGCTCGAGAACGATTTGTGGCGGACGAATTATGAATTATTATTAGGATAATATTTTAATTTATAAATAGGATAATTTACTTTTATTTATAAAATATATAATTTTCCATGAAATGTTCATATTTCGTTCTTCTCAAGTTGGCTTTCAAAAAAACTTTTTTTAATATGCAATTAAAAAAATGTTTAGATCATATTCATTAAAAATAATTTATTCTATTGCAATACAAAATTTTAGGATTAATATCTCTAATTTTTGAGATTAATTTATATGTGTAAATTCACTCTTGCTTTTCCTTAGACACGTTTAACAACCTACGAATTTCGTTGCCCTCTTCTTACTTTCGGTGTTCTCCAAAAACTCGGACCGGGTCTCAAAATATCGCTGAATCTCGGAGACCGATCTTCTTTCCAATTCTTATCAAAATAATCATAACTTATTATATAAACTCTTGTAATTATTACATTTTCTCTCTATTATGTAGACAAGCTTTTTTTGATCACCGTGTAATATTGTTTTTAATATAATATGGAATAATAATAATGGGGGAGGGGGGGGGGGGGTAAAAAATTGAATTTAACTGATGAACTTATTATATTATTTATATGTAATTTGTTGCAAAGAAGTGGCTGTAAATAGAAATGCTGGGATATAGGCTTGATTTTGATTTATTTTTACTTTCTTACACTATCTATATATGAAAAAAATGCAATCTGAACTTTAGAATACATGTAAATTATAATTTTAAAGTTTCATCAAAGAGTACAATAAATTAAACAGTTGTATAATTTGTAAAATGGGGATTTGTCCATCGTTAGGCGGGCAGGGGGTGCCTTCCTAGTAATTAAAAAAAAACTTTGTGTAAATGGAACCAACATTTATAAACAAACACATACACACATATACTATGCACAGCAAAGTATATCAGGGTTGCCAACTAAATTCGTGAACGGAGGTGGGGCTGTTGATAAATACCGCACTGGTTGTGGTTCAGTCAGTCTTCTTAGGCCGTTCAGTCACATCACATCTTAATAATCATGTCTCTAGAACAGGTGAGCTCATGCTTTTCTTTTTATTTAATGTATATATAATACATAAAGTCGTAGTATATTTATGTAAAATACATGTATATATTTTATAGTTTATTAGTAAATTTTATATTATTATAATAAATATTATATATTGAAAAAATCTAACCATTTTTATATTTATTCCGTTTTGTTACCGTTCTTTTCCTTTTAGTTTTAAATATGTGAAAATATTAGAAACTACTGCTTTTTTTTTTCTATGAAAAATGCTGATAATTCATAAAAATGAATATCCTCCTTCCAGATAATTAAACATTACAGGTATATTTAGAAAACATTTAATAGGCATACTGGTACAATAAAATGTTAATTATATATTGGTATACAATATAATTAATGAATATATAAATTATCTTAAAAATATATTGCTAAACTAATGGTTTAAAAATAAATTGACTAAAATATAAAATACGTTCAACAAATTGATGGTAAAAATTATGTTCTACAAATGCTAATGTAGTAGACATCTCAGAAAAAAATTGATTTTGTGATATTGGAAATATAAAATTCTTACGATTCCGAATTTTCGTGATTAAATAAACTTCTCAAAAATATATAAAATAATACAGTGACGATTCAACGTGTGTTTCGTTCATTAATGCTTCGTTCAGTAAGGTAAAATTCAACGAAGAAATTTAACTTTCTTAATATATTTTCAAATTATAGGTTTATCTAAAACTTAATACTTACAATACATAAATAATGAAAAAGCAATAGTATATAAATGTATATTAACATTAAAATATGGTAGTCTTATGTTTTATATATGGTATTATTATTTAACTTTGTGTTGGTCTTACAATATCTGAATTAAAATCGCGTGTCAGATAAGGGAAAATGTGTGAGAATAATAAAATTCGTATACAATACTGAATTATAATTAGCTTAAATGTACATGAAAAAGGAAAGATCCTTTAATTAAATTAAATTAAAGTTTTCTTAACGTTTTATGAATTTTAAAAATATTTAAATAATTAGAAAATTACTAAAATTAAAAAAAACAACGTGAAAACGTATTTATAATAGTACCCATGCTTCATAATTTAATGCTCGATCGTTATATTATAATTACTATTGAAGTAGATAATTCTTTTGTAAATTAAAAACTTTGTTTGATTTCTAAAAAATTTAAACCGTATTGAAAAATATTTTCAAAAAAAGCTTTTGTTGAGTCATTTGATTCGTATTTCTAGGCACTTTAAAAATTAATAAATAATTGATCACTGTCTTGCAAGACAGTTATCTATAAATTATTACTTTTCAATCTATTGCTATCAATTATTAATTTTTTTTATTATTAATTAGCTATTTCTGCAAAAAATAGAACCCCATATATCTTAGCAATAGAAAAATCAAAACATCTAATATATGAAATTATAATTTCAATATTTTTCTTTTATAATATATTTATATATTAAATCTATATAAACATATAGGATATTTTTATATAGATATATATGCTATGCGCATATATGATTTTAATAGAAGCTGCAGTCCCTGTTTGGACAGAATTAGTATCCCTGATTGCCCTTGGCAATGAACATGAATGTTGAAACCTTGAATCCTAAAACTTTCTGCATAACTTTATGATATTACTTTCATATTTTGTATTACTAAATTTTTTACTGTACTTATAAAATTAAAAATGTACCTCCTTACTCAAAAATTAATATTTCCTTATTAATCAATCTTACGACTGATACTAACTACGACACGCAGCTTTATTGTTTTATATTATGTAATCTTATATAAGTATTACTTGTACAAATACTTTAAAATTTAATTTTTATTTGATATATTTATTTTGAGTACCTTGAAACCTTAACATTTAAAGAAGGAGGGTTAAAGTTTTTATTTTTGATCGATTAAAAAGGGTCTTTATTCAAAATAAAAAACATGAATATTTAATAATGATACAAATGCAATATTCTCTTTTTTCTTTTCCTAATTATGTTTATGATTTAAAATTCTTTTCTATAGTTTTTAATAAAAACAAAAAACCCAAGAATTTTTTTAAGAATATTAAGCTAATATTCCACTGTAGTTCTGTATTGGAAGCCTTAAAAGCGAGCTTTGGCTAATTACCAATATATATTAGATTATTACGAAGATGTCAAATCTTGGATTGAACTGTTTTACATTTATTTTTTCCAGCAAGAAATTAAAATACATCCGTTGCATTAAATCCATTACTCAGGACATTTAAGTGATTTTTTGATGTTTGAGATATTTGTTGCAAATGAAGTCAACAATTCCCTTATGGAACGAGCCGATACGACTTTCCTGCTAAATAGTTTAGCATTAATTAATAAATTAGCATTGTCATTATCATTATTTATGTATATTTTTAGCGTAAAAAGGATGTCTCATGGTGTTAGATATTCCTTTTTAGATTTATTAGTCACTTATGTTTTGCATCAGATAGAATCACCATTTGTAATCAACTACTACATATTATATAATTTAATAATAATTGGGGTGTAACCACTCTCTGCCTATTTTACAAATTAACAACTGTTCATTTAATTGTACAAAAAGATAGACTAAAAGATAAACTTTCTTTTAGGCAAATTCTTTTCACGGCTCGCGTAATTTCTAGTATTATATTATCGATAATGTGTAATGAAATAAAAAATGCTCTAATATTATACCAAATTGAATTTCAGTTCATTAGTGGTAAAATATTAAAAAATAGTAGGAAAACTGAAAGAAATAATAATTCCAGTACCTAAAACTAGGGACTTAGTCCGTTTCAGACGTTCTTTTCTTTGGCATCTACATTTCAGTGGATTGTTACGTTTAGAACGTGAAATTCCCGCTTTTACTTACATCTTTATGTTATTAATATTTAAATTGATTATGGATATTTAAAAGAGGAAATAAATATGGCCACAGCCCGTTAAAGTATTTAAAATATGAAAACATTAATTCCAGAATAAGCCGAGGACAGAATAAAGCATGCATGGATGGCTTATGTACCGTTGGCAGACATGGAAGACTTCCGTTTAAACAGCATTCCAACATATACTTCCTCTATAGTTCTCTCAAAAATTTACCGGAATCGGAGAAGAAAATATAATTGTACTAAAAAAGTTTTAGGAAATTTCATTACATTAAACAATATTAGAGAACGATGTACCTCATTATGCTGGGTTACTCACCTTAAAGTCCCGACTACGAAGCCGGCTAGGACAGGTAAATTATATATTCTGTAAACATACATGAATCGACTCTATAGAATCGGGAGGCCTTCCTGGGACTTACCCAGCCTCAATGAATAACCTTAATTAGGGGGAAAACCAGGCGGTTGTGTGTGATCTCGGTCAACTCCTTGCATAACGATTGGCTTGGAAACAGGAAAGTGGCTACCATGTACTGAATTTATTACTCTTGATGGGCTTCAGTGGTACAGTTTTTTTTCAAAATATTACAAATGTGACACCAAATGATGAGTGCTATTAATACAGTGTCAATAAACTAACATACTGACATATTATTTGTTAAATATCATTAATATATTTTTTGTAAGACGTTATTAATAAACAAGAGTTTATTATTTTACATATACATAAAAGACATTTAAGAATGAGGATAAGACGATACAATCACATAGCTCTACTTATTATTATTGTAATATTTTCTAAAAAATATGCATAGCAAATATTTTCAACCCAGGAGTATAAATGCTTAATTCAGTCCTTGGCTTGAAGTAAAGTTATTGCTTTTATTAAATCTCCATTTCGAGCCAAAAACTACGTGAATGACCTGATACCGCATCACTCAGAAAAATAACATATTCTGGACAATACTCGACTTAAACACCGTAAAAGACAATCTTGTACCACCGAAACTCATCAAGGGTGTTAGGTTCAGTATTTGGTAGGGACCGTACTTTTTAAATCAAAGTTGTAAGATCACGCTTAACCGCTATGTTTTTCACTATTCGCAAGGCTTCTCACTTTATAGTGGCTGAGTGAGCCCCAGAAGAGTCTGCAGACAATCTCCTCTTACTACCCTATTCATTCTGTTGTATGAAATTCATTGGTTGGTCATAGTTACTTGAATATATAAACTTTGAGTTGTAGCGCGACGATTTCCACTAGCACGATAATATAATACTAGAAATTACGTGAGCCGTGAAAAGAATTTGCCTAAAAGAAAGTTTATATTTATCATATTTACTGTTATATTACGTCTTATTCTTATTTATACCTATTTATGTATACTGTATACATTATATACATATCTATGTGCATTATATATGTAACGAGGTAGCTCAACTCAGTACGTAGTAGCTAGGTTTGAGATAAGATCGAAACCGGCTGTGGCAGATACATTATTAATTCAGTTAATAGCCGTGACTGTGTGGGATCTGGAGACCCTCCTCCTTGCAGAAACCATAGGTTAAGATACAATACAGTCCAAACTAGGTCCAAACAAACTCATCACCCTTCATAGGATCGCGACGGTACAGTTATTTTTTTAGTTTTAAAATACAAATTTTTATCAATCATTTATTTATATCTTTTTATATACCTATTTAAGTACATTGAATATTTTCTGGGAACTCAATAGAAGCTACTACATTTTTATTTTATTTTCATTTAGAAATCTAAATGAAATATAAACTTCTTATTGCTATGTTAAACTTGAGATTTAAGTTTCTCAAATTTCCTTGACTGATCTCTAAGCACCTCAAAGCTCTCAAGGTCAGATCACTCGAAGTTGGTAGAATGACGTCACATTGACGCGAAATGTAATAGTCATTAGTGAATACAATGAGAAGTAACATTTAATATGCCCTGATATCTTGATGTCAAGGGAAATCATCTTCAGATGCACTTAGCAGTAATAACAGGCGATTACTTACAATGGATTCGTATTAAATTATAAAAAATAAATAACAAATAATGTGATGATGATTTCAAATTATGTTAATACAAAATTGGTTTTTCCCTAAGTCGGTGGAATTGCTTTAGTCCACACAGTCAGAAATACATTGTTTAAATTTTATATACAATTTTAGAAATAGTATGGACAGTGTGTAACGGCACGGCTGTGGTACATAAATTATACATTCTGTTATCAGCTCTATATGAATCCTCTCGGATCGGTACAACCTCCTTGGGCTTACTCGGGCCTTATAAAGTTAGTGCATTTAATTAGGGAGACATCGTGGTGCAGAAACTTATCTCAGCCAATGACTTTTCTGCAAAATCTTTGGGTTAGAAACAGTACAGTATTAGCCAAGCATTGAACCAAAGGCTATTTTACCTAGGCTACCCAAGGTTTATGGGTAGTAGTTGCGTAATGTTTTTGGAATAAGAAACCGATTAATTTAAATTTTGTTTTAATAACTTGATAAATATACATTTTCTATAGCTTTCCCGAAGTCTGAATAAAGATTGCACTTACAAGGGAAAATTAAAAAAAAAAAAGAATAAGTATGTACTATAAGGTGTATGTCTTGATACACGACATATTTTTACATCCTGTAATCGAAAGATTTTTATCGCATTATCCCAGGTTTTCTTTCAACATTTCTGTCTTTCTTTAGTAATAAAATAATAAATAACATGTTAAAAAAAGTTTATTACATAATATATGTTAACAAAACAATTTTTGGAAAAATTTCTATTTCTATAATTTAATTAATATAAAAAATTTACCTTTTACAATTAGAATTTCATGTTTGAATATTGTTGCATTTTGAATTTTAAGTCGAAATTAATTATTTACACAATATAAAATTAAATTCGTCTGCAAAATTTGTTGGATTTAGAGGAAGAGAAACATATAAAAATTAGAAAATATTCTTGTTAAACTTCTGTTATAATGTTCTTCTATAATTTAACTAATATTAAAAGGTTATTTTGTGTTAATGTTTTAAATTGGTATTTTGTAAGCTTTTATGTTTCTTGAGTATCTCATTCCATTTTCTTTCACTTAAAAATCTTTACAGATTATTAAGGACAATTTTTCTAACGCTTTATTTGCTTCCTTTAATGAAGATGAGCATATTGAATGAAGATGAGCACAATTCGTTACTAAAAAAACATTGTAAACATATTTTATGGTGTTTCATAATTTAATAAATACTAATTAGTCATTTTTCCCATTTTGACCTTCGTCATGTATGTGAAGCGTATTTTTCTAGTGAAATTCAATTTTAGAATTTTCTTTACATTGATCAGCGCTTTTTATATTATCAATGGAAGTTTTGTTCTGTGTTTTTAAACCTTGATTACGTTTATTCTGGCCTTGTAGTTCATCCTTGAACCGGAGGTAAATAAGAATAAAAAAAACATCGACTAAGATGTTTTGGCTCCCGGCTCTACAATTATCCAATATTATCCTTGCGTAAGAAAAGGCAATGACCGCTAGTTTGGTGTTTACGGAGAGGGCAAGGTTGTACGCCCGAATTCTTTGTATTCCGTAAGCAGGAGGTGTGCAGGAATCTCTATGGGCCCTTATCGAAACTGATCTAGTATCGATAGCTAATCGAATTAGTATAATCGATATGTGAGTACTGTATCGGGAGATGTATCTGATTAGCTTCAGTCGTTGCTACCTTGATCTGAATGTATAATAATGGCAGTCCTAATTGCTTAGATATGACTTGAATTGGTTATGTATTAATTCACCTGAGATTATTTTAGTATTCGTTAGGCACAAATCAATTAACTGTAATTTAAACAAAAACATATATTACATATTATAAAAATTTAATTTAATGAATAACAAAATATCGGCTTATTACCTGAGTCAATAAGTTTAAATATTTAATATAAATTATAGACTATAATGGATAGAACTTTTGGTATCTGTTCCGCAGGTTGTCGCTTCGAGTTGAGTTACAAGTTTTAACTATTTATTCATTTCATTTTATTATTCATATTATTTTCATATTTTCACAAATACAATTTATCACGAGCTTTAGTGTGGAAAAGAGAATGTAATTATGGGTAATGAGTAGATGACGGTAATCAATTCACGAAATAAAATTTCCAACTAACATTTCGAAGTATAGATGATATATGTTTGTTGAAAAGTTCAATTCTAGATGAAATGATTACCGAAGTATACATATTCTCATAATTACATTCTCCTTTCCATTCTAAATCTCATGATAACTTTTATTATCGGAAAATATTTCGAGGAAAACGAATGAAAAGTTAAAACGTTGTGACTCAACTCGAAGCGAAAACCTACGGAATAATTAATTACATTTTTAACGGATAATAAATGCTTGGCCTAAAAATCTAAAAGTTGGGCATTATAAAAAGCTAGTTATTCTTTGTATAGAATTTTTTCGATGAGAATAGAAAATCCTTAAGGAGGTATACAAAACCTAGGCTTACAAGCACCGAAGAGATGTATAAGCATTTAGATAAATTGGAAGAAAAAATAAACTATTTATAGAATGGACAATAACATACTGACTATAAAAATATTTATTTTGATAAAAGAAAAGTCAAACCTAAATTATTCATATAAGTTTCAAAATATTCATGAACAATTAAGTACACTAAAAAAAAAACGATATATATTTTCGAACAGTTTAAACTCATTTAGCATGGCATTTCTTCACTATATCTTTATTTTAAAATATTTCGAAACATTAACAAGATCTCAAGGAATAATTTAAGTCTTTTAAGAATAATATAGGTTGATCTATATTTTTTTAATCTTTACACATTCATAAGCAGACACATTTAGGTGGATATTTCTTTAGTATTTTTAGCTCAAAATATTTTAAAACATTCACAGATCAACGCTGTTTAAATTTTATAGAAGCCCGACAAATATTTGAATTCATTAAATTGCAAATGCCAGTAAAGATACTTTAATTATTAGCATCGATAGTAATTATATATGACTCGTAAAATTACCAAATATATTGATGAAAAGATGGGTAGATATGTAAATATATTTTCGTATAATAATAACTTATTTACATTTATACCTATCTTTTGTCAATATAATTGGTAGTTTTATGTTTACGAGCGATATTATAATTACTATGGATATTAATAATTGTAGTATATTTACTGTTAGTGCATTTTTAGTCAATTTAAATATTTAAATATTTGTCAGAATTCTAAAAAATTTAAACTGTGTCGATAAATAATTTTTTAAGAAAATCTTAATATTAAATTATAAATATTTGTTATCACTGCACTTACAGAAAAGTAACTGTCCTGCCTATTTTATAAAATAACCGTTATTTTAAAGTTCCCAGTCCTTACAGTTATTTCATACCACTCGTAGAATACGAGGGCCCGGCCTACTAACCTTTATATCTCCTCACCCGAAATTGCTTCCTGCAGAAATTCTTTTATTTATTTATTTTTACATATATGACTAGGGCCACAGAGTTTACAGTCTAACGCAAGGTTTCCCTACAGTGGGCTAGGTATGCCTAGGAGGATCTACAGATCCTACAGGATCCATCTAAGGATGTTAACAGATTGAATACTTTAGCTGACACAGCCAGTTTTTGAATAGATGACCTTCAGCAAAGCAGTTTACAGCTTTACACACTTAGTCAGCACGTTCCCATTTTGTATGCCGATGGCTCAATATATTTTTGTTCTCTTATACTGGACAAAATAGTCTACAACAGTTGAAATTTGAAGAAAACAAGACACGTTTTTCGGAATGGTCTTCTAGACTACTTGGAACTGCAATAGGTATGCCTAATACGTCGATACAAAATGAAATGAGGAGTGAAGTGATCGCCAGAGTAGTCTTTTAATCGTCTTCACTCCAAGATCTCCAATCGTTCCGTATCAGTGTTATATTGTTCCATTTGGAGCGACTGTCAGAGACCGCTTTTAAAATAAATAACATACTGCATATTCATCCTTGGTAACTACCGCCGCAGATTTATCTGATATTATCTATTGAATAACAAATCTATTAATTGATCGATTAATAAATCGAATTTTCGCAACATTAGATTCCAGGACACTTCCGTACAAGGCTAAAGTAAGGAGTGAAAGAGCGTATAAATTATATAATTTGTTTCTGCTTTTAATTTTTTTTAAATATTAGTGTAGTCGAGAAAGTGAGTTGCTGTTATCAAATGATGATATTGAGAGGGTTAGAAAAAGGCGGCCAAATTTAGCTAGGCCACTTCCCGCAAATTCTTAGTTCATTTTTCCCGTCACGATACTGGATGTTCGTACTTTATTTAGACTTTGTCTCATTGTCTACATTTTATTTTAATTGTGATTATTCTCCTTAAACGAGTCCCTGTCCTCCCGTATCTTTTAATAACATCCCATTGATTCCTGCAGAACAGGTCCAGTACTTAGGATTACATCTTGACAAACGCTTAACTTGGAATCCTCATATACTATAATTCACCTACTTCAACATTTACTAGACAAACGCTATATGCTCCCAATTAATTACAAAAGACTAATATACATTACAATCATTAGAACCATCTAGACTTACGGAGTAGAGCTTTGGGGATCCACTAAACCATCGAATTACTCTCGTATTCAAGCCAAAATTCTTAAAATCCTCAACGCTCCATACTTTTTTACGAACAAAGTAATCCATAATGACCTTAATGACTCATTAGTTGCTGATTTTGCCCGAATCCGATATCAATCTTTTCATGATAAACTTTATTTCCATTCAAAATCACTAGTTTCAAACCGAGCCACCTCTTCAATTCTTGCTGATCCTCCGTGGCGTCTGAAAAGAAGATGGCCTCGTGATTTTCTAAGTTGAACTTTTTATTTGAGAACTACCACTGGGTAGTATTCTACCCACTCTACTTGTCTTTATTCATGCCAATATGTACCATTCATTCTATTTACTTGATATATTAGTATAATACAGTTGTAAATTACATTGAATAAAAAATAAAAGTGATTATTAAATATAAGTAATTAAATTATTCTATCTGTACGATATAGCGGATGGACAGGAAAAGATAAACCTGATCATTTATTAATCTTTTCCTTCAAACACTTAAGAAGGGTTTTCAATAAGCAATCCTTATCACTTTTTTTATTTGTTTAAGTGTTTAAAGGCGTGACCACCTCTTTCATCTTATCTCTTAAAACTGTTTGCCGAAGTCGGTTTAATAAATATAATGAAGAACACACTCGTTTCAAAATTATCTTCTTTCATTATCTTTTTTAAAATAAATAAAAAGATGCATTAAGTATTTCAGTATCGAAAAACAGATTAGATAAAACAGTAAAAAATACGACTAAAACAAAAAATATAAGTGAATTATCACAAAACTATTAAAAACTTACGGAATTTTCTTTTATGGAAAGTGAAAACTTTCTAACATGAGTATAAAATTTCAAATAGCAAATTTCTTCACTTGTTTTATTTGAAGAGAAATTTGGAAAGTGTGGCTTCTTAGGCTACTTGAAGACGCAATGTAGGCACCCAAATGTCTTATACAAAAACCGGTTTTGGTATTGGTATGTCAGGGAACTCAGTTTCTAGAAATGGAGATAGCTTCTACAATCTCTTTTTTTTGTTTTCTTTTTGATTTAAGTAGAAACCAATTCGAGTATATTTTCTTCCTTATTTTTTAAAATAACATCTCTTACTGAATTACTAAGTTAATTTTTAGATTTTCATTTGAGTTGCTAAGTGAAATACAGTGCTGTGGTCTACTCCTTGGGTATAACATAAAATATCATCTACTAACCTACATTATAATATCTACAGCCTCATTGAATAAGTGATTAAGTCGAATTTTCTACTAAATGTCTTTCTTGTACTTGAGGTAGTAGAATCATGTTATATTCATAGTGAATAAGAAGCTAAGTCTGGCATTGGCTTGAAAAGGAGTTATTGCTTATATTAGTATTCCATTTCAAACCTAAAACAAGAAGAATTTGGACGAAATTCCACTAAGCCCCCCTCATTCACAAATATAATATATCTGTAGATATAATCATACAACTATTGTATGATTGTATCATATAAAATCATCTACAACTATTGTGAGACCTATTTAGACATATGGAGCAGAACAATGGCGCCCAGCATACCTTCATATATCATAGATACAAACAACATAATCTAAAATTTTAAGGATACATTGTAAGTGTTTCTTGGTTTATTTTGAATCATATTGTACACAATTACATTAGCTTTTCAACATTCACGGCATATAACCAGTTTTCTCACTCACCACTACACCATCATAGTCTCCTATTTTTTTCGCTTTCCTCCTCTCTGTTACTCGGTCTATCTATTAGGTAATTGAAATGAAAATGGTCTAGCGACCTTATAATTAGTCACTAATTGATCGAACTGTTACTGTACCTACATAATTCATATTTATTCTCAGTGTATTGCCATAGCTAGACATTAAACTAAGAGGATTTTATTCTGAAGCAGTGTTAACAAATCAATTGCAGCCCAGTTATATTAATGAGGATGTCGGCAATCATGACAATGTAGGATCTAGATAGCAATACCCGTACCATGATACTGTTCCATCGAGTTACAGACGTGTTTTGTTTATGTCTACACAGTACATTTGAAATATATGAAGTTTCTTAGATGAGTTTTACATAGCGTTGGTGAAAAAGTTCTTTCGTATTGCTAAAGTAGATAGAGTTATGTTTGTTTCGCTTTTTGTAATGTTAGAATTTCGTTTTAAGATATTGTAGTCGACACCTTTAGGTTGCTATAGAAACAAATTCTATATAATTTTCTTTACAACTATCAGTCACAGACAAGTTTAACGTAAAGTGTAAAAATTTGCATTTTCGACATATTTTAGGCGGCAAGGGCTCACAATGAGGTATTATACTTCACATAACTCTTTGTGAGCCCCAGTGTGTGTTTTTTAAAAGAACGCAAGTGTTTGTGCGTTTTCCCTTCTATTTTTCTAACTACATAGGTTTAAAAAATATCATTCTGGAGATTTGTCATTGAAAGATGATCAACGTTCTGGTCGAAGATTAAAAAATTAAATCTACTATACACGGGAGTTGAAAGTATATATAATACTATACATACAAACACCAATTCAAAACCAGCCGGAAACGATCAAAATTGTTTATTTCTCTTGCACTCTGAAGATAAAACTTTTAAGGGTTTTTATTAATTCTTTAATGAAAAAAATAATTATATCTTAATAACATTTGTTAAAAGCAGTAAAATTAGTTATTTCTAGATCCTTAAAAAAATCACAAGAATGGGATAAAATATCGTTTTGTTACTTCTTATATAAAATAATCTTGTTTTATGAGGGTTTTCTCTTGAAATTTAATATTGTGATCAATTTATTGAAAATTTTAAGTGTACAACGATGCAGACCAATTCTTGAGCACTGCAACACAACCCAATTTTGTAATTTTTTATTAACAGACAGATAGGGAGTATATATTATTACAGTAATGCTCATTGTAATACGAAAGACAAGCATAAAATATATATTCCAGTAAAGTGTATTTCATGAAAAATTTCCATATTTCAAGGACTGGTTCAGGGTCAAGGACACGGACGAAAAAGATCACGTAAGAAACAAATTGCTTTTCGCGGTTTCTTCCTTCGATATCTTCACCCCTCCCGTTATCCTAGAAATAATAATGTTACAGATCGCAGGTGAAATACATCTGTATTCCTGAAATAAAATATTTTTCTTATATTAAATATAATGGGAACGGAGCAGCTCAGTGCGTACGTATCATGATGAGTTGCTGTGCTGAAGGTAACGAGTTAAAATCCGGTCGTAATAGTAAAATTATTTAATCAGTTAACATTCGCAGATGTACCATATCTGCCGACCCTGAGGCGCATCCGACTTATGTAAAGCGAACCCTTAATTGGGGAAAAGTGTGATATCTGCCAAATCACCTCCCAGCCCAAACATTGGCTTAGAGCAGTACAGTCTCCACTACAAACTGAACGCAAAAATCCCTTCATTAGTTTTAGTGGTGCAGGTATTAATTATTACTTTTTTTTAAATAATAGTTAATTTTTTTTTTTTTTTGGTGTAGTAAATATTTAGTGGTGTACGCAAAGGAGGGAAACTAATTAGATTTTCATACACACTTATTTATTACAACATTCTAGTCCTATCATCCTCTGCCATGCCAGTCTCATTCACGCATTTCTCAGTTCATCGTTCTTTCCCTAACACCTTCATACCAGCTTCTCTTTCGTCGAACTTTCATTCGTTTTCTCTCCATTCCAAAAGTTGTTTAGGCCATCCCACTCTTCAAATTATTTATAGCCATTGTTGCATAAGAGCTGTCGTAAGATGTGGTAAAGATTAAATCTATCTAACGAAAAAAAATATATTTCAAGTGTTTCTTTATGAAAATAGACCATTAAGAAAAGCAAACTTTTTAGCCTTATGCATTAATAGATAGATAAATTAATATATAAACAAAACCTTTCGTTTTTAGGTAATAAATAATTTCATTGTTGAGTTCAAGATCTAAATACATATTATATTTCGTGTTTAAATGGTATTTTTCTGGTGTAATAATTGTACCATCTATGAAATAATTCAATTCACTTTCAGAAGACAAAATTAATGCGAATATAAAATATATATATATATATATATATATATTTTTTTTTTAAGTTATTTAATGAATTTAGAACTGTATAACAGAATACATCAAGTAAATATTATGAATGTTTACGTTGGCATGAAAAGACAAATAGAGAAACTACACAGTGGTAGTACTCAAATTATATATATATTTTAAATGTGAGTAATATAATAGTAATCAGTGAAGTGAAGTTAGAACCATTAGGGAAAAATAAAATTGTACGAATGTACTTTTTGGGCAAGCATATCTGTTGTCTATTGAAAATAAAAACAAGTTAAAAAATAACTTTATGGTAAATCTTTGATGCGGGGTCATAAGGGCTTAAGTCAAAATTTTGAATTTTTCAGGAGAGCAACATGCAATAGAGAGTGCAAAACATCATGCAAGCAAAGTGCAAAACATTATGTAAAATCTAATTATTGATATTATTTGTAATTTTATTTTTATAAATCAATATAGTAGTAATTTACAAACAATTTAGTAGTAATTCTATTTGAAGCATACATTTATTTCTTGTCTGATCATTCCTGATTCTGTATTATTGACTTATCTTGACTTAAGTCCTTATGCATCAAAGAAATAAAATTATATCAAAGTTCTAAATATGAAGGGTGCATTCGGAAAAATCCAAAAAAACAAAGACTTAAATCTCAAAAATTCTGTAAAATAACTAAACAGTCAATTTTTCACCAATTTATTTCTCATCAGAACATACGCCAACATGAAAATTCACATATACATCTCTTATATCCAAACAAATATATTCAGATACAGTAACCTTCCTATAACAATTGTATGCATCATTTATCACGTGCCAGAAATAATTTCATATACATTTTTGTAAATGTTCAAGTCTAGGTAGGCCATCGTCCCTTCCAGCCCCCTGTTTGGGTGTCACGTTACTAACCACTTATTCCTGTTGCAGAGGTTTCAACAAGCCGCTGAGAAGGTGAAGAACGGCCTTTCCAAGAGACCTTCAGATGCCGAACTCTTGGACCTCTATGGCCTCTTTAAGCAAGCTTCAGTTGGTGACGTCAACACTGGTGGGTACTGCTGGTCACAATATAAACTTCTTCACTGATGGAATAATCGATTAATTATTACTTCGTTAGACATTACCATTGGATCCTCCTATCTACTCAAGTTTATCCCAAAACCTCCCAACCTTATTTGAACATCCTTATTACTTTGTATTTTTGAGCCAAAACCGATCAAATATTTTCCCTACACCAAATATTTTTCTAGAGAAAAAAATGGTATAAATCATGGTTGTTAATCAGCTTAATAATTTAATTTGTATATTAAATGAATGAATTATAAAAGTTTATAATTCCATAGCCGTTAAATGGTGATTAGCATATTGATTAAGCAATTGTTGCCGATCTCATTCCAATACATCATTGCGTCAATAAAAGCCAACTGTCTTGATCAAAATGGTATTGATTTTAATATTAGAAATACAAGCAAAATGTTTAACTATAATTACCTCACTTTGAAGTAGGTATTACTCAAATATAAAATCTCCCAACATTCTGAGTTTCCAAGTCATTGGAGGTGGGAAGTCGGGGGTGAGACTTCTCCTCTTATCTCTCACACACTCTCTCTCAATAATTGTTAGCATTTTTCTTAATTTATAAAATAAATAAAATTGAAAGAAAGAAATTTTACTAAGATACTTTGTTGCCTGTTTTAGCTAAGCCAGGAGCACTTGACTTAAAGGGTAAATATAAGTGGGAATCCTGGGAGAAGAGGAAGGGAATGTCCAAGGAAGAGGCGATGGAGAAATATATTGCCGTGGTCGAGGAACTCGTTGCCAAATATGCTTGAACTGAATCTTTAAGACTTTTAAAGTAAATTTGTTATTTAAATTACCTATTATTGGTTTTATATATATTTTAATAAATATATAATTGTTTATTAGGATTTTTCATTAGTTTCCTTTATCCTGGTTATTAAACTGTTTTTGATGCAAGCAGTTTGAGCTATTGTATACAGTAATGATTTTATACCTTATTAAAAAAGCATGTTATCAGTAACTTTAAACATGAATTCTGAATCACTATTAGGACCAATAAGTCAACAATTAGATAGCCATGACTACATGAGAGCGACAGAACTGGTAAAAAAAAAAAAAGTTGTAATTGATACTGAGTGATGAGAGTTTTCACATAGGAAGTCTAATTAAATTCCTATAAAATAATATAATTGTGGTACTTTATGAATTAAAAAATGTGTGAATAGGGCATTTAAACCCATGCCACACCCTCCAGCAAGCTTTGGGAGCTGCTATCATCATTGGTCAGTGAATCCATTGAACTTAGCTGGAAGAAACATTCCCGCATCCACCACCTGTGGGACGCTTCCCTATGTTATAACTAGGTTTGAAAGAGGTTAAAATAATATAAAATGACTTAAAAATAATAAGACAAATAATAATTTAAGAATGATGCTATGGACACTAGGGCTCAATATGTTGAGTTTTAATAAGAAATAAATCCTTAGTTATTATCATCTTATATGGTTCATATAAAATTATTAAATACAAAAAAGTCATCAAATTAATATATATGATTTAACCTGGTTTATAATTAAATTTCATAGAGCAAGGAAAGAAGAGACAGCTCACTCTTTACAGGGACGATCAATGCGAGGACTCTGTTAAGTGAAGGCAGATTAATGGAATTAGAAAATGCCTTAAATAAAATCAATTGGGACATAATAGGAATTTCAGAAATAAGAAGGAAAAACATTACGATTATAGACAGAGGGAGTGGGATACTTATGTACACCTCTTCTGAAAATGGCCAATATGGAGTGAGATTTTTGATATCAAAAACAATTAAAGGAAATATTTTAGAATTTAAAGAAATTAATCACAGAATAGCTCTAGTCAGACTAATTTTTAAGAAGAAAATCCTAAGTAATGTTCAAATTCACGCTCCAGCTGCTGATTCGACAGAAGATACAAAAAACTTTGTGGGACCCAATTGGACAAGAATTGCTTAAGATAAAGTTAAGTGGCAGAAATTAATGTCGAACTTGACTTCCCAATAGAGCTGGTCACTCTGGGGAGTTAATTAGACCATCCATTCATAAGGGAAGGCCTATAAAGAGCAATTATATCACTACATAAATTAATTAATTAATTCATCTTTCAACAAGAAAAATCTTATTATTTATTATTGTTATTTTAGTTACAATATTAGGCACTTTACAAATATATATATATTTTTGTAAATATTAGTATTTTTGTAAACCAATTTCTTTTATATTTCTCTTTATAATAAAGGCTTAATTCATTCATTCATTCGTAATTAAATTTGCATTAATTTTACATTGCATCAGTACAAATTTCATTTCAGTAAACGTCACCCTGTCCACGATTAAATGAATACTTATCTAATAATAGGATGTAATTAGTTGGGGGTGCAGTCAAGAAAACACAGCAAAATAAGTGAAACTATTGTATTTTATGTGCCGACGTTTCGACCTACTGTGTAGGTCATCTTCAGGGCCAATAGGAGTGGCTGCTCGGGCAGAAAGTAACTGACGAGGTAACTGAATACTTATCTAGTTTTAACTCTCAAAAAGGGAGTTCATCCAAAACTAAAAGAAAATTAAATAATCAGAAAAGTTTATTTTTATTCTTTTATGGCACAACCTAGGCCTAGCTTTAATTTTTTATAAAAAGAATGATTAGGTATTTTGGATCATCTAACTAATCATTAATCACTTTAAAATATCTTTGGTATGTTTATAAAAAAAAACTAGCGATAAAATAATACTCTAATTCCCAGAGGGAAAAAATAGAAGTTATAGTTATATTATTGTTAGTATGGGGTCTACCTGACATGGTTGGCCAAGTATTTTACATGTACCGGCCAAGCAATAATTTGAACTGGGATGATTAAACAAAATTGCAACTTAAAGACACATGGTATGTACTTGTGAATCCTTGATGCATTTGCCCGATGCCCAGGACCTGATATTAAATACTGAAATCAGTCAAGTATCCCCACTTCCCCATACTCCTGCCGCAGCAGGAATCTGTAGCTGAGCTGCCAATGGTACATAATTGTTGATTAAAAATGCATAATTACTGTATTTGTCTATTAGTAGCTTTAAAATAACACTTAACTCTTAGGAATGGTGAAAAATAAAACAAGGTGAAAAGAGATACTGCCTTAGGACTTTACTGGAATCATCAGAATATCTTTAAAAAATAATTAATATTTCTCACTAATTAAATATAGAATACATTATAAGGAGGCTAGAGTAGATGTAGACATACTGAAAAATAAATTACAACATGGCCCTAGCAGTTAAACCGCACAATGTATTCATAAATAATTATATATTTCAATACTTTTTTCAATTTACCAATCAATCATTATTTTACACAGTATGAATTATATACACTTGAGGAGGAAAAAAAGCTATCAACATATGATAGCTGGGTGGATCCCTACCCACTACGGTATTTATAAGACAGAAAACAAACTGGCAAGGGACACAAAAAAATATCAAGCATTCATTGAAATAGATAAAAAACATTTTTTTTTTAATTTTCAATAAGTGGGGCCAACAAATAATCATATTGTAACAATGAAGAACCCTACCACAAATTAAACAGAAAAGAGCAAGATTCCACATTCAGTCACTGGACTATTAATAACAGACTTTTAAAAACTTCACTCAAGGAAATAATTATAGAATATGAAATTACAGCCCAATCAAAATTTTCAAAAGAAAATAAATTTTAAGATATATAGCATATTCAGAATGATTAGGGGTTTCCCATTACAACAACAGTTTGGGCAATATACATTAAATAAAAATGTTAAAGAATCTGACAGTTCTAAGAAGAAATACCAAGATGTAGTGTTGACATTTTTTTTTTTGGCAATGAAAAGAATTTTTTTCAAAACTCATTATTTGATTACTAAATTATTACATCACGTGTGAAGCTTATTTTAATCTGTATTTCAAAAGAAATATAGCCCACTGTTTCATTCTTCTGTGTATTCCATTCTATGGAGAGTTTTTTAAATATAAACATTGTAAACATTATAAAATGCAAACAACTTTGCTGGGCAGGCCCATAACAGTAATGGGTTCTAACATATCAGAGGTTTAAATGTTTTTCTATGTAAGGAAGAAAATGGTCTGGGCGAAGGTCAGAAAAATATTATTCAATATTTTTATAAAATATAAATATTATTCAAGTATAATTCTATATGTTTAAAAATTTATATTTATTTCATTGAAGTGTATATATTTTCTACGAAACTCCAAATTATTAAATAATTATTTATCAAATTAAATTATTTTTATTAATAAAGCTTATATTAAAAATGAGATTTAAATCCCTGTACAGTAATTAATGTAAATATTATCATTGATAAGTAAAAATATTTGTATTCAAATATAAAAACTAAAAACATGCTTACTAAACCTTTTTAATCTAAAGCAATATATATAAAAGCAATATTTATATATATATACAGAAGTGCTAAACTTAATTAAAACAAATAAGCAAATATCTAAATTTAATCCTCGATGGATACCTATGTGCACCAAATCTTAAATAATAATTTATAAACTTAAGATCTTTTATCACCTACATTATATTAAATAGACAAGTCATTATTTTTTTTTTTAAATTATATCTTATTATATAAACCAACATCTATAAAAAAATATACATATAAAATAAAATAAAACTTCTGAAAAATAAAGAAATGCCACGTCAGACTTCTACAGGGTCCTCCATTGTTCATGCTTTTTCATCGTGGATCATGAGCTTCGTCTAGCTAGCTTAGCAGGGCTTGGACATAATTTTCTATTGTGAAGTTATAATTATCACCTTGATTTAGGTAAGGAACATATATTTTGTCTACTTATTTATATTTAAAAGCATTTTTAATCCTAGTTAGAGTAATTTGCAAGTGTAACATATGAAGAAGACTGAGATTTATAACTTAAAAAATTAAATTTAAATTTGATTGTTAAGACTACTTCACTTTATCTAATTGTTTTAGACAGTCATAAAATACATACAATACACCTTTGATATGAAATTTTAGAAAAAAAATTATATTATGTCCTCACAAATTCTCTAGCTGAAAGTTACCTAATAAAACAATTTTTTTATTACATTGACTATTCTGAATAACTACCATTTCGAGGATACCTTAATTTTGCTTTCCGAAACTTCCAACTCCAAATTAGTATAAAGCATATTTTTTGATTAAATATAATGACTTTTATTTTATCTTAAGTGGATTTCTTATAAAATTGTGATTTCCCTTCTTTGGTTTTTTATACTCAGATATTCTGCTCTGATCAGACTCACTCCATAATAAATAAATATGGTAACTTTTATTTTAAAATGGTTTATTTTTCAGGTTTTTCGATTAAAAACTAGAGGCATTTATTCATTTCTCTTAAATATTGGCGTAGTCTAATTAGTGGGAAAAGAGGATTGTTAATTATTGAAAATAGGACAACAATTTCCAAGAGCATCTATCATTAACTGATATCAAAATAGTGGCTGAGACTAAATATTAAACAACTGTTGTTGGGGATAAAGAAAAAAACAACAAAGGAGTAAGTAATCCTAGTACACTAAAGGAAGACTTAATATCTATTTGACTAGTTTTATGAATATATAGAAATTGGTCAGGGTGTGGTAAATGAAAATTATTACTTTAATAAGAAAAATATACTCTATTGAATTTATAGATCAGACTCCTTATGGAAGTCTCACACTGCTTTACAATAGAAGAGGAAGGATTAAGAAAAATAAAATATTTCATCTTGTGACGATAAATTGGCTATCTTTGGGTTAAAATGATAAACGAAAAGTTTGTTAGGATTATCAGACCACAATAAAATATGTTTATTGATGTAACACTCAATATGAACAATATGAACAATATGAAATATGTAACACTTACTAGAATGTTACTGTTTATTGACCACGCCCTAATCAATATTTTTATATTTATTACATCTGAAGCCAAACATTTTCATAATGAATGATTATATTAAATAAAACAGTTATTAATGTTTTGATTTAAAAAACTATGAAAATGTAGTAATATAAACTTTTTGGCACTCCCGAGCTACAATTAAGTTGTTTTTTTTGTAGAAATTAAGGAAGAAAATTTAAGTTATGATAAATATATTATCTTTTTATTTATTAGAGGCTCATTTAAGTATTGAATAGCCAATTGTCACTTAAACAGATCTCTCTTTCATGTATTATCAGAACAAGATCTATGACGTAGATAAGGTTTCTTGTCATTGGGATTGCATTACATGAGATTATTTATGCTTTTAGTTTTTAATTCAGAAAGTCATATTGATGAATTGGGAGATTTATTCCAATAAATATGTTAAGCTAAAAAAATATTTTTACAATCCTTACTTACGCTGATTTAGTGACACAATAATGTATCTAAAAAGTTATAATTTTTTATAAATGATTGAAATAGTCATTTATGAGTGTAAAAAAGCAATATTAAAAACAAAAGACCTATATCCAAACAATGTTCTTAATATAGGATCTTGTGATCCTAAAATATAATATGAAAAATAGTGTATCAAATCCATCAATTTTGTAGATTGACCCAAAGTATGATTGTGAAGTTTTTTTGTCACTAGGGCAACTATATATAATACATTTTTGGCTCAATTCCAATGGCCAATGACTTCATTTATAAAAAATGAATGGTAGTGAAGTAGTAATAGAAATTAATAGAAAAGTGATTTGGGTAATGTTAATCCTGTTTTAGTCAACTATAACATAGTTATTATATTAATATAAGGCAACCTTATCTAGTATTCTTATTGGTTCAAATAAGAAATAATGGTTTACCTAGTAACTTTATTTGGTTATTTTTTTAATATTTATAGTTTTACCAATTTTCTAATTGTATCATTAAACTCCACTAGACATGTAAGACTCAAACAGGGGGTAATAATGGAATATAACAGAGTTGTAGGTGTTACAGAGAAAATATTTGAATATGTAAAAATTAAGTTTTTATAGAAAAGTCAATCAAATTTAACCAAATAGTGAAAGTAATCGGGGAGGATACAATTGAATAATGTAACAGAAAATATGTGACAACCCAAGAGAATACTTTCCCACTATAAAATAAGGACTACACACAACATTGCTCCTCCGAGACTATTAGGTTCCTTTACTCTTCAAGAGATAAGATTTTCTGGGCCAAACTTCATGTTAATACATAAGGGCCATCATGATAATTATCTTTAGAATATCATTTCTATAAAGGAAGATTTTCCTTAGATATTGAGCCAAGAAAACTAATTATATTTCAAAGATTTTATTTATGACTGAAAATAGTAATGAGTACATCCCACTGCGACTATGTAGCATGAAAGAGAGTAAGAGTTCCAGAACCAGAATATAAACTTTGAGAATCGATCTATGGGCATTAATGAATTTAATGTAGCCAAAACACAAGTTAGAACTGAAGATAATAAACAAATAGGTTCTCCAAAGACAAAGTTTAAGTTAAAGAGCAATGTTTTGAGAATATTTGATCTCAAGAAAGATAAATCCCTTTAAGAATTTATAAGGACGCCATGAACAAGAAGTAAGTTGAAGGGTTGGGTCAATATTGACTTTGCGAATTCGGGTTTTGATGGAGAACAGAATTAAGTAGGCATTAGCTGTTGGTAGTATCAGCTTTGAATCTTGGGTTACCTAGGATTTATTATTATTATTAGTTTAATATAGTCTTATTTATTTATTTTTATTTTTTATTTTTTTTAGGCAAGAAAGGCTACTTCGGCTTCATAAAGTAACTATTCTGAAGAAACTGGATGTCTCTTAAATGATTATGAAAGATGTGCATCTAAATCTGGTATAAATTTAAAGACTAAGGTAACAGAATATTAAGGTAATCTTAGGAGTTCTTCAGTTGTCGACAATTTCAAAAGAGCAGGGTTTTATGATGAGACAGTAATTGGTAATGATTTAGAATCAGGCGAAGAGTCTATATCGGAAAAACTCGAGTGTGAATTATACCTAAAGACTTTCACAAGGCGATACTATTTATTGAAACATAAGAATACTCACACACAAAAAAATAAATAAATGAAATAACAGAATATTGAGGTTAAAACAGTAAATCTTTTTTTAGTCTAATAGTGAGACAGAAATGGAAACAAGAGGTAATAATGATTTGCAGTTAAATGATCCTACAAATAAACCACACAAATGTCAGCATTGCGATAAGGCTTTTCGAAATCAAAACTGTTTATCAAGGCATTTGAGAACACACACAGGAGAGCGACGTTATCAATGTTCTGTTTGTGAGAAGATGTTTGTAGAATATGGAGCGAGGAGAGTTCACTACAGAATTCATACTGGAGAACGACCATTTAAGTGCACTCATTGTGGTAGAAATTTCCGCCACAAGAGTAATTTGACGTTGCATGAAAGACTGCACTTTAATGACAGACGTTATAAATGCCGTTTGTGTCCAAAAACATTTATGAGTGCTGGAAATCGTAAAAAACATGAAAGGATTCATTCAAGAGAAGGAATGTATAAGTGTGAAATCTGTTCTCAAAGTTTCAGAACAAATCGAGGATTGTTAAAGCATGCAAAGGTTCATGAAAATAGCATTCATAAGTGTCATATTTGCTTTAAAGAACCTAGAAGTCTCCACACTAAGAAAAAGTGTGGATTATGTGATTAGACTTTCACTAAATATGGTTCATTGACAATGCATTTGAGAGAACTCATACGGCCGACAATGTGAATTTTGCTACAGAAGTTATAATAGATCAAAAACATTGATGAGACATCTAATTTTACAAAAAGAAGATAAATTATAAAGACTTCCATTCAATCTAATAAGACTTTCATTGAGCTATTCGTAATCCAAGATTTCAAGCATTTTATACGATTCAGACATTATTGGCAACCATTACTTTAATACATCTGACTGAATTATAACTTGATAAAAACTAAGACTAGTTACCTAATCAATTAAAATTATTCTTTCTAATTTATATTTTTATTAAGAAGCTGTTGCTGTAATGAACTGGATAGTAGTTCTTTGGTTTATGAATTAATCTGTAATACCGCCTAATTACCTCTGATGTTTCTTATTCAAAATCTGATTTCTCCGCTCCATGATGGAAGAAAAATCAATTAAAATGATTGACTTGAAATTCTTAGAATCATTGTTATAACAGCTACTGTAAGTTAGACTTAGCACAAATTTTTGTGTTACCACCATATTTAATCAATATTTTAAGCAGTTGGCATAGTATTTAGTTTAACTGGTTTATCTTTTCATTGACAATATTTATCTATGTTTAGAAGGATTTTTTCTAATTAAATCTGGACCTTTGCCTTGACACGAATCATATTGTTTTTGTTTAATGTAATAATACACAATTTTTAGGACCATGTCATTATTCTCAGTACCAAGTATCAATAAAAATTTCAATTCCTATATTTGTTTATGTCTCAAGTATCGAAATATCTTTTCAAGTTAAAAAATTATTTTTAAAATTGTTCACTGAAGGTTTTGAGCTTATGCACTATTAAAATTAAACTTTTAAAATTTTATTTTTTCTACTTTTCAGAATCATCCTTATTTATAATTGTTTTATTAATTATAATGCACTAAATATTTCATCATATTTTTTAAATTAGTATAGAATCTGTTTAAAGTTTGTTTTATTTATTTAGAGTTTAATATAAGGATTTTAATAAGCATTAATATGTTTAGTTTATACCGTCCCCATGCATTATGTTCTAAAGGGAATGTTTGTATTTTATATATAAATACAATAATTATGTTATTTCTTTTTTAAGTTTTCTACCATTTTCTTTATGTAAATCTTTTGGTTTATTATAATTATAAATTATTATAAAGTAGATGCACTAATTTCAATTCCAAATTGGAGATTTAATATAAAAAGTAATGTATCAGAAAAAAACTAACTAACTAAAGTAAAGTAAACTTAAGTAACTAACAGTAATGCAACATTTATAACATTTATGGTAATATAAAATTTATATATATTTTATTATATTTAAAAAAAAATTGGTTTTTGTTTTGTATTGTGGATGTGCATTATCTTTGATGAAGTTTATAAATTGAATTTAGATATAATATAAGAAGAAATGTATGTATGAATTTATTTATATAAATATATTCATTTATACACACAATTCGATATTTGTTTGCCAACTTTGTCCCATTGTCACCATCCCATTAAACTAATAAATATGAATTTATGCACTAGAAACATGCTTGTTAAACAAAATTGCATGCTAGCCATCTAAAACGAGGCATCATTCATAGATATTACATTCCTCTAAAACATTCATTCACATACTGAAGGGTGTCACAAAACAACAGCTGGTAGCTGATAGCTTTTGCTCTGCATAAATTTCATAGTTCTTATAAAAAACCCAATTGAAATGATTGTGTGAAATAAGAAAAACTAATACTAACTGTTTTAAATGCAGAGCAGGGTAGCTCAGGGTAAAAGAACATGAGCTATAAATATGTAGATCTCAGGCTCAAGATGGCTGTAGTAGATTAATTATTCTGTTATCAGCAATGATTGAGTCTGTGGGAGTTGCTGGTCCTCCTTCTAGGGCTAACCTAGCCTTTATTAAGGGATGGAAAAATCATAGTTGAGCATGATCATAGCCAATTCACCTTCCTTACATAAAAGTTGGCTTAGAAATAGTACAGTCCTTAACTTATCGCTCTAGTATTTCTAAAGTGATATAATTCAAAACCTATATTTTTGGAAAAATAAGAAAACTGAGCAGTGAAAGTGAGCAGCATGTCCTAATAGCATTAGACATTAAAAATGACACAAGTGCCTTCTGATAGACAGGGCCTGAAGCTAGGTTGATACAGTTTTGATGAGTGATGAGAAGATATTTACCCATTTCTTTCAGGGTCATCTCACCAACAAAAAAAAAACACTGATTTTCGAGTTGTGTCACTTTAGAAATACTAATTCATATACTGCATCAAAGACTCTCTTTGTTACTAATGGTAAAGGTTCTTTTTTTGTTTTACTAAATTAATTTAAATATGAAAAGTAATTACAAAAGTCATAGATAACTTCCAGTTAAGTAAGCCAAAAATGAAATAAAAAAAACAAACAAATCAGATTAGTTCTTGGCCTGGTTTAAAACCCTTAAATACAAAAATCACTAATAGTAAAACCCTTGGGTAACCTCCCAGGATATACTTTCTTTGATTTTTCTGAATCTAGAGTTTTAGACTCAAAATAACTCATATTATGTAATTTCAAATAGATGTTAAATGCAAACAGCTATAAAACTGACAACGTAATATGTTTGTTAAAAGTGAATCAAACCATCACACTGGTTCATCAGTTTATCATTCAGTTTGAGGATTACCAAGGTAGGAAGATGAATTTTCTGGTAAAATCTTTTTGGTTTGCATCTATTCTTGTCAACTTTGTAAGTATTAACTTCTCATTTTAAACATTGGACATCACAAACATAACTATACCTATTTCAATAACACTGTTTCAGTACTATACCTATAAATAGTCTTATATTATGTTAATAAAAATATGTAAAACAATAGGTATCTACTTCTCTATAAACTGCTTTGAGAAAATTTTTTTTTTTAAATCAATCGGCTTTAAAAAAAAAATTCTTTTTTGTTCTCTAAGTTTTTAAACATTAAAAAAATTATGGATACTTCAGTCTTAAAACATTCCTTAATCTATTTTGCTTATATACCTAGCAAAATTTAATTCCTAAATTCCATTAATTTGTATAAATAGACCACCATTCTCATACGATTACTAGTTCCAGTAAGTCAAATAAAGGAGAACATCAAATATCTGAAATAAAGAATTTGATAGCACTTAGCAATGAATAAATACCTTTATATATAAAATTCTTCTGTTCCTGTGTACGTTACTGCACTCCTCCTAAACAACTGGGGCTATTTTAATGAATTTTTTGTAAATATTCAAGAGGGCTTGAGGATGATTTAGATTCACAATTCGATCCAATAGGTAATGCTTTTTCATTAGATAAAATAGTTTATTTCACAACAAGTTGATATATATTTACGAAGTTGGTCTGAAAAGTTTCTGCCGAACATCGGCAAAGTTCACCAAATGGTGCTAGACGACCGCCAAATTAAAGTGAGAGAGATAGCAGAGGTTATGAATATGACAATAGAACATGCTTGTTATATATTAAATCAACATTTAGATATGATAAAGCTGTTCGGACGTTGGGTGCCGCATGGGCATTTCCAACGCTCTGTTGGCGCAGTTTAGGCACAATAAATCAAAGTTTTGGCGCCGATTAATTACTGTAGATGAAACTTGGATACACCATTACACTCCCAAAACAAAAATACAGTCCAAACAGTGGACTGCAAAGGGACGACCAGGTCCAAAAGAAGCAAAAACTCTTTTCTCGGCTGGGAAAGTGATGGGGACTGTTTTTTGGGATAGTCATGGACTTATTTTAATTGATTATCTTCAAAAAGGAAAAACCAGTACAGGAGCATTACTTGACAAGCTGGAGGGAGAACTTGTGGAAAAACGACCACATTTTAGAAAAAGAAAATCCTGTTTCACCAAGACAACGCACCGTCACACCTCAGCGGTTGCCATGGTGAAAATCCACGAATTATGGTTTGAACTGCTTGACCATCCGCCTTACTCACTTGATCTAGCCCCAAGAGACTTCTTTTTGTTCTCACATCTAAAAACTACGCTCTGAGGACAGAGGTTTTCGTCAAATGAAGAGGCAATCACCTTCGTGAACAATTATTTGTAGAGAAAACCGCCAAGTAATTTTTGGACGGTTTACAGAAATGGGAGCATCGCTGGGATAAGTGTGTAGAGTTACAAGGAGGCTATGTTGAAAATTTTTCAGAAAAAATGTCTTGTATTTTTGTTAGGTCGGAAACTTTTCAGACCACCCTCGTTTATATTCTTTCTTTTTTTTCTCTCTCTCTGAAGATTTCTTCAGATTGAGGTTTCCTTCAATAAAAAATTTCCTTTAATTCAATTTTCCATTTGCAAGTTGATATATAAAATATCAACTTTTAATGAAACCAAAATGATCTCAGATTTCAAACAAAACTATAGGTGATACATATAATATATTGAATAAATGTTACTCTTGATTATAATTAATTTATTAATTAAATAAACTTTTCAATTGCCTTTTCATCTTAATCGGTGTTACACTAGAGTACCTAGGGCCTCAAAATTTACAAAGCGGATAAACGTTTGTAATTTTGTAAGTATATGTTAACTGATTAAAATAATTACCTCGTATTATTGTAAATAAATTATTTTTTATGTTCTCTCTTGATCTACAATTTAAACAATTTAAATACATGTTCTACTATTAACAATTAACAATTATTTGTTGTCATTTGACATCTACCTTTAAATGATATCTGGAGAAATCTTATATTTTTAATCTTGCAAAATGTTATGTACTGTAATTTATTTTTGTATGAAAATTATTATAATTTATTTACTTAAAAGTAAAAAAAAAATTGAATGTGGGCTGACCCCTACTACACTGATCACTGCCTACAATGTAGATAGAATCAATATCTATAACAATTACTTATTTTATGCCTTATTTATTTTTTATTTATTCACTCAGATTATTAAATGAATAGGATGCAAAATATCAATAAACTAAAGACCTAGTGAAAAAGTACTAAGATTGATAAAAAGGGAGATTTCTTTTTTATTTATTAAAGTTTTTGTTTACTAAGATCTCAACAACGAGAAAATTTGATAAAATATTGATCTTAAGAAGTAAAAAGTATAAAATATTGATCTTAAGCTTTTGCAAGAAGTTAAATTTAATAAATACACAATGTCTCCTTATTTTGTAATTTCAGTACAATCTGTTGATCCAAGATAAAATATGACATTTTTGTTAGATAACTAGACGGAATAAATAGATAAAGCTTATGTGCATTTTATTGCCACATGTAATATAGATACAATCAAATAACATAAAGATAACTGACAGGCCTTCATGCAGTTTTATTCCTTCTATCATTAATTCCAATGAATTGATTTAGATTAGAAGAATATTGTCTAAATATTTTGAATAAGAGTTTTGGCTCTTCCTTTTTAATTTAATCTTTAGCTGATTCATTTCTTTTCCTCTTGTTTTTTGGCCTTGTATGGTATATTCTAATTATTTTCGGCTTAAGAAGTCAACACGTCAATTTAAATAATTTTTTTTTTGCATTCTATTGCTATTTCAAATGATTATTAAACAAATAAATCTACGTTTGATGGGATATTCCAAGTTCTTAATTATTATGCCAAACACTAATTAATTTGCCAATTAGCTAGATAAAATCAATTGTTCTTTACATTAATAATTACATTGAACTTAATAAAAAAATTATTTTTTTAGTGCTTAGTGGAAGTTATTTATTCTAATCATAATAAAGAAAACAAAAGATGTGAGTTAAACAAAAAGAAATTCCTGCAAACAAATTAAATAATAAAATATATTTCAGGACAATAAATGTTAGTGGTGTATAATATAAAACAAAGATTTCGTAAATTATAAGCAGAAAATATACTTTTGACTTCAGAAAAGAGCTAAGTTCATCATTGATCTCCAAAATAAAAATTTTATTTTAACGAATTTATTGTTTTATATAATAATAATAATGATTTTAATCATTTTGGTTGAAATCACCCTTTAAGCATAGGATTAATCCTAATTGTTGAAACACTAGTTGCTCCAACTATTATTTGATATAGGATGTTGATAGTTGGGGGTGCAGTCAAGAAAACACGCAAAAATAGGTGAAACTATTTTATTTTAAGTGCCGACGTTTCGACCTACTATGTAGGTCATCTTCAGGGCTATGAGAAAACAGACAAAAACAGAATAGACTGTAAAAATACATAAAAAGAGGTACAGAAAAATTAGATAAAATGTAGAGATATAAAAAAGAATGATAAATGGTGAAAGGATATATGAAGGTATATGAATATATATATACATAATATATATATATAATAATGTATGTAGGTATATGAATAAAGATGATTACATGGTAGATGGATAGAAAGGTGATAATGCAAAAACAATCTATCCTTTCTATCCATCTACCATGTAATCATCTTTATTCATATACCTACATACATTATTATATATATATATTATGTATATATATATTCATATACCTTCATATATCCTTTCATCATTTATCATTCTTTTTTATATCTCTACATTTTATCTAATTTTTCTGTACCTCTTTTTATGTATTTTTACAGTCTATTCTGTTTTTGTCTGTTTTCTCATAGCCCTGAAGATGACCTACATAGTAGGTCGAAACGTCGGCACTTAAAATAAAATAGTTTCACCTATTTTTGCGTGTTTTCTTGACTGCACCCCCAACTATCAACATCCTATTATAGTACCCACAGTCAACTATTTCTTTCTCACATATTATTTGATATATATACTTAGATTGTTTTCATAGATTATCATTCTATTAGAGGGAGCTTTTATTGTTTATTTATCTTGTACCATGTATCTCTGTACATTATCTTTTCACTTACCTCTTTTACCTCTAGCCTTAATAAGAAATGAAAAAATATATTTTTTATTAAACTTTCTATTTACAGTAAAATAATATTTTTTTAATATTTGATAAAGTGGTATTTGTAAACTTTAGAATAGAATAGAATAGAATAGAATAGAAAAGTAACTTTATTCTGGGACTGAGTCCCTTTAGAGTAACAGATATGAACAGGAAAAAAAAAACATAATATTTATCTGGCCAGATGGCTAAATGTTACAAATCATATAGCGTGTAAAAAATGACAGAAACAATTTAAAAAGAAACAAATAAACAAGAATAATAGTAAGTAAATAAACAGTACAGAAGATATTAAGCAATTAAAGAGAATAGATAAATCCATAGCTTTTGTTAGATGCATGAGCTAGCATGCAATAATTTCTTTACATGATGTACAGCTTTTCAAAAAGCAAAATTAAAAGAACTAAATAACACAATGAGTTATTCTATATATTACATTCTAAGCAAATGACTAACCTGCTTAGAGAGCATCCTTTTGGGAAGCTAGGAGGTGTTGAAAAAGCAAGGATTTAAATAATGATAGTGAGGGAGTATGACGGATATTAGGAGGGATTAAGTTCCACACTGTGGTGGAGCGGGCGAGAAAGGAACGTTTGAATGCTTTAGTTCTGTGTGAACATATATAGAGATCAGAAAGGCGGGATCTTGTTTTATGGTGTTGTACAGAGGATTTGAATTGGAGGAGACTGTAGATATATGAAGTTTGTTGAGAGTGAATGGATTAATGTGAATGGATTATAAGAATGAACAGAGGAAATATTGTCTTTGGAAGGGAGGGAAGAGCCACTTTAACTCCATTTATGTTATTATCCGCTTTTATGGCTCTACCTCCTTGCCATGAGTCTACATCTCATTCAATCACATTTTTGTTTTAGACAAACGCATCATTTGAGGATGAAATGTTCGAAACAATAAACCGCATAGGGGAATATGCTCGCCAAACGAATACGGCAAACCTGAGACAGACCATCGAAGAAACCTTCTTGGCAGGAAGACACCCAAAACAATGGTCCTGTGTTTACTCGCAGATCTCGGCCAGTTACAGAGAACTCCACACTAGCCTCAACATGGTCCTGGATGACCTGAGAGCCGAGCTGAGAAGCAGCAACCCTGTGTTGATGTTGATACCGCAGGAAAAGGTGGAGGATCTCATAGAGAAATCTGTTCAAGAAGCGACTGCAGCATTCAATGTAAGACTGGAACAAATCAGAGAATGTGTATTATAAAACAATAATTAACAAAATAAATGAATGTTTATATAATAAATAAAGTGTGATTGTTCTATTTTTTTCCATTATTATATATCGAAATACAAGATAAATTTAACAGGTCAGATCATTAATTGTTAAGATAAGAAAGACAATGTTTTTCAAACATGTTGATATTACTAATATCATCATTACTGAGTAATATAGTACTCAATACACTGATATAATATTTGATTTTACTTTAATTAAAATTAAATTAATTAGAATAGAATAGAATAAAATAGAAAAATAATTTTACTCTGGGACAAGGTCCCTTAAGAATAACAGAAGCGTTCTGATAGAGAATAAAAAAAAGGTCATCATCATCATCATAGTCGTTCCTCTCTACCGCTCTGCAGTTTGAGGTTTCTTTCTGTATAGCCCGGACCACACCGTACGATCCTCTACCATTTCTCTCCTATTCCATTGCAGACTTCTCTTTGCGAAGCTTTTCTTAATACCATCTTCCCAGGTATGTCGGGCTCCTCCTCTGGACCTTCTTCCTTCAACCTTAGCCTCGTATGTCATCTTCGCCAGCCTGTTATTTTCCATTCTTAAAACATGTCCAAACCATCTTAGACTGTTTTCTTCAATGACTTTTCCCGCTGGGTCCACTCCGAGGCTTGATCTAATGATGGAGTTGCGAATTCGGTCTCATCTTTTCCCCTCTATCTTCCTAAGGATAGAAAATCTCATTTCTGAAGCCTGGATCCTACTTTTCATGTTTGGTGGTCAACACCCAAGATCCCGAGGAGTATGTTAATATGGGGAGAAAAGTAGATTTATATACCCTCAACTTTGTGTCCTTGGATACTTCTCTTTTATTCAGGAACCTTTTATTTAGTGCATGGAACAATTTGCCAGCTGAGTTGACCCTCTCCCGGATTTCATTGTCCATGACTCCATTCTCATCAAGGTGTGCTCCCAGATATTTTAAGGTTCTCACCTGTTCGATTGGCTTGTCCTTAATTCTTATGACTCTCATTTTTCGGTGAGGCATCCTGCCAATTCTCATAACCTTTGTTTTGTCATGGTTGATTTCCATATTGATCTTCTCTAGTTCATCTTGAAGAACCCTGATATTGTATATTAGCTCTCTATCATTGTTGGCAAGGACTACCATATCATCAGCAAAGGCCATCAAGGAGTAGGTAACTTTATTCAAGTATCTAAATCCCAGATGGAGACTTCTCATCCGGGCTTGGGGATGAGATATAGCAGAATCAAGGACCAGAATAAAAAGGATATGAACTCTTTGGAGTAACAATTGGATGTCCTCAGTACATTTCGGGTGTTCCTGTAGGTGCTCATTATTGCCAGCATTAGTCCTTTGTTACTGCCTCTCTCTGTAAAAGCCTCTGTCTGTTAGAACAGGAAATCATGGAAAGATGGAGAGAACATTTCATGGATTTACTGGAAGGCGAAGATACACTCCCATCACTAGAAGAGGACCATGAGGAAGAAAGGGAAGGAGATGATTACATTTCGGAGGATGAACTCGAGGAGGCTGTTTCTACAATGAAGCTTGGAAAAGCAGCAGGACAAGATGATATAACCCCAGAAATGCTTAAGTATATGGGAGAAAGAGGGAACGAGATATTGCTTCACCTGCTAAATTTAGTTTGGAAAAATAAGAGGATTTTATTCCCTATACTCAAAAAAGGTGACAATAAAGATTGTTGGAATCATCGGGGGATTTCTCTGTTAAGCATTCCTAGTAAAATATACTCCAAGATCTTGGAGAAAAGGCTAAGGCAAAAAGTGGACCCACAGCACCAGGAGGAACAATATGGTTTTAGAAAAAACAGGAGCAAACAAGATTTGATGTTCTCCATGAGACAGATCACAGAAAAAGTAATAGAAAAATGCAAGGAGTTAATCGTGTGCTTCGTAGACCACACAAAAGCATTTGACAAAATAAAAAAAATAGAATACAAATTTACTATACAAATAAATTGGCTATTGGAAAAATAAATAAGAATATCTAATAATATAAAAATTCATATCATGAGTGAGGAGTATTTACAGTAATTCATCAATTAATTGTGTTTGTTACGGCCGCTCAGTTTAAAAAAAAAAATAACATGTTCATATTTGATAATTTTGTTTAGTTTCAATTATTTTGTATTTTTTATTAATTTAATTTAAATTAAAATAATTCACCTGTAAAATACTTCAACGTAATATTTGTTTGAATGTGATTTAATCGAAAAAAACCAGCTGTGAGACCTTCTTTGTTTTTGATTGGAAAAAAAGTCTTTATTCATCATTGTTGTCTCGGCTAGCGCATCTTGTGAGCCTACCCTATAACAGTCGTCATTGTTGTCTCGGCTAGCGCATCTTGTGAGCCTACCCTACAACAGTCGTCATTGTTGTCTCGGCTAGCGTACCTTGTGGGCCTAGCTTACAGCAGTCAACTCCTTTGTTCCGTAGCGACCCGCGCGGTGCAGCTTCTATCGAGAAACCCGCTTGACCAGCACTTCTATCAAGAAACCCGCCTGACCAGCACTTCTATCAAGAAACCCGCCTGATCAGGGTATTATAAACATTTTCGGGGAGGCGGGGGTCAAGTCAATGAAATCACACCTAGTCAGGGTATTAAATTACCGCTGTCTTACATTTGAGGAGTTAAACACGATCATTGCCAACATAGAGGCCGTCTTAAATTCATGTCCATTGTGCCCACTTTCCACATCTGTGGACGACGTTGATCCTCTAACTCCAGGTCATTTCCTTATCGGCGGACCTCTCGTTGCTGCACAGGAATTGAATCTCAATGATGTACCAGTGAATAGATTAACTCGTTGGCAGTTAGTGAAAAGATCAATTCAGGACATATGGCAGCGATGGCGATTAGAGTATTTGAACAGTTTACAACAGCGCGTCAAATGGAGATCACACACTAGAAATATCACTGCGGGAACTTTAGTACTAGTCAAGGAACCCCGAGTACCACCTCGTTTTTGGCCAACAGCAAGAATTATTGAGACCTATCCCAGCAAAGATGGTGTTGTAAGAAGAGTAAAGTTAAAAACCCCTAAAGGGGAATACTTGCGACCAGTTGCCCAGTTAGCACCCTTGATGCCTCCTTCAGAGGTTTGAACTGACTGAAATTTTAATACTTAAAATTTGGTGGGCGGTGTTACGGCCGCTCAGTTTAAAAAAAAAAATAACATGTTCATATTTGATAATTTTGTTTAGTTTCAATTATTTTGTATTTTTTATTAATTTAATTTAAATTAAAATAATTCACCTGTAAAATACTTCAACGTAATATTTGTTTGAATGTGATTTAATCGAAAAAAACCAGCTGTGAGACCTTCTTTGTTTTTGATTGGAAAAAAAGTCTTTAGTCATCATTGTTGTCTCGGCTAGCGCATCTTGTGAGCCTACCCTATAAAAGTCGTCATTGTTGTCTCGGCTAGCGCATCTTGTGAGCCTACCCTACAACAGTCGTCATTGTTGTCTCGGCTAGCGTACCTTGTGGGCCTAGCTTACAGCAGTCAACTCCTTTGTTCCATAGCGACCCGCGCGGTGCAGCTTCTATCGAGAAACCCGCTTGACCAGCACTTCTATCAAGAAACCCGCCTGACCAGCACTTCTATCAAGAAACCCGCCTGATCAGGGTATTATAAACATTTTTTTTTAATTGCGCAATTAAACCTAGTTATTGTATAAATTCATTTTTTTTTTTATCAAATGGTTTATTGTATTTAACAAAATCTTAATGTATTTTCATTTTTCTTTTTTTGTAAGTAATTTAATCTATTTCTTGTTTTGTTGTTTTGTGTATTTCTTGTTTGTCTTGTTTTTTTGTATATTTCTTGCTTGTTTTATTTCTTCAATATAAAAGTTTCAAAAAAACTAGCATTTGGTATTATATCTGACGTCCATGTATATATTTGATTTTACAATTCAAGATTTAACTTGGTAGGTAATTTTCTGTAAAGAAAATTTATCTGAGTCAGATTAAGGCAGCAGCCTATCAGAGATTATTTTCCTATAGGGAAAGCTGTACAAGGGTGCAATCCCTGTTACCCTTACGGCGCCCCAACAGTGTTGATTACAGCTATTAATTTGTATTGATTAGAGAGCATCTGTTTGGGAATTTAGGAGATATAGGAATAGTTTGGATTAGAATGTGGATAAAGAAGATGCATGTTGGATATTAGGTGGGAGTGAGTTCCAAAGAGAGGTAGAACGGGCGAGAAACAAACGCTCAAAAGTTTTGGTTCTGTGGGAACGAATATAAAGGTCGAAAGGCGAGATCTTCTGCCCTGGGACTAGATAGAGGATTTGAATTGTAGGAGACTATAGAAATAAGATGGATGTTGTGAGTTGATGATTTGGTATAAGAAATAGAGTCTATGAAAAGAAGGGAAGAGCCACTTTAACTCATCATAGAAGTGGGACCTATGAGACTTCCTCAGGGCATCAAAGACAAACCGAAGTGAGCTGTTCATAATTTGCCTCAGTCTTTCCTCGAGCTTGTTTGAGAGCCCACTATATGCCACACAGCCATAGTCAAAGTGTGGAAAGATGAAAGAAGAGATGAGAAGCTTACGGATAGGTAGTGTTAGAAGATGCAAGGAATGATGAAATAACTTTAGGGAGCTTATTGATCGACGGGAAATTTGGGCAATGTGGGGTTTCCAGGAAAAGGTTTGGTCGAAAACTATACCGAGATTTTTAACAGAGGAACTGAAAGTAATAGGGTGATCATTTAAGATTAGTTGGGGAAGAAAGTTGATGGATTTAAGGTGGGTGTTGCACCTAATTGGTGCATTGCATTCTAATTGAATGTCCTGAGTTTTTTCAGCATTTAACATCAATTTATTCAGGTTATCCCAATCACTAATCCTATCTAGGTAACCCTGAATATTAGCAAATGCAGTTATTTTCTCAGAGGGAGCACAGATGAAATAATGGGAATCGGCATATATCTATATGGTGGGAACAGTGGTGGATTGATTTGGGTAGGTCATTTATGTAACAGTTGAAAAGGATTGGGGAAATACTAGAACCCTATGGCACTCCTGTTTTCAGGTAGCTTCGACTCAGAGTGTGGAATTGTTGGAAAAGGAAAGAGATTTAAATTTAGAATAAAGGATAGAATGGTTCAGCGAATCGAAAATTTTTGAAAAGTCAAGTAGAATTAGTACGGTTAGTTTTTTCTCGTCCATGGCGGTATGTATGTCATTGGTGATTTTAACGAGGGCAGATTGTGTGAGAGGCCAGTACGGAACTCTGATTGAAGTGGATCGAGGAGTTTGGACTGTTCCAGGAAATTTGTCTTTTGGGATTGAACTACGAGTATTCTTTCGAGAAGCTTGGAAAGGTTAGAGAGTATAGAGAGAGGCCGAAAATCATTTGGGTTTGAGGGATTGGGTGATTTGTTAATAGGATGGACTATTTTTCCAGGGGGACGGGAAAACTGCATTTTGTAGAGAAAAATTATAAATGTAGAGGAGAGTGGATAGAATTTCGGGAAAGGTTTATTTCTGCCAATTTGACGGGAATACCGTCAGAGACTATGGAATTAGAGTGGGATTTCATTAGGGAGGAAATAAGGACAGTTGTAGTAGAATGATGGTACTATTGAGAAATTGGGAGAAGTAGATCGTGTGTTGTTAGTAGAGAAAGACATAAACTATACGTTCAGTTCATCAGCTGAAACCGGAAAGACTACAGGGGAAGGGGATTTACAAAGTAAGAGTTTTCGAAGGATTTACGATTGGGCGCAGAAAAAAGGGTTTCGTGAAAGTATTTGGATTTCACCTGCCTTATTGTTGATTGTGTTAAGTTGCAGAGAATCCTGAACACTTGATAAACGTCAGTCAGTCTTGTCTGCGGGGTGCTTCGCGCTTCCATTGCAGTTCTTTTATGTTTTGGCACATCCAGGAAGCAGGCAATCGATGGTTGTTGAAGGGAGTGTTGAAGTTTTAAGAGGAGCAGGGGTGTCAAGGATATTAATAAGATAGGAGATGAGTGTATCAACCATGGAGTCAATAGTAGGACAAGAATAGATTTTGCTCCATTTCAGGGATTCGGGGGAAGGCAAGATGCTTTCATAGCATCTAGGTTGCGAAAGGTTTTAGATAATAACTTCGGAGTTTGGATGTTATATGAAATTTGGATTAGATTATGAGAGGAAAGAAACGGAACTGGCAATTGGGAAGAGGAGAGTAGTTTCTGAGGAAAATCGATTTTAGGGTTGTTTGATTGTTCATTTAACGTAACTTTGCTATGGCTAATCGGACGATGCTACAGTGGGAGCTCTAAATTTTGCCTATCCAGGTTTAATTAGGATAGGGATTTTTAATGAGCACCTGCCATCGTACAGGATCGGGACCCCCGTTTAACCTCCCTTCCGAAGGACGGCGTAACTAAGGAGTTTTTACTCCCTTTAAAAATCCTAGGGCCACCTGCCGGGCTACGAACCCGCGATCTTGGGCTTAGTAGTTTGATAATCTAACCACTAGACCACAGGTCGCCCCGATTTTAGGGTTTGATGTACATAAAGACCTACGCCTCCACCAGTCCGACTAACCCGGTCATGGCGGATAAACATATAGACAGGTAGGATGATGGGTGAAGTAGGAATATGTGGTTAGGGCCATGTTTCAGAGACTGCTATAATATGGTAAAAGTTGTTGGTGAAATATTGCTGGATTTCATCGAAATGGGCAGGCAAGGATTGGGAATTAACTTGACAGGAGATCAGGAGCCTAGACATAGGGGAGTGGAAGTCAAGAAATTCTCAATATCAGATGGAAAAATGCTTTAAAAAAAGAATGAATTACTGGTTGAAGTAAGGTGAAAATAAAAATATATGCCATAAGGTTAGACGATTGTGATTTATAGCTAATAAAAATTAAAGTAAAAAATATAGTTGTAACTAACGAAAAATAAAAATAAGAATATATATACACAAAAAATCTAAATAAGATAGAGAGGACCAATGAAAGTTCTATGGAGAATCCATCAGAGAACGGAACGGTGCCATAAAGTCAGCCGAATACATCCACGTCAGCAGGTTGGTCGATGTAGATAATTGGATGGCCGTCATCATTCCGGCACCTCAGTCTGCCACCGGCGAACCAGACGTATTTCGGCTTACCAGCAGCTCTCTTCTGTCGGCCCAACCAGTATAAACGTCTGTTGGCAGTTATTTCTTTCCCGAGGTAAAGCCGGTGGAAATCATTCGCCTGCCAGCCAGTATCCCGAGTTGAGAAGTCCCTTTTTACCTTCCTCCGCTGAACGAGATCGACACTTAAAGACTGCCTGGCGATAACCGGAGGTGGTCGTGGGTCGTCCTTCCTCGGTTTGCGACGCCTTACGAAGTCGAGGTCCTCCACCGCTACTTTCAGCAACCACAAGTGCATTCATGGCCGTCGGGGTATGAATCTCTAGGGACCTGCGGAATAGGCCTTGTTCCGCCTTATTAAGGCAGACCTCCAAATCACCCACTTTAGATTTAAGGGCCTTGTTTTCTGAGGTGGTTTCGTCAATGAACTTTGCCTGCCCTTCGAGGTGTCTCTCGATTGTGGTTAGGCGGTCGTTGAGCTCGAAGCTGTGCTGACCATATTTTTTTGAGTGAATTAATCTCATTGTTCATGCTGGCCTTCATTACCTACTATTATTAATGTAACAATTAAATTTCTACTCAGAAACTCAGTGCTCTACACACTGTGCTTCTCCACCCTGATATAAAGCTGTAATAACGTAAATTGGTTTGGGGGACCTTGGGCTGAAAGTTATCTTAAAAAATACTGCCCTTGGATCTGCCGCCGATGCACAGAATTTTACTTTGCAATCTTCTATATTTTGTGTATGTTGCTTTTGGGAGAACCAAACCACACAGACAGTAGTGGTTAAAGTAAGGTATTTTACAGCAATTACAGCAAAAATGTTTAATAAATTAAAAAATTTCCCATTAAATATGTAATGATTTTTTCTTTTCAAATGGCACTGGTCATTATCAGGTGACCTTTTAAAATGTTGACCTATTATTTCTCCATGCAAAGAATTCCTCAATCATGGTTCTATAATCCGAGTTGATAACTGCATTTTTTTTTAACTTTTTTTTTAACCCAGTTTACAGACAGTAAACAAGTAGTGTTTGAGTCAGCTTTTCAGGTCAGCTCATACTTCTCTCATTGAGCATTATCTGCAACAGTTGGGTATAAATACGACCGGAAATATTGCCTTGTAGCTGGAATAATCCGAAGGATAACAGCCATGAACAAGTTATTAGTCTTATTTTACTTCGTCGGACTTGTTTACTGCGTAAGTATATATATACTAGTATATTTTTTATTATAAGTTTCGTGACATAAGAATCCTACGGGATTTGTTTTAATATAGCACTTCCAAGTCAATTGTAACCTCTATAAGACTTTCCATATCCGGGATCAGTTAAATCAGACCTTCCGATTCTGAATTTATTTATACATTTTCTATCATTTTTAATTTAAAGTTAATTAAAACATAATTATTTTATTAATGGTATTGGATCTTGAAAAAATAGTCTTGTACTTTCGACAGTAATTTTCGTTAATTGTATAATTAATAGTAAGTGTTCGAATGAATTAATTATCATTTTTGAAAAAATATTTGTTGATTTATGTTAATATATTTATCAAGGTTAATTATATTTAGGAGGAAGGTGTGTACTTTATTAATTTTGAGATGGATCATTGAATTTCAAAGTCGCTAATGTTGAATTAGCTACCGATTTTTTTTTTTACAGCATTTTTTATTAATTATTACTTTAAAATTCTTAGGTATAGTTATTATTTATTATATTTTCCAAAACGTTATTTTCATATTTATTATCGGATCTTCGACCACGTATTCGTATTTCATTTTTTCGTTACTTTTGCAGTTGTCAAAGACATAAGGAATATTTGATAGTTTTACGCAATGCGAAAAAAAATTAAATTTAATCAATGGAATATTTAATTAACGATCCTTATTTCAAAGAACAGTTTACCACATATACATTTATTAAATATAGTATATATTTAACACATATATTACATATGTACATTATTACATATATACCTTTATATTAAAAGTAAAAATTAACAAAATTACTTTTTCAAAAATGTAAACCAGTTGGTTCAATACTTAATATCGATTACCTAATAAACGAAGAATTATTAGAATTCTTTTTATAGAATGGCCTAAGAATAAGCCTTAATTTCTTTTATTTAATGTTATAACTGACATTAATATTTATGATATATTCAAATTCGGGATGGGAGAGGGTGTTCGCAAATTATGTAGAAAAAAGTTATATTTGATTTAGAAAATATTACAAACAACTTGGAGGTTTCATATCTAAAAGCATCTCATACTCAACTTACTGCCATCGAAATTTTGATTCAATTAGATAGTTTATGATATATTATGTTATTAGTTTTATATTTCAACTGTGTTAATTTTTACATTATATATGAATATAATAATATTAAAATTAAATATGACTTTCAAGTAAAGTAAAGTAAGGACAGACGATAATACAGTAATCAAAATCGAAAGTGGACGACTTGTTAAGAATAATTCGAAATACAAGATATCTATTTTCTACATTAAATTGTTTTTTAATGTAATTTAAAAAAACATATATGATTGAATGTACTGATTTGGTTACAATGTTAATCAAAATGAATTAGGAATGGTAAAAATAGTTGATTCTATTGAAATTTTTCAGTATCACAATACTACTTTTAAAATGTAATTAAAAGTATAGAAAGAAAAACAAAGTTTTACCTCGGGTATTTTTATAAATGTATTTGACTCTCCATGTTTACCAATCCAATATTGCTGAAACCTAGAAACTTGTAAAGAAGATGTTATGAGTAGGTATAAACAATAAAACATTGGTTTGAGTCGAGTTCTTTTTGATGAACTATTTTTATGAAAATACTAAGGGTCATAATTTCCAACAAAAGTTTTAAAAAGTATTTAACAAATTAGGATCCATGCTTCCAGTTAAATTTAAGAAATTTACAAATTTAAAAATTCCAATTATATTTAAACGAAAGTAACTTCTGTCCGTCCCGTTTGTTAATCAGTGTCAATGTATGTTTTACGGATGTGCTGATCCGTTTGTGATAAAATTTGATTTGGATAATCTCAAGCCTGGGGAAGGATATAGGCTACTTTTTATTAACACCACACAGGCGAAGTTCATATAAAACTGTAACCTGATTGACTAACACACCCAGCGATCAACGCACAGCAGAAACCACTGAACTTGGGGCATCTTGAAATTTTCAGATAGGTTCGTATAGCTTAAATGAGCACCAAGAAAGGAATTTGGATAATTCCACCCCCAAGAGTTTCCCCCTTAATATAATAGGGGTTCAAAGATTGTACGGAATCCGCCAGTTTTGAAGTTTGACATCTGAAATGATGTGCGAGTAACTTATAGTTAAAAAAAATTAAATTATTTATTTAAAATTATTTGTCACGAAACTTTATGTGGCAGACCAAATTCCACGCGAGCGAAGCCGAGGGCAAAAGCTAGTATTAAATAATTTCTAGTAATATTGTTTTCTTAAATAATTTCTAATAGTATGTTTTCTTCCTTTGCTCTGTGTGGATTTTATGGATTCATATTTCAATCAAATTATTTTATTGTTTAAAACAATCGAAATGTATTTAATATATATGAAGTTCAATGTATAAAACAGTACAAAAAGGAAAAGATGTTTGTTTGTTAGAAATTGGGCTAAAACAAATTACTTTATAAAAACATGTCTGATCCATTTTTTATATCCTTCAAACCTTTTAATAAGAATTTTCAGAGATAGACAAGACTGAAATATGTGGGTCATTAGTCTGCATTCTCCCATGATTCTGTTTTGTAATATTTTAATTGAACTTATTTGCAATAATAAACAAGTTATATTATGAAAGTTAGTTATTTATAATAATATTGTATCTGTTTAACTTACTTTTAAATCTTCTTTGTCTACACCTTAATCAAATCACTGCATTGATCTAAAATATTTTTTATTTCAATGATAACAATTATAGTTGTTTAGTAATTCTACAAGGATCCTCCTTTTTTGTAAATTAACAGCAGATATAGTATCCAAACACTTTTACTATTCTAAATGGACTTATCTCTTGAATGGAATTTATACTAGTGCTTGTTTATAAATATTAGTGTAAAAGAAGACAATAAAAATCTGAAACTTTGGTAATAGCATATCTTGTGAGGGTATAGAGGGTTAGGTATAAATCAGGTGCCATTGAACCATTTTTGAGCTAGAAACATAATGTAGAATCCCGGTTTTCAAATTCTCTACCTATTCTTTACATTTTATTTTTCTAAAATGATAACCTTTTTATTATATTCATTACAATATTTTAATAATCTATTGTCACAGGTTGAAGCAGCAACTAAAGGGGAAATTTTCAGTCTTATCCATGATACTTTACATGAAGTCAGGCAGGAACATACTTCCCAAATAAAGTCAACAACCAAGGAAGCTCTGGAGTGGGCTATATCGCCTGAACAGACAGCTTGTGTCAATAGACACCTGTCCAACACCTATAAAGACCTCAACGATGGTATCAGTTCAGCGATGAACGGAATGAAGTACGAATATGGGACTAAAAAAACAGCTGAACTTGAAGGTGTTACTGTAGAGCAGGAAAAGCAGAAGATCCAGTCTAAAATTATGTCTTCCTTGAATTGGTTTCAAGAGAGAATGAAGGAGATCAAGGAATGTACAAAAAAGTACCAACTTCTGGAGAACGCTTCTAGTGTATCCTAAACTCTTTGATTATATAAAATAGAAATCATGAAGAAGAGAATTAAGAGTAATTCATCTTCAAATAAACTTTACCCTTTGTACTAAATTTATTTTCCCACAGTCCAGCAATATCCTTTGTCTATTCCACTGATCCCAACCAATTAGATCTTCTTGTTATATGTTATAGTTGTGTGAAACTTATATCTACTCAAGCAGATATCAGTTTCTACTGATATTATGTTTTACATCAATAATGTAAATTGTTAAAAAAATATTATCGGGAATTTAATAAATTTTGTGAAACTTGTTAAAAATATCCTTCAAACTTTATTTTCAAAATGTCAGAAGAAATTGTTTAGATTTGCATTCATAAAAAAATAATACATTGCTACTTAATAACTGACTTATGATGTGAGAGTAGTAGGTAAAGAAATTGAAACATTTAAGTTTTATTGTTTTATTTATTCTGTTATTTATGGTTTTCATGGACAGATTAAGAAAAAATCCTGTTAGTAATTATATATATTTTTTGGAGCTATACATATATATATATATATATATATATATATATATATGTTATGGACTAATTAAATATCGATGGCTATCATCGATCATTTTATTTGATTACAGTATAATATGGATTTTATTTTCTCCTTTCTTTACACTAGTTGAAATAGATATTTCAGGCGAACTATCATTTTTTAATGAGTATTGTCACTTTACTGGTATCATGATGTTATAGTTTACCGATATATTCAATGATAGCCAAAGCACGTGAGGGTGTTCTTAAAGAGTTGGCCATCATTGGCATTTAGGAGCTCTAGGGGGGTAGTGGCTAGCGATGTCTTATAATTCAGGTTGTCTTCCCTGTGCTCTTGGACATCAGGTACCATATGCTTATGGCCGTGGTTCAATGCCGCACCTTTTGCGATAAGTTCCTTCACGGCTGCGCAATGGGATCCTTCAAGTGCAAGGTAAAGAGGCGAATGGCCGTAATCGTCCTCCTCATCCACGTCCAGCCCGTAATCGACAAGAGTTCGAACCACTCGGGAGTGGCCGTTCTTTGAAGCAATATGGAGTGCAGTCTTCCCTTCCACGTTCTCCACATTTTTGTCTGCCCCTAATTTCAGAAGGGCTTGGACGATTGAGTCATGGCCGTCCATTGATGCAAGATACAATGGAGTCGCGTGCCTGTCGTTCTTCGAATCGATGTCGACGCCATTGGAAATCAAAAGGAACACAGCCAACAATCGTCCTTCTCTGGCAGCGACATGTATCGGCATCCAACTATCTATATTTTTCGCACTCTTATCAGCTCCTCTGCTTATAAGTACTTTCATCACTTCGATATGTCCAGACCACGAAGCCAAATATAAAGGAGTCTCCTCCCTACGGTTTGTAATGTCCACTTCCACTCCGTGATCAAGCAATGTCTTCACAACAGAAGCGTGACCTTCGAAAGCCGCTGTGTGGATTGGCAACCAGTTATCTTTGTTTAGGGCATTCTTTTCAGCCTTTCTTTCTAAGAGCAGTTTTACCACAGGTTCTTGACCACTCAGAGAAGCTAAATACAAAGGAGTTTCGAACCTGTTGTTTCTTATCTCAATGTCGGCATCTTTGTCAAGCATCATTTTCACAATGGTGTAATGTCCTTCCTTAGAAGCGGCGTGGAGAGGAGACATTCCATCGACGTTCATAATGCGCGGATCAGCTTTTTTTTCAAGGAGGTACGCTACGATTTCTTCGTGGCCATCTCTTGCAGCTAAGTATAAAGGAGTTTCTCCGCGACCGTTCTTGACGTCGATCTTACTTGGATCTTCGGTCAGGAGCTTGACAACGGAGAGATGACCCTCCCTAGCGGCAACATGGAGAGGCTTCCATCCGTCGATATTCTTGGTGAAGATGCTTGAATTCGCGTTCAATAAATGTTTCACGGTGTCGTAATGTCCCTTTAGAGATGCCAGATATAAAGCTGTCTCATTGCGCTTGTTAACGGCGCAAACACTAGCGCCATTATCGATAAGGCAGTCGACTATTTCTGTGTGGCCTTCAAAAGCTGCTTCTCCCAAAGGCGTATTCAACTTGTGATCATGTGCATCTACATAAGCTCCCTTTTCAACTAAATGTTTTACAAAATCCAAATGACCTTTTTTAGAAGCCAAGAACAACGGAGTCTCTTCAAAGTTGTTGACAGTATTGATATTGAAGCCTTTGTCGAGTAAGAAACTTGCCACTTCTTCCTTACCGTGCTTCGCTGCAGAATGCAGTACAGAATCTCCAGTTTTGGTCCGCGCCATTAAATCCCCAGAATTATGCATCAACAGCTTCACCATTTCTAAATCACCTTCACAAGCTGCAAGGTGCATAGCGGTTTTTCCTCTTTGGTCCTTTGCGTTGACTTCTATGCCGTGTTTGACCAAGAACCCAACGATGTTGCTGTTTCCTCTTTTCACGGCACTGAATAATATTTCTGGATCGTGATAGCTCAATTTACTGAGATCGCCTCTAAGATTCATTACAACTGGAAGGAGCTCTTCAATTCCGTTCTCGACGATCGACTTTAAGAGAACTAATTTCGTCTGCATATCGAATGAATTAGCCGACCTCTTACTAGAAAAATACTGGACAATATCTGAATAATTGTGAATTAACTTTAGCTTGCTCCGAGGGGCTTCGCAACTTCTATCATGGTAGTTGTGCCAGTACCTCTGCACCAGCTTGTGGTTCAAACCTTCAGGAAAACTGTAATTATTAGCGATTATATAACTCAGAATTCCATCGATGCAAAGTTCTTCCGCTAGTGCCTTGGGAGAAAGGCCATGGTCGTTCACTTGATCCGCATCAGATCCTAGCTCCATCAAAAGCTTAATGAGGTTCAAGTTTCCATTTTCTACCGCGGCGTGCAGAGGAGTATCACCATGAGACGTTGTTAAGTTTGGATCGGCGCCTTTAGTCAAGAGAGTGTTGACAGTGTGAATATCGTCGGTTTGGGCAGCTTTGAACAACGGAGTCTCTCCATAAGTGTCGATACTGTTCACTTCCGCTCCGGAGTTCAATAATGTGTTTATGACTTTAGGATTTTTCGATTCGGCGGCGAAATGAAGAAGTGTTTCGTTCTCAGCGTTGCGTAGCTCATTCAAATCCCTTCTGTTCCTGAGGTGCGTATCCCTCCCTTTGCCGAGCAGTTCTCTAACTATGTCCCAGCGCTCATGTTTCCAAGCGATCCCTAAGGCTACAGTATAGGGGATATCCGGGTTCGACTTTAACAACCAATTGATTATTTCTGCATCTCCGTTCTTACAAGCCTCGTTCGATACCGCAGATTGATTTATTGCCGAAAATATTCCTTCTTCTAATTTCGTCGGAATCTTTCCAAGTCCGTACCTCTCAGCGTTCGCTACAGCGTCTGCCACTGTGTACATTTGCTGGACTGACAGCTCTATCTTGGAACCGTCAAACCCACTCAGTTTGGGATCTGACTCCATCTTAGAAGTAATCAAATCAATGAGTACTCTTGAGAAAGCATAGTCTTTTGTAGTTAATGAAAGAAGTATCTGTATGAATGAATATTCTTTCCCGTCAAGGCTAGAGAGTGAATTGCCGATTTGATTTCGTTTTTGTTCAGACATTTTTTCCATAACAGCTTGAATTTTTTTCGCTATATACTTTTCTAATCCTGTGTAGAAATCTTCAGGACCATGGGTGCCTTCATGTTCCTGGCCGCTATTTGTTTCTAATGTTGTTGTATCTGTTTTATTTGCCTAAAAAAGAAGAAATTAATTATTTAAAATAACATGACATTAAGAAAAAAAACATAAGTTTGTAATTATTGTAAGCAAATATTTTTATATCTAATAATGCTAATGTATCAATAACGAAAATGCTGTGAAGAACCCATAGTTTTTCCAAGGTGATTAAAAAGAAAAAAATCCGTGACAAATGCCGTCACCTTACTATTTAACATACCATTTTTTATTGTACATGCTTATGCAGTTGAAGCTAACTTTGACCTTGTTTTATCTATATTAAATTTTGACTACATATACTACATTGGTTACAAACTAATATTACATCTCATAGCAACATTCCTTTAATTTTTTTTTTAAGATGTTCATTAATATATATTTCATGTTCGAAAATATCCCGGAAATTTTATAGTTTATGGAGGGTAGATTTTCGTGCAGTAAGAAATCGACATATTTGCCATAAAATAATCAATACTGTTCAATAAAGGGCCGAAAAACGTGTGGTAAAAATAAAATTGTGCAATATTTTAAAATAAAAACCCCAAAAGTTATTAAATACCAAAAAATTCAAATTTCACACAAATATAATAAATATCATAAGTTTATACCAATACTTACATTTATTGTATAGACGTTAATACATAAGATGAGAAGTAGTGCCAACATTTCAATAGACGTATTACTGATAACCTGGAGAAAAAAAAATTAAATTTATTTATCCATGATCTTAATAATTGTTAATAGTTCTAGGAACAGATCATAACTAATTTAAGAATCGATATAAGTCGATAAATAATTCGAAAATGAGGTACATAAATTATATATTGTAACATTTAAAATATCTAAAAATCAGAGGGTTTTTTTCTTTGCTTTCTAAGATCATTCTTAATTACGATAAAATTCATTGCCAATGGTTTCACAATACTTTCAATTAATTTGTGGTATGGATAGATAGATTATATCGAAAGGACTCGTCAATGTAACATTTGTCAACATTTAAGCTAATAGGGAACATACTCTAATTATAGAGCTCACGGAATTTCAACTAATTATTTAGTATTATAGGCACAGACAACTTCAATAATTAGGTGTTTTTTTCCCATGCTCGCACGGAATCAAATTCTCTAATCTCTTTGTTTTATGTAAATAAAACTTTGAATGATATTTATTATGCATATTTGACTTTCGAAAAAGGCTAATTTCTAAAATAAATTTCAGGAAATATGTATTACTGGCTTAGTGTTGAATCATCTCGGAAGTCTTTGAACAGTTCCCCTCCCTAGTATGAATCCCTGTTCACTTAACAACAATGTATTGTTATTTAAGGAAAATGTATTTATAATATATATAGACACATATGTATGACGAGTCCTTTTCCGACTTTGGGTGAAGGATTCGATGGCATTATTAGTTGTAAGGCGGATTCAGTGATGAACGCATATTCAGAAAATAACGAAAACACTATTAAATAGATGACAAGGACAACACGCGGCTTCCTGATACACCTATTGAACTATATATAAATCAGTGACTAAAAACAACAACATTGTTTTTGCATCCTTCTTTCCTTGTACGCAGTAAAGAAAATATTACATTAGCGTAAATTTTCGAGTTTTAAATTTCAACGGATATATCCTTGAATTATGACCATCCTTAAAACCAATTTAAATGGATACATACGTAGTCTCAGTATGTATATCTTCATATCCAAAAATATACCTTTAAACTCAAAAATTGTAACTTCTAGTTGAAATTTCACGTATGTTGGAGTAATATCATCGAGAAGTGTATCTTTTTGGTTACGTACTGATCACCGAAAATGGTACTTTAGTAGACAGAATAGACCAGTAAACCCTTTGAAAATGGTAAAAAGTGAAAAAAATTATAGTAGGATGAAACCCATGGGAAAAGGAAGAGAATATAGCTAAAATGAAAGGAAAAATAAATTACGGGCGATCTGAGGTCGGGAAGTGGAAGGGGGGGGGTTTAAGGGTAAAAAACGGTTTATCACGATTTCCAGCAAAACTACCAGTCATATGGAAAAAAGTAAAATCGCAAATTTGTAGGTAATAAAAAGATCTACAACTTTTGTATTTACACGTTTTTCACACACCCTCAAAATTTATGTGAAAAATTCAAATAACCATGTTTTTATTTTTTATTTTTATCTTTTCCAAAAAAAAAAAAAAAAATTGTTCACGAAATTTAGTGAAAACTTACCTTTTTATGTCCCAAACACACTGTAATTTTTTTAATTTTAAATATTTATTTTTTCACCTTATTTGGACTTTTATATCGAAAAAGCACCCTAATTTTCAATTGAAAATTCTCACGTAAAAGTATCTGCTTTTTTTAAAAAGCCGGTGGGGTTTTTGTTCGCTCCCTCGAGGCCATCTTCTTTTCAGACGCCTCGGAGGTTTATCAGGAATAGTATGGGAAGCAAGTTGAGAGACTAGCGGATTCAAGTCTGTATGGAGCTTGTCGTGGAAGGATAGGTATCTAGTTAGAGCCAAATCAGTAAAATATGGGATATTAAGATCATGATGGATGAGTTTGTTTGTGACATAATAAGGAGCATTGAGGATTTTACGAAGGATTTTGGATTGTAAAGATTGGATACGAGATGAATTGGATGGTTTAGTAGAGCCCCGAAGCTCAACTCCGTATGTCCAAATAGGTCTGATAACTGTCATGTAAATGAGTCTTTTGTAATTAATTGGGAGCTTAGAGCGTTTGTCCAGTAAGTGTTGAAGTAGGCGAAAACGTAGAGCAGTTTCTTATCTTTTCAGTCTTGTATGAGGATTCCAAGTGAGACGTTTGTCCAGATGGAGTCCTAGGTAACGTATCTGTTCGACAGGGTTCAGTGGAATATTATTAAACGATACAGTAGGACAGGAATTCGTAGGTTTACGACGAAGGGTGAAGGTAATTTGATGGGATTTGTTAGGATTTATTTTAATTCTCCAATTTTGACACCATTCTTGAAGATTTGAGATAGGGGATTGAAGAGATTGGGATGCAACAAATGGATCCTTATTTACTGATAACACATGTGTCATCAGCGTACGTAGGGAGGACAGTGGTTGGATGGGTTGGGATGTCAGCTGTATATATCGTATCCTATACACCTATTCCCATCCTATGATGGGACCCAGGATACTACCTTGAGGAACACCGGCAGACTGGGTAAAGAGGTAAGAGTTGGAAACATTATGGTTTACTTTAAAGGTTTTATTACTGAGGTAGGAACTGATAATAAGGAAGTAAGTAGAAGGTAAGAATTTACGGAGTATGCACAGCAGACCTGGATGCCAGACTCGATCAAAAGCCTGCTCTACATCGAGAAAAGCTCCCGTGCAGTACACTCCGCTGAGTACGGCATTGTATATATATATGTAAGGAGTAGGATCGCTTTCGGAGGAAGGCGTTTTAGAATGTGGGATGTGATTAGGTCTTGTCCAGGGGCTTTGTTGGCGGGTAATCTGTGAATAATGTTTGATATTTCGGAAGGATGGAATGCTTTAGGAGGAGGGGACAACTGAAGAGGAATACTTAATTCTGCTCCAATGCATTCAGAGTGGGTTTGATTAAGGATATCTGGATGAGGGTTAAATGTTTTGAATAGGTGCTGGCCGAAAGTAAAAAAGTTGTTTTTTTAAATTCATATGACATTTATGTCATAGAAAATCTCATGATATATAAATGGTACTATCGAGTTTAGATACTTTATACTGATTACGTTATTCATTATAATATTTTTAAATACATTAATATTGTTATTTATGAATACCTTATCTTGAATTCTAATCATTTATCCTTTAGTTTTTGTCTCTTTGATGGCATTTCTTCACCGACAAACCTTCCCAATTCTAGTAGATTTTCGAAATCTTCAAGACCATCGCCGTCTTAGTCTCCAATATTATTTTCAGTCTGCATTGATTCTTCATCCGCAATTTCATCTGAATCATTAACTTCCTCGTTGGTTTTTCTTCCACATTGGAACATTTTTCAGAACCACAATTTAATCTGTTACATCCAGTTTCACAGGTGCAGCAAATAGTTTTGATCAATAATACCAGAATTAATAACTTTTCTGTAAATTTGGGCATAATTTCACGTTGATGATGCTTCCAGCCCCAATCTGTTGCTGTCAGTTCGTTACCCAGCCAAGTTTGAAGCTGATAATATGGCCTGTAACAATGTTGTTCTGCTGCCCCTTCTGTTGGTGGGAGAGTTGCCAATATGAAAGACGATTTGATTATTGCCAATTGATATTTATGAAATCTTAATTGATTCAGTGTTATATTATCATTTTTACACTTATAAATTGATTTGATTACTTGTAATCCATTTTTTCGATATCTTCTTTGTTTGCATCTTTTTTATAAAAAATATTGGCCAAATTATAGTAGTATATTTCGATTTGCAATTATTTTTTTTATGAATGTAACATGGAATCTTACTTTTTTCGAGTAATTAATGTGTACATTTTAATAAATAGCTCAAAATTGTACATAATGATTTTTTTTTTTAAATTTCGGATCGAGTTTTTTCGTTTCTTTGCATTTTCTGAGAACATTTACCATAGTGATGTATATTTTTCTTACTCTATCAAAAGGTAGAGATTTCAACAAACAAAAAGCCCACCGACTTTTTAAAAAAAGCAGATATTTTGACGTGAGAATTTTCGATTGAAAATGAGGGTGCTTTTTCGATATTAAGTCTAAATAAGGAGAAAAAATAAATATTTTAAATTAAAAAAAATTACAGTGTGTTTGGGAAATAAAAAGGTAAGTTTTCACTAAATTTCGTGAAAAACAAATTTTTTTTTGTAAAAGATAAAAATAAAAAACCAAAAACATGGTTATTTGAATTTTTCACATAAATTTTGAGGTTATGTGAAAAAAGTGTTAATACCGGGTCGTACGCCTCTCCGTGGCAGCACCCTTACCATTTGATCTACCAGGGGTGGTGAGAGCGCTGCCGCGGAGAGGCGGGTTCGAATCCCGGCCAGGACAAATCTTTTCTCTTCAAAATAAAAATATTTAAAAATTCTAAATTATTTATACCTCCCAACAACTACTACAGATTTAGTTCAAATAAATTTAAAAAAATGTATTTTTTATAATCTTTGGCGAACTAGACTTCAAGATACTTTCCAAGACTAAATGTATCCTAAAGTTTAGGTAGGTATTAAGATACTTCTATGTATTTCTCTTTGGTCAATATCTATTATCTTTATTCATATATTGATACATTTTAAATAGAATGTAGAACCACTTTTTTTACGTTTATAAAATCAATTTTAAAGTTTGTCCCTGGTAAATATTTTTAGTTTGACTCTAATTGTCTTAAATATATTAAATATATATAAAAATGTTGAGAAAAGGAGAAGAAAAATGACATTTTTCTTAATTATTGGACGCATGAGATTAAATAACCTTAACAAGGCAATTGTGTTATTATTCAAGTTTTAATCTGATATTAATAAGATGAAGATCGCGCTCTTCCCCTTTAAAACAAGTGCATAATTTTAAAGTGTCATCTGAAGCGAATATCGACTATGATGTTACTTTAAAGAAGATATTCTGGGCATTAATTTTACAAAATACATATTTTAATTTAAATATTGTGTCATGGATGATATGACTACGATGTATCTATAACTATGACTATGAGATACCTAGTACCGACAGATAGATAGCAACGAACTCACCTCAGAGCACCTCCAGACTCGGAATTCCAGGCAGAACTGAAGGACAAAAACTGCGATGAGCGCTAATATAGGGTTACTGCCGGCGGTACCTCTGGAAACCTGTTGGGAGGGAAAAAGGATGGGAATACCCACAACGGGTCAGCACTGAACGAGGAAGAACAACAGACAACGCTAACACCTGACCTACCTGACCCAGTAAATAACTGACCTTTATTTATTAAAGCTTGTTAATCAGTCGCAATTTAAGATTAATATTAGAAGAAAACCGAAATTTATATATATAGTTGTAGTTGTTTATTTAACGTCACTTTATGCTGCTAAGGCTAATCGGACGATGCTACAGTGGGATTTTTTGTTAAAATTTTGTTAAATTTTGCCTATCCAGGTTTATATATATATATATATATATATATATACTTTTCTTTAAATCATTAAAAATCAGGGAGCAGAGTAGCTAAGTGTGTATAGCACTGAGCTGCTGTACTAAAGGTATCGGGCTCAGATCCGGTTGTGACAGATAAGTCATTCAATCTGTCAAGAGCCATGGATGAACCCTGTGGGATGTCCAGACCCTCCTGGGGCTCTCCCAAACTATAGAACGAGGTTATCCTTAATTGGGAACAGATAAATTACCTCTCCACACCACTGTTGGCTTAAAAACAATACACTCTCTACCATGTATTGAACCCAAGACTCGTCGTGGGTGCGATACTGGTTACCTAATGGGAACGATATCCTTCACCCACTAGAAACAAATATATTTCTAGGGATGACTTGTAGTCTAATGGTTAGCATAAGAACATGCTAAGCACATGATCGTGGGTTTGTAGCTCGGCATGAGGGCCTAGGATTTTTTAAAGGGAGTAAAAAATCCTTGGTTATATCATCCTTCGGAAGGGAAGTTAAATCCCTGTCTTAATTAAACCTGGAAAGGAAAAATTTATGGCTCCCACTATAGCATCATCCGATTTCCATAGCAGCGTGAAGTAACTTTAAGTAAACAAACAAGTATATTTCTCTAAACTCGTTATCAATCGGTTTATTAATTTAATCAATGTGTAATTACATCAATCGAGTTAGTGTTGAGCTTAGGGGCTAGCGCAATATATAAACTGTGGCCAAGGAATTAATGACGAAGGTACTACAGGTGGATCGTGGACGCTTGTTCCTACGTCATGGCATTCCACTAGGTGGGATTCCTCTGCCTCATCACTCTGTTTGTCATTTCCACAACGTAGCTCTAATTTGACCCCGTCAGTAGAGAAAAATTTCATGAGACTTTTCCTCAATAGATAAATAGAAAGATAACTTCGGATTAATATCTCGTATTATAATGTTTTACTTTCCTTTATTAATCAATATTCCATGCTCCATGTATAGGTTTTGAAAAGATGCCATTTTTTTATCAAAGGCTTCTCCCCTATATTTTTGATAATTCAAACTGATATTAAAAATTTACTTTTTGTTTCCATGGGAAATTTGATAATTGATTATAACAAGTGACATAAATATGTACAGCAATCACATCATTAAAACCTCCTTAACTTTATCATTTGTGCGCTTAAAATATGATAATATATCTCATTCATATGTTTTTCTCTTCTATATTAATATATTTTTTTGGAAGGACTGTCTAATGAGTCATTCATTTCCTATATTTTATTGTATTTGTTTATATACGTTATATTTCTTTTACATTCATTAATTTGATTATTTTAGAGCTAAGATAACTACACTGGAAAAAAATCCAAGAGGAAATAAGGTAAAGGAAAAATGCTAACGTTATTGTCCTACCTTTTGGTCCAAAACAGATAATATTATAATCCTTTTAACAGTTCTGTATGAATGTGAAACGTGGCCGATAAATTTGAAGAAAGAACAACAACTTCGAAAATATGTTATTGGGTGGAATATTCTGTTCGGAAAGAGCTCACTTAAAAATGTAGGAGGTTACACGCGGCGGATTGGAGAAGCGATGAGGATCTGATGGGGGTGTAAATCTTTTGGACTTATTAAATAATGAATTTCTAAAATATCAATAAGCGCTAAGCAGAATGGTCAGGATGTCCAAAGGGTAGACCGAAGCCGTAGGAGGGGACATTGCTTTAAGGCTGGTCTCGGGAATTTTTGGCCCTCAGACGGTATCGGTGGATGGCGTGCGAGTAAACAGGGATTGTTGGTATCAAACCCTCTGATTCGCTAAAACATTTATTATTATTATTAACATTAATGTCATTTTTTTGTTTTGTAAGGTACATTAAATTATATTCCGTGGTGGTCGGATGATGTCTTAATCCTTTTTCACTGCATACTTTGAATTGAAAGAACAATCCTAAAATCTAAATTTTTGAATAAGATGTAGGTTGTTACATTTTATACATCGAAGCATTTTGTAACAAGCTATATTTTGTGTAACATCTAAACGAAATCAGGAACAGCAGCTTTGTGATTTGCCAATTTATAAAAACATTCATAAATTAACTGTATAATAGACTAGATAAGTCTTCTTGATTTCCTTGTTGTATCTTTCTTCCCTAGCATATCCAAAAGTCGCCATTATAGGTGGAGTATTTGTACTATATATATCTGTATTTACATACATAATATATATATTGAATTATAGTAGAAATTCAACAAATAACTGCCGTAAAGGTTCGTTGAACTATAATTTAATGAGGTTCCTATAAGGAAGAAACTCATGTCTATTTAATTTTGTTTTATTTCTCCCCCATCTTGGTTTTTTTTTTAATTTATGAATATAGAGAGCTTCATTTGCATCTATTCTTCTTTCTGATTTGTTCACGCTTTACCCTCCTTGTTTTAGTGAACTTCAGATATTCTATTAACTTTTTCGTTTGTTTTTTACTTATAACAGAGCGCGATATTAGATAATTCACCTCCCTACACAACCGTTGTCCTAGAAACAGAGCAGCCTTCCATGTACTGAACCCATGACCTTTCATGAGTTGTAGTGCTATATGTTTTTGAAAAAATATATTTGTATCTATAAGCTATTTAAAAATGGTAGCCGTTTTTTCTACATATCTACAATTTTACATTTATATTTATCTATAATATGTATGTATCTTGTATAATATATTCCACAATTTGATTTAGAATACATTATAAATTTCATTGACCGTAGTGTTTACTACAGACGAGAAAAAAAAATGTTATGCCAACATTGTCAGCATCTTGTTGATAAGTCATGATGTACGTAATGAATTTTGCTTCCTCAAAATAGTTTCAATATAAGAAATGATGGTTTTAAAAAAATATATTTTGTTCCATTTAACAGTAAAAAAAGAGAAAACCGTTTTAACTAGGACTCATAAAACTCAGTGGGATAATTATAAAAATCTGTTCCAAATGTCGGTTGAAGGAATTACAATGCAAAAGAACAACATTAAACAGTTCTTATAAACTATCTTATGTCTCGTTTACATGATATTGTTACAATCCTCAGACACACACACTCACATCCTCGATAAGTATGAGCGTACTTTCCATTTGCTAATACTCGCTAAGACCATCAATAAACACTCCAAAATGAAACATAATATGAATAAAAATAACCATTAATGAATGACTAAAATTGCCAAGTGATAGTAATTATTTTAAAACTAAATCCACCATTTATAAAACCATTAGCATTTAATTTATACAACTTCAACCTATTTTAAGAGGTGTATTTTCTCCTCTATTACTGCATCTTCGAAATTTCCATTTGCTTAATATTTAAAGAGGTCTTAGACTGAGATTTAAACAGTCATACACGAGACATGAAATCAATAAAAACAGCCATTAATGACTCTAATTTCCTAAGGCTATTTCTGTGAGTTGAATCACCGAGTCAAGAACCTTGGTGGCAAAGAGAAGAAGGAAAACTGGTATTCATTCTTCCGTCTTTAGTTTTTATTGTATTCCTAAAATCAATCTTTGTCCAATTCACTTCTAGGCTGGAGTGTACGTGTTTACCAAGAAAAAAGTTGTTTCTACCGTCTAGCCTTGATCCGTAAATAGACATATTTATATGGATATTAATGAAACTATTTAAACAAATAGACTTGACTATTTTAGGTTATGTTTCTTTAATATTTTGTACATTATTTGTGGTATTATTTTTTAAATATGAATGTTAACTTTAAATTTAAATATGAATGTTAACTTTAAATTTAAATATCAATGTTAACTTTGAATTTAAATATGAATGTTAACTTTAAATTTTAATATGAATGTTAATTTTTTTTATTTAATCGTACACAGTGGATACCACTGTCTACGATTAAATAAAAAATATATTTACAAGAACAATTTATATATTAAAAACTTCAGTTGTTTCTTCTGGTTTAGACCGTGTCGGTGAATTTTCTGCCAACGTTTCCCCAGACATGCTGCTGACTTCCTCAAGGCTTAATTGAGACTGTCAACTCGTTTCATTAATTTGTTGGTTTATTCCATACAAGTGTATTCTAGGCAACTTACTATTAATTGTTTACTATAAAAAATTCTATTGGGTCGGTCGGAATATAACCCCGGCGGGGTGCCCGGTGTCAAAAGTTCACATGTTACATCACGAATCTCCCGACTAACCCAGTTTACTATTTAATACGTTGACAATGAATGTTGGCTATTTAATAAACATTTCTCTCTATCTAAGAGAAATTTATTGAGATCCACCCGGATCATTCTCTTCCACAATTAAACCATTTATGTTTGTTGGATTTTAGAGTTTTATAAATGTAAACACTTATTAATTCTCTTTCAAAAACAAATTTTTGTTTACCTCTATAACATTTTGATTCTTGGAAATAATTCAGTTTTTATTAAGATTTCTAAGTGATTTTCGCATAATTTTGTTTTACTTGTTCAAACTCGGCCGGAACGGGGCCCAAAAAGTCATAAATATCAACAAAGTTTTTTGTTTGTCTTTAAACACCCTAATAAAGAAATATTTTTGAAGTATTTTCTTTTTCTTATTCTATCGCCTTGTACTTCAATATATTGCATCTAAGGCATTCCCTGAGGTATGTTACATTTGATTTTTATTAACAATAACTACAATGGCGTTGGGGCTCACCAACTTTTTTCAATTTCTTTTATATACAACTTAACATACAAACACAAACACACACATATCAACGTTTTTGGTGTTGTTCTTGTGACACTATTTTCTGCCACCTTACCGGTAAGGCCACTGGTGAATCAACAAATCCTGGAGTAAAGGCAGTATAAGTAAGTGCAGGGATTTCAGAGATTTCGAGAAGGAGACTTGAGCCTTGAAGACATAGAAGGCCGTGGAAGAAGATTTGCCCTTAATGAAGACGTTCTCCAAGCTTTGGTGGAAGAAAATCCCAGAACAACTGTTCGAGAACTGGGAGAAAATCGCAGCAAATCAACCTCGATGACTATTCATGGCGATTGAGATGATGTATTACACTGCTGTAAGTTGAAATATATCTGAATTAATGAGATAATCTCTATTATCAATACCAATTTACACGAAAAATATCAAGTGCTAATTGGATTCTTATTATTTCAATGAGTGATATCAGCACGAACCTCCTTAAATATTTTATTATTCATCAAGATTTCAAGAATATTTTCCGTATATTTTTAATATAAAGACATTATTATTGTTTATATTTTTGTCACAGATTTCTCCGGCGTCAAATTCACATCCCGGAGTTCAAAATTCAAGGGAAGTTTAAATGTTACTGAGTTAATAATTTTCTTACAATTCTGCAGGTATCGAACAGAACTCCTTTTTACGCAATTTTTAATTTTTCCAAATGGAGGCCAAGGTCTTCTATACCCTCCCTTGTGCTTTTCAATATCAGACCATTCGAGGAAATTACTATTGGAGTTATGAGCACTTTCTCCAAATGATAAAGTGATTCCAACTCAATAGTAAGTTCCTGATATTTCCTAATTTTTTCGGCTCTGGTTTTCATTGCGTTTGTATCACAAGGGACAGCTATTCCTATAATTTTACCAATTTTTCCATTTTATGGATCAACAAAATATCCGGACTTGTATATATTACCCTGTGGTCCGTGATTATTTGCTCATCCCAGTAAATTTTTATTTTATTATTTTCCAATAGTTTTTCCGGCTGATAGCGACAGTAAGGCACCTCCTTTCCGCCCAACAGTCCTAATAGCCTGCATATACTTTGGTGATATATTTTCGCCACATTGTTATGCCTGATCATGTAGTCTGTCCCAGGCAGTGCTTCGCACACATTTGCCACATGCTGTAAAGACTCATGAGTTTTCGAGCAGAGGCGACATTTATCCGTCATCAGGTTCTCCTTAAGAATGTGCTTTCTGTAGGCTCTAGTTGCAATTACCTGGTCTTGTATGGCTAATGTAAACCCTTGAGTCTCTCCAAACAGTTGCCCTATTTTTAACCATTCAACTGAGAGTTCACTGTCAATCTCAGGCTGATGCAGTTGATGGTAAAATCTACCGTGCAGTTCCTTCTCCTTCCATCTCCATCTCGTAGTGAACCTCATCATTAATATCGTGGAGCATAGGGTCTTTCAAATTAAGGGCAGTGTAATTTTCGTCTAATTTCCTCATCATGACGATTATTGACAATGTACTGGTCATACAGTACTCATTCGTGGATTTTACTTGTTTTTTGCATGAATCTTCCATTGAAATCAGTCCACGGCCACCTTCTTTTCTGGGTAAATAGAGTATGGCCACAGATGCCTTTGGGTGATGAATTTTACCATCTGTCATCATTGTGCGCACCATGCGATCCATCTGTTGTAGTTTCGTTTTTGACCAATTTATTATGCCAAAACTATATGTTACGACTGGTATTGCCCATGTATTTATGGCATTGATTTTATTATTTCCATTCAGCTGACTTTTAAGAATTAGCTGTATTATTGTTTTAAACTTGGTAGATATTTCGCTAAACACATCTTTCTTGGATATTTTTATAGCTTGGTTCATGCCTAGGTATTTGTAAAATTCTCCCAGGGATTGGTGCCTCAAGAAAGCTCCTGAACTAAGTTGTATAGAGGTTCTGTCTCTTATATTTCCTTTTTTAACGTTGACTGTAGCGTACTTTTCGATACCAAAAGACATACAGATGGAGTTGCTGAATCTTGAGACAAGTTCTATCATGTATTGTAGCTGATTCTTATTTTTGGCATATAACTTGAGATCATTCATGTAGAGGCTGTGGCTAATGGTCGATTCTTTATCGCCTAGTTTCAACTGGTAACCGATGTTTCTGCTTCGGAGGATATGACTTAAAGGCGCTAGGGCTAAGCAAAACCACATAGGGCTTAATGAATCTCCCTGGTAAATTCCCCAACGAATTTTTATAGCCTCAGTTTCGTAACCTGAGTAGCCCCTACCTACTTTTATTTTTGTGCTCCACGATTCCATTAGCTTTCTCAAGATGTTAATTGTGCCTGGGTGGATTTTTAAGTTCGAGGACTTGCAGCAACCAGCTATGCGGTACAGTATCAAACGCTTTCTTGTAATCGATCCACGCCATTGATATATTATGGTGCTTTTTACAAACTTGGTTCGTAATAAATGTATCGATCACTAACAGCTCCCTGCAACCTAATTGCTCTGGTGGCAAGAGTTCATTATTCGCCAAATGATTATTAATTTTTGCACTTATTATCGATGTCAGGAGCTTATATGTTGTATTTAGACAAGTGATAGGTCTGAAGTCTTTAGGGTGTAGATTCGGCCCTTCCTCCTTTGGTCTCATATAAGTTATACCATATGCAAAATCTTTCGGTATTTCCGCTTCTCCGTTTATAATTGATTGAAAGAGATCCGCCAGCTTCCCATGAAGACTGGTGAATTTCTTAAGCCATTAGGCTTGTATATTGTCTGTTCCTGGTTCCAGTTATGCATCTTCTTAGCAGCTTCAGTCACATACTCCTTTGTGATGACTAATGGGAGCATCAAGGGTGTTCCTTCAAGTCCTAGCCTGATTTCAGGCAGCCATTCGGCATTTGCATCGTAATACTTTGGTTTTTCCCATAGTTCTTTCCATATTTTCCTCCGAAGGTGGTGTTGGATTTATGTTTACTTGCTTCCCTTCTATTTGTTTGTAAAACTTGCGCTGTTCTGCTCCGTAAGTTTTATTGTCTCTTTTGCGAAGAGTTGCCGTCTTATATCTCCGTACTCTATTTACATAAACAGCTAACTTTTGTTTAAGTTTGTCAGCATAAATTGTTGCAGGGTGATCATTTTCTGGGAGTTGCAGGGAGATCATTCTCAAGTATAACGGTGGCAAGAAGGAGAACTACACTTTCATCAATCTTTTTCTTTTGCTCATTTGAAGCCCTTTTTGTGTCCTTGATATAATTCGTTATTATACCCATACGTCTTCGCAGCTCATTGATTTTACCCTCCAGCATTCTTCTCCAAGCAGGTTGGCAATGGGATGACGATGTCTTTGGGACATATTTTTCTTTTACTTTTAGACCTAGAGGAGTGAGCATCGCTTTCGCTGGTATATAAAACCAGTGTTTAAAGTCAGAAATGGTTTCAACGGAATTGGCATGTTTTTTCTAGTATCTTGTCCATGATCTTGACCACTTTCCAACTTAGTGTTTTTTAAGGTATGCGGGGCAAGGTAGGCCTTTCTTCAATGGGCATGCCGTACCATGTGTTCTGCAATTGCTTCTATGTTTGCCTCCATTTCAGTATCCTGATTTGATTCATCATTACTCATATTTCTATCTCTAGATCCATTGTAAGCTGTCTCAGGTGAGGATCTGTCAATGATCTCTGCGTTGCTTTGTCGATCCCTTGCAGTACGTGCTGCAACCGCATTAATATAATAATTAATTATTTGGAGGTCTGCAGGGCCAAGAAATTGTCCCTTCATAATTAGTCTTGTCTGGTCTGCTAGTCTTTGCGCTGTCACTACAATGTTTGGGTATTTTTCTAGCCAATAAACTTGGATTTTTCTCAAATATCCTGTCTATTCTGTCCAGAATCTGTTGCCAAGTAGTAAGCCCGGATGACCGATTTGTTCATCTATTTCATCCTTTGAACTACTCTTGGTCTCTGTTGCTGAGCACGAGCGGGAGGAGTACTCCTCTCCAAGCGCGAGCTCGTACTATGGGCCGATGAATGCACCATTGTGGTCAGATTCGATAGGGTGGCGCCACTCGCCACAGTCCCTGAAGGAGGCTGTAGAATGATGCAACCTCAGTAACAGGCTCGTCCGAGGCAATAATTATGTTAAATGACTCCATATTGGTTATGGGAATAGGATTTTATACCTTCTGCCATGTTCGTCCGCAGGCGTCCCTAACAAAGAAACAGACCCTGAGTTTATGTCCGCCCCGGGTATTTTATTTCCCCGATGCCCTCCATATCTGGTGAGCATTCCCCTATCCTCCACCTGGGGTGGCGCCCAATGGGAGACTAGCAACTCCACAAGGGTTATTAATATTATTATTATATTCATCATATTATGCGTTTGATTATCTTTTTTACATTTGGATATAATTGTTAATAATTTCCATTTCCTTTTAAACATGAGTTAACCATAATTCTCGAGGTTGAATATGATTATTGCAAAGTTCACGACATAGACAGTGTTAATTTATTACACTATCTTATTATTTTATACTTCAATTGATAAAAATTGTAGTATTTTTCTTGTAAAACATTATGAAGATTATAAATCTGTATTATAATAAACCAAATACTACAGATAAGAGCTAAACACTGCTTCTTGACTACCGGTCGTATGTTGTCGGTTAAATAGCTGTTTTCCGACTATCTTATTACCTAAAATTATGTTTTAGATGTAATACATTTCAGGGTGGTTTTATTATTAATTTAGTCATATAGATATTTATTGCAACAGTTACCCCTTGTACCCCTTGCGGTACACACACACATCCACTCAGAACTTACAGACAAAGGCACGAATAGTACACACCTTAGGGTTAAGGTGTACTTTCTGTTCTAGGGCAGATATTAAAGGAGACGTTTAGTCTCTCTTTAGACTGAACATTTCCTGGTAGAACTTGGCCGATTCCCTGTACATCCGAAACTTCTAATAGGTGTAAAAAGAAAAATAGCTCCTCCCACTCCTTAGGCAGTAGACGAGGATAGATTATGTGCTGAGATGAGAAACGTTTCTATTGATTGTTATTTTGAATCTATTTAAATAACAATATATTTTAAAAAAAATATTTTTATTGTCTCTGATGCTAAATCACCTGCCATCTATTATCTTTGACCAAGGTTATCTTATCGGATGTTGTGACCAGTTGGTCTCTCATTAACGTTAAAATATCTTCATTAAATGAGACATCCTTCGTCAAGGAAGTTGTTTCATGAGAATAGTCGATGTCCCATCGCTTCCAAGAGCTTTGAGGGTTTTTTTTTTTTAGAGAGACCACTATACAATTTTTTTTCTCTTGTTACATTTCTCAATGAGAATAAAGATTATAAGAGTAAAAATACCCATGAATTAAATATATCACCTATAAATGCCATTAAATTAGGTAAGAGAGAGATACTAAACGGGTGTGAGATAACCTAGCCTTGACTTCTTTATCAATAGCCATGCAACTGAGGTTATTCCACTATAATGGTCGATTATTTATTAATTTTACCAATAATGTATTAAGTTTTACTTCCACGTATTTACTATATATACAACGGAAATGCAGGTTTTAATGTCACCTGAATACAGAACAATCATATCTTTCTCCCAAGATCGCGGGTTTGGAGTCCCACAGGTGGTCTCAGGATCTTCTAAAGGGAGCAAAAACTTCTTGGAGATGCCATACTTTGAAGAGAACGTAAAATGGTGGTCCGAAGCTCATGTGGTGCAGATACTCTAAGAGATCCCTATCCCAATTATACCTGGATAGGCAAAATTCAAGGCTCCAACTGTAGCATCTTCTGATTAGCCTTAGGCTTAAGTTAAATAAATAACCATTTGTGTTTGTATCTGTATTTGTTTGTTTCCTCGCAGTAAGCCTCAAAGTAGTAACTAGTATAGTGTATACACAAATATGTTTTTATTTTACCTTGTACTTTAATGCCCTTTTCTACTCCTGTTAAGATAAATAAGATTGACCATCCCTACAGGTCACTAATCTAGATAGATTAGATAATCAGAATATAGAATTATGGGTAATAATTATATTTTGGTTATCATTTCATCAAGAAATAAAATTTTCAACTAACTTTCGAATTATAGATGATATATATTTGTTGAAACTTGAAAATAATTACATTCTCTTTTCCATACTAAAGCTAATGTAAGGAAGAAAATAGTTGGGGGTGCAGTCAAATAAAAACACTAAATAAGTGGTTACTTATTTAATTATGTGCCGACGTTTCGACCCACTTTGTGGGTCATCTTCAGGGCTGTAGCAGCAGGAGGCTGAAGCAAGACTCCTTACGTCTATCATCCAGTCAACCATCCCCTCGCTTCTCATAAAGCTAATGATAACTTGTATTTTTGGAAAATATTAAAAGGGAAACGAATAAACAGTTAAAACTAGTTGTAACTCAACTCGAAGCGACAACCTGCAGAACAGATACTTTTAGCTGTCTGTTGCATATTTGAGGCCATAGTGTTTTATTTTTTTTTTTGTGCCTGAACTAATTTTACATGTTGATTCAATAACTGATAGGTAAGGAATCACTGACGATGGCCTAAAATTAGGCCAAACATTACCACAAATTAAATAATTTTTTATATTCTTAGTGTAAAATTTATTAACTGTACCGATGACTATTTTCAAAATAGAAATAGAAAAATAGAAATTTTTAAAGATATTTCCAGATGAATGTAATATATTTTGTATTACTGTAGTTAGAATTATCTTAGTCAAAACTTGGCTGTCAGAGGCCACATAATAAATCAAAATTATCATTAAATCATTAACAAATAAAAACAATAGTAAAATCGTTGTTAGGCCCCACCCCCCTTACACAATAAACTGCATTGGTACATAAAAAAATGAGTATTACATTGAAAACTAAACAATTATTTTTACTGTCACAAGATACAACATTGTAGCTTCAATTTTAGACAAATAATTTCTGCTAAAAGAAAAATGAATGTGATTTTTTTATTTCCAACTGGATTCGCCCCATGTTGGAAATCCCTCATCAATACCAAGAAGATCCTGGTCTATCTGATTTTCTATGTTTTTTATAGTTATATATAAAAAAACACTAACAATTTTAATCATTCTGGTTATGATGTTTTAATATCATTCAGGTTTTATCATCAATATAATATTTTTATTTGAAAAGAAAAGATATGTCCAGGACCGGGACTCGAACCCGGGTCTTCCTGGACATATCTTTTCTTTTCAAATAAAAATATTTAAAAATTAGTAACAAATAAAATAAAATAAATTACATAAATATAATAATGTCTTCATAATAATATGAAAGGGCTTAGATACCAACATTGTATTCTCTGAAATTGCTTAAATGTTGTTTATTTGAAATAATCAAGCCTCTTATTATTAGCTGTGTAAATAACTCAAAAAAGATAAATATGAAGTACTTCAATGGCAAGGTTAAAAAAGAAAATTATGGATAATTATTATGATTATGGATAATTACAAATGAAAGAAATGATTTTGATGAACAATATACTGTGGTAATGCTAAACATTTTATAAAAAATAATATGTATAATAACTTATAGTCATGAGGCTTTTTAAAAATCTATTTTCTTCTTGTAAACCCAAGCATTAAAATTTACAAAAATCGAATTATAATTATCAACATAATATTATATAAACAATGTACCCAAGTAAAAAATAGTATTGTTGAAATTTTAATATTTCACTAACTTTTCTAACAAGTTGATCCTCAAAATTTTGTTATCGATTTTTTATGATGATCCACATATAATTAAACTTAAGAATAATAATGTTGTTTATCGTACAAGTTAAAATTGGGAATCTTGGAGTTTTTTAAGATTAAATTAAAATTAGAATTTAATAGAAATTAAACATTTGTGTAAAGTTTGGCAGAAAGTATTATAGTATCAGAATAATCATTTTTCACAATAAAATAAGAATTAAAAAAAGCAATAGATTTCTATATCTTAATTATATCATTTTATATTGATTTAAAAGTGAACCCCATTAATTGGTATTTGATAACTAAGGTTTCGGCTATGAATTGAGGAAATGCTTTGAAGTTATATGTTCATAACACTATATTTACCTTTCTTAAATAACTCTAGAATATTCTTTGTATAACACTTTAAATTTTATCTTGTTTTTCCTGTTTGTTTTGTGATTGTATTATTCTTTTTTTACTTAGCCTCTTAAAAAATTTCAGGCCATTTTATTTTAGCAATTTTTAACTCAATTAAACATAATCAAATATAAATAGACAATTCTCGTGACACCATTAAAAAAAAATTTATATCTATTTAGAAATTTGCTTTATGAGTGATCAAGCAAATATCCATTTCTTTAATGATTTGCTTTGATCTCTGGGCAAACCATGAAACTCCTTCCCTTTCATCTACAAAAACAAATTTTTATTACTTAAAACAGTAAATTTCCAGCAGAATGAAGACTGTGATCTGCAAGTTACTATAAGCCAGTATGTTAGCCTAGGCAGTGCCTAGTATTAAAATAAACAAATTTGTTGATATAAAGGAACACAAACTCAACTAGAGACATCACTTAACATAAATTGAGGAGAAATGTAGAGTTGTTCCTATGAAATACCTTCCTTTATGAAGCCTTAAACAGGCCCCTTTTTACTTCCTTTAAATTATGGCCAGAAAATATAAATAAGTATTAAAGATAATGGAAATGGAATTATGGGAATATAACAACTTAAGGCTTATTGTTTTTAGTTTATGGATTAATACAGTTGTTTTTTTTTCCTGTAAGGGACATTGTCAAAGAAGACTTAAAGATGGCACAATTAGAAATTAACACCATTAAAAGAAAATGAAATTGGATAAATATAATTATTAAAAAAACACATAAGCAATTAGAGAAAAAAATATATACTGAAGAGGAAGGAGTACCCCCTATCCGCCTGACAGTGAACCAGCCCCCATTTTTCCAATCCTATAATTCATTGCAACACTTTAACTCCCATTGTTGTATACATGTTATACTGTGTATTTAATTATTACTTTTTGACTATTTAAGATGAGACAGACAATAAATTAAATTGATAAAAAATATAATACTCAAACGAGGGCCTGAGACAGAACACACAATTTTCTTTAAGTTCATAACAGACTTACTAGCATTTATAAAAGTCAACTGGTTTTGCTCAACTGTGCTACTGAAGAAGGGCTATTGGCCAGTGACATAAATTTTCAGATTATTTATTGTATATTTTATTTGTGTATAATATTTTTATTATTTACTATCTTTAAACTTCATTTTCTATGTTTACAACTTATTCATTAACGTTTTTAGTTATAATGATTACAAATTTAATCCCAATTTTATTCTAACATATAAATTATTAATTTAGTCCACCTCTAAATTTGTAATTTTTTATATCTTTATCTCATGGCTAAATGTATTTTAATGTTATTCTATAGTGGATTTGGATTGAGCAAAGGGCTACACTGAGGTTCAGGAGGTATAATGCCAAAGAGAAAGGACTAGTATTGAAACCCTTTCAAACTATACATTTGTCTGTGATTTCAATACCGCAGAGACTTGGGAGGTCGCCCATATGCCAGCCCATGGTTCTACCACTAGTTTGGGATATAGGAGGAAGAGGGTGTTTAGAACAGTAGGCAAATGAAGAGAAGACCATGGTCATGATGATTAGAAAAAAGGAACCTAGCAGACCACTAAAAGTTCTGCATTAAGGACATACTTTTTCTCGTGAGTCTTTAGCTTCCAATATCTCTAATTTTTTACATATACACTGAAAAGGGGACGATAAAAGCAAGGATCGCATGAGCCTGTTTTTCTATCACAGAATAGAATTCTTCCTGTTGGCTACTCTAGAAATAAGTCATCCCATCAAAAATTTAAAATGGTGATTTAAGACACTCTGATCAGACCAATGGCAATCAATACAGAAGAAACACTAAAATTAAATGAGTTTAGATCAGAATAGCTGAACTTATTAAAAGTCAAAGAAATATCCCACTTCAAGAAAATAATGCACTACACATGAGAAGAAATGTGACTATTTGGCTTGTCTTTTGTTTATCTTAGCCTTGAAGGGTGCGATTAGAAGTTCGGTAATATAAGTTGGAGGCGCTATATATAATAAGATGGTGCAAATTCTTGTTTCGATGATTTAGACATCATTGGGAGAAGTTTTGATGCTATGAAGGAATGGGCTCTTGGCTCTAACTAATGCAGCCGCTATAAAAGGACTCGCCAAGGAATCTAAAACCAAATACGGAGCAAAGAGCATAGTAGGAACTACACCTTCCAGAAAGTGGACTAATTTGTATTTTCTTGGTACACAGATAAGTTCCAACAATGTTAGGCAAAACAAATTCAAAGAATAATGATGCCGGTAAATAAATTCTTCTTTGGGTTGCAAAAGCATCTCATAAATAATGCCCTGTCCTTTACCACGCAAATGAGAAAATACAAAACCCTGATATGGTCCGATCTAACATATGCTTCAGAACGCTGGATTCTCACAAAAGCACAGGAGCTAAATCTTATGAGGTTCGAACAAAACATATTGCGGAGATTATTTGGACCAGTATTTTACAATTCAGGAGCGGAGTAGCTCATCAGTAGAGATTTGAGTTGCCATGTCGAAGTTCCTAGGTTCAAATCTGTTAGCAGCCAGAGATGAATCCTATGGGATCTAAGGCCCTCCTGGGGCTCACTCAGCGTAGTAAGGGAGAAAAATCTAGCGGTTGAGCGTGATATAGGACATCTCATTACACAACTGTTGTCCAAGAAACAGTAGAGTCTCTACCATGTACTGAACCCCAGACCCTTAATGGGTTGTAGTGGTAAAGTTTTTTTTTAAATTCACAATGCATCGTGGAGCCAGGGAATTTTTAACTGCTTTGTTCCTCCCGCCAACGGGAAGGAAAATAAAAGAATGATACTAAAAATCACCTATTGAAATAGAATTTAAAAATAACCTTTGCTATTGTTCACACTTCTATTGTTTACTATTGATTACATGACTAAGTGAAATAGTTAATGAATTGTCACATGCAATTTTCATTTAGCGCCGAATATAGATTAGACAACTGGGATAGATTAGATAGCGAGAGAATATAGACTTCTCTTCTTTGATTTCATAAATATGTCCTTAAATTAATTTTTATCTATGGTTAAACTCATTTTGTTGTATTTTTCATTAGAAATCCATTACCGCGCTAGAGATGCGGAAGTCCCGGTTCGAATCACGGCCAGGGCAAATCTTTTCTCTTCAAAATAAAATATTTAAATAATCACAATAAAATAAAAATAAAAAATGAAAAAAATATAGCTTACTTAAAAAATATAGAAATATTAACGTGTCTTATTCTATTCAGAAAAAAATAATATAAGACATGATAACTTGTGTTCAAATCATTGTTGTTTGAACATTGATTTTTTAAAGATATTTATTTTTAACTTTTAAAAAAAATGTATTTATTGAAATTTAAAAGTGTATAATAGTAAATCATCGAGTAAATATAATGAAATATATATAATGGCACGAGATAAAGGCAAATAAATAAACTACCCAGAGGCAGTACTCGAATTATTAACTTAAATCAAGTTACAATAGTAGGTAAGCATTTTTTCAAACTAAATGACTTGTGAATATTTTTGTTTGAAAAGAAAAGATATGTCCATAAATCAATAACTAATAAAATGAAATAAATTATAATAAATGACTTGTGATTTGGTTAATACAGCCTTGCGTAAGCTTCTACAACCTTTACCTAAGTATGTCATTTCATTCATATTCAGTAGTTTTTTGTAACTTAATATGACCTTTTCAAACGACTAGGTATCCGAAAAAAAATCTTTAGTTTTTACATACACTCAAAGGCTTTTCCTTAAAAGTGGATTGGGTAAAACGGTGTCCTTGAAATGTTACGAGAATTGGTACAGCAAGTAGGCTAGAGAAAATGAAGTCAAGGAAAGAAGAGAAGAGGAACTTTATTTAAATAATTAAAATTTTGAGTAATATTTGTTTTAAATTAGTGAATTTAAATTTTGCCCATCAATGATATGATTGCAAATATTAAGGGCTGAGGAGAACTCTTGGACAAGATTTTCAGTCCATATCTCTCTGAGGCGGGAATAATAACTCCTTTTCCAATTCTCAAATTCAGAGAATTTATTACTTTTTTATTCAATAAACCATCTATGTGAAATATTTAACAAGCTATAATTTTGAATGACGGGTTGGAAAATTCTAAACAAGAAGCTTTAAACCCCAAAAATAGCAGAAAACAAACTAACTTGATAGTTAGGCGCTAGTGACCTAACAGTTTTACGCCTTTAAACACCAACAAACTACAAAATGGCGATCTGTGTTCTATTGGTTAACAACCTACTTAGCCCAAGATCGCGTGTTCGTAACCTGGCAGGTGGCCCTAGGATTTTTTAAAGGGAGTAAAAAATCGCCGGCTATGCCGTCATTCGGAAGGGGCGTTAAACCCGAGCCTCTAAGATGTTAGGTACTCATTAAAAATCCCTATCCTAATTAAACCTGAATAGCGAAAATTTAGAGCTCCCACTGTAGACATAAAGTGGCGTTAAATGAACCAACAACAACAAAAATATCTGACGATATTTCCCCAAATTAGATAATACATTAAAATTAAAGATGTACAAAATGAACCCATCCTGTCACTTCGTATTAATTTTTTTTCATCATTTTTTTCGTCACTTTTTTTTTATTATTCTCGTTCTTTCTAGTTGATACATATTTTAGAGACATAAGGCTTCTTGTTTGGAATTTGCCAAATCATATCATAACAATCATTCTATAATTTTCGTTTTTTATATCAGCATAATTTTCAAGTTAAAGGTATTAATTTTAAAGAAATATTAAATGAATAAATAACCAAAATAAAAGACATTATTGAAACAATTATTGGAATTGGTTTGCTTCAGCTTCTCTCAAAATGATTTACTTAATTTTTACATTATAAAATCAATGTTCGAGCATGAAATATGTAACATATGAAATATATATTAGCTAACATCAAAGTAAAATCCTAATGACGATAGTCAGCGTGGGTACCTATTCACGATCAACCGGAATGATACACATTTTGCTTATCTTCGCAAACTATCTATCATTACACGGTCAATCAGGATGTCAATGCTATCATTCCGATCGATGGTGTAGTGGCCTCATAACACGTGAAGTAAAATTATACTCACGTATATTACTTTTAATTTAAATAAAAGCTCAATTTGAGTCAAATTAAGTGTCCTTATACGATTTTTCAATCAAGAAAAATCACAAATATAAAACATGAATCCATGTCATAGCGCTAAATTTAGTGATAAAGTTTCGTCGTGGATTTTGTAGACAAATGCGTTCACGCATAGCTGAAAGAATCTTAATTAATCGGCCTTACCTAATTTACCTTATTGATGGTTTTAATTTAGTATCGGGGGTTGGTGTTGCATCAGGTTATCACACTCAAACGCTAGGTTTTCCTCTGATTAAAGGTACTCAAATTATAGAGGCTCAGTGAGCACCAAGGGGGGTCTCCAGATCCCACAGAGATGATTCACGGCTGTTATCAGAATAAATAAGTTTGCCCAACAGCGGGTCTCAAATTCAGAACCTAGAGCCCAGTAATTCTGCTCCACGCTCTCCCTAAATTTAGTATATAATTTTTTTTCAGTTTTATTTCAATAAAAATAACATATTCAATAATCGATTAACCGGAAGTTATACTTCTCTTGAAATTCTAAGAGGTAAAATTTACTATTTTACCTCTTACTAGATGGTAAAGAAAATATAATAAAGATGCTTAAAATTACCTATTGAGATTGAATAAAAAAATAACGTTTTGCTATTGAAATGAAAATCAAATTACTGAGTTATTGCATTCAATAGAATGCAAAAAAAAAAGAAAGAAAAATAGCAGATATGTTGAGGGAGAAGACTTTCCATACCTTGCACTTAATGTTATGCTCATAGGCTTGGGCATGGTAGATGCATGGCCCTAACACCTGCTAAAAAGTCATTCTGATATATTGATGTGGTGTTTAGCATTTTGTACCATATAAACATTTATTGAAACACCTTGTATTATAACAGTTTTCCAGCCAATCAAAAAATGTTTCAGAACCTTTTACCCATCTGGCGAGTATGGAAGATTATGATTATTGATTATGGTTAATTCTTTTACCTTATAAGTTTTAAGCTGTATTATTTACCTTTTAGCAATAACAGCTTATAACCCGCCCTTATCAAGATTAATAATACTAAATAAGGAAAATTAAATCAGATAAATCAAATTACATTTTCACACTTAAAATTAATTTCTTATTATATTGATTAGGGGAAAAAAGTTATACTAAACACAAGGATCATCACCTTTACTTTTTTTCAGTTCTTATGTGATTATTCTTATGTGTTCTTATGAAGTGATTATTTTATTTTTATTTTTTAACCATATATTTAACTTGGTATGGAAACAGAAGAAGGTTCCCAAAGAATGGGAGATAGCAGTCATAGTTCCAATCTTTAAAAAGGGAGATAACAGGCACTGCAGTAATCATCGAGGCATTTCCCTTTTAAATGTACCGTGCACAATGTACTCCAAGATCCTAGAAAAGAGAATCAGAAGAATGGTTGAAAATAAGCTGGAGGAGGAACAGTACAGATTCCGTTCTAATCGAAGAACTCAGGATCTCATTTTCATCATGAGACAAATCCAAGATTAGGTCTTGGAGAAAGGAAAAGAACTGTCGGTTTGCTTCGTAGATCTAATAAAAGCATTTGACAAAATACAAAAAGGAGATGTCTCCAAAGCCTTAAGAGAAATGAATGTGGACACAGGACACATATTGGAGGTGGAGAGTCTATATAGGAAAAACGGGAATGTAGTCAGATTCTCTAACAACACCTCAAGAGAATTCGAGACAACTGCTGGGATTAGACAAGGTTGCAGTCTCAGTCCACTACTGTTTGTATTGGTCCTGGATTCAGTCATAAAAAAATGCAACGAGAAATTCAAATAGTTCCACCTAGGGCATTTCAATCTAACGCCTCTAAATCTGACTCTACTGGCGTTTGCTGATGATCTCAATGTGTTAGCAGATCATGATAAAGATCTTCAGCACAATATTAGGATACTCCAAGAAGAGCTAAAGTTTATTAACATGAGTATCAACCCGGCAAAAACAGGAAAGTAATGAGGATAGGAAGGATGCCAAGCAGAGCTATGAGAGTGATCAGAATTAACGGCGAAATAATTGAACAGGTAACTTACTTCAAATATCTAGGAGCCCACCTGCAGGAGAGTGGCTACATCGTTAGTGAAGTAACAGAGTGTATTGGGGCAGCAAGCACAATGTTCAACGCCTTGAAAAGAGGCTTCTTAAACCGCCGTGAGGTGACAAAAGAGCTCTATAAAGGATCTCCTCACACTGCTAAGGCGCTAGACGAGGATAAAAGATTATGATGATGATGATGATGAACCATAGATTGTGAATTATACTTATTGGCATTAACATATCTATGTTCTTAATGGTTTCTGGATGGTGATGTAAATGTAATACAAAAACATTAATGCATACTTTATTAGGAGTTTCCTATGTTTTGTGTTTATCTTTTATCTTTTACCTATTTTATTTGATTGCCTATTAACTTATATTAACAATAACATTTTATATACAAATGTATACTTAATTAATTTTAATTTATGAAGAAATTAGATGTTTCAAGTCTATTATGTAATGAGCTGTAGTTAAAATACTAAAAACCATCACAGTGGGAAAAATAATCATTCATTCCCAATATAAAAACTTCATAGTTATGCAAAAATCATTTAACATTTAAAGTCTTGGCTATAATCATTGGTAAAGATTTATTTACTCAAAAAGTGCAATAAAAGTGTTGGGAAAAGATGTGACAATGGTAGCATCAAAAGTTGAATTACCTATTTTTAATGATATCCACAAAAGAGGAGTTATTTTTAAAAGTAAAAAAAATAATCAATTTTATAATTTATTGTTATTTATAATCACATTTTAATAGATGAAAGTGGTTAATTGAAATAACACATAGTTTAGAAAAATAAAAAAAATTTAAAGTAAATTTCAAAAGAATCCTTTATCTTCTCTTTTTGAATTAGTCCATTTGAGTAAACAATAAAGAACATTATGTCATGTAATATTGAACAATGAAAAGCATTATACCCAGAAAGGGAGGGACGTTCTGAATGGGGGGTCAAGAACAAGATTGTTTATAACTATTCATTTATTTCGTTTATTTTCCTATTTTTAGGCCCACATTGCAGTTCTTTGTCAGCTATAATAATGATTCAGAGTTATGTAGAAGCGCAAAAAAGATACGATGTAATACTGTAGGCAAATAATACACAGAAATAAAGTAGATAATATTCAGTTACACTTATTCTTTTATACCTATTCACATCGGGTTTAATTTTAATATTCACTTGTTTCAGATAAACAATTGTTACTTGTTTTAGAATACATATTAGATGAGATCACTGAATTGTTGTGCTGAAGGTCCCGGGTTCAAATCTCGCAGTGGTAGTTAAATTACTTAATTTTTCAACAGCCATAGATGTGCCTGTAAAAAGTAGGTATCCTTAACGAGTATAAATACCTGGTTGTTTAGTTTAATATTGAGTATGATTACATCCCTGCACAACAGTTGGATTAGAAATATTAGAATCAGGTCTCTACCATGAACTGAACCCTGACCCTTCATGGGCTATAGTAGAAATGATTTTTTTAAAATAAATATTTAAAGGGAATAAAGGAGTAAATATCAAAGGATTGATATATTAAAAAAATCATTTTAATTACGAACTTTTGATATTCTAAATTCTTACAAAGTAGAACATTTTTATGAAAATTCTTGTTATTTCTCAGTACTTGGGAAATTTATAAAAAATAAAATAAACTATTATATTTGCAAAACTGAGGGTCATTATGAAAGTAATTACTGTTTTATAAGAATTCAAATTTGTTTTAATGAAAAAAAAAATTGATCATAACAAAGATGATATAGCGAAAATGACCCATTACAAAATTTTAGATTGGTTGATTTGATTTTGGCGGTCGTCAAAGGGCGCTGGCGCGCATGCGCAGTGTTTGCCACAGCCGCTATATCTTTGACATATCATTCAGTCGCCGGCTTCCATTGAAGTGAGTCAATTTAATTTTGTTATCCGTTTCTGTTAAGTCCTTGGAGTCAGTCAATATATCGGTCTTATCCCAATTCTATTATTGTACCTTATCAATAGTATCAGGCATACTTATTATACCGCTTTATTACTTGTTATTCTGTTGCATATCATTTATTAATATCATATACACCCTTCTGTAAAGTACAGTTATTTCAGTGGTGGGTTCAGAAACTTATATTAGTTCCTCTGGGTACATTTTAAATATTAACATTCAAAAGTTTATTAGTATTGCATCTGACCTAAAATTATTATTTTGTAAAAATAATAACTAAGATAATCGTTTTAATTAAGTGTTATTTATATTACAGAATTTCAAGAAACCAAAATGTCTTTAGACGAGGTGAGTATATGAGGTTTAATTTTCATTAATTTTTTAAAATTTAATTTATAATAGATGTAATCTAAAAGCAAGGTCATATCAAAGAGTTTTTATAGATGATAATTGTTGGATTGTTTTTAATATAACATGAATTTATTAATTCATAATTACTTTTATTTTTATTCTTATTAGCTACATGTATTATGACTGAATTAAAGTAAATTCATTGAAGCATTTTTGACAGTTTTGGAAAAGTGAAAGTTGTTTAATTATATGTAATTTCATGTATATAATATTTAAATATTTTAGATGCTTATAGCTTTTATACATATTTAAATGTTATCTATTAATAACGACTTTAATATTTTCAAAAAAATATACATTTTTTAAATATTTACATTTATTAAGCGATATTTTTATATCTATTAAATATCATAATTTTAATTATTCCAAATTTGTTAATGTATTTCTGTTTTAAAATATTGCAAATTAGTGAGATCCTATTGTTTTTTTTTCTTCAACTTAATGTCCAATATCTGAAATTCTTCATTTTTAAGAAGGAATTTACTACAAGATCTCTTATTGAACAATAAAATTTGATTATTCTTTAAGATATTCTGAGGTTAAAAGATTAGGTACTTGTAATGGAATAGCTTTGTTACAAAAATCAAATTTTTTTTTTTAAATTTAACTTTAATCATTTATATTTTATATTAACAATTTTGATTTTATGCAATTATTTTTAGAACTTCAACACTGCTGCTGAAGATGTCAAAGCACTTCAGGGAACTCCAGATGACCAAGAATTACTCGAAATTTATGCGCTTTACAAACAAGGGACTGTAGGAGATTGTAATACTTGTAAGAAATACATAGTTTTTTTAATTTATTTAAAATTTGACGATTATCAAATTATTCTTATTTAATTTTTTATTACAGCCAAACCAGGGATGTTTGATTTTAAGGGGAAGGCCAAATGGGAGGCTTGGAATGCCAAAAAAGGGACAAGCCAAGATGCGGCCAAGGGAAGTTACATTGAAAAAGTCAAAGCTTTGATTGAGAAATATGGAAAGAAATAGGCGTTGTGTCCAAAGTCTACCATTTTTTATTTTTTAATTAGTTTATGATTTCCTGCTCAAAATTCTAATTTTATTTTTTTACATAAAAGTAAGCAAATATTTGAAACATTCAAGGAAATATGAACCAAAGGTTGTGCAATTTATATATATAATATCCTATAAATACATAATTATTTCTTTTATAATTTTTCATAAATTTATATTTGTTATAAAACTTGAAAATAGATTTGTATAATGATTTTTTAATACATTTATATGAATAGATAAGTATTATATCTATTTCTGAATATCTGTATCCAAAGAATAAAATGCGCCTAAAACCTTAGATTTTATTTTTGTTATCCTTGGGTTTTATCAAGCCATTGAATGCAAATATATGGATTATTATTAATTTTCTTATAAATGTGATAGCTGTATTGCATATATGAATACTGAGTTGTATCATCATTTCCATTTCAGATTAATGGCTCAACATTGTTTTAACTTTTTATTATGTAAAATGAATTAAACAATTCTTTATAATGTAACAAAAAAGCTATCTCAATTTTGCATAATTTATAATTGTGATATCATATAAAATACTATTCATTATTAGCAGAATGTTAATTTTTTTTTCTATTTAAAAAAAAATGGATATTACACCTTGATAATGTTCATTTGAAAAGACTTGTCCTGTTCTAAAGTAACTATTTTGTTAATTATTTAACCAATAATAAATTAAAACAATTAATTTTTGTCATTTCTTTTTAAGGTAGGCTAGTTTTCTTTCATTGAATAAGACAAGAATGTCCCCTCTCCCTTCTCAACTCTAGCAAATTATGTTTTGATGCATTTTAAAAAATTAATACAGTAGTTAATTGTCCTTTTTTTTCAATTATTAATATATGGTTTATCCTAATAAATGTATCTTTATAATTTTTTTTAAAAACCTGTTGGGTATCCTTACAGTTGAATAACCCTAATTGTCCCAATTGTATAATTTTTCAAATCGTTCGAACATTAGTGTATATATGCTATACTTTTCTTTCTCGTAGCACATTATTGGCGTTCTTCTTCAGTTAAATTCAATTGTAAAGTATTTTCTACACTTCTTCTTTATCTTCCTCTTGTGCCTATCAGGTCTCTATCTCTCGCCATAATCCTCAGATCCTGCATGTTCTTCCCTCCTGGTTGTCCCAACTTGGAAATGTAATTGGTCTCCCTCTAGGTCTAGTGCCCATGGGTTTGGCTTCCATTAACCTTCTTGGATTCCTGTCTTGACTCATTCTGTGGGTATGCCCAAACCATTTGAGCTGATGCTTCTCCTGGGTTTCTTTCAGGGAGGCAATGCTTAGCTCCTCTCTAATAGTATCGTTCCAGATCCTATCTTTTCTTGTCTTGGAAGTTACTCGTAGGACAAATTTCATTTCGGCAGCTGTTAAACGGGATATTTCTGGTTAAGTCTTTGTCTAGGAGTATACTTTTACTAACATTTATGATCATATCTTTCCCGGGAAGCTCTGCTTCCCATTCGGTTATCGTCAGCTGCAGATTTTAAGAAGTGTCTGAGATCAGGGCTATATCGTCACCATATACTACCACTTGTGCTAGTATGGTCCGCATATTCCGATGCCTAATTTTAATTCTAGCAGTTCTTCTTTTACATATTTTTATGATTTCATCCATGAAGAATATAAAGAGTAGTGGGCTGAGACTGGCTCCTTGTTTTACTCCTTTGTCCATGGGGAAGCTCTTGGATTCAGTGCCATTAATTCTCACTATTCCCTTAGGTTTTTGGTAGCGAGATTTGATTGCCTTGATAAGGCCTGATGGAACATTCTTGGCCATTAGTGCTTTCCAAATTTCATCTCGAGGAACAGAGTCGAAGGCCGATTTGAGGTCGAGGAAAGCAAGGTATAGGTATTTGTTTCTCTCCCATGCTTTTTCTATGATCAAGGCAAAAGTATGATAATGCGTTTGTCGTCCTGGGCAAAATGCTGCTTGCTCTTCCTAGAGATCTTCCTTTACAAATGTCCTCAGCCTCTTTTCAAGAATGAAAGTATATAATTTATATACCACCGGTGACAGACATATTGGTCTTTAACTACCACACTCGCTAGCAGAATCCTTCTTGTGTTTTGGTACTATAATATTGACTTCCCAATCTTTGGGTATCTGCTTTTCAGAGAGTATCTTTTGGAAAAAGGCCTGTATGATCTTTCTAAGCTCATTTCCTGCAAACTTTATGAACTCTGGGACAATATTATCTCTTCCAGCACCCTTCCCTATCTTCATCTTTTCAATGGCTGCTTCAACTTCCTCTTCTCATATTACATTTACATTTTCATCTTCACCTTGATCTTGTTCGTTCATACATTCATTCTGCATTTGGGGGATCTCAGTGGTAAAAGCGTTTGAAGAGTGTCGTGTCCATCTTTCCAAAATGCCTTTCTCCTCTCTAATAACAGAGGAAATAATAATTTCCCTTCCTTCATTTTTTACATTTCAAATGGGTTTGCATTTCTTCCCTCGGATTCTTGATCTTTCTCCAGAATTTTTTAATATTCTCCCTGTAGTCTTCATCTAGTTCCTTGCCAAAACTTCCCCATGTGGTCTTTTTGGACTACCTGACTATCCTTTTGGAGATATTTTTTTTTAGGACATATGCATTCCAGTTTTCTGTGCTCTTATTGGTTCTATACTCTTTCCATGCTTCCTTTTTCTCTGCTATTGCTTGCTTTACTCTCTCGTCCCACCATTTTGTTCTTTTCCTTGCCATATTTAATGTCTTCTTAACTGAGCATATCTCTGTAGCAGTGTCGATAATTTTTCTCTTAATCTTTGCCCATACTTCATCAAGTCAATGTCTTGTATTTCCCGGTCCAATTTCTCAGCATAGCTCTCTCTTCTAAGGATCTTGCAGGGCCGCTACATTTTCACTGCACAATTTGCTTTTTTTGTTTTTTATAGTATGCTTATTTTGTCCATTTCCGGCCAAATAATTTGGTCTATACTTATAACCTTATCTAAGTACAAAATTCCTTTTTTTGATTGGGGCTTTGTAATCGACTGCCCACACAAAACTGCAATCTTATCAATCTATTTGATTACAGGTCAGAAGCGGTATGTTTTTTTATAAAATAGATAGAAATAGAGATGTTTAAGTGTTTTAGTATTTTTCTCAGAGTTTTAATATTGTTTTAATTTTATATATATATATATTTTTTTTTTTTGAAGAGAACCCATTTGACAGAAAAATTGGAAAAAAATGTTACTCTAAAATTTGGTTGGAGAAAACCTCAACCTTGGGGAAACTCAATGAATAAAAAAAAAATTATTCTCAAGATATAAAAATATGTTAGATATTTTTATTTTTAAATCATGATGAAACTTTTTCCTTCCTGAATTACTTTATAATACATTTAATAACCGATTTTTCTTCAACTTTAAGAATTTGCTACTACAAAATGACATTGATTTCAATCAGTTATATATATATAATTGATTTAATATGTATCAGACACGTTCTTTTGACATGTTCATAACCTCTGCGATCTCTCTCACTTTAAAACGACTGTCGTCTAGTACCATTTGGTGAACTTTGACAATGTTTTCGTCGGTAGTTGCAGTTTTTGGACGTCCCGAACCCTCCCAAGCTCTTACAGCCAGGTTTAAATTCAGCTGTCCAAAATTTCACTATGGTAAATGATGGTGCAGAGTCCCCATACACAGAATCCAACTCATCTTTGATTTGCGTGGGCTTATTGCCTTTCAAAAACAAATATTTAATGACAGCTCGATACTCGATTTTGTCTATTTTCACAAAAACACACATCAACTCACTCAAACAACTGTTACTTAAAAGCTGCGCGTCCCCTTAAATCATCTGAATTACTTTTACAAATTCACTCGCACCGTTTTAAAGAACAAATAGTTGTTATTGGATGCTTCTTTCTTTTTTTTCACAAGATTTGTATATTATTAAATATTTATTATGTTTATTTTTTATAATTATTCTAACTATTTTTTTCTTTCTTTTATTTGTTATTAGGAGTTAATTCATAATATATTTTCATTTAATATTACTAACTAATTATGACTTGTGTTTTATATTATTATAATGTAGGGGAAAAAAAAATTATTACTAAAAACAGTTAAGTTAAAAAAAGTGTTATTGACTCAATATTTCAGAATGAAATTCATGGAAAACCATTGTACCATCATGAATCTAAATTAAGTTTATTGTTTGGATGTGTTAAATTGGCGGAATTGGCTTATTTCAATTACCTTTTTTTATTCAATACAACTTTCAGATGGCATATTTTAAAAAAAATCTATTATATTATTATTTATTTATTATGGCATATTTATTTTTTTAAACATGTAGTGCTGAAACATGAGTTGAAGACTCTTAGGTTTTAGCAATATTTGAATTGTTTAACATGTTAATCTAGGATCGGTGTAGCCATTACTGGGTTTCTATGCAATTACAATAATTAAATGGGTCATTATTCAAATTGGCCCCCTATGACTCATATTTTCTTGCTTAAATATGTCAATAAAATTTTCATATTTGCCTCAAAATTAGTTGGAAACTTATATTTTTATCTTTGTCTTTAAGTTTCATGTATTTAAATATGATTAAGGTTGTCTTGATATTTTGAAACAATAGCTGAGTAAGTTAATGAATTAAAAATTTAAGTGATGGCTAGAAAAAACATTATAAGTTATCCTTGTTTTGAAGAGAAAAGATTTGTCCTAAAGATAAAATATTTGTTTCTCTTTAAAACAAAAATATTTAAAAATAATCACCATCAAAATAACAATTAATAAAAATAAATTATAAGTTATTGTTACTTTTATTGATATCAATACATCTATATTGTAATATCCTATAAAAGTTTTCAGATCTTAACAGAACTATCTTTGAATCCATTTTGTCTAATTAGTCGGTATGTATATTTCTGCATAACATCTAGTTGTGGATATCCCATTTTAGCCACTACATGATATGCGGAAATGGTAATTTACATGAAGATTATTATAGATTTTCATCAAAAATGGTTTTAAAATGTAATGAAAAACTTGTTAACCTTGGTATGAAAGACTTTTATATTGATGGGAATAACATATTCAATTAACCAGAAGTGGTATGTACAAGCATCAACAAAATTTTGGTCCCAAAATGTTTTGAAAAATATTGAAAATTCTTTTTAAATTTACTATTTAACAGTTTCATATAAATGGAATTAGCATCTTGAGTTCTTGTAATCCGTAAGTAATACTTTACAGGACACTCAAAAGTGCTTTTTATCTCTTATAGCACAGAAAAGCTTAAAATTACCAATCAAGTTTTTTCTTAAGCAATAATGCCTATTATTTTTATATTTCTTTATATATTTTGTTATAAGCTTATTTAATAATTCATAATGCATTCAGGATCACTTTTTGAGCCACCAATTTATATTAATAGGCATACAAGTAAATCATGTGGTATCCATATCGGATTTTTTCAAATGTTTTGCCTGATTTGAGGTTTCATCTTAAAATATAATTTTGTCCTTTTATATTTAATGTATGGTTTTTTTTAGATTTTGATTGTTAGTTGTTATTATAAAAATTAATTAGTGTAATCCTTAATTTTTTTTTAATCTTAAAAATAATGAGATTCTAAATTATTGCACATTTATGTATGCGATGTAGTCATCCTATGATTTTAAGTCATTCAATTAATAAAATTGTTTGTACAAATAAATCCTAATAATTAATTGTCCTAGAAAATCAATGGGACAAAAAATTTGAATCGATAAACTCTAGAAATAAATATATTGTATATAATGTAGTATATACATATTATTAATATTAATATCATACTACAGTAGTTATGTGTAAGGAGTAGATAGCCTTTATCTTTTTAATGACAAAAATGTAGAGTATTAGTAGACAAATTAAAAAAACTTTTAATATTGAGATGTTGTTATTATATACAGATTTATTTAACTTAAGACAAAAAAAAAAAAGAAAAGGTGATTTAAAGTTAAATAAATTGAGGCCTTTAAATGGCTAATGTTCAAATATGACTGTATTCTAACAATATGATAGCACGTTATGATAAAACGAGCAATGTCATAGCATGACGCAACAAAAATGCCACTTCCAAGGATATGAGGATATTTTATCAATTCAAAAAACTTAAAGCTTAAGTTTAGACCTAAACTTAATATATTAACAATTATTGTTAAATTGATTTATTATTATAATGGCAATTAATTTTTTTTTAAATTTAATAGTTGTCCCCTTATTCAAAGAAACTTGTTGGGTCAAAAAAATCAATTAAACAAAATAAAAGAAGCAAAAAGAATATTTTATTATATGTAGATACTAGGAGACTTCGGGTAATATGTGGGAGTCAAGGATATTCAACTTATATTTAAAGACTATGAGAATGACACAATTCCACTTCCCTCGGTCCAACTAACTTAACTTACCGTTATCCCTTATTGGATAGGGATGCAGGTGTATAAACTTATAAATTTATATTGAAATGTGTCCAATATATCAATGGTGTTCTGTTACCTGAAATAAAGATCTCATTTTTCCCCATTGATCATCCATATTAATATTTATCCTTAATGTGGATATTCATATCAGTGGCACTGGATATTTTAAATTTTTTATTCAGCATTACTAAAATTTTTTCATGGAGTGATTTTTGGATCCAAAGAATAATTTATTGTAGATAATTTTATTCAGCCCATTTAAATTTTCACTGTGATGATATCAAGAATATTTTCTTGACTAACATATTTAAGTTAACAAAAAACGGTTCAAGAACATTATCTTCATTTTTTTTCTTTTCTTGTGGAGTAAAAGCTATACATAAAACTATATATGGTACTTTGAGTTCTAATAAGTTATAGTTAAACCAGCTTTGAGACCATGGACAGTTGACTGTATAAAGGATTTAAAAGGAATTTAAAAATGTGGAGAGATTTGTTGATATAACTTATATTTAAGTTAATAGTAAACACTTGTGTTTGTAGGATAATTTTTGATCCAAACATTTTAGTCATTATCACAGCAAAAACAGATTGAAAAAAATATACGAGTGTTTTTTTTTTAATAAAAGAACAATAATCATATTGAAATCAAATGGTGATATTTTATTAAATAAGTAAAAAAAAGAGCAAGCTCTTTCCTTTTGAGTTTATATGTAAGTTAAATATATTTACATTTTGTAAATTGAATCGTGACACATAACATTTATATAACAATAAAAGGACAACCAAACCCAAAGGCTGGCTGCCAATATCACCAATTTCTGTAGAGCTTGGCCAAGCTCTGTCCTGAAGATTGCCACCTCAACTTCACATCAATCTTAACACAATTCTTCCACTTGGATACTACGTTATCATACCCCACATCCAGTTCATTGATGTTTACCTATTCGATAATATCATCTTGAGTAAGATTCCCTGTTTCTGGTACAGTAGAACAAAGATTGGTAGGGTCAGACATTTCCACTGTGCTAGCAAGCTGTCCACCCTCCGTGTGGTTTTCTTCTGCTGGCAAAACCTTATTCCAGCATCGTTGGAGAGTGACAGGTGTAACGTCCTGCCAGGCTTCTGCCACTTTACAAATGGCACCCTTAATATTGTAACTTTTCAAAAAATCTGGAAAATCACTTTTCCATTCTGCAAAACCATTTTTTCAAGATTTTTTTTTTCGGTAGCAACGTTTTAGTGCTTCAATTACCTCTTGGTCCATAGGCTGCAGTAGTGACGTTGTGTTAGCGGGTAGAAATATCACTGTCAGAAGTTTGAAGGTTTTCAATAGGATGAGCGGGTGCATTATCTAGGAGTGACTAAGCTTTTATTATAAGCCCTTTTTCATCTAAAAATGATTTTACTGGTGGTACAAAAACATCATCAAACCACGTGTTAAAGATATCTCTGCTCATGCGTGCATTTTTTGAGCATAATATTTTACAGGGAGTGTATTAGTATTTACATTTATAAAAGCTCTAGGCTTGACTCACTCACCTACAACTAGTAGAGGCTATCAATGTTCGCCGGTTGCATTTGCACAAACCATAATTGTCAACCTTTCTTTTTGGATTTTATATCAGCAGTCTCTGATGATGAAGCGAAAGATTTCCGAGGAAGGGCTTTCCAATTTGCACTCAGTTTTTCGCCTTGTATTGAAAGTTGTCGAACGCCATGCCGAGATTTGAATCTGTCCAACCACTTTTCACTAGCATTGAATGTTGGGTCGCCGCGTAAAATTTGATTAACATAAAGGGCCTTTTCTTTAATTATTGGACCTGTTAATGGTAGTCTCTGACTTCGTCTCTGAACAAACCGCTGAAACAATGCTTCATCTAACTTACTGTTTGTGGCAACTTTCATAGTCTTCTTTTTAGTCGCATCACATACTTCTATTTCCACAACAAAATTTTCTATTTTGTTCCCGTCACGTTTTATATCATTCATTTAAGAAAACGACAAGTACCCCTAAGACAAGAATGAAGAATGAAGGTAGTTCAACTGCGGAAGCTACATTAGGTAGAGATGAGGAGATAATTAATTTCTGAGAAATGTGTGCGAGGTAGCCTAGGTTTTGAGTAAACAACAGATGTCATGACAAAACGACTGATTCTTAGCCGGCGCGTATGACTTTAGCAACCAAACAATATATACACATCTTTTTCTCAATACAGAGGTGACAGTTAACAGAGAGTGGCGGTAAATAGAGTGATGGATAATAAAGGTTTTACTGTATACTGAAATTACCTACTAAAATGTGGTGATATATCACGACGAAAATAGATTAAGTACATGGTTTTAATAACACAGAAGAGATTAATATGCACATTTTATTATTTAAAAAATTTAGTTGCATGTCAGTTTTAATAGCCATCCACTCCCCATACAAATTATTGGCCACATTTTTCTCGATTGCTAAATAAAAAGGTGACCCTAATTTACTAAAGGAAGATTGGACCGAGCGATTTGCAAGTTTAATGCCGACATCTGCCGGAGTGACAGGAAAAGTCCATAGGAAATCATTTTAATTTTTGATATGCTTGAATAGATAATTTATATTCACTCATTTAACATTTAGGGGGAAAGAACTGGTCCAGTACTAAAAGCCCTTTTAGATCGGTCATTTCAAATGAAATAACTGGATAATTTTAATGTTAAATTACAACTAAAAGTACGGCGAAAATAACATCTTCATTTATAATTCTTTTGGCAACGAATTTCGGGTTTCTGAACGACTTTGGCGGTTTGAACGGTTGAACGAACTGTTTCTATGCAAGAAGGCCCTTTTGAAATAGTATTCTTTACAAAAAAAAAAATTATATACTTTTTAACGAAATTAAAATAGTATATTAATTTATTTTTTTTATACTAAACATTCGAACGAAGGTTGAGTCTTATTAGATGGGCCAATCAATCAAGAAATGAATTTTAGCCGGCGCTGCAGCAGTTACGTGGTTGCTAAGGTAGACGCATTAAATAAGGAGACCATTTGGGCCTCTTTAAATTTATTATTATTATTATTAACTGAATATATTCTATTATGGTAGACATTTGTAGTGAAATCAAGTCATTATATTTCCAGTGATAAAATAAAATAAAATATTAACATATATTAACAGTTTTCAAAACTTAAGTTGTTTTTCGGTCCTAAAAGTTCTTGCATAAGGTCTCGAATGAGCTCTCCTTCTCAAAAACAAATAATTATAAGTCATGAAATAACACTAATAATTCTAAACTGGTTAACCTTGTAGAGTAACATTTAGTTAAGCTCTACGGACCGATGTTTTACGAAGGAGAAAAATAAAGTCCTCAGTAATTCTGAATTATCAACTGAGCACTAGTAGTATTAAATAGAAGAGGAATATTCAGCAACATATAAACCTAGCTTTAACTCGATTATTAATTTTTGGGTTCAATCAGATCCGGAACATATGTTTCACCACTTCTATTTTCGACAATATGGCTCTAAATTTTTAAAATACTTAAATTTAAAAAAATGGATTACTACAGAGACCAGTTCTGTCGTCGAAGAACTGAGAAACTGGACCGTCTAGCGCGCTTTGGCCATCTGACCCTGAAGAGAGGACCTCGAAGGCCGGGACCGGGACGTATCATGGAGAGGTGGATGCAGATGAAGAGGGAGGCCAACAAGAAGTACTGGAGAGCCTGGAAGTCGAAGCTCGGTCGTCGGAGTGGCGTGTCGTCCCGTTCAGCACAAATGTAAACAAATAAAAATGTTTTGTCACCACTATTTTATGAGTTACTTTAAACACATAAATAGCAAATGGAACTAAAGGTGGATGTTATCCTAGCTTACGAAAGATATTGATTGCATTATGGGTAAGTAGTATTTAATCCCTCCTAACTATAAAAAAATAACCAATATTGATTAATATAGGTATTTACAAAATAGCTATTCTGAAATCCCCCCCCTGATAATTCTAAACAAACAATTAAACTGTCCTTGTCTTATTTGTAGGTATCAAAATTTTCATCATTGCCGATATGAATTAAATATAGTATTACTAGTAACAATAATAATTTCAGTGTTTACAATAAATTAACCTGATTCACCATAGCCTTCTTCTTGATATCTATTTAATGTTATCAGATATTTAGCACGTCAGTTCAAAAAGTTTTAATGTATTCATGGGATTTCAAAGAATAATTTGTACAGGAAGGATTAATTAATCATTACAATGCATATCGATTAAAGATATCAGTAGCTTTACGTTCATCCGTAAAAAAAAATGTTATATTCGTACTTAGGCAAATAGTTCTGGTACGAACTCCTGACTCATAAAATTATCAGTACATTACTACTAATGTACCTACTTTTAGTAGTACTTTACTAGTTCATCCCTGTGAATGTGGCATTCAAGATGTATATATTATCCTCTATCCAACAAATTTGCAAGGATAATACACGTTCCAGTTTTTTGTATTTGCTATATATAAACATAAAGGAGCCATTTTCAACATAAGGCAAGTAACCTCCTAAAATAAAATCAATAAATAGTTCTGCATAAAAAAATGTCGATTTGATTGATAAATACCAAATCATTGCTTAAAAGGGGAATATCTCCAACATTCTATTTGTTTTATTGACAGCACAATTCATTGGGAATATTGAAGTTCAATTATTATTTTAAAAAATACCTATATAACAAATATCGGCTTAATTTTCTGAAAATAAAATATGGATGTAATCTCAATAAATATATCTTTGATGCGCGGTTATAAGGGCTTAAGTCAAAATGAGTCCATAATACAGAATCAGGAATGATCAGATAAGAAATAAATGTATGTTTCAAATAGAATTACTACTATATTGTTTGTAAATTACTACTATATTGTTTTATAAAAATAAAATTACAAATAATATCAATAATTAGATTTTACGTAATGTTTTGAACTTTGCTGTTGCTCTAATGAAAAATTCAAAATTGTGACTTAAGCCCTTATGACCTCGCTCAAAGATATAATAGTACGAGTATATCGATGCCTTACTTCACAAATGTGTTAGTGAAAATTTTTCAAAAATGGGTTTTGTTATATAAATAATATTATAAAGTAGTGATCAGGAACTCATAGATCAAATGTTGATATAAAATTAATAGAGAAGCTTTAAAGGTTACAAAAATATATTCTGTGCTTAAACTTGAACTGTATTTCTTGTGTAAATTATTATCAAAGTGGACTCGTGTAAAATCTTGTTTTCGGCACTTAACACATATGTGAACTAAGGCATCGAAATAGATAGTGTATAATTCGCATATAAAGCAGACTATATGCACTAAGTGTGGCTAGTAGTTGAGGCCAGTAGAACATGATTGTCATGCCGGACGCAACAAGGTTAGGGTCATCTGAACTGATATGGTACCGGCAAGGTTTTTTTCTTTCTGACACCGATATAAACTCCACAGAGGTATACATATATATATATATATATCTGTGTGTGTGTGTGTGTGTGTGTGTGTGTGTGTGTACCGTATGTATTTAGGTACACAAGGACGAATATATTTAGGTATATTTACGAGAACGTAAATTTTTCCCTCAAGATAACTAGCCCGTTTTTGGAAATAATTCGAATTAATTACTTATTCACGCCTTCAGTAATTCGTTCAGAGCACTCACTTCCTAATCCTCAGGCATTTTATCTCCCACTCCCCACCCCAACCGATTTCTTTACACGTAGGTATATCCTCATGTTGAAAAAATGTTTTCGAGGCGGCCTCCATTTATTGGAAAACTCTTATCGAGGTAGTGTTGGATGGTATATCGCCGATTGTTGAAATTGGGGGGCATTTCAAAAGACCTTGCGTTTCAGGTATGGATTTAGAACAATTGGAAGGATATAGGGCATGCTGAGATGGTCGAAGTATCAAGGGACATCCGACCTTTGAAATAACTAGCGGAGCAATGATCCGCAATGCAATAACAAAGGAATGCAGAATAGATACTCACTAATGGATGGAGTTCGCTTTCAAGCTTAGCAGGAGGAAGAAATACATCTAGATATGTCTACCTCAAGATCGTATACAGGATGTCTTAATCAGAAGAAATTACACCAATTAAGCTGAATAACGGAATAACCATGTTTAGGGAGATGTACATTAAATATAAAGTGGTCAAAAGCACAATGCGGGTAGATTATTTTATTTGCCACCTTAGCGTGCCTGGAAGACTATACGAGTATTTGTGGCACTGTTGCGTATTCCTCCGTAACAGCATCATGCTGCAAGTAGGTCTTGTTACAATAACATCAATGTAGTTGTGCATACAGCTCTGCTACTTTTCAGTTTCATTTTCAACTTCTTTCCCTCCTGTCCGACAGCATCTATCGTACAGTTAATAGCTAGAAGTAGAAAGAAGTACCCTTAATTAGGGGAATAACCTGGGGGTTGAGTGTAATCTCGGCTAGACTCTGTTAAACCGTTGCCTTAGAAACTGTATAGCCTACCATGTACTGAATCCAACATCCAATACCCTTCATGGGTTGTAATGGTTTTTGTTTGTTAACGACGGTTGTTGACGTTGGTTCTCTCCATGTTAACGACACATCATCTCATCTCTTTAGAGGCTGATTTTAATCCTACTTATTTTAGATTTATTTTTAACATTCTTATAATTTTATTATAAAATTATAAACTTATTATTGTGATCCAAGAGGAGAAATGGACAAACAGGAGCTGTTATGTTATGGTTCGGGAGTGAAGGAGCTAACGGTGTTCTGACAAAAGAGCACCTAATGAACTGACAGGACGGCTCCTTACAGTATGTCCCATCTCACCCTGTCCGGTCTCCTCCTGGTATTTGTTTCTATATCGAAATAGCATTTTATATTGATATTAGAAAATATTAAATCGTACCGAACTAGTTACACTAAAGCTAAATTTTGCTAATGAAAGTCATGCGAGAGTTATGATTAGACTGAAATGCTATTAAACGAAGGCAAATTTAGGCATAAATAAGACACAATGTTACAGTAAACACCTGTGAAGCAACACCCGATACCTAAATGAGTAATTATATAAAGATATATGACACTCAGTACGAACAAGCCTACGACCTTCAGCGGACTCATCTATTGTAAAACTTAAAATACCCCGTTGATAGAAGTATTTGTAATTATGCTGTATTTAATTATGTATTGTAAATATATTTATATTGTATTGTAAACATTTCTTGAATAAATGGAATTTTGAAACAAAAAAAAAAATACGAACAAGCCGGTCCACAAACGTCAAGGTGTCTCTTCAGTCGAGGACTGTGAAGCAGTCAAAAACCTATATGAAAAGCAAAAATACCTATATTAAATGCAAAAACTTTATGTGAGTATTGCGTAGATACTATTGTACGGTTTTTAAGCCAGCGTTTGTACAGGTGGGTCGTCTGGCCGAGCTTACTCTCAACCTATACTTTTTTCTAAATATTTTTATTTGAAAAGAAAAGATATGTCCAGGACCGGGACTTGAACCCGGGTCGTCCAGATCGCTAGTCTCGAACTCTACCATTTGAGCTATCCTGCCCCAATCAAGCATGCTTCCAGGTCGTGGTCATATCCTTTCTTTTCACTAATCCCAAGTCCCCGCGTTCTCGCAATATTGCGATGTATACGAGGGGAAGAATGTTCTTTGAACATAATTTTAATTTGGATCTTGTTGACTTACGTCATTATAATTATTATAATTTATTGTATTTTATTTGTTATTAATTTTTAAATATTTTTATTTGAAAAGAAAAGATATTCGCAGGACCGGGACTCGAACCCGGGTCGTCCAGATGGCTAGTCTGGAACTCTACCATTTAAGCTATCCTGCCCCAATCAAGCACGCTTCCAGGTCGTGGTCATATCCTTTCTTGTCATTGATCCCAAGTCCCCGCGTTCTCGCTTTTTTCTCTAATTAAGGGTACCCATTTTATAGAGGCTGGATGAGCACTATAAGGGTTTACTGATCCCACAGGTTCGATATATGGGCCATTAATTACCTGCCACATACTCGAATTTGAACGTGAGACCTACAGATTAGCAAATCACCGCTCACACTCATCTACCCCGCTCCCAAAATTTTATAATCATAATCATTTGAGGTGTAATTAAATTTCATGAAAAATCACCTAAACCCCATTAATGATAATCATTTAGGATATTAGGCTTTGTAGCTATTATTGGAATTAGGTTAATTTTTCCAATAGTTCTTATTCATTACTTGAATTTCCAATAACTTTTGTAACCGACCAACAGTAACAAAATAGAATGACATTCCCAAAGTAGATTGACATCTCTTTTTTATTGAATCATCATTACTGTCATCACTAAACAAAAGCTAACTAGCCCATGTCAAGCATCACCTGATATAAGAGGACTTATATATCGATACTTTTATATTAGACCATTCATCAAGGTTACTCACACCTACCGCCTTTTGTTCACAAATTTCAAAGCTCACTAGATGTTATGATCGAGAAAGCCATTGTCGATTCCTCACCTTTAATCGATAATCACAAATAATCATTGCAACCTCTATGGATTCTCAGAACTTGAACGTTGTATGATGCTCAGAGCATTTGTTACCTCGCTTCAGCTCTGAGAATTACAACTAGTCACATCTTACAAACCTATTAACTTTTTATTATTTTCCGAAATAATCGAAATTTATTGTTAAGATTAAATAATTTCCACATTCCAACTACAGTCGACTTAATGCAGAAGTGCCTCAGAGCACTGTTCTTGGTCCATTTCTGTACTCTGTATACATCTTCAAGGTGTCTCAGGAGACGACTGCTGATCCACGCAATAAACTATCAAAAACTAACAAAATGACCATATACACTATGCTACTTGAACCGATATGGACTCACGGAATAAATCTCACTTACAGATCATTCAAATCTTTCAGTCGAAATCCCTTCGTTAAGCCTTCTACATAATAAATAAATCATTACACAAATATTTGGACCAACCACTCGTAACTGACAAAATCAGGAAACAACACAAACAATTATTAACTTGCTGGACACCCAAGCTTACTGGCTTTAGTACGGAATTCGATAAGTTTTAAAACGTCTATAGAGCAGGGATCGACTACAGAGAGATTAAGCAAGCTAGGAGTACTTTCAATGGGAGGCTTTTCCATCCAATTTTTCACTAAAGGATGGTTTACAAAAGAAGAGGACACATACAATAAATATCAAATGGCATTTATAGAAAATTACCAAATAAATACTTGATTGTTGTTACTATTATTTCATCAAAGAAAATAGCACAATCCCCCAACAATTAACAATATTATTCATCATTCTTTATTAATGATCGTATTCAGACTCTACATGAAGTACTTGGTTGCTGCTAACACTAGTTTAAGTTGTTATTATTAAATTACACATCATTATTAACTGGTTTTATAAAAAAAAAAAAAACTGTTTATTTTGATATAAACAATTAACTAACATTATTAATTAACTAACAATTGACTAATATTATTTTTTATTGATATGATATGATATTTATTGACGAATCACATGTAATGACATGTAACATGCTTATTTAAGCATGCCCTATTACAGTAACTATATCAGTCTCTTTTTTTTTTCTTTTTTTTTTTTATAAATAGTATTATAGTAATTATATCAGTCTCATGGTACATGACCTAAGATTAATAAACGGCCCCTCCATGGGGTTGCCATGGGGGGGAAAATGAAAAAAAATTAGTTGATCTTATATATATGAGGAAGAAAATGGTCCGGGTGGAGGTTGGTAAAATTCTCTTAAGTAGAGAGAACTGTCTATTGGAAAACCAACATTTCGACCTACATTGCAGGGCTTCTTCAGGGCTTAAAATGTGGTCAAGTGTTTAGGCATAACTCGTTAATTGCTGCGCTCACTGATTGCTGGGTTAACCCCTTAGCCCTGAAAGGCCTGCAATGTGGGTCGAAACGTTGGCTTTCCAATGAACAATTCTCCATATTTAAGAGAATTTTTTACTTCCACCCGGACCATTTTCTAATTTAAAAAAATTAACTCATTTTGGTATAATTTACTAGTGAGTTGCATCCTCCTAAGGCTAATCCACTTATCATATCTTAAACCTGAGTCCTTAATAGTACTCAATAAACATACACTATGTGGAAGTATATCCGCCATATTATTTAGCCCTCTGCTGATCATGGCGATCATGACGTTTGGTTTATAGTAATTATATCAGTCTCTTCGTGGCGAAATTGTAAATCCACCTCTGGATTATCATCGATCTAAATTCCGAAAAACTACAGAATACTCTTAACTTCCCACGTATTTCCTATTCCGTCCTCTTCCTGCCACTTGGTTACATTTAGCAGACCAATTTAAATAAAGCTCACCTTCCCGAAAAAGGAGATAAATATCTTTTGATGTTAATCGAGTTAGGAAAAAAATGGCATTCTGGTTGTTCCGCTATAAGGAACCAGTCCTGGAGCCTGCCCCAAGGAGTATCTTATCCAGGGAGGTTGACGACCTCTTACTCTCTGCAACCAGGGCCTTCTCAATTTAGCACACCGATGTATGTAATCTATATATTGGGTTGTTTCATATAAAATGTCCGTTCTCATTATTTATTAAATCCTATTAGTGGACTTCTGTGGACTGTGTTTATTTTTATAGAATGCAATGAGTTGTTTCTTAATACTCTCTTTTTTAATAGAATTTTTTGCTAATACAATTGAACGAACACTGTTTAGTATGCCATCAAACATGATTTTCGCGTGTGTTTTTTTCAATTTAGAACTTGGACACTCGGGAGCCCAAGCTGCAGCAAGCATTACCACCGCGTTCAAGTATTGGTTTGAGAAATTTTCCAACAAAAATATGGTTGGTTTCTATATGATGGTCAAGGGCAGGAATAATTCATTTATTTTTTCTACACAGAGGTGAAACCATCATATCCACATCGTACTGCATAGATACAGTGCAAAAAAAAACCTACTTCGGTTAATCAAAATGGGCCTATAACCTTACAAGTCAACGCAATACCTCATGTTTCACAACAGACAGTGAAGAAACTAAACGAGCTGGGTTACGAAGTACTCCCACACCCACCTTAATCGCCAGGTTTATCTTCAACAGATTTTTATCTCTTGAGATTTTTGGAAAACTAAGAATCAAATTTCTGAAAATTCTCAAGTAAACATTGCGTTTTCAGACTTTATTTCAAGACAAAAACCTGAATTATTCAGATTTAAGATTAAAAATTGTAGAACAAATTGGGAAAAATTTATAGAAAATGAGGATAAATATTTTGAATAAAAACTACAGAATAGTCGTTTAGTAGTTGCATGCCCCTTGTAAACAGCGTACTGTATGCATGAAATTTAAAAATGTAGGTACAGATTAGCACAACAAATTAACAGAATACAAACTAATTACAGATTCAGATATATAATAAAGAAAAATAAATATGCATTAAAAATAAATAAATAAACTCTTCACATAAAACTATTTTCATATGTTTGTACAGAAATTTAAGCCCAAGAACTTAACAAGCTCGTCTCAATCTTCGCGAAAGGGTCACATGTGGTCCAGTGGTTAGCATAAAAACGTACGATATCAAAGATCGCGGGTTCACAGCCCGGCACGTGACCTAGGTAATTTTAAGGAATAAAAACTTCCTTGAATATGCCGACCTTCGATAGGGGTGTAAAATGGGCGTCCGGAGCATTTACGATGTCAGGTACTCATAAAAGATCCCTATCCTAATTAAACCTGAATAGGTAAAATTTAGAACTCCCACTAGCAGCAAAAACAATAAACAAACAACAACAATCTTCGCGATGCTGCAACTTCAATTATACCAACAGGGTGCATTCATGCTCTGCAATGCCCCGTTGTGTAGTCTCGAGTGGGCATTACTATTTCACACTGAGTTAACCTGCTCCCATTAATTGATGTATCTGATATTGAATTTAAATGTAATTTTTCTAAGGGATTACTTTGGAGAAGTGACAATTTCCAGGTTTTACAACCGATTCCGTCTACCCTTCAAGTATCATTATTTTACAACTATTTACTAATTGATTCCCGTTTCTTTGAATTTACCGTATCTTCTCAAAATCAAAACCATACTTAAATATTTTGGAGTGCTGGGGTAATTGTATTGCTAGTTATTAGCTTAAAATAAATTTTTGAGTAAGTTAATACATTGAATAAATATTTTATTTATATTAATTATTTTTAATTTTTTTATTATCAAATACATGTTTTATCTTGTAAAAAAAAAATCATAATGAAACTAAATCATAAACATTAAAACTCAAAGAGACATACATATATTTGAAATCTTTAGTTTAATTATTATTTTCAAAATTTGGTATGTTTATTGTTCAATAAAGTTTAAAGAGTTTTAGTTATTTAGGATTTAAATCTTAAAAGCAAGAGATTAAATATTAATTAAATATTTAATTTAATTTAATTTAATAATAAATTAAATCATTAATGTTGAAAATATTTAATTATTTTATTTCATTCCTAATATCTTACATTACATATAATAATTATGTACTATAATTTTTCGGAGAGGGTGAGTAAGATGGATTTCGCCACTTCTTTTCACCCCTAACCCCTTCTCCAATAAAAGTGATTATTTTTATAACGTTATAGTAGATTGTATAATTCAAATGTGATAACGAAGTAATTAAAATCATATCCTAACATTAAAATTAGATGAATGAATGTCAATATTATAAAAAGCTGAAAGATATATTTCTTCTAACAATAAAATAAATTGCTATTCATGACAAGTGTCATGTTTGCTTTCATAGTTTAAAAAAAAAAAATCTTTAACTTTTGTTTATTTATATTCAATCAATAAGATGGCTACAAAGATGAATAACACCCTGAGGTATTCGAAAAAAAGGATGAGTCTACTGGAGAATGTTGTTGATCAAACAACGCCTAATTGGAGAGAATGCACTCGGTTAATGTAACTATAATGACAGCATCGCGGAAATAAGATGGATTTGTAAAGTTGTTGTGCTTCGTTTAGAACGAATTCGCAAAAAGATAATGAGCACTGAGCTGACTGGTAATCCCACATACCCAGACATAGGCAGAAGAGTTGCATCAAGGATGATCTTAAGAGGTTTGAGTTTGGGTGGGATTCCGTGGATGGATGTTTGTAAGCGAGCTTTTTGCTAGGGTTTGCAAAGCTATTTATTGTTGCCGTATTCCTTAGACCATAAGAACTTTTATGCTGACCTTGACCGATGATGATATTTTCATCCCTATAATGATACAGTTTAGAACAAGAATGACCAACTCGCAGCCCACCTTAAACATAAGATTCCAAGAGATAAAGTATGATAAAATCATTATAATGATTACAAATAATAGTGATTATAATAGAATAATAACAAATATTATTTTTAAAAAAACCTGTACCACTACAACCCATGAAGGATTTTTGGTTCAGTACATGGTAGAGACTGTACTGTTTCATGGACAACGGTTCTGCAAGGAGGTGACTTGTTCTAGGTCACGCTCGACCGCCAGATTTTCCCCCCTTATTTTGGGTACCCTATTTTTATAATATTTTATAGAGGCTGGGTGGTGCCCAGGAGGGTCCTAGATCCTATATGACCCATCTCCCGCTGCAAACAGACTAAATAAAAATCATGGCCTGCAGCGGGAATTGAACCAGGATTTCCGGCATGGCAACTCAGTACTCTACCACCGAGCCACTCCTCTCCCATAACACAAATATTATTAACTAAATCTAATATGTGAGTTAAAATTTATATGCGGCTAGCGGAGTTATGCTGCATATCCAAAATGCAGCCACACTACTTGTCGCAGGCCCTAGATCCATATTTAATTTTTTAATATTGTTTATTACTTTCCTATGAACCATATTTATTACAGAAATGTGTTCTTTAAGGGAGAAATATGACAATAAAGATAAACATAATTAGTTATCTAATATGTGACTCTGTTCTCTAAATATTATGCATATTTATAGTTTGAAATTTCAAGTACATCTATATAGGTTTAATGTTTTATAAAAACATTTTGAATATTCTAAAAAAGTTGAATGGCAAAATGAATAAAGTTAATAGTTAAATCGTTTGAAATAGACCCTGCAGTTCCTTGGAGATGACATCCTTCAAGATCATCCCGTCCTTGGCAGGAGTGGGAAGCTACGGCTAGGTTACTGTTGTTGGCAACCCTACAGGAGGAAGACTTCCGCAGGGTTGGTACCCCTGCAAAGTGGAGGGGGTAACTTCTGGAGAGGATTCCAGTCAGTACAAGACACCACGCTGCCACGGAAGGTAAGTTCCAGGTTCTAGGTCTTTTAGAGTAGAATATATACCTTAAATAATATTCTTTGAATTTATATCATCCTAGTATTATAACTAGTGTGTCATAGTTTATAAACAAATAACTGGTTATTTTCAAATATGGTTAATTCTCAAACTAGATTAATGTGGATATATTAACTATGAATATTTCATATATATAAGCAAAAATGAAATACATAAAGTTGTAGTTGTTTATTTAACGTCCCTTTATGCTGCTAAGGCTAATCGGACGATGCTACAGTGGTAGCTCTAAATTTTGCCTACCCAGGTTTAATTAGGATAGGGATTTTTAACGAGTACCTGACATCGTACAGGCTCGGGAATATATACCTTTATAAGTACATAAATATATTTATATATATTTACAATAATTATAAGAAATCATCTATTTTATATTTATCATTCAAGATCAATTTCTGCTTAACTTAATAATATTATCGGAAATTTCCAGACATCCGATATTTTAGTATGTCCTTTCGACTGTTGTCCCTTAACGACTGTTCCCCTCAAATTCATTTAAATAAAATTAAAAATAACCTCCTAGCTTTTAGGAACTTCAGCACTTGTTTTAGTTCATTGATATCTTAATATGGCAGAGAAGTATCGATATTCATAGTCATTTTTGTCAATACTTTTCATATGCAAATAAATATTTCACTGTAAGTTGTGCATTGCAACAAATTTTGCAAGTAAAGCTGTGACACCTATAAGTAGGTGGAGATGAATCATATTTTAATGACAGAGTTTTAGTAACTGATATTAATCATTTAATATCTTATATTACTTATTATACTACTATTATGTTATAAATAATAGTTATAACGTAGTGTAAAGTGTTTTGGCTTTATTTTCCTTCAACTGTCAATTTGCATATTGTTCTTCGCAAAGCACAGCCTGTTTTGAGCTGTTTATTGTTTATAAGTAAAACTAGAAATTAATTTTTACAAAATTTCTTTTAAAAAATTCTTCTGGTTATTTGTATATTTTCTCTAAATATTTAAAATCTAAAATCACATTTTGAATATTGCGATATCATCTCACGATAACTATCCAAATTATATATGACAGCAAAAAGTTATTTATTTAATTTTTAAAAATATCTAAATAATGAGAAAATCACCAGTTTTTCAAAGGAATTGAATAAAAAAAATATTTCAAAAATCGCGTTCCAAGTCCTTGTAAACTCTAATACTTGCATAGAAGAACTTCAATTTTACTTCATTTAAAGGTATAAATTATCTTATAAAGCCTCCTCTCTACCATATATTTTACATTATTCAGATAATCCTGCATCACCAAGTTGTGTATCTCGTTCGGTGATTTCCGTCTATGCGGATATAAGAAGAAACTGAAGACTATAAAAAAAAAAAATATTAAAAGCTTATTTAGCAGTAGGATTAAAATAGCCTAAAAAGTTACCTCTTCGTAAATGAAGCCCTATTTTCTCCTAATGCACCACCCCTAATACATAACCTTTACAAACGAATTGATTTATTTAAAAACTTGGGAGATTTTGAAATCATAATATTTTGACAGAATTGAACAATATTAATAATAATGAATTATTTCAAACAACGCAATAAATCCTTAGTTAGAAGAGGTATGCAAACCCTCAGCACGTCTATCATGGTTAGGAAAATATAAGGGGTTGAATTGAGGTCTAGAAAGATCAATCCTTCCATTTGTTTTGAGAAAAGATATTATTGAAGGTATTAGGCTTATTGAATAGTTTATTTTTTTAATAATACTTTATAAAGATCCCATCATACTATCTACAATTAATGAAAGTTTATTAAAATGTATACATGTAACAATATGTATTTAATCCTGGTTTTGTTATTGCCAACATATGCTTACTCAGTCAATGTTTTCAGTATTCACTATTTATCTTAAAATAAAAAAATATATACTAAATAATTTTAAAAAAAATCTTTCAAACCAATAATTCGTTCTTTATTAAAATATCATGTTGGGTTTCTGAGCTTTAGGTCCCTTATTCCGGACTGGCTGCAGCTAAAAAAATTATTCATACTGTTATCAGCCGTCAAGGGAGAGGAGTGGCTCAGTGGTAGAGTACTGAGTTACCATGCCGGAAATCCTGGTTCAATTCCCGCTGCAGGCCATGATTTTTATTTAGTCTGTTTGCAGCGGGAGATGGATCATATAGGATCTAGGACCCTCCTGGGGCCCACCCAGCCTCTATAAAATATTATAAAAATAGGGTACCCAAAATAAGGGGAAAAAATCTGGCGGTCGAGCGTGACCTAGGACAAGTCACCTCCTTGCAGAACCGTTGTCCATGAAACAGTATGGTCCCTAAACCATAGTACACCCTATTATACATGTTGCTTGTCTCGTCTAGGGACAAACCTGAGACCGTCTAGAAGAGCGGTCCAAAGGTTTATCTGTAACGTGTACTGTAACCAAGACCCTTCATGGGCTGTAGTGTAACAAAGATTTTTTTCTGATAATGGTCTATAATCAGAAAAATAAATTTATGTTACGTAAAATGTAAGATATTTCAAATTTAAGATATGTTTATAAAAGTCATTCCTGTAATTAAATTTAAATGATTCTAGCAACAGTTGACAAAAAGATTTATTCTCGTATCGATCCAAAAATAAATAAGTAAGGTTAATAAATGACTATGTATGTTAATTACAGGTAAACAATTCTATTAAATTTATGAAAATAGTGTCATTTTAAAATTGAGGACATAGATAATGGAACAATAAATTCTCACACCTCCGATCGTCCACAAGAGCCATTGTTCCATAAACTACTTTCTTATGAGCCACTTTCTTTTTAAAAATCCTTTCAAGTGTTATTTTTTTCTGGATTTCCACATTTTATATATTTTATTTGTGTATAGCGCATTTCTCATCAAGTTATCATCGACCTAGATTCTAATGATCGAAACAGCAGAAACAATTTGTGGCTAAATTAATCAAGTTGGATACATACTTAAATAAAATCTTAATTTCGGCAAAAAATTAAGTAGTATTTTAATATGCATACGTCTCGTATCATTTCTGAAGGACACTTAGTTAAATATATGCCTAATTTAACAACAAAAATAAAATAAATGTTATGGACTTCCTAGCCCGAATATTTCATAGCGCAAAAAAAGTGTAATTGTCTTTGTATTGTAATTTTTTTTATAAAACATAATTGTTTCAAAATTTTGAAACTGAATTTTCAATGGAAACACATATTTTAAATCCTTCTGATTCCGAATACCCAATTCCAAAATTGAGCAGGTGAACGCTTTAAGACGCTAAAAGAACGTGAAAAAACAAAATGTTACACGAAACTTTCATTCCACATTAGTAATTGGAATAAGTCTGGGATTTTACAACATTATTGCTAAAATTGACTCACAATTAATGCCTTTTTATATTCAGGATCCTTTAGAAAAATTGTTATTATATGCACGTTTCATAAAAGTTTATTTATTTCAAAAGATTTACAAACTGTTTGGAGATTTATATTTTAGAGATTTAGTATAGTTGAAAAAATAGATACGTTTCATGGAACAAAATTCCTGTCCAATAAACCACTATCTTATTTATAACAATAATTATTCGATTCAATAAAGTTAATTTAAAAAATTTATATTTATTTTTAGGTTAACTTTGATACGTAGATTTGTAGATTAATATGTTATCATTAATTAATACATTGATTTATAGATTAATATGAACTAATGATGTCACCAATTGTAAACCTTCTTCTGTCATGCGAGTCAATTTACATTTGAAAAATAAAAAATGAAAAAATGTCACGCAACAGGTACATTTTTCAATAGTCAACTTTTATGAGAGCAATACCTGATGGAAGAGAGCTGATAGTGAATTTTATTAATGATTTATTTTATAAAAATTTAATTTAACGGATTTATGCATGACAATAGGAAGAGATAGTAGGTACATCTCGAATTGATAAGAGTCGATTCTGCAGGTCAATAGGCGAAGATTGCTTGTTGTTGAGATAATTCAATGGTTTCAAAAATGGCACTTAAGTCATTTTACAATTAGGATAATTGAAGGTTACTTACGACTGGATTGGTGCCTTCCAGTCAATAGCTACGTATCGATTTAAGTAACTAATCGATAATTGTTACTGCTAACAACTGCAGTTTATTTACACCTAGTTAACCCCTTACTTTTGTACTCACTGATCAGATACTTTAATAAATAGTACTATTAATTTATTATCTAATAAATTATCGGTTTTCATTCTTAAAATCAAGTATCAATTTACACCCTTTCTGTTCAATAACAAAAAACTTCAAGGACCTCAAAATAACACTGACCTGTAAAGTTTGATGATTATTAAATTACAATTTAATTTAAATATGAGATAATTTTTATCTTAAAAAGATAAAATTTAATGAACTTATATGTAAAATTGAACAATTCTTCTTTATTAATATGTATTTTATCATTGTGTCATGGCCTCATGTCTATTGTTCTGGGAACAAACGTCTCTTGGATCATATCTAAATTTTAATAATAATTAAAATTTCAAAATAAAAATATTGCACTAATAATTATAATTTATTGATAGCTGATTTACTATTTATGTCATTATTTAAGGTGTACTTTCCCGAAGCGTTGGACACAAAGTGATTAAATAAATTAGGAATCATTGGTCGCATTTACCTTTACAATACTATCTTAAATAAAAATAAAATAAAATAGATACAAAACAAAATTGTACGATTACCAGGTATGAAGGGTATTAGTTTCGGTATTTGGTAGGGATCGTACTATTTATATGCCAATGGAGGTGATCTGGTCGAGATCACACTCATCCACCAGGTTTACCCACTAATAAAGAGTACTCACTTTATAGAGGCTGGGTGAGCCCTAGGAAGGTCTGCATATCCCACAGGTTACAACTGAAGCCGTTAACAGATCATACAAGTTATTTATCACTGCCCCATTACACCCTGAATTTTCACCACACCAATTCAGCGCTCTACACAGCCCCAGGTACAAAATAAATAATTATCTGCCAAAACTGGTCTCGAACTCGGGACCTAGTGATCAGTCGCACAGCACCCTACTCAACTACCCCGCTCCATTCTTCTTAAAATAATAGATCTTTAAATAATAATAATAATAATAATATATATAAATCTGCGCTTACAAGGCTTGACCATGGATATACGGCACAAAACTTGCTTCGAGAGGAACCGAACGAGAACCTATCTGAACAGAGCCTTACTGAGTCTTGGAAATGTAAACAACTTCACGGCAGATTTTACAGCGCCTTAAAAACTTCTGGAATAAATTTAGCAGCATCTGTCCAATGGTTGAAAAATGGAAGTATGTTCCAGAGAAGGAAGGATTCCTTTTAGCTATACAAGATCAAGTAATGGCAACTCGTTCGTATAGGAAGCATATCTTACAAGAGGCCATTGATGATAAGCGTCGTCTTTGCAAATCTACAAATAAATCCATACAAGCTGTCAAGTCCTAGTGGAAAAAGAATACCTTCAAAGACACAATAATGCAGCGAAGGTCATTCATCAAGCAGTTGTTAAAAGTTGTGATCTAATTAAAGATCACTAACCTTTCTACAGATATCATCCTGAAGCATTAAAAGAAAGTGGTAATGTTGAATTACATTGGGACCATACGATGATAACAGACCACCATATATCTCACAACAGACCTGACATATTGTTTATTGACAAGGCAACAAAGAAAGCAACGATTATTGAGACAGGAGTTCCTTCCGATGATAACGTGCAAAAAACAATAGGAGAAAAAATTCGGAAATATCAGGAGCTTAGCGAAGAGTTGAAGCATCTTTACAGACTGGTGAAGGTTGAAGTACTACCAATTGTAGTTCAATGGCCTTATTCCAGAGGAAACAATATAATCCTTGAAAATCCTTAAATTAAACAAGGAAGTTGAACTACTACAAAAAGCAGTGGCATTAGAAACTGCATGTATTGTACGAACATTTTTAAATGTCGATAAATAAGACGATTAAGTTAACCTTGGCCATGGTCCGGTTAAGCCAAATCAACCAGCAATGCTGAGAAGAAAAGCAGATATATAATAATAATAAAGATCATTGCATTTATATTAACTTTCATTTAATTGTACATAATTAATGAAGTTACTTAATAGATTTTCCAAATTTTTAGACATCAAAAGAAACGAAAATTTTATTTTAGAATTTCAGTTGTCTGTTTTGATGTTACTTTTGTACTTCTCCCATAACTTTATATGTTCAGTTGCAGATATTTGACATTACGTCTTTGGTGTTGGTTTAGCATCCAGTTGTTAACCTTTTTTCATAGTCACTTAGTGATCACCGAATAATATAAACGTAGAGAATCTATACAAAAATAATTCTTTACTGTTACTTTTTAAATGTTAAACAAATTATCTTCTATTAATTATAACCAATAAAATTGGTATTTTATAATCATAGGATTTTATTTAACAATTATTTTAAGGTACTTGATCCTTTTTATTTATTTTTTTTCCTTTTCTATTTTCTTTTTGTTTTGTCAATGAAAATATTTGACCAAAAAAAAATGTGTTTACTGTGTCTTAAGTAAACAATAAAGTAGTGCAAAAATTACTAGAACATTGACACAATTGACATAATAAGAAACTGTTCCTCAAGTCACCGTTACTTAGACAGTTACAAGTCCATTTGCATAACAGTCGTTGGAATTTTGCCGGGTATTGTATTTGAGTTAATTTGGGTCAGAAGGGTACGCGGCCCGACGGCATTTTACCTTTTCGTTGCCCTAGATCGGCTCAGCTGTCAAGAGACCTCTTAAATGAGTGGATCTGATGTCTCAGACAATGAGGCAATGACTTTTGGATATCACTCTTGATATTGTATTTCAGATCACGGTCAGATTTAGGGGGCATTTAGCTCAAGACGGCAGAATTTAATAGGCGATATTTAAAGATATGGTTAGCGATATTTAAGCAGCGGTTAGCATGGTTATTGAAAATATTAAAGCCAACCGTAACTGATCCGGCGCCGGTTGGAATCCGGCCCGGACTTGTTGAAAAATATTTAGTGGTAGGGCTTTCTTCTCTGGCTAGAAAGATTGGTGTCCTTTAGTAATAACCTTTCCTTATTTCCTTGACAGAAGTAGGAAGAAAAATTAAACCCATTAAAAAAGAAGTGAATATATATAACTAAAAAAATGTATGCGGTTAGCGAATGATATAACTTCACCTACGGTACAGGGAAGACATTTTAAAATTATCTACATTGTTTTTTATGAAAAATTTATTATCCATTAAATTATTTAGCAATATTTATGCTTAAATGTCTGCTATTTTGATCGTTCTCTACTAGTCTATTAGAGATTATATTTTTCTGAATAAATAACTTTAAATTGACATACATATATTACTACTCTAATTTCATGAACGTTTGAAATATTTCTTTAAGGAAATAAAAAAATTTTCCCCCAATATAAATTAATCCTTAGTTTATATTATTAAAAAAATAACCCGTACTACAACGACTTACGCACAGCTCTAAAAATGATCAAAAACTCAGAAAGGGACATAAATTGTAAACTAGATGCAATGTGTTAAAATTCAAAAAAAGCAAAGTCTCTAAAATCCTGGAAAAACCAACAAGTGACGTTTCACCAATGGTGGCATCATCAGGACTCATTTAATAAGAAAATCACATCAAAGAAGACAAAGTGCAGTACATCTCACACCAACAGTCCAAACAGACTCGTCAAGTAGAAGTAGCAACCTTGCTCCATAAACAACTAAGGCAAAGGAAAACGCTATGCTTTGTCTTCTTTTGTATAATTTTGGAGCGTGCCTTGATGATGCCTGAATTGGCGAAACGTTGACTGGTGGGTTTTTCTGTTATTTTAGGAACTGAAAGCTTGGCTTTTTGGGGATTTTTTTCTATTGCAATTTATTCACATGCTCTCTTATCTTAAATATTTAATAAATTCGGATTTTCAATTTAAATTATCCTTTCTCCTTACTTTGTTACGAACAAAGTAATCCATAATGACCTTAACGTCCCGTTTATTGCTGATTTGGCCCGAATCCGATATCAATCTTTTCATGACAAACTTTATTTCCACTCAAACCCACTAGTTTCAAATCTCGCAACCTCTTCAATTTCTGATAATCCTCCGAGGCGTCTGAAAAGAAGATGGCCTCATGACCTTCCAAGCTGAACTTTTTATTACCACTGGTACTACCACTGGGTAGTTTCTCTACTTGTCTTTTCTGTCAATGCATTCATTCATTATATTTACTTGATGTATTCTGTATACAGTTGTAAATTTTAATAAATAAATTAAAAAAACAAAACATTATCCTTTGAGCTAGATCTACAACACATCATTTAGCGAGATTTTGTTTTGTTTTTTTCATTTAAGGAAAATCTTAAACATGCATTTCTGTGTAAATCTCGGATTGAATATTTTTCACTTATTTAATTTCCTAGCATCATATATTAAATATATCCAGACGTTACGAACAACATTTATAGTTAAAAAAAAATACATTTGCTTCCACTTATAGATTTTTTAAACCATTTATCAGCCAATATAATGAACATGAGAAGATGGTATTTATTTAGAAATATTGTACGCAGAAAACTGTTATCAACTGTTATTAAAAAGAAAGCTAATAAGAATAAGCTAAGAAGCGACCTATGCTCTTAACACTTCATGTAGCCGTTCAGATTTTTTTAATTTTGTCTATTTATTTTAATAATCTGCGTTTATATAACTATATATATTTACTTCTTATGATGTACTAATTTTTATGGTTAATTTCTACAGATATTCAAAAGGCATTTAAAGCCATGGGATTTTCCAATAACTCATTACTCTTTTTCATGCATTTACGACAGTAATTGATTGATAAGTCAACTGATTGGAAATTATAACTATTTAATAAAACATATATATTTATAGCAGAGCGTTGCTACCAGTCGACGCGGTACCTGGGAATATAGTTGGCATTGGTAATGACCCAGTGAACTGGTAGCATCATTCGGCGCTTCCTTCCTTTACTTTCACTACAACTGACCACCTTGACAATGAGCTTGGGGGCCTGTTCGTTTAATTTGAATGATATCTCTCTATTTTGTATTAAAAGGTTTTCAGCGTGTAATGGATTTATAAAAGTATAATGTGGGGCAGAATGAAAATGGATACTAAAAAATTTAATTTGATTGAATTAGGAACGCCAAAAAAAAAAAGATTCGAGAATGAAAGATCAGATGAAAAAAAATTCGAAAACCAGTAAATAGTTAAAAAAGACATCAGTGACAAACTTAAACTTTCAACAATTGGAATAAAAACAAAATAGGGATAGAGTTGAAAAATTGACACGTAAAAAAAAATGGAAGCGCGACATAACATACCAAGAAAAAATTGAGCAAAGATTTGTGCCTAACATCGAAGAAGGAAATATTTACTCTATGTTCAATTGTATGTAGGCTCTGTCAAGGTGCTGGAGCAAATAAATAACAATTTAGTGCACTTTAGAAGAAAAGGTGGTTAGGAACATAGCTTTTGATGGGGTACTGGATCAATATGGAAAATTAATTGTAAAATAGATTTAAATTTCTAACTGTTAGTACGATCAATAGACAGAAAAATGTTCAATACAACAATTATACGATTGGAACGATGGGGGTAGGTTCGCTGCAAGTCGGATAGGCGTACCCGTAAAGTGTACTATAATATATAATAAATTATATATTTAAAAATGTAAACAAAGCCGAAAAGCTGGAATGATTGTACTGTGCTCAATTATTTCCAAATAATTATAATTCATGAATATCTGGAATAGAAGTCTTTTCTGATCGCATTGGATAGATTTCGGATAATTATATCTGCAACCTCAGTGAAAAAGTGGTTAAGAGCAATTCTGTCCAAAATGAGTTTCTTGTACTTAGGGGAGCGGATTCGTATTTTTCTCCCTACTACGCTTCAATTCTCCCCAATACCATGTGGTAATCCACTTAATTATCCAGAGTATTCGTTCTTTTTCGGATCGCAAATATGTTTTTGAAAACCTACATATTTAAAATTTATAGTTAAATTATCCTATCGGTAAGTGAAGTTCATTTGACTATTTTCCTCGAAGGTTATGACGTGACGCATGACTAGGTCGCTTCAGCCCAAGACGTGAGCGGGGAGCTAACAGCATAACTTCCTCTCCGGGTGTTCTCAGAACAAGGTTGAACTACTAAACCTTCGGATAGGACAATGAAGTAGGCATCCTAATTTTTATACTTTTCAATAATCGTTTCTAGAAATTAATTTCGTCTGATATGTTCAGTGTTTTCAACTCTGCTTACACTCCATTATGTACCCGTGTTTAATCTGTCAATAGTTGTTCTGATTTAGATCTTGTAGCCATACTATTTTCAGATCTTATCAGAGAAAACTCTTGATTTTATATTGCATTAATATTGTAGGCTATGGAATCATAAGTTAATTATATCAAGTTAACAAAAAGAGTCACAATGAAATATTTCAAATATCAAGCTACTGTCGTAACTAAAATAACTGTAGTCGAAGGGCACGACTCACATATCAATACATATTTATATACCAAATGAAGATCTAAAAATTTCTTTTATACTTAATTTGTGATATAACAAATAATAATAATGATAATAATATACTTAGTGAACATGAAGGCTCGATTCCAACGCTACCAATAGCTGTACAAACCGCTTTCTATGGATTATCACCAAACCCAATCACGTAATAATACAAGTCTACTCTTGTCGCATCCTCTCCCCTACGCCCCGGTCTATCCCTCAGCAGTATACCAGTCGGATAATGCTATTTTTATCTTTTTAGGATAACTATTGTTGCTATTGAGATGGGCTGTTACTTTAAATAAATTAGCTGAGTGCATGTTCTGCAATTCCAAGAGTAATTTCCCGAAATCTCCAGTAAACTCTTCCTTTTTCGGAAAATGTATTCTACGCAATAACAATCACATACATACAGAACAGTTGAAATATTTAGAATTTTATAAGTTCTAATTTTTAAGTTCAGGGACAAATGGTCCTTCCTATGTTATGTCGAGGTTTCTCTAACCGCGCCTTTTTTCCTTTTAAGTCAGTATTAAATGAAATAAAAATAAACGAACATGACAGTTAACATAATTCAGTAAATTTGTATATAATATACAGTAGCGTCGCTTCCTTCTCATCTAAACTATTACGTTCCCTTTCGTACCTCCTCTACATAGCTGATTGCTAACAGTGAAGTAAAGTTTTGAATGTCACCTTCGTAAAGATTGTGAATAAAAGTTGTGAATACAATAGGAATATTTTAAAATTATCTTATCTTTTTATATTGGTGATTATTTTTGTAAAGTTCCTTGCATTGATTAGATATGTCAAGGATAAAAATAACCCCCTCTTGCGATTATTTTTATGTCACCATAGCCTATTCGTGTTTATTGAGTGCTTTTTCCCCCGCTCGTACCTAGTATCATACCTATATATAGCCGGACTCCTATCATCTTTAAGAGGGTTAAATAACAACATATGAAGAGGACACATCCAGTATCCTTGAGTTCTGCACATATATATACTTCTTAGGGTTGAGAGAGCATATATCATATGTCTTCTAGAGATGTGATAAGTGACTAAAACTTTAGTAAGATATTTATTGGATACTTTGCTGTCAACAGGCGCTTTTATGTTGTTAAGGTAGTTATAAATTTCCTAAGTGGTTAGAATTATGATTTACAGGTATATTAATAGGCATGTCCGATCGTGGTTATTACAACAGTTCTATATTTTAGGTAATTTCAGCTGTATAGAAACATATAATACGACCCGTGAACGAGTCTGGGGGTTCAGTACATGGTAGAGACTGTACTGTTTCATGGACCACTGTTCTGCAAGGAGGTCACTTGTCCTTGCTCATGCTCAACCAAGGTTTTTCAGGTTTTTCCCCCTTATTTTTGGTACCCTATTTTTATAATATTTTATAGAGGCTATATGATCCTGCTCCCGCCGCAAACAGACTAAATAAAAGTAACTGCCTGCAGCGGGTTTTGAGCCAGGATTTCCGGCATGGCAACTCAGTGCTCTACCACAGAGCCACTCCGCTCCCTCGTTTCTAATATAAATCAACCTTAAATGTAATATCAAAAGTATGTGGAGATTTGTTAAAACTATTTGAAATAATGATGCAAATATATATTTGTCTCTGATTTTACCATTATATTTCTGCAATATAGATATCTGCAAGGTTCGTCCACCAGGCCTAACAAATATCCCCCCCCCCTGATGTTTCGTATCGTTCCAAAGAATAATTCATTGCCTATCCAACATCAAGTTTTTAATAAACAATGAAGAAAAAAAGCCCGTACCACGAGAACCCATTGAGGATCTACGTGGTAAAGACTGTACTGTATCTAGGACAATGGTTGAGCAGGAAGGGGATTTGTCCTAGATCACGCTCAACCACCAGATTGTTACCCCAGCTAAAAGTAGCCACTTAACAGTGGCTGGGTGAACCCCAGTAGGGCCTCCAGATTCCACAGGTCCCATTTCCGGCTGTTCACTGATTAAATAAATTATTTGCCACAGCCAGATTTGAACCCAGGACCTCAGCAGTTTACCACTGATCTACCCCGCTAAACAATGAAAACTTTAAGTAAATATAATTTTTTTTTTTTACCGATTTTATTTGAAAGATATAAAAGAGTATGGAAGAAACAAGTAGCTTGGAATGAACCTTCCGACAGGATCAAAAGCGATTCTAAGAAAAAGTGATTGATGTTTCGATAATCGCATTGATGGAACTAAGCATTGATGGAATCCATTGTGATTGAACAATTTCCATTGAAGACCATCATCAGATCGTCGAACTGTTGATAGCTGACAAAGCCACCGTGGTGCTTTACCGCTACTATCTCTAATCTTATTATAGCTCTCGAAATCTAGCTAAATCCGAAATAAATATATTTTGGATATAACAAAAACTAAAATTGTTCCACAATCCATTAAGTTTCTTGGGTTCAATACATGTTGGTGATTGTACTGTTTCTAAGACAGCGGTTTTGCAGGGTAGGTGCTTGTTCAAGATGACGCTCCGACCTTCCCCCCAATTAAGATTGCCAAATTTATAGAGGTAGAGTGATTTCCAAGAAGGGCTGAAAGATACAACAGTGTCGAACTATTAACGTTAACAGACTAAATAATCTATTTGCCACAGCCGGATTCGAACATTTGGCTCAGCAACTCAGCACTTTACGCACTGAGCTCTCTCGCTCCCTCTCTCATAAATATTATTCCAGAATATCAAAATGGTATTTATCACTTCTTTTGTTGCATCTTAAATATGCACAACCGTTATTCCCCATTGGATTCCAGTTTCTTTCAGATAAATATTCTAGTCAAAACTCTATTTTAAATTCCTTAAAGCACAATCTTTATGGCCAGGCGCCATGTTTCTTATCAAAAAAACCCTTTTTTTATATAGGTCAGCAGCCAGGTTTTTTTTTTTTTGCACCATTGCACCAAAAAAGGGCTTTAGTTAGCAATAAATTGAAGAGAGCTGAGTTTTTTATATGTTGTAAGGGCTTGTCTGACTAGTGGAAATCCAAGTTTGCTACCGAAAAAACAGGAAAACTTTTGGTGGCCGAAAAACCTCGAAATTTTCGGTGTTATTTCCGTTGTTGGCCTATCGGTGCATTTATGATAAAAACATTGGTATCCATTTTTAAAGTAGATTAAATTTTCTATAATTAGAGTCCAACCGCAGCTCTCTAGCTTTAATAGTTTCTGAGTTACGTCACTTTCAAAATTGGTCATTTATCCTAAAAGACCAAATTTTAAGTTTTGGCCGACTTTCTTGAAAAACACCGGCCGAAGGAGTGATTTTACCATGAATGTCAAGGTAGAAAATTTAATTAGCTTTAATTTAAGCTTAAACTAAGGCCTGTAGGTGTAACAGATTCTGAGTTACGCATCTTTGAAAATTGGGCTTCCCAAATTCGAGGAAAGTGGGTATGAAAAAATGACAAATTTTCAAAGAGGCGTAACTCAGAATCTGTTACACCTACAAGCCTTAGTCTGTGCTTAAATTAAAACTAATTAAATTTACTATCTTCACTCTTATCGTAGAATCACTCCTTCGGGCGGTGTTCCTCAAGAAAGTCGGCCAAAATTGCCCTTTCAAAGGGGCATAACTTAGAATTTAATAGACCTACAGAACTGCGGTTGGATTCAAATTGTATAAAATTTGATTCACTTTAAAATGGTTACCCATGGTTTTTTTTTTTTCAAAAATGCACCGATTATGAGATACGGGGCAAAAACTGAAATAACTACAATTTCGAGGTTTTTTGGGCTCCACAAGTTTTCCCACCCGTTTTGGTTGCAAAATTTGATTTACACTACTCAGACAAGCCCTTACAACATATCAAAAATGCAACTCTCTTCGATTTTTTGCGACCCTCAAACTCATGGGTGCTGCCCTAATATTTAGATGTATTGTGACAATCCATTACAAAAATAAAGTGGCGGTTGTGAGGATAGAAGTCCTTCAAAAGAATCTCAATCCTAAAATACTCAGTGATGTATATTAATTTTATGGAGACTGGCTAGTTAATATATATCGGATCCAATATATTAAGGAGCGAAGAGAGGTCCAATTAGGCAGTATTTTATGTATATTTTAATTGTTAACAACAGTAAAAAATATAAGAAATATTGGTGTCTTGCTTACTCTGCCCTAATAAAAAGCAGCAATGTTCTTACCATTTGAGAAATTATTTTGACCACACCCGGACCATTTTCTCATTCATATATTCAATTTATACAATCAATAAAAACTATTAAATACTATATTATTTTTTTTTTTTTATCCCGGCCCTGGAGAAATCTTTTTTTTTCAAAATAAAAATAATTACATATTATAGTTTTTAAGGGGTGCCTTGTAGTTATTAGTGTGTAGTGGTTAGTAGAAGATCCTACCATGCGTTGATTCGCAGCCTGGCGGGTGCACCCCCAGGGTTAGTGCACCCGGGTGGTCCTAAGATTTTTTTAAGTGGGTAGAAAAACCATGGTTATGGCGTCCTTCGGAAGGTATGGAAAATGGGGGTCCTAAGCTTTTACGATGTGAGATACTCGTTAAAGATCCCTATACTGATCAAAACAGGATAAGCAAAATTTTGGACTCTCAGTGTAGCATCGTCCGAGTTGTCATCGGAGCATAAATTGAAGTTAAATAAAAAAACAAACAACTATTAAATATGTAAAAAGTTATATTTTGAATACTTCCTATAAGCGTAAATGATCAAAATATTGGCGAATTTTTACCAAAAACATGGACGGAAGTCATCGACCCCTTGGAAACCTGTTTGCGCGCTAGGCTAATACGGTAGGTCATTACCAGTATTCCAGATATCGGTGGATTCCAGCCACGCCCACTTCAAGGCCTCCGCATCTGCCGGTTCTCGAAGTCTTTTTGGAACCTCTTTGGACTCCATGAATTATTAATGTATCCTCAGTTGTATAATTATTAATATAGGGTTTCAAACCATCAATTATTCACCACAGCCTTTTTGTAACATTTGCTGTTTCTACTAATCCGAATCTAAGAAGAAATTGTACGCATAAGCGATATCTATTATCTATCAATCAAAGAATATGACGATAATAAAAGGCTTAGTGAACCTGAAGGTTCGAGACCGATACCCAAAAACGTCTGAAAACTTATTTTCATACGCAAAACCCAAATCACTAATGGTCTACTTCTTGGGCGTTTACTGGTCGGCTCAGCGTTTACTAACCTTTTAGGAATCCATTCCTTATTCAATTAATCCCATCTAAATACACGCCCTGTTGTCACTTCAATTATATTAATCGAGTGCATGCTCCTCAATTGCGCTTTGTGTGATCTCTTAAATTCTCACATTTTTTTCGAACATAATATTCAACACAATACCTTATTTTTTAATGATTTAAGACACTGTCCAACCTTCCAACTCTACGATTAACATGTTTATAGAATAGTTGGAACGGGTAGGATTTAAGAAATTGATACAATCACTTCGATTACATTAACCGGGTTCAGACTCTGTAATTCCGCGTTGTGGAATCTCCTATATTCTCCAGTGGGCTCAACCCTCTTCTTGTGGATTTAATATATATTCGAATACCATCATCCTTCAACGTTATCGGCCACGTTTTATTTTCATATACTACAGTTGGAAGAACAATAGTCTAATTAATTCTAATTTTCAATTTTCAATGTAAAAGGCGCAACCTTAGTAATGCCTACCAAGGTCGAAAAATTAGCAAGCATATCCTGCATTTTTATTTCTTCTTGAATTTCGTTTTTTCTAGTAATTATAAATCTTAAAGTTTTAAATATAACCTTTATTTTTATAATATATATATTTCTCTATTTTGCAAACGCAAAAAAATCAGTTTTTTTTATAGAATTATTTATAGTTCAATAGACGAACAAGGAAGTCATACAGTGTCCACATCTGGAAAAAGGAATTACAGATTGCCTTAAGGGGCTAGGTACGACAATGGTTGAGCTGCCGAATCATTTCAAATGTTTTCGTTGTTGGTTGGAGTTTTGAGAAGTAAACAAAAAGGGGTGACTGATTTCGTTATTCGCTTGTGACCTGGCAGAATCGATATTGATGACAGGACTTTGACTTGTGGAGGACAAGTAGCTAGAGGACCCAGACCAGTTCATTTTTATCTTTATCCGATCCTAGGTCAGTGGCCGATGTCTCCTCCTGGTCGTTCAACTCGCGAATCTCCGAGGGTCCTGGAAATCTTCCAGAAGTGGTAGGTAGTGCTAGTCTCCGGTTCGCCAATAGGAGCTGCATGAGGAATCTCACTCCTAGAACTAGTTTTGAACTAGATTTGAATAATTTACAATATTCTGTAGCTTTTTTGCATTGTACAGTAATCAGAAAGCGATAGAATAATAAATATATGAAATGCTGGGGAGGAAGGTAGCTGTGTGCTTAGGGACGGATTTCCTTGTTTCCATAGGCGAGGCCTGGAGTGGCTCGTGGGATTTATTTGGCTTCTATAATCTAGGTACACTCTATTGAGAGATAAAGTTTTTGGTTGAGCGTGATCTCGACCACATCACCTCCATGCACAACCTTCACCTTAAAAACAGTTACTACCATTTATTGCACCCGATATCCGTCATGGATAGTAGTGCTTTAGTATTTTTATTATTATGCTGACTTCATTGACCTTTATAATTATACTAAAACCAATTTATTTTGTCGTTTTAAACACTACTTACTATTTTTTTACCTCCCCCCCCCCCAAAAAAAAAAATACAAGTTAAAACACGATTAGTTTTTTTCGCCACGTAGCTACATAGCAATTTTTCTAAATAAGCAATTGTTTCTACTATTTTGTTTATAAATTGTTAAAATGCCTTTGGAGAATATATTGCATATTATGTTCATCACACAAGGCTGGTTTAGATACTATACAAGTTTGGATGTTGATAATTATTAATTTATTCGAAACTGTGTTGATCATTTCTTGTTCAAGCGTTGATGGGTATCTTTTTTAAACAGTACCACAGATACCTAGAATATTATCGCGTGCCTGTTTGGTAGGATTCTAAAATATGTCAGAGAGAATCCACTCAAGCAAACAATATGCAAATGAGCGAGTACCTGATCGGCCCCCGACAACCGAAGATAAACGAACAGCTTACCATTAAAAGGAGTGGATGGCCATTATAGCTGACAGACCAATCCCAGGAAAAAAGAACAGCAAGAAGTTCCCGAGAACTGGTTTAGGAGGAGCATCGCCTGCGACGGCCTTCGCAGTGTCAACAAACCCCCAGCTTCTGTTCTAACATGATTTGCAACATTTGTTGTCTTGTAGCGATTCCGTGACGGGATTAGTTGTGAATGAAGATGGATGAACCCAAAGTGAATGGGCAGCTGGGTTGTTAATAGTTTCGATTTGGTAAAACCATCCAAAGCCTGATAGTTTTACCAAAAGAATCAATGTTATTAAGTGCCTTGTCTGTAAGAAACTGAAATAGTTTATATCTCTTTGGAGGATAACTGCTACGTATTTAGTCGCCATTTTGCAGAGAAGCGCTAAGAGCAAAAATGGATGGAAGTTTTTATACCGATAATCCACATTTTCTTCATCGATGAAAAACACAACATGATGCTTGTGTTAAATCGGTGTCTTTATTTTCACAATTTTTTCTGCGACATCATGTATAGTCCATGAAAAAGTGTACTATTTTCTAGTTATATATAAATGTAAAATATTGTTTTTTAATATATTTTTCCTGCGTTTTGTCGGGATTTGTGCTGATAGTTGAAGGGAATTACAGAGAAAACTTTAAGTAAGATTTTACACATATTTACGAAAGAATTATATTTTATCTTCGGGATTCGGACCTAGAATCGTTGCCCTAAAGCTGGTCTCCAAGAAACATGGATCCTATTAGTATATATATCCTAAATGCACACTTTGCCTATTAGTGGTAAAAACACAAATCGAATATATTTTTTAATATGAAATTTCACCAATTTTTCAAATTTTATTTGGGTGTTTTTACCACTAGTTGGGAAATGTAAGCTATGCATATTGGTTGAAATAATATGAAAAAATAATATGGATTTTGGGTATTTTTACATCTGAACCCTCAATTCATATATTATTATATACATCATCAGTAATATATTATATATTATTTTATATTTTAACGATACCATTTTATCATATAAGGACTACAAAACGCATAGTGATTATAGTTAAAGACTTTAAGGACTCTTAGTCCAGTCCATCAAAGTCAGTCTAAATAATCATCACCTATTTCAATTTGAACCACGCTTGGTGAAGTAGACAGTCAATGCCGTCCTTGAAAATATCAAAAATCAGCATACAAATTATGATCCTGTAATCTTGAAGGCAGTTCCGATGAAATAAAGTAAAATTGGACAATAAATCGAAGGCATGATGATAGGCTTTAGCTGATCGATAAATCTCACCCTCTACGGAACATGAATATTCTTTAAAAGCTGTTTATTATTTTCACTGTGCAAGGTTATTTTATTTTTAAAAAAAACAATCTACTTCTCGTAGATTTTAATTAATACTTGAATCCTTGCCCCAGCTCCACTTTTATGTTTTAATTGAATTTATCTGTTTTCACTACAAGTGTTTACATATCACTTTCTTTGTAATTGCTTGCAGTTATTGTTACGCCTACTTTCGTATATGCGTTGGTTTATTTTTAACTACATTTTTTTTTCAATAAATGCAGTTTATTTATTGATCTAGTGAATTATAATTAAATAATTTAAATTATTTCTTGTCATTTCCTCGTTAAACTATATATACATGTATCGGGCCAATCGATAAATAAAATTAAATATTATAGGCCTTCTCCCAACCAATATCAAATTATATAATCATAATATATAGATGGTAGGATATAACCCCAAACTTTATTTCAATGGGTTTCTTTCGTTAATGAACATTTTATTGTTGTATAGTTGTATAGTTTTATTGTTCTCACTGACACTAAATATGAAAAATTTTCTACTATATTGTTTTTGATGTATAAATTGGCTAATTTGTCCAACAATTTAAAGTAAATAAATCATCAATAAAAATGAGCAAGAACTCACAAAAAGGAAAAAAGCTTTTTAAATAAAAAAAGTCTCAATAATATTGAAAAATAGCTTACTTTTCAACGTTTCACCAAAACAGGAATCATCAGGACATAAATAAAAAAAGTTATTGTTTCATAAAATGTCTAGTAGTTGGGTTGCTGCCTCTGATTAATGAGCCTGTTTTTAGTGTCGATGTGAGATGTGCTGCATTTGATATTCATGTTCTTGAATTTAGTGTGTTCTGATGATCCCTGAAATGTCAAAATGATGGGTGACCATTTATTTTTCAGTATTTTAGAGATTTTAGGCTTTGTTTATTTGGAGTTCTTCAATTCTGTTCTCGTATAAGAATCGTCTTTAAAAATCAAGGGTACAATTTGTATTTTCTATTATTTTAAAAATAATTTGTAATAAATATTACTTGTTTTAATGCCCAAAAAAATCTATGTTTTTTTCATGCTTCTCTCTCATAATCAACTATGGTTCATCTTTGTTGCTGTCAATGTCCTGACAAGAAAATAAAGCTAAATAACTGTTCAGTACTTTACTTGCTGTATTTTTTTCAGGCATGTGTGAAGTTTCCTTATTTTTAATATGTTTGTTGTTACAATAATGTGATTTTTAATATTTTCTATATAATCTCAAGGTTCCAGATCACCATCTTATGTATAATTTTTTAATACTTCTTTATATCTGCCTCATAAATTAGATAAGAAACCAATAGCATTCGATAATATACACGTGCAGTACAGAATGGTGTCAAAGTGTCGCTGTTCCGCTAACCAACAATGCCAAACCTCTATTGTTATTGTTGGCCGAAAACATATTTGGCCTCATGCCTCATCGACTTTCACGAGATATAGCTTGTTGCCAATATCGATTTCTATTAATTCCGAAACCAGATCGATACTTATAAAGATATATTTCCGTTATGAATATATCTAAGCATTATCTCTTTTATTCATTTAAGCAGAACGTTGTACATTATGACGACGTTCAAGACAGGTATGATTGATGCGTGGGCCCCCTGGGGTCAAAGAACACTCTGCAATCTTGAGTAGGAGTGCAACGAGCCTTTGTCAGTTCTTCAAAATTAACCAAAAAAAAGCAAATAAAGTGTATTTTTCCAGTATATTTATCTTTTATACAGAGCATACTAAATTGACGGTAAAACCACTCCATGTAGAAATAATAACCTACTGATCTCAAAATCCCGAGGATGAGACCAGGTGTGGTAGAGCTAAATTATTTATTCTGTCATTAGCCTAATTTGCGCCCAGCTTCTATAATGTGTATCATCTCTATATAAAAACGCGGTTAAGCGTTGATCGAATCACTATTCTGCACAACTGTTGGATTAGAAACAGCACAATCCATACATGTGTTGGACCGAATACCCATTATGGATTGTAGCTGTAAATGTTATTATATATTTTTTTTTCTTAGTTCATTTCACCCAATTTAATGGTAATAGATAGTCATCATTTCATATATTCCCAATATTTCTTCATCAGAAATCCGGTATATTCTTCTGGTATCTACTCTATCTTCAAACTCCAGCTAGTTTTCTTTGGTTAAATACTTTACGTTTCCATCCGCAAGCAGCCTTCTTTTATTTAAAGCTGTTATAGGTCTATGTTAGCCGTCTTAAACCTATTCGGTCAGGTTTTCGTTTTACGGCAAAAATCTCAGGATATCGTTTTAGATATCCTGTTCGGGTCCTTTCATAGAATGCGGCTATAGAAGCTACTAATTTAACCCTATATTATTTTTTCAGCTTATTGTAGTTGTTTTTTGTTGTTTTCTTAGGCTTTCATATCATATCATAACAAACGATAAATTTATAGATATTTTCTGGAAAAACAAATATAGTTTTCTCACACCTCTTTCAATATATCTATATACACACACTAGAAAATATAGGAAGGAAAAACCTAGAAGCCGACAAGTGGCCACGCCATTTTCCGCATTCTTCGGTCCTGGATAAAGAATGAAGTTAATTATTGGACAGGAACAAGTGACATCCTCCAAGGACTCGACCCGTGCATACGTTTTCTCTTCTTCGCATATAACAAAATGAAAGAATCTTCTTATTCAGAAAAAAATATGGATAATATGTATTTTTTCCGATATAGAAGTTATCAATTCAAGGATGATTTGAACGACAAATTTCGGGAATTATGAATTCGAAAGTCATCATTTTTGAAATGAGAAGTAAATTAAACTATATCGAAATGAATTATTGTTCTGAATAAACGTAAAAAGTCTTAAACAACGTGTTTGTGTAGGATTTTTCGGTTAATCGGTCGGTCAAGTTTCTATCAATGGGATGTTAAAATAATTATTCCTAAACATGGAACAAAATGCTTCTCAGAGTCCTAAAGAATTGATCGGTTTGAGCGGAAGCCAAAACCAGCGTTGCCAAGAAGTAGCAGGTTCGATCCTTGCCGAATACCAATGCTTTAACTGTTCCAGTCAATTGCCAAACGATGTCATTAGCGTCTCCGTGTCGGTTTTCGATTATATGCATAGTTTTGAAATCCATCAATATGAATAAGAAGGAACAGCAAACACTTCAAAGAGACGATCTTGCAAAAGAGTATTAGAGGGCTGTATAATGAATAAGTGTGTAGTAAATAATGAATATTAAAAATATATAACAAAAAGGAGATGGTTAAAAAATAAAAATAAAATTATATAAATGTCGACAAACGGGTTCACATTGCAAACATTGTTCCAGATTTAGAATATGTTCACATACATACTCTAATTGTTTTTGTTTTATTTTTAAATCTATCATACCAGAAGTTCCCAATATTGTTAAAAACCTCTCATTTTTTCGCCTTCGGTGCCTAATTCCAGGGGCATAGATTAAATATATAGGCTGAACCTATTTGAATATGCTTTATGAATACAAGTATATAATTTGTGGCATTATTATGAGGAATGGAGAATATAATAATCGGATTATGTAACACCTTTGAAGTTAAAAAGTTTATTGAGCTAACACATACAAAAAAAAAGTTAATATTTACAGAAATGGTGAGGGAAAGGTTGTTTTGGATCGGAGATGAGTGAGCCATTAGATTACACTGACTCAATAATAATTATATACATATTGAAAAATTAGCACTTAACAACTATTGTTGTAAATAAACAATAATTTCATCTCTACTAGAGTTAGGCACTGTAATTATTTCCGTATTATAAAAAGCCGGTTAGTTCCATACTGTTAACATCCAAAATATCGAGGAAGGTCAAAAACCAGCTGGGCCGAAACTTCGGAATTTAATAAGTTTCCACTATTTTATTTTTATTTTTTCACTCCCATCTTCTAAATTTAATAAACATCCGACAGTTAATAGGTAGGAAAAGCACCTTTTTTTAAATTAATAAACGATAGAAAAAAAACCAATGCAAATTATTATTTCATACATTACAGTATATAATAAGTTTATTTAAATTTATTTATCATTTCCAAATAATTACGTATATATAAAAAGTAAACACACTAAAAAACAAATACTGGATCGTTTGTTAAAATATAGTAGAATACATACTTGATTTACTAAAATTAAAAAAAAAAAGTTTATTAAAATGAGCCGAAGTACGCGAAAACATCTCTTTAAACATAACGGTATAAAAATCTCTTACAGGAGATTACAGTGATGCAAGTGAAAAACGTCCTGTATTACGTTCAGCCTTCAAAACGGACTATCGATTAAACCAGCACTACAGATCAGTATTGAGTGCATTCTTGCGCTTTCAAGGCTAATTTTAGGCAGTACTTCTTGATGTGTTAGTTCGTTTTGTTTATTTATGGTTACTTTGCCCTTGATTACAAAGAGTGGTTTGAAAAGAAACTCGCTGAGACATCTCTTATAGTCTCAATTAGCAAATAATTCAAGGCCCAGATGAGGTTCTAACTGTCCTTCCTCATACCTCTCGCGTTTTTATCTCCTGTTTACTGTACGAATGAAAAAAAAAATGTTTATCACAATTTCATTTATGATTAGAAATTAACATAATACTTTAGAAAGTAAAGAAAAAATATGAATTTAAGAATGATTTAATAAAAACATGGAAAGTTTTGATTATTATAACTGTTAATATGATGATTGAGAAGTATGGAAAGTATAGCTTGATGATTATGATTATGAATTTCAAAATAAAGAAATATATTGTGAATAATAACATAGATATAATAAAATACATGAAAAATATTAACCAAAATAACTAATATGAAGATTTAGGGATATGAAAATTATACCAAGATAACTTTGATGAAATATTAAAATTAACATGAAAGTTAATTTTAATAATTAATATGATAGGTTATTATCATCAGGACTATAATTTAAAAATAGAGAAAACATTATTAATAATGATAAAGGTATAATAAAATACATTAAAAATATTAATTATAATTATTAATATGAAGATAAATATGAAAATAACGCCAAGATAATTGATATAAAATAAAGTTACAATATGATTGATATTTGCTATAAAAATAGTTTTGAAGAATTATTACAAAAGCACTGTTCAACGGTTAAGTACGTAGTCAATTATTGAATTTAACAGACAGAAGAAGGAAATCTTTGTAGGTTATTAATTTTAGTATGAAGTAATATGTTATGTATTTTTTTAAATCAACAGAAAGGTTCAAAATATACAAAATTCCAGTTAATTGTATATATTTAACCTGTAATTTAATTGTAACGCTACATTTATGTATTTTTAAAAATGTTAATAAAAAAAATATGAATATAAAGGTTCACTGAGAGTAAAAATATATTAAAGAGTCATTGGCATTAAAATTTCTAACGGCACAGACAGATTCGAGTGTCGCTTAGCAATGAGCGAATGATTTCTTTTCCATCTTTAGCTGCTATTCATAAATTATAATAAATCAGGAATCAATATTCCATGTTCGTAAATGAGATACCTTTCTCAGGGCAGGCAACTTTATAACGAAATATACCACTAAATTTCTCGCTCTGGAAAGTTCAAACAACATCTTGATCTTTTGGAAAACCATGTTATAATTGAAATATTTATTCAAATATCGGCTACATGAAAAGATTAATCTGAAAGGAAAACGGAACATGAATCATCACTTTGGGATCTGGTGTCGAATCGAATGAGTCATTCCGGATTTATATTCAAGTCTTCTTCGTTAACAGATAGAATAGAACTTGAGGAAATTGATACCCTTTGTTCAGTTCTACAGAACGGATAACTAGTCCATATCCCCCAAACATGTTAACATTTTTTTCTTCATAATTCAATTATCACACTCAGAAATCGATTCGAACCACTCTCCTCTCCTCTTCTCTGTCTCATAACTCATATAAATAATAATTCAAATATTAATGATATATTTTGCTATAGAAGTTCGCTACATGCTTATAAGGAATCGGGTAAAGAATTGTACTCCCCACTCTAAAGGCCGGGTACGATTCCAACTTTAGAAGAGAGCGTTTATTCTACTTAGGGTAGCTATTTTATGCTTCTAGTGGTTGAGAGTAAAACTTCTGTACAGGATACAAAAGATGAATGGTAGTTTTGCTTTGAGGAAAAATTAAGGTATCGATTTCATTATCGTTCTTTGTATCTTTTTTTTTTGTAATGAATATTAATATGGAGTTATCAAACAAAACTTGTATGTGATGAACCAATGACATACAACCAATGACCTTCTTTTGTCGTAGCGGTAGAGTTTTTTTTCTGAAATACTTCAATTAATCTTCAATAAGAATGATTTCGACAGGTCTACAGATAAAAAGTCCATCTTAACTCTAGAACTTCTGATTCAATATGAAGTAATAGGCGCGTTTTTTTTTTGTTTTTTTTTTAGCGCATTATAATCTCACCCCTTCTCCAATCCTAAATCAAACTAAGATCCCACGAAATAAAAAGCACAGATGTTTTTGCTGGTCAAAATATCTATTTGGCGTTGGCAAGAGAGGGAATAAAAAGTGGAGTAGGTATTATGAAGATAATTATATATTTACATTCACCACAGAATAAGTTATTATTAGTGATTTAATTATTAGGGCATTGAAAAAAATAATTAGAACCCCTTAATTTCGATTCCCAAAATCAACAAATGAAAATGATAGCGATTAAATAATCACGTTTACTTATAAAGTTCCTGTTAAATGTAATTTTTAAAGTAAATTTATAAAATGAATGAAATAATATAAATTCGATATTTTAATGTCAAAACACTGAACAGTCGGATAAACTATATTTTGTCAAAAAACGTTACAAAACCAATTTCTTTTATAAGTAGTATATCGAACTTTCAAGTACTCTTTGGCATTGATAAATTTGAAATTGCTTCGTTTAATCTTTCTGCTTAGGTTTGTAAATATTTGTTTACAACAATTTTCAATTGTTGGTGTTGACAACCATTACATACAAGAACATATAGAGGTTCAAATTTTTCTTAAATATAATTTCCACTCTTCGGGATCGCACTTCTTAAAACTGAAATATTTATTTAGAAAACAAATTGATTATATTTCTTCGTAGTTTCTCTATTAAATACTAAAAAATGGATATTATGAAAAAGTTATGGTATACTGTCTGTTTTGTCTTTTTGAATTTCACGCCACGATATTGTTATCGAATAATCACAACTAAGGTTGGCTGCCCTGAGACAATGGCCCATTCCTTAAATAGGAAGCGTCGTATGTGCCATACTGAATTAAACAATGACAGACGAAACTAGTGGGTCAATGAAGCTTCAACTCTCACTTGTCCATTGGTAATCAAGCTGTTCGTTGTCTCTTCTGGGAGAGTTGGTATTCAGGAATGGTCAGGGAGGAAGAGACGCTGAAGGATTCTGCCTTCAAGAGGTTCCTCAGGAGAGCTTATGGAGGAGTATATCATGTCCTTTACATGTTCAAGTAGGTCCTCATAATAATAATAACAATAAATATGGAAAGAAAAATTGTGAGAGTAACATGAACAAAATAAATATAGTAATTTCCAATATTTGTCTAGTTTTTTGATGAATGGAAAAACACTAGCCACTTTGTAACTAGTGTAGTATGTAATAACATTTCATACTTTGAAAGGGAAACATTCTTGAGTGTATAATTAATCTTATTACCTAGTTAAAAGATCTAGAATGAATTCATTTAAATGTTTGTTGTTGTTGTTTGTTGATGTTTAATGGCATAAAACCCTTAGGCCATCAACACTTATGGATTTGTATATTTGTTTAACGAATAAAATAACACTATTCACTCACTCACTTCCATGCCGTGAATTTAAATGAATTAATGAGCACTCTTTTAAGATGCATAGATTCAAGTCATTAAAAAAATCTTGAAAGACATTATGAATATGATATTTAGCACTGAAATCCTTTTTCTACATAAGACAAAACAGAATACCAAAACTCTTATTAAAAAAGTAATACATTCATAAAATCATAATATTCCTTGATAAGGAATTATATGTACTCGTACAAATCAAAGAATAAAATTTATTCAGTAATTTGAAGGCCTAGGTTTATTCTAAAATAATGTTAAATAATTTAATTTTTGTGAAAGTATTTTTCACAAATAAAAAATATCAAACCTGTAACTGTTAATTTAAACGTACCATCAGAAATATTGTTATTAATTGTTATTTTTGTGTTAGTTCAACAGCAAAAGCAGTAAAAGTAGATTTGATACTCTGCCAAAAACCTTTCCTACTTTTCCTTACTCTTCCTGTTTACATAATAAGCTGTTTTAAAAAATGAAAACAGTAGCAATGTCTTTATGATATAGCTTTTTTCATTGAGTTGGTTTTTGTCTTGCCTGATTTTTTTAAAAACATTTTTTACATTGGCAGTTTTTTTTAAAATTTAATATATTGATATTTACAACTATAATGATATTACAACAAGTAAATCTGGTAATATGAACGATATGAAAAAAAAATTGTGAAGAAACTACCCATCGGTAGCACTCCAATAAAGTTCTATAGTAGAAGGTCTCGAGGCCATCTTCTTTTCAGACGCCTCGCAGGCATGATATGGGAAGCAAGTTGAGATACTAGCAGATTCAAGTGTGTATGGAGCTTGTCATGGAAGGGTAGGTAGATAGATAGATATTGACAGTTAAAATAAAATTAAGATTACAAAACACATTTACATCCCAACATAAAATCTAATAAAATGATAACTGATGATGATGATTATGAAATAAAATCTAGCAAAATGCATGTCGTAAGAAATTATTATAATTTCTTAATAATGAAATATCATTAAAAACGCTGTAGCCATGTCAATACAAAATGTTTCAAACCGAACTAGATAAAAGCAATCCAGGTATACTCCTGTATATAAGTATATAATAACTTAAGTCTAAGATCTTAATAATCTTTAGTCTAAGACTTAAAGTAATAATAAAAAACATTTAGTTTTTCACTATTTGTATCATTTTAGTGCATATTTGGTTGTTCATTTATATCATTATGCTGTAAAAAATTGAAATTTTAATCATACATAGACTTTCTGTATCTGTATTTGAGCAGTCTTAATAGTCCGGCTTTGCTGTTCTGGTACATCCAGTACTACATCTTTTTGAGATTATTGAGGTTTTAGTTTCTGTTCAAGTATGGAAAATATAGCACTACTAAGGCCAAAGTGTTTTTGTTGGCTTTAAATGAGTATAATGCCAGATCTAAACTTTCATGAGTCATGTTATGTATAACAGACGTATTGTACAAGTGTAAAGTGATGTCTTAACATCACTTATAAAAGCATATGACATTAGCCTTAAAGCGATTTTTACTTAAACCAACATTTGTTTCAATAAAGTATTTTAAATAGCTTTCATATGTAATTATATAATAATAAAAAAAATATGTTAAAAACTTTAATGCAATATATTTTAAAAACCAGGTTTTGTTTTTTATATTAAATATATCTTCTTAGATGTGCAAATTTTGGAAATATGACTTCTTTAATATTTTTTAGCTGTAATATTTTTCTTACTTCTTCGCCATTTGACAATACATGGTTACAACCTTTGTTGCAGGGAGATGTGGCTATTTTTACTGTTGTTGGTGGGTCTCGCCTGTGCCTTCCGGCGAGATGCAGTCGAATCACCACCTACAGTTTTATCCAAGAGTTTCGAGGCCAAACCCTTTGGCCTGGAGCACATAGATCTCAGGGATTCAGTAGAGAAAGTGCCGACACAAAGGGAAAGGTAAATTATTAAAAAAACAATTATAAATTTTTACTACCAGTATCCTTTATCATTTAAAAATAAATATAGCTTTTACTTTTACATTCAACTCTGACCTGTAAAAATATATTTCAAGTAGAATAACATGCAAGTATGTTTAATTTGAGGCAAAAATGTTTGTGCCTCTTATTTTTATTGCTGTGGACCTGGCTCTAGGTGAAATGTATGTCTGAGATGTATGTTTAAATTTAAATAATAGTTAATTATGGAATATTGTATGTCTTATATTCCTGTTAATGTTGAGAAAATTTGTAAAAAAATCTTCAAATGTTCTGAAGCAAAAGTGAAACGTTATGTTACTTTAAAAAAAAATGTTGACCCTGGTAAGCCAATCAGGTAAAAAATGCCACAAAAAAAAATTATTCAAGAATCAATTTCAACCAACAATATCTATAAATCTTCCAATATTAACTTTTATTATTAATTTGAAATGATTATTTGTTATATCAACACAGCTTTCAATATATTTTGTAAACATTAATGTTGCTCTTCAATGCAATGTTTTAGAATGCAAGAATCATTACCTCTACGAACAGCGGTTGAGAAAAGGCCAACGCCCTACTTCCGAGGGCCATGGTGGAAGATTGTCCCCGAAACCAAACAATTAGGTAACTTTGAGAAAAGATAAAGTTGTAGTATTTTAATGTTAGTAAATGATGGTCAGTATTATGAGTTCTATTCCCTGCTTATTGAATTAACCCTTCAAAGCATAGAATCATTTTGTATTGACTAAGTATAACTTTTTAGATCAAAGTGGAAGGAGGTTGTTCTGTTTTGTCGAATCATGGTCTTCCTACAGAAGAGCTCCTGTTGGGTTCACAGCAGGGGACATTGACCCATACGCTTGTACCCACGTAATCTATGCTTTTGCATCAGTAGACCCTCTTACTTCTAAGCTTCTACCATTGGATGAAGAATACGATGTCGTCAAAGGTATTTGCATCTCATAATTTTCCATCATTTTAAAACTTTCAATGTTTGATCAATACATTTCTGAATATCACTAATTTTAAATCTCAGGTGGATATAGATCGATTGTTGGTCTGAAAAGAGTCAACTCGAATTTGAAAGTGATGATTTCTGTGGCTGGGCGATTGTCAAAAATGACCTCTTCGGCTTCTAGTAGAAGAGACTTCATTTTATCAACAGTCAAGTTTATGGCTGAGAATGGTTTTGATGGCTTAGATCTTCATTGGGAATATCCTGGTATGTATTAATTATTTTCAACAAAATATGTTTTCAACAGATTTAAAAAAAAAATTATAAACTGATAGTTTGAGAAAATATATTGCATTCTGAAATGATTCGGAATTTTCTTTATTCTGTTACGATTGTTTTATCAGGCGTAGTGATTCTTTATTTTATTTTTTTAAGATTCCCAATGTGTCATAAAACTTTTTTCCAATTATTTTAAACATTAGATTTAACAAACACAAACATTTTTACTTTTTTTTCATGAAAGTAAAAGAATATGTATTGGAGTTTTTTCAACTGACGTGAGTCCATCGATTTTATTTTTTCTGGATATTTGCTTTACAGTAAAATATAACACATATAGCTCCATTACAAGAAAGATTTTAACATAAGTTATTCTGATTGGAAAGACATTGTGAATAGCAAAGTGAAATTTCTTCTCTTATAATGGTAAGCTGCCAGTGAATGCCTGCAGCGATAATTATAATGTTAACTACTATTTGCTATTTTTTCATTTAAGTAAAAAAAAAAAATAACTGATTTGATTTAATAAAATATATTTTAAGTGTAATTACATCCGATACTGTCCCCCTGTCTGAAATATTGTTAGGTATACAAAAATAAATGTTACATATTGCATAACATTTCTCAGTAAAATTCAGTAGGAGCTCAGTAAAAAACCTTCAATGCCCTTTTTGTGCTGTTTTTTAAAATAAATATAAATAGATAACAAAATTTTCATTAAAATCAATTACTGATTCTTTAATAGTTTAAGTAGTAAATATGAACTCTAAAATTTAGGAGCAGAAGATCTTGGTGGTACACGATCTGACAAAGACAACCTCTCCTTGCTTGTGGAAGAACTATCAGGAGTAATGGAGTCAAGAGGCTGGCTTTTGTCAGCATCTTTTCCGCCATCAAGGTTCAGATTGGACGATGGTTATGATATTCCAAGGATAGCACCCTACCTCCATTTCGTCCTTCTTAAGAGTTTTGATTACCATCAGGAAAGAGAAGGATCAGCAAACCATCCTTCTCCATTGGTCATGTCCACCCAGGAGGATCCTCTTTCGGTCTATTTCAATGTTGTATGTAAACTGCATTATTATTCTCTTATATAGGGATATTTATTATAAATTAAATTATGATTAAATACTTGAGATGGATAATCAGTAATCATTAAAAGAATTAGTAGCTAATTTTTTTATACTAAGCATTATACAGTTATGTATTTTAGTTATTTTTAAATTCTCTTTTTTAGTTTATTTGTATACACCGATACAACTATTAAAATTAGTTCTTGAAAAAGTTGAAATTATTTCTTAGATTAAATTTACTATTCTGTTATCTAATTATTTTATTATAGGATTATTCTGTAAGATACTACCTGAAGAGAGGAGTTAGGAGAAATCAACTGATACTTGGCATTCCATTCTTTGGAAGGTCTTACACTCTTAAGGATCCAAGCAAATGGATGCCAGGCTCACCAGTAAAGTCACCAGGAAAAGAAGCAAGGTAATTCAGAAACTTTTGTATATACAATTGAGTTTCTACAATCTAACATATATGGGATGTTCGTTAAGTAAATAAATAAAACTGTGCAAAATAGGAAGACACTCAATACATATCATCATAAATCATCATTTTCAGTCAAAGTCGGGCGCCAAATTTAAATGATTACTTCTTTAGGTGTAATATCCCCAGATCAGGAAAAGTGAACAACAACAAAAATTTCCATTCTATGTCATAAAAATGTCAATGTTTTCCTTTATCTCCCAGAGATGGAATCTTCATCTCCAGATATCTCTGGCCTTAGTTTTGCATTTAAAACCCTGAGGTGGCAGGCTTCTCCTGCACACAGATATTCTGTATTTTATGTAGTGTCAGTCTTGGACCCCAATAATGTGTCTTCATTGTCATTGTAGTTGATCTCTGAGACTATCATATATATCTATCTTCAAAAGTGAACTATATATGTTATGAATGGTGTATTTATTACAATATCTTTAAATTTTAGTATTCCATTATCATAGGTATACTCAACAACCTGGTTTCATGTCCTACTATGAAGTTTGCAATCAACTCAGAAAGAAAGGTTGGGTTCAGTATCGTGACTCCAATACTGGTTCAGCTTACTTGGTCGGAGGTGACCAATGGGTTGGATTCGAGGATCCCTACAGCATCAGATTAAAAGTAAGCAGCAGATCTCTCAACTACAATCAGTGTTACTTTCAATGTGTTACTAATGGTTTTTTTTTTAATTAATGCTTTTGATCATTAGATGACTTACATGCAAAGAGAAAGGCTCGGAGGTGCGATGGTTTGGGCTCTTGATTTAGATGATTTCAAGGGAATGTGTGGTCCCAAATATCCTCTTTTGAATACAGTTAGGGTAGCATTGACACCAGAAATTCCAGGTATGTAAGCTTGAGAAATATTGAATTATATTGGGAAGGATAACGGTACTTTGAAACCATTATTAGCATTCATAAAGTAAAAAGATGAATATGCTAGCTATCAATTTTAAATGCCAAATATTACCGAAAGGATTATTTTAATGTACATATTTAACTATTTAAATTTAGAACAATTATTTTTATTTGATTTGTAAGTGAGTATAATTTGTTGGAATTATGATTCTAGCCATGCTCTCCCCTGGAGTAGGCGTTACCGTGCTTGCTACTCAAGACAACTGTACGGGGGAAGGCTACGCTGGTGAAGTGGGAGATTGTTCTGTCTATTACCGCTGCCAGTGGGGCCAGAAGCACACCTACATTTGCCCTCATGGTCTCTATTATGACCCTCAACTCAACCTATGCAATTGGCCTACCTTGGTCACGTGTCAAAAGAACCGTAAGAATGAATTCATTATTTCACTGAACGCATTTTAATTAAATACATTGTTTAAACAATAAAAATTGTTTCAGCAGTGCTTAGTGCTGAATCTTCAGTCATCCTGGCTAAAGATGGGAATGAGATTGGGCAGCGATTAAAAGGTAGTAGTTACTTCTGTTTTTCAAATTATTTTTTCATTCAGACTGTAGGCGAACACCTACACACACTTATGGAAAGCACAATTCATTTCTCAATTACTTACAACCCCTTTTAATTGAACATGGAATAATGAAGTGGAATTACATTTTTGAATTAAATAAATTAAAAATTAATTAATTGAAAATTTAATTACATTACAGAAGTACATTTAGAGTACTCAAAGTAAAGATAATTTCAACAATACCACTAATGAATTTCCATACCACTATACCAATTGATACTTTCTAACATTTATTAGTATGCCAATAAAATTGGGTCTACCATAGCAAAAAAAGTTATGTAACCTAAACTCTTTTCTAAAATAAAATAAAAGACTAATTATTCATATTGGAAATTAGAAAACCGTTTATTTATTTTGAATATATATTTATTAAACGTAAACAAAATTATTAACTATATATTTTACGTTTTTCATAGAAAGAACTATCAGCTCTGATTACAAAACAGTGACTAAATTAAAATATTATTAAATATTATAAACATTACTTTTTTTACACATATTATACACGTGCAATCTTAGATCAGAATATTTTTATAATTTGGTGACATGCCATGTTTTTTTTTTCCTATGTTAATAAATATCATCAGGATCTACAATGTAATTGATATTCAAATTATTTACTTTGAAAAATGTGTTCTGTTTTAGAGCAAGCAAACCATAGAAGTATCTTTATAGGTCCTGATTTCTTTTCACTGAGTCCAAACATATTTCACTCTGGGGCTATGTCTTTATTAGGTTAGTTCTTAACAACTAAATATTGCTGTAAAATAAAAAAATAAATAAAAAAAGAACAGATAATGGTTATTCTAATTAAAGTTTGGAAAATTTGTCCATGTATGCTCCTAAGTCCTTTATTCAAAACAAAAATTTCCATTTATGTAGTCAAAGACATAAGTAAAACTGGTGCTACAGAATTCTATGTATATGCCACCACTTTGCCGACCACTAGTTTGAATGATATTCTAGTGTGAAAAGAATCGTTAATGAAATGTATAGTGTACATCTCCATTTATAGTGTTTTTATTATGTATATAAAATATTGGTAAGGTATAGTGAAAAAATTAAAAAATGGCAATAAGTCATATGTACTATAATAAAATAAATACTAATAATTAACATATTTTAAAATCAAACATCATAGATTAGACTTAAATTACAGAGTACTTGATTATTTTGTATGCAATAAAAAAACAATAAATGAAATAAAATGATTTTATTGATTTATTTATTATTTAAATTATTTGATTTAATTATAAAATAATTTTATGGTTTAAAATGATGTTGGATATTTGGAAAATCCGGTCACTTGTATCAAAAGATAGTAAAAACTGACCCAAATACTCTTGGCATTCCTTTATTGTACAGCCACAAAATTTGTCAGATTATATTTATTGATGTTTGTAGTATTGCTTAACAGAAGCTAATAAGAAATGTTTAGCACTTGACATTCAGGACTTGTTGTTTAAAACACAACCGTATAATCCATGAAACTATATTGCACAACATTCAGAAGTGCATTGTGTAGTGCCAGCTAAAACTCAAGTTTAAACTTAATTATTCGTTTTAGTTGTTTTAAAAAAGGTATACTTTTATTGTTCCAGACGGGTGTATTAGCTCATGTAATTATTAAACAACAGTGTTCTAAACTAAAAGCTATACTTTATTAATTCAATTTTAAGCTCATATTTTAAATTGTAGTGGATCATTATTAAAACTACGTTTTATCAGTAAATTTATGGTGTTAACAGAAGATGGACCAAAGGTTGTCTGTTACTTTACCAACTGGGCATGGTACAGAAAAGGAGAAGGAAAGTTCATTCCGGAGCACATTGAACCATCATTGTGTACCCACATCATTTACGCTTTTGCTTCATTAGAACCTAACACTCTTGGAATTGTGCCATTCGATTCTTGGGCTGATATTGATAATGGTAAGAAAATTAAAAGTCTTCTAGAAACTATTTATACTATCTATAAATTAATGGACTGTTTTTTTCAGTCAGTTTTTTCTATTTAATTTGAATTAACATAGTTATAAAAATTGTGATCGATATTACCCACATTAAAAAAGAATTAACTACTTTAAATAAATCCTGAAAATTTCAACAATTACTTGGTGAATAGGAACAGTTTGAAAATATACTTATATATAAAATAACGGTTGATGAAGATAGGTATTTCTTTGTAAATATATTTTTTTATTTTAAATCAAAACAATATAAACATACTATTATATATATAATGAATATAATAATTTATATATTTTATTGTTATATGTTCACACTTAATCTATTATTTTTTTTTCATAATTTTTACATATGATTTCACACTTATGCATTTATCTAGGTATGTACAAGAGAGTAGCTCAGCTGAAAGAGAAAGGCCCTGCAGTCATGCTTGCTGTTGGAGGATGGACCGACTCCATTGGGGAGAAATATTCAAAAATGGTCAGCTCTGGTTCTTCAAGAAGATCATTCATTAATAGTGTGGTAGGTTTCTTGCGCAGGTACGAGTTTTCAGGACTGAGTCTTGAATGGAACCACCCCGTTTGCTGGCAGTCAGACTGTTCTAAAGGTCCTGCATCTGACGCCCAGAACTACGCCAAGCTTGCTCAGGTTGGTTATTAAATTTGGAATGTGCTAGTAATGAATTGATTCTATTAAACATCTAGTTATTTGCCTACTATAAGCCTTATAAATAATAAAGCCTACAATTAACCTAAAACCACCTCCATGCCTGAAAAGCCAAGTCTAACACAATCCACTAATTCATATTTTGTTAATTTTTATGATGTTTATTACCAGTAATTCACTTAATATCCATGTAATTAATTTTAGCAACTTTGCATGCTCAGAGGCTCTAAAGCAATATTTTTAATTATAATTAGCAGGCAACAGCCCTACAAATTTATGGCCAATATGGCTACTACTTAAAATAACAAAAACATTACAATTAGAGCATGTTCGAGTACTTTCAATGTAGCTAGAATCTGCAGTTTCTTATAATTTTTTTTATCTTCAAAGATATCTGAAATTTTTGAGGCAATGAATAAAGCAATATTTTTCAGTTATTACAAACAATTAATACTACAGTAACTTAAAATGAATGTAGAAAGATTATATTGAATAGTTATTAGTTGACCATATAAATATCATGGACAAGAAAATATTCCGGATTGAGGTCAAAATAAATTCTCTCATTTTAAGAAACTATTTATTAGAAACCAATGCTTTTAATAAATAGATGCTCACTACTAAAGAATTGATCTCCATCCGGACAATTTTCTTTCCCATAGAAAGGTTATAGTTTATGAAGGTGTTCAAATACTACATATTTTAAAAACTCAATTGTATTGTTTTCAATTATAATTCGAAGTCAAACTAACATACAAGTTTACAATTATATATAAATAATCCTATTAATTATAATTATAAGATCAAAAAATATTATTTTATGGAAAAAGATTATTTATGTTAATAATATGTTTAGGAACTGAGAGAAGCTTTTGATAAGGAAGATCCGCCACTTCTCCTCTCTGTCAGTATAAGTGGCTATCCAGAAGTGATTAAGAAAAGCTACGATTTATCTAGTCTAAGTAAGTCAGTTGATTTCTTCACCGTTATGAGCTATGACTATCATGGAGCTTGGGAAGGAGTGACTGGTCATGTAGCGCCCATCAAGGGCCATCCCCCATCAAAGTTCTCATATTACAACATTGTAAGTATATATAAATATTTTTATTTTTATTTTATTTATTTTTTATTTTATTATTTAATTTTCATTTGGACCTGCGCAATTGCGCATTCAGTAAATTATATAAAAATATAATTAAATTATTTTAAATATATTCTTATTCTACAGAGATTATTAAAATTACTGGATATGATGGATTATAATATATAAGCTTGGTAATTATAATTCTTGATAATAATCTTTTCTTATAGGGTAAATCCTTAGAGCTGCTTACCAGTGGAGGAGTTGAAAAATCAAAATTGATTTTGGGAGTTCCAATGTACGGTCAGAGCTATACGTTAGCTAATAAAAAAGATACAGGAATCAACAGCAAAACGAAAGGACCTGGTGATGCAGGAAAATGGACCGCACAACCTGGAATGTTGGCTTACTATGAAATCTGCTATAAAAGTAAGAAAAAGAGCAATTGTTCAGAAAAAAATACTTATTAAAAATAGTAGGAGCATATAGCATACTTAAACGAACCCTCAAGGGATTAAATTAGATTGGTAAATTTTCCTATTGCTGTATGTTGCAGCAAAACCAAAATTTAAAAGATGATTTTATTAAATTATTTAAACTTATTATTTCTCATTTCAGTAAGAAAGAGCAACTGGAGGAAGGAAACAACAGAATATGGGCCATATGCTTATTTAGGCGACCAGTGGGTCAGTTTTGATGATGAAAAATCCATAGCAGAAAAGGTATGTCATGACGATTTCAAATATTTACTCTCAATATCAATCTAAACATAAAATAAAATTCTCTGATGAATTGTGTAGTTAAAATACAAAGTTTTGCATTAGTTCATAAATTAAAAATATAAACAATTAGGTAATAATAAAAACAAATTTAAACCATTAACAAGAACTTTAAAGTTTCCAAAGCACACTGTTTTAAAATAAATTAAAGTAAAATCAATAACAGGATATTGCAGGTAATTATTTATTTGGTCTAATCGGCTGTGATAGAGGCACACCCAACCTTTACATAGAGGTAAACATTCTGGTTGAATATGATCATGGCTAAATCACTCTTTGTACATGTAGCATAACAATGAACATCATTTATCTCAACAAAGCAATATTTTTGGAAAAACAAAGTGGTTTTACTTTCAAAAGATTCATTAAAACTCCCATCGTTATACTAACAATAGTTTGATTTCAGTGAGTTTTTAAATATAACATCTTACAAATGTAATGAACACATATACTCTTGTAAGTAAATTTGTGCCTAAACACAACTTCATTGGAAATAGTTTGGTTGCACCTTAAATAAAACCATGGTATGAAGTAGCACATATAGCACTACAGTATAAAAGTTCAACAATTTGCAATAGTTATAAATTATTTAGCTTAGAGCAATAGCATTAGCATCATTTGAAATGAAAATGTGTTTTCTATTATTTAGGGTAGCTTTGTTAAGTCTAATGGACTGGGAGGCATAATGGCGTGGACTATCGACTTGGACGACTTCCAAAATCTCTGCTGTGAAGGCCAGTTTCCACTCCTTTTGGCTATCAACAAGGCGCTTGGTCGAGACGTAAAGGGTTCGCTTGCAGGTGGCTGTACAAGGCCGAAGCCTCCAGTGACTCCAGCCCCTCCAACGACTACTTTGGACCCAGAGGCTGGTGAGTATCAAACTAAACTAGTTTATTAACATGTATAGTTAATAGATGGTTTTTATATACAGTGAAACTCTCAGGTCCAGACCCGATAAATTTGTCGGTTCTGGAGAGGTCTACATGAGAAGGGAAGATTTTATAAGTCATTATTTATAATAATCCATGGATTAAAAGAGAACAAGTTTATTCTAATGAATTCTTAAATAGTAAAACTATTTGTCAGAGACCAATGTTTCAATATTATAATCTTAAATATATGAATGGATAGAATTTCAGATTTTTTTAAACTTTAATAGTGTACTTAGTACATTTCCTTCTGGTAATAATCTGAATTCTAACCACAGGAAAATTAATTTGTAATCATGAAGCCCGTGTTTGCTAACTGTTTAACTATAACAGTTGAAGTTGTATCTACAGTGATATTTTTTTTTAAATTATATAAGATAGTAGATAATAGACATTTTAATTGTTACAAATTCTAATACATTGGTTTATACAGGCATAACTACAACAGAACATCAACACACTCATTGGACAGAGGCAACCACAAAGCCAACTTCAAGCACTCCGTGGTGGACCCCAGAAACAACTAAAACAACAACAAGCAGGCCAACAACAACGACAACAAGAAGGACAACAACAACAAGGAGGACAACGACAACAAGGAGGACAACAACAACAGAGAGAACCACAACCACAAAGAAACCCACTACTACTACTACTACTCCAACAACTTCAAGCCCATGGTGGACGCCTGAATCTACAACTACTAGGCCTTCTACCTCTTCAACATCTTGGTGGGTTCCAGAGTCAACAACAACAAAGCCTTCTACCACTACACCACCTTGGTGGGTCCCAGAGTCAACTACTACAACAAAACGGCCCACCACTTCTAAAACAACTACAACTAATAAACCTTCTACATCAACTTCATCAGGTATGTATTACTTATTTTTATTGACTACTCTTTTTACAATAACTTATTGATAAAAAACATTCCTCGCAGCACCCTCCTCTCGAACCTGTCACAGGTTATCTTGTTCATTACCCAACATTTACCGCCGTAACTAACAACCGGTCTGATTAGGATTTTGTACATCCTGATCTTATTTTTGCGAGAGATTAAGTTGCTTCTTATTAGGTGCCGAAGAGCGTAATACGTCCTGTTTCCTGCCAGAATCCTTCTTCTGATCTCTTCTGTTTATGGCTTCTTTAGTCATTAATGATCCCAGGTACGGAAATGTTGACACTATTTCAATGTTTTCTCCGTGTAAGTTGCAATAAGGTGGGTGTTGCTGCCTCATTCTCTCTATAATCATCAGTTTGGTTTTGCTGAAATTTATTTCAAGGCCGGCTCTTCCTGCCTCCATTTTCAAGGTAATATATGTGTCTTCGATTGCCTTCCTGCTTCTTCCCAAAATCACTACATCATCTACATAGGCCATTAATTGTAGTGATTTATTGATGATTGTACTATTACCCTCTATCCTTACTTCCTTAACAACCTTATCGAAAACTAAGTTGAACAGCAAAAGGGCCAATGTATCTCCTTGTCTCAATCCATTCTTTATTTCCAAAGGCTTTGAAAGTTCTCCATTCACTCTTACTTGACAGTTGTCGTGCCTCATTGTCATCTTCGTTAAACCTATTAGTTTAGGAGGGATCTTTGCTTCTTCCATAGCTTTATAAACCATGGATCTGTAAGTCGTGTCATACGCCGCTCTGAAAACAATAAACAATCGCCATGTTACCACATTATATTCCCACATCATTTCATCAATCTGCCTGAGTGTGAATATTTGGACAATGGCTGATCGATTTCTTCGGAACCGCACTGATATTCGCCAACTGCCCTTTCATAATATGGTACAAGTTAATTGTATAATAATGCTGCAAACATTTTATATGCAACATTAAGCAGTGTAATACCTCTATAGATGCTGCACTTTGTTAAATCACCTTTCTTGGGAACCACTGTGATTATTCCACAATTCCATTTTTTCGGTATGCATTCTTCCTTCCATATCCTTTCTATGAGTCCGTGTAGCTCTCTCAGCATGTCAGGACCCAAGTGTTTGAAGAGCTCGGCATTTATATTGTCCATGCCTGGTGATTTATTTCTCTTCAGTTTAACTATAACTTCTTCTAATTCTTCAAATGTTGGAGGTATTTCTTCTTCCCATCCATTTTCTGTTTCACTGTATGGGATCGTTGCCTTGGTCACCAGTCAATAATTCCTGTAAGTGTTCCTCCCACCTCTCCAGAATCTCTTTATTAGAAGTCAGCAATTGGCCTTCTTTGCTCTTTACCCAATTGTTCATAGGCACTTATCCTTTCTTGATGGCTCCTATTTTCCTGAAAAACTTCCTGCTTTCATTCTTATTGGCCATCTCCTCTATGTTCTTTAACTGCTCCTCCAATGCCTGTTTTTTCTTCTTCTTGATTACCTTTTTTCCTGTCGCCTTGCTTCGCAGTATTCCATATCCTGCTGCCTTGTATGTTGCTGCAAGCACTTATGATGAGCGGAGTTCCTTTTTTCGATGGCTTCCTTGCATTCTTTGTCGAACCATCCATTTCTTCTTCTAGGTTCTATGCTTCCAAGAGTTTCTGCCGCTACAGTTGAGATTATCTCCTCCATTTTGTCCCACTTGCCATCAATAGTTAAGCCTCCAGCCATCTCCAGGTGATACACATGCATTTTCCTCTCTATATTTTCCTTAAACTGTCTTGTCGATTCTTCATTCTTTAGCTTTTCTGAACCCCACTTTGTTTTAGGTGGATAGTGAGATATCCTTACTGTTCTTGTTCTTAGTTTAAATTTCATTACTACTGGTTAATGATCTGAATCAATGCAGGGCCCCCTGTAGCTTCTGACATTCCTTGTGCAGTTGCGGTCCCTATTATCAATGCAGAATTGTAGACATCTTGGAAGCTGCGAACTGGATTAATCTTTCTCCATTGTAATTTTAATTTTAATGTATTTTAGCAAATTGTCAACTATTCAGATAAAAAAAGGTGTTAACAGTTAATTAATTTATTCAGAAGAAGAAACCGGAGAACAGAATACTGAACTTCCTTCAACTTGTCAGACTGGCGACTACAAACCAGTACAAGGAAACTGCCAAGAATACTACAGGTCAGTTGTTTATTACTGTAAAAATAATAATTAAAGAAGACTTATAGTAATTCATCTTTTTTCAAATGTAAATTCTTATTCATTATTTTTTTAAATCAAATTTTTTAGATGCATATTAGGAGAATTTAGAAAAGAAAGATGTGCGGGCGATTTGCACTGGAATGAACTCCGTACTATTTGTGACTGGCCAAGTGAAGCAAAATGTACTTCAGGTAAAGCTATTGACTCTTTCTAATTTTATTATTTTAATATTATTATTTTTACATTATTGCTAATTTGTATAATTGACATGAACACTTATTAATCCTTATCCTACTAAATTTTAAAGTTGTTCCTTAAATAGGGGCATAAGTCACTCAATTACACTTATGAGGGATTAAAAAAAAAGACTTATATCTAACTCATCCAGCTACTTTAGTACATTAAATTAGTATGTAGGTTGTGTTATAAAAAGACATAGGCCTGATTTTCCAAAAAAATAAATTTAGAGACTAGGTCTCTTTCAACACTCAATATCTATGTTCAAAATCTAGTCACAAATAATATACAATTAAACAGTATTAATGAGATTTTTTTTTAAAAATTATATTCATTGAAATTTACAACTGTATACTGAATACATCAAGTAAATATAATGGATGAATGAATACATTGACATGAAAAGACAAGTAGAGAAACTACCCAGTGGTAGTACTCAAATAAAAGTTCAGCTTAGAAGGTCACGACGCAATCTTCTTTTCAGACGCCTCGGAGGATTATCAGGAATTGAAGAGGTTGTGAGTGGGTTTGAGTGGAAATGAAGTTTGTCATGAAAATATTGATATCGGATTCGGGCCAAATCAGCAATAAACGGGATCAGCAATTAAGGTCATTATGGATTACTTTGTTCATAACAAAGTAAGAAGCATTGAGGATTATACAAAGGATTTTGGGTTGTAAGGATTGAATACAAGAGGAATTCGATGGCTTAGTGGAGCCCTAAAGCTTTATTCCGTAAGTCCAGATGGGTCTAATGATTGTCATGTATATGAGTCTCTTGTAATTAATTGGGAGCTTAGAGCGTTTGTCTAGTAAATGTTGAAGTAGCCTGAAACGGCGAGCTGTTTCTTGTCGTTTCATTCTAGTATTGAGAAATTTGTTTATAAAAAATGTATGATGTCCCATATCTAACTGGGTAGCGAAATGAAGAAAACTTAAAAACAGGTTTCTTAAGAAAAAACATATGAAATTTGCACATGTACTTATGTACCCACTCCTAATGAAGAATAATCAAACTAATGTTATTTTGATACTCTTCCATTTCTTTCAAAATATTTAGTTTTAAATAAAACAGGTCCCATAATTATTTGCATTAGATGGCTCTGGGATAGTTTGTATAAATTATTAACTGTTTAACACTAAATGGCATTTGGATCCTCAGAGACATTCTAAATTTTATTATATCTTATAAAAAGAAAAAAAAAAGTGACTTACATTCCTTTTAACAAATACCATTTCATTGTTTTTCAGAATTCAATATTAAACCTTCCACAGAAGATTGGATGGCAACAAAGCCCACTACACAGGATTGGTGGCCAACATCAAAGAAACCAACAACAAAGCAAACTACAACAACAGAACGAATAACCACAACAAGAAAACCAACGACGACAACAAAGGATCCATTTGAGGTAATTGTTGTCGATATCTACATTTTATTTAGAGATTTTCTAAAATGAGCCCAATTTTTATTTAGTCTAAAGTTAATCAAATATGTATAAGAACTTAGATTAAAATAAAATCAATTTTAATTTATAAAAGAATTCAGTCATTCCTCGACATTGATGAGCTTTGAGTTTTGATTATGCTGGAGCTAAAAAAAAATTCCAAATTCATTTTTTATTTTTTCATTATATAATTTCATTAGTTGAATTTCAAAAGTCAAAAATGCAATCTGTTAGATAACAATTTTTTATTTGCAATAAACCAACAAAAGTTAATGTAAAATTTTAAATGCATGCATTCATATTTAAATTATATGCATATCAAATTATTAATATACATATTATTAAAGTTAATTGACATAAAATAAGTTTTACATGCATTAACGATGTTAATTAAAATTAACATATTAAAGATAATTAATGTTAATTTCATTAGCATAAATAAAATTGTTTTATATTATTTCATCTAATGATTTAATTATTATACATTTTCAAATAAAAAATAATTGGTTTATTCATTATTTTTAAATGAAACTTGGAGAAAATTTTGATAATTTAAAACCACAATTTATAATACTATTGTTATGATTTAGATGGTGTGCCAAAATGGTCAATATTATCCAGTGGCCGGTAATTGTGCAGCGTTTTATATGTGCGTCAATGGTATCCTCATTGAGCAACCTTGTGCTCCTGGTTTACACTGGAACATGGACACGCAGATATGTGATTGGTCATTTTCAACAAAATGTTCTTCAGATACTGGTACTTACACAATTTTTATAATGAAATCATTTATTAAAAGATTGTTAACTGACTAATTTTTATTTATTTCAGCTGTTTTGGTCAAAGCCGAACAGGGATGTAACAGAGGCATATTCGCCCCCCACCATAAGAATTGTAATAAATACTTACAATGCCAGTGGGATAAATATGAAGTGCATACATGTGCACCAGGTCTTCATTGGAATCAGGTTTGTAGATAATGTTTTAATTAAAATAAATTTTAAAAGAATATTCTAAAGTGATATTGGGTTAGAGTTTATTCATCTAGTCAGAGCCAAAGCCTAAATAGATAAGACCTACCCTTTTTAAAGAGCGAGAATCCTTATACTCATGTTGAAACTATCAATAACTCAGATACCTGACACCTTTATTTTACGAAGCATATAGTTGTGACAACCGATTATTGTTCTGTACTATAGTAGATGAAATTTCCCCAATTTTTATATAAATAATTTTTCAGAAAAAAATGATTTGTGATTGGCCCAAATCAGCTGATTGTGAAGGATCTAGTGGAGGTGATGGTGACACAGATGTGGTTATAGCCACTGAGGCTCCTTCTGTCACAGTTTCATCAACTTACAAACCATTAACCACAACTGAGTGGACATGGAAACCCGAGGAGCAAACAGAATGGTCTTGGACTAGTACCACAACTGAAGAACCATGGCCGGAAACTCCTTATCAGCACCCTCTTTCAGGTTATCTTTTCATCTATCTTCTTAATAGTTTCTAATTTTAATTATAATATATTATAATTAAGTATAGGAGTATTTGTATTCTAGCTTAACTGATCATGATCAATAATTTCAATAAAATTTCAGGATACTACAAAGTGGTCTGTTACTTCACCAATTGGGCATGGTACCGACAGGGAAGTGGAAAATACCTGCCAGAAGACATCGACTATGATCTTTGCACACATATTATCTATGGATTTGCAGTTCTTGACTATTCTAAGCTCATCATTAAATCCCATGATTCTTGGGCTGATATTGATAATAGTATGATCATTTATCACAACTGATTTACTCATTTAAAATTATATTTAAATTTCACAATCTCAATTTATGAATTGAATTCAGATTTCTACAACCGTGTAGTCTGGTTCAGGAGAAAGGGGGTGAAGGTACTCTTGGCCCTCGGCGGATGGAACGACTCTCAAGGAGACAAGTACAGTCGGCTAGTAAATAATCCTGCTGCGAGGTCCAAATTCATCTCTCATGCTGTTCCTTTCTTGCTCAAATATAAATTTGATGGTCTCGACTTAGATTGGGAATATCCCAAATGTTGGCAGGTATTATTCATTTTTTTAAATTTTCATATTTAAAAATAAAAGTTGTTTTGATCTTTCAACTGTTTATGCTCTTAAGATATTTTTAAAAAATTTAATTTAATTTAAGTTAATGCTATGATTACAATTTATATGTAATTATTCATTGTCTAAGGCAGTGTCATTATTTAGTTTAATATTAATATACTTCATTGAAAAGGCACATGATAATGCAAACAATGGAATATTCTTTATGTAATAACTTAATATTTATTCACAGACAAATTGCAACCAAGGGAAGGATTCCGATAAAGAAGCTTTTGCAATGTGGGTGAAGGAATTAAAGACTGAATTTAATAAGCATGGCCTTTTGCTCTCTGCTGCTGTGTCACCAAGCAAGACCATTATCGATGTTGGTATGTAATAAGTGCTCCTATAAAAACATGAAAGTGATAGAAAAAATATTATTTGATAATTAAAATAAATGATTTTGATTAAAAGTTCTATCTATTAATATTTACTTTATTTATTAGGATATGATCTTCCCGTATTGGCCCAATATTTAGATTGGATATCAGTTATGACTTATGATTATCACGGCCAATGGGACAAGAAAACAGGGCATGTTGCACCTATGTACGAACACCCTGACGATGATTTTTACTACTTTAACGCTGTAAGTTTCTTTAAATTTGAAAATTTTTAAATACATTTTTTTTTAAATTAAAAGCTATTATTATTCTTTTTAGAATTACACCATACATTATTGGATAAACGGAGGAGTGCCAAGAAGAAAATTGGTGATGGGTATGCCGATGTATGGTCAAGGTTTTACGTTGTCCAACGAGAAGGATCACGGCCTAAATGCCCCAGCTCCTAGGCCAGCTGAAGCAGGAGAATACACAAGGGCAGCTGGGTTCTTGGCCTATTATGAGGTAAAGGACAAAAATCAGTTCAAAATAATATTTTCCTACTTCATAATATTTTATTTATACTATTCATAATACACAAAAATTTAAAGTAAAATTTATATTTTTCTATTCTATAAGTTCAATAATATTCCATTAACAAAAAATTTTGATGTGTTCATTGAATAACTTTTCTTTTTAGATATGCGATAGGATCAAAAATCGTGGATGGACTGTTTTAAAAGATGACCAGAATAGAATGGGACCTTATGCATACCATGGATCCCAATGGGTCGGTTTTGACGATCAAGAAATGATAAAACTTAAGGTAACTACATTAAATTAAAATAGAGTATCCCTCATGTTTCAAGATACAATGTAATTTTTTTAAATGTCTTCAATAGTCTCAATATATTCGTGATATGGACCTCGGAGGTGGTATGATATGGGCTCTGGACCTCGACGACTTTAAGAATACCTGTGGTCAAGGAAAGCATCCTCTGCTTAATACGATTGCAAAAACTCTTGCTTCGTCTCGTAAGTGCATTATTTTTAACTTATATGATATTTATTAATAGTACAAAATCAGGTTAAAATCTTTAAATGTTAACAGAACTGAAGACTTGTTTGATATTTTATATAAGTTTAATATCTATATGTTTTGATGTTAGAAAGATACAAGAAATTTTTATATGCACAGAATCATGGGAGGAAATATAAATGCATAAAATGTAACAAGCAATGGAAGAAACCTGGTTCTTGTTCTATTTTTTACTATTTATAGACAACCAGTGCACTAATAGCCCACCAATTTGTCTAAAGTAAAAATGAGAGTACATTACTTTAGGGTATTTCTTTATTATTCCTTTATTTATTTTTTATTTCTACAGTCAGGGTTTTTATTAATTTATATCCTATTTTAACTTGTTTAGTTTTTCTAGCATTTATAAATTATTACTTATGATCTTTAACTTTGACATGATAATTACCACATATTAGCAAGTCAAGATTCCTTAAACAATAAAGTATTTTGACCTTAAATTGTTTTAAAACATTCTTGGGATATTAATGAGTGATTTAAGGAATAAACTTAAAAATCATAAAATAAAATTGAACATTTCCCTAAAATATCTTTTTATACCTTCAAACAGACAGATCAATCACATTATTGTAAATAGTTAATGAAAAAAGTACCATGCAAGGGCATTAAAATAAAATTAACTCAACTATTTTTGTTATCAGCAAATGGAGCTCCTATGAAACCAACTTCAACAAGACCAACAACCTCCAAACCAACAAAGCCTACAAAGCCTTCTTACAAACCTGGGAAGCCAGGAAAACCTGGAAAACCATCAACTACAACAAGAAAACCGTACAGACCAACTGAAGAGACTACTCCCCACCAAACTAGCACCCACAAGCCGAGTCATAAGCCAACAGAACCTGAGCAAACCACACCATCCCTACCAGGACCTGATGGGCAGTTCAAGGTTGTCTGCTACTTCACCAATTGGGCGTGGTACAGGTAATTAAAACACTTTAACCAATTCTACCTTTAGACCTATTAAGTAGTCTTAAAAATTATTATATACAGCTTAAATAGGCAAACTTTAGTCTCCAAATATCTATCCGATCCCTTCCCTTTAATCCTGATTTAACTATTGATTTCTTTTATAATACTTAACACGATGAGATAACATAATGAGATTTTATATATTGTTATAAATAGAGATAATTTTATGTAATAGCTTAATAATTTTATATAATGTTTAATAATAATTGTTATATAATTATAACAATATAATAAATTGTTGAATAACAATTTATTAAATTTATCGTTTATTCAATATAATTATTTACAAAATTTGTATTTACCTACTATTTCTGACTTTTCCTGTGGTGATATTAATTCATCTTATCTAATTACAGGCAAGGAACTGGTAAATATCTACCGAGCGATATTGATCCAAACCTCTGTACTCACATAGTCTACGGCTTTGCAGTCTTGGACACAGATAGGCTAGTTATCAAACCCCATGACTCCTGGGCAGATCTCGATAACAGTACATTTTCTCTTAATTTCATAGTAATTTATAATTTGTGTTGATCCCATTATAATTTATATTTTGTTCTACAGAATTCTATGAAAAGGTGACAGCTCTAAAAGCTAAAGGTGTAAAAGTGACACTAGCCATTGGTGGCTGGAACGATTCTGCTGGTAACAAATACAGCCGTTTAGTGAACAGCAGAGATGCCAGGCAAAGGTTCAATGAGCATGTTCTCAAATTTATCCTGGAATATAATTTCGATGGTCTCGATCTAGATTGGGAGTACCCGAAGTGCTGGCAGGTATGTGACTTTTGTTTTCAGTGGTTAAGATGAATATTTAATTAAAATATTTTAAATCTCATACTCATTACTCATTTTTATTAATCAAACAATCATAATCATAATCAATAATGTCCCTTTCATATTTTAATATAAAAAATATTCCATATTCAGGTTAGTTAAGGTAAAAATTGAATAAGTTGTTTTAATTATCGTTTCTAATTTTTGCTTCTTATAGGTGGACTGTAATAAGGGGCCAGATTCAGACAAACAGGCTTTCGCAGATTGGGTCACAGAACTGAGAGAGCTATTTGCACCTCATGGACTCTTGCTGTCAGCAGCCGTGTCTCCAGCTAAGACAGTAATCGACAATGGTCAAGATCTTTTAAATAATTGATGGTTTTTTGCGCTATTAATATTAATAATTATTAACAACTAATAATCATTATCACAGGTTATGATGTCAAAGTGCTCTCTGATAAACTGGACTGGATAGCTGTGATGTGTTACGACTACCATGGACAATGGGACAAGAGGACTGGTCACGTAGCTCCAATGTACGTTCACGATGAAGACTTTGACGTCACATTTAATGCGGTAAGGTTATTATTTGTTTATTCATGTCTTTAAAGCCAAAAATAATTGTTTTGCCACATTCTCCACCTTGGACTATCTTGGGCTGCTAATCTTGAGTATTCTAGATGAAGCTCTAGCCATCTTATCCATCTGGTCTTTGGCCTACCATGTGCTCTTTTGTTAACTATTATGTCATACATTGTTGTGTCTGAAAGAAGTGTCCTTTGGGATTTCTGAAGGCTATATGAAACATCTTAACCTCCTTGCTTTAATATGATAAGCAAGATGATGAGCAATTCTTTATTGATCCTTATTCTCCATGAGTTTAGACTCTAGTTACCATCCAGAAAACTTTCTTTTAAACTCCTCAATTCTACTTTTCAGGGTGGTTAGCTAGAACCTAAGTCTCAAAGCATTGTACGCCATTATTTTTAGATTTCTATTCATTTTCCTAATTCAGAACACTTGAAAGAGGAAACAAATCTCAATTTGCACTTGTTATAAGCTGGTCAATCTTTATAAGATCTCCAGCTTTCCAAATTTTTAATAAAAGCCTAAAAAATCACACATTATTATTTTGGATATCTGCTCACATTCACTGAAGTAAACATAAATCCGGATATACCAGCACAGTGTCACACCTTAAATTTCAAAAGTATAAACAAATTATCTTTGAATGATAATAGCTGACCTTGGTATATATGTGGAAGAAAATTATATAAGAAAGAGATCTAATGAATGTAAGATCTAATGATATACTTTCATCCACTAAATTGAAATGGTATAACTTTGTTTTATTATGTCACTAAATTGATATATTTTGTACCAATCATTTCAACAATATTTGATTGAAAGATTTACTCAATCCCTCATTTTTAAATTACTAAAAAGAGTGTGTGCTTAAGACCGCACGGCAGAAGTGAAAACTTCATTGGTAATCGCAATCATATAGTAAATAATATTATGTATTATGGAGTATTATTATAGAGAAGCGAGGAATGGTTGACTGGATGATGTAAGGAAGAAAATAGTTGGGAGTGCAGTCAAATAAAACACTAAATAAGTGGATACTTATTTAATTAAGTGCCGACGTTTCGACCCACTTTGTGGGTCATCTTCAGGGCTATAGGACGCTGTAGTACGAGTAGACGCGGTCTAACTGTATTATTATAGATCGTATTAGTAGAATAAATGAGAAACAAGTCAGAAATTAAAGTTATTATTTATTTAATTCTATATAAATCAATTTATTTATTTTCTTTTTCGTATTCTACAAAGGATACGATGGGTTTGTGATAACTAAAATAAGAAATAAATGCTTTTGATTGAATTTTACTTATATATCTAGAAAAAACTCCATCAATTGTCGTTCCGTACTTTCATTTTTATTTTTTGACATATTTTAATCCAATGTGATCCTTAAAAAATCAATTAAAGGCTTTGATGTTACTTGTGAAAAATGGATATTGAAATCTCCACTCAAGCGATCCCGAGTTTACACGATCAAGCGTTTCACCTCAGAGCGTGACGGGTCAGGCTAACTTACAACCTACAAAAAAATGTTTTCACTTCAAAAAATTTTTTGCTAAAAAGATTTATTAAGTCTGAATTAATCAACTTAACCGTACTTACTCAAGGAGATTGTTTGGGTCATAAACCTAACGGTTACTCGCTTTTATTTGTAGAAAACTGACAATTAAGTTGAAGTAAACCACACAACTGACAATAGCTTGACAAATCTATTGAAATTAGATTTTATCAAACAGTGGAAGTTTATTTTAACTCTAAGCAAGTCAGTTGTATTTTATATTTTATAGAAAAAAACTTATGCAAGTTGCACAATCATAGAGGGTAGTTGGTTTTATTTATATATATTAAGGTTTTGTATTTATCAGGGAGTGGTTCAGTGTGACATGGATTAGATTTAAAAGAAAAAGAAAAAACTTGCTGAGATGGCTTGGACACCTACTGCGGATGAATCCTAGCAGAATTGCTACCGAGCCAAAGTGGAGGGAAAACGAGGAAGAGGACGACCTAGGAAGAAGTGGGAAGAAGATGTGAGGAAGGACTTTGAGAAGAGGGGACTCCATTGGAGCAGAAGAGCACAGCTGGTGGAAGACCGGAAGAGCTGGAGAAGGCTGTGCAGAATTCCTCCTCACACTGCTTAGGCGGTTATGAGGATTGATTATGATGAAGAAAAATCTTATCATTTATTTTTATGACTAACTTACCAATCATAATACAAATATATTAATCATTGTTTCCTCTGAAGAGAAAGAATATAAAAAATTAAATATTTATTATCATGTATTTGTTATAATAGAACTTCACAATGCACTATTGGTTAAGCCAAGGAGCCGACAGGAAGAAGCTTGTGATGGGAATGCCAATGTATGGCCAGAGCTTCTCTCTTGCAGATAATAATGAAAATGGACTTAATGCGCCAACCTACGGTGGTGGTGAAGCAGGAGACGAAACTAGAGCTAGGGGCTTCCTCTCGTACTATGAGGTATAGCAGTATTATATGTTTTTTAAATAATTTTCTTTAAACCTTTATTATTAAAAAACAATAATAACAAATTATTGATTTAGATCTGCGATCGAGTTCAGAGACGAGGCTGGGAGGTCGTCAAAGACACTACAGGAGCAATGGGACCATATGCCAGGAGCAAGGACCAGTGGGTCAGCTATGACGATGCGGCCATGATCAAGCATAAGTCAGAATATGTAAAGAGGCATGACTTTGGTGGAGCGATGATATGGGCTTTAGACTTGGATGACTTCAGGTAGCTTGATAAAAATTAACAATATTTAATTTTGTTGATGTAACAATTTTCTTCTGATTACATAATGCACTTAATGCTAAGAGATTTTATTTCAATTACATTACTAAAGAAAAAAGTAATTTGTCTAATTGCATATTACATTTTAATTTTAGGAATAATACCGTGAATGGATATGATTTTCGTTTATTAATTTTTTGGAATATCACATGCATGCTTTTTAGAAATGTAAAGGTAGAATTTCATTGTCCACAATTTGCCATATGATGTTTCCCTACTGTTGCAACCACACTTAATGTAATGTAATATAATCATGTGTGACTATTCAAAACAGGGAGGTCATATAATCAATAAAAGATCAATTAGTTCCAACTGTTCCAGTTCTGCAAGCATATTAAGTTCTCTGAAGAGTTTAAGTTCCAAAAAAAAATTTTTAAAAACGTATTTATTGAAATTTACAACTGTATACTGAATACATCAAGTAAATATAATGAAAGATAAATCATGCCCCGAGATAAAGGCAAGTAGAGAAACTAGCCCGTGGTAGTACTCAAATAAAAAGTTCAACTTAGAAGGTCACGAGGCCATCTTCTTTTCAGACGCCTCAGAGGATTATCAGGAATTGAAGAGCTTGCGAATTTTAAAACTTGTGGGTTTGAGTGGAAATGAAGTTTTTCATGAAAATATTGATATCGGATTCAGGCCAAATCAGCAACAAACGGGACATTCAGTTGATTATGGATTACTTTGTTCATAACAAAGTAAGGAGCATTGAGGATTTTACGAAGGATTTTGGATTTTAAGGATTGAATACAAGAGGAATTCAATGGCTTAGTGGAGCCCGAAAGCTCTATTCCGTAAGTCCAGATGGGTCTAATGATTGCCATATATACGAGTCTTTTGTAATTAATTGGGAGCATAGAGCGTTTGTCTAGTAAATGTTGAAGCAGCCTGAAACGTTAAGCTGTTTCTTGTCATTTCAGTCTAGAGGAATCCAAGCTAAGCGTTTGTCAAGGTGTAGTCCTAAGTACTGGATCTGTTCTACAGGAATCAGTGGGATATTATTAAACAATACAGGAGGACAGGAAGGTTTACGATGGAGGGTAAAGGTGATTTGATTAGATTTGTGGAATTTATTTTAATCCTCCAGTTTTGACACCAATTTTCAAGTTCAGTGATATGGAATTGAAGAGTACAGGATAATATAACTGGATCAGTGTTGACAGACATGTGTCATCCGCATATGTGGTAAGGATAGTATTAGGATGAGTTGGAATGTCAGCTGTATAATCTGTGTAGAGAATTGGGCCGAGGAAACTGCCTCGAGGAACACCAGCAGATTGAGAAAAGAGGGATGAGTAGACATTATTATGATTTACTGTGAATTACCTGTTTGAAAGATAGGATTCCAAACAATACTGAAATTAAACTCAAACCAAATCAATCCAATGATTGTAAATCTATTCTTATTAGTTAGTTATAATAATATTGAACAGGTATAATATTAAATTAGTTTGTAAAGCCTAATATTATTTATATTTTTTATTCTATATTCTTTCTTTTATTATTGTACTAATAATTAAACAATAAGTGAATTATTAACCTCATTTGGATTAAATTTCACAAGCATTTAGTCATACCACCATTGTTTGACCAACACCCATCAAACAATTCTTAAATCCAAAAGTTCACTTTAATCTCTAATGGCTGGACTTTGATTTAAACTGAATCTTAGTTATAATTAACATCCCATTTTTCAGATTAAAAGAGATCGGAAATGAATAATTATTTTAGAATGTTATGGAAAGTGTTAGTAGAAGAAAAATTAGATTACAGATTTTTTTATAGTTATTACAAATAATACTAATTATATTTCAGAGTTATGAATTCTACCATTTAAATATGTGATTTTACTACTAAAAAAAAAAAAAGTATACATCCCAATAATAAAATTCTTAAGTATCAAAGACTTTCTAGACTTAAAATTTAGAGAAATATGCCCTAACCTTCTCAGCCTCTACAGATCCTAGCTGAGGGTGAGATATGGAAACTCTTTCACCATCTTTTGTTGACATGATTACTTTCAACTTTAGGAACCGATTTTAGGATATTTAGTGTGAGAGGAGTAGGCCCCTGAAGCAGTTTCTTGGAAACACACAGTAGTAGTAAAAGTCACAAACAGCCTTAAATTTTATCTTAAAGTTTCCCATACCTTATTAAGTCTGCCTTACTGAATAACTGTTCAGGATTATACATACCATCTTAAAACTAAAATTACAATTTTTACAGAGAGAAAACAGAAGTGTAAAATTTTATATCTATTGTGGTAGTTAATTGAATTTTTGCTGTTTGTAATAGCAAAATAATAGTGAAACAATCTTGTTTTCAGAAATACATGTACTTGTGAAGAGTATCCACTACTGAAGACAATCAACAGGGTACTGAGAGATTACCCAGCGGGACCATTGTGTAGCTTGTCCAAACAGAAGACTCTGGAACCACCTGGTTTCAAAGTAGATCCACCATGCCCAGAAATAACTGGTAAGAAAAGTTAAATAATAACTTCAGCTAGATCTAGGATTGGAACTAGTATATAGTAGTATGCATTATTAACAAAAGTTACATTTTAGATGAATGAAAAATATACTCAACAACAGTTGAATTTTAATATATTTTTGGAAAAAAGATTGACATCTAATTAAGGTTTCTCAGCCTCTGGCTATAAAGAAAGAACAAAGGGTGAAATAACCGTTTACTCTATTGCAAATTCATCTGAACGCCCTCTTGTCATTGGAAAATCTAAAAAGCTTTTCAAATCTTCTGAAGCTACCAATTGATTATCAGAATAAAAAATTCCCTGAATGGAAATAACTTTGCTGTGTCTCAAGCAAAGGAAGGAGGTTGTTTGCTCAAGAACACATTTAACCAACAGTTTTTCCCACAATTATGATTATTTTACTCCCAATTTACAGGGGCTGTAAGTATATATGAGCTCTAGTTGATTCTCTTGATCCTACAGGGTTGATCCACAGCTCTTAACACATTAGTTAATTTATCTGCCCCAGCCAGTCTCGAATTCAGCACCTTATGATCAATTGTAATTCCCTGTACACTGAGCTACACTGATCCCCATTTTTTAAATATTTTTGAAAAACAATACTTAGTTAATATTGCCTAGTGCCTGCTTTTAGTTTGGGATACATGTGTGGAACAATGAAATAAAATCACGCCAGATGATATCGAGTCTATATGTTGCTCCAATAAGAGATTACCTTATAATACTTCGGAAATGTGAACTTATGGGGAAGTTATGGAGCTTTTAGAATTGAATTTAAATTTTATCTGTATTGTTCATGGTTTAGTTTTAACACTTAATTTAATTTAATGTGCATCGATCCTATTTCTAACAGGTGATAAAAATGACTGCACCAAGTTCTACACTTGTCAATATGGTGTCTTAATACAGCAAGACTGTCCACCAGGACTTCATTTTAGTCAGGTAAGGCAGCTCATATACATTTACATATTACTAATATTTTTTTTTATCAAGAATAGATGTAAAATAAAAATTTGTTAACAATTGAAATTTGAATAGTAGTTCAAAGTATACTCTGCGTAATACTTATTGGCATGAAACCATATTATTTTTACTTATAAATTTTCATTCATTATAGACAAAAAATGTTTAATAACTATGTTTTTGAGTAGTATATTCCTGCACTGCTTCTAGGAAATAATATTTTAAAACTAATATTTATCACATGAATAATTTTTAATTCCAAAAATTTTTTCAGAAAACACTCATGTGTGATTGGCCTGAAAATGCAAAATGTGGATCCAACGAAATACCAGATGAAAACAATGAGAAGGAACATGGAGAGTTGGTTTTACCTCCCTCGCTACAAGAAACAACATCAACTACAACAGCTGTGGCCATTACAGGTTTGACAAACTAAAATATTTATCTAATAATATTTATTTCAAGTAGTAAAATTAATGTAACTTTTTTTTCAAAATACTGCATTCATGATTAGAAATGACATTATTTAGTGAAATTTAGTGAAAAATTACAAACAAATGCAGAATCACTTTTTGAATTTTAGTTATAAGTTTAAAAAACTTTAGCAGGTTAGCATATCAACATTCTATGCCCAAGATCGTGGTTTTGTAGCCTGGTAGGTGACCTTAGAATTTTTTAAAGATAATAAAAATTCTAGATTATAGCATCTTTTGCAGGGGATGTAAAATGGTAGTCTTGAGTCTGTTCAGTCTCAGGTATGTGATAAAGATCCCTATCCTAATTATACTTAGACAGGCAAAATTTAGGACTCCAACTGTAACATAGTTTGATTAACCGTTTTAGCATAAAGTGATATAAATATAAATCAATTAACAAAAAATAGTGGATTTGAGTGTGGTCCATGGAATGTATATGAGATTACTTATTCTCAATAGAAGTAATTACTCTTTTGTATATTATCTACATTGTTTATAAAGTATTGTATTATAGACAGACAACACTGTAAAGTGACAGTTGAGATCATGTTAGCACGTGTAGGGTAAGATCCAGGTGTTGTGTTCAGCATTGTGTTAGTTAGTTAGCGTCGGTTTGTTGTGAGGACTGGATCTGTTGTTGTGTGAAGTCTCTGTCTGTCTATATATGTTTATATATATAATAAATCTGTGCTCGTATCATTATAACTTGTACTGCTGTTTTCCTGCACTTTTTCACCTTTTTACTCTATGTTAAAATTTTCCACATTTCATTTTTTTTGTTTTAAAAACTCAGTCTTTATCTGCCTCACTTCCATTGCCTATGACTTCTACTTTATATATCTCTTGAGGAAGTATATCAATCAGAAATTAATAGCTGAGATTTACATGAAGTATATGGAACTATTTTTGTTTTTTCACAAGGCTTTTATAGTTTTCAGTGAATTCTATGAAATAAAAAAATATTAGTCATTAAATAAATAATCAAAATATTGGTCAAATTGTTTAGAAAAATAAACTTAAACTACATTCCTAGACTTATCTAAAATTTATTTTTTTATGCTTTAACTTTTAGAACACCCAGTCGACACTGGAGAATATAAAGTTGTCTGTTACTTCACTAATTGGGCATGGTACCGCCAAGGTAAAGGCAAATACATGCCAGAAGATATCGATACATCATTATGCACACATATAATATATGCATTTGCTGTTCTCGATTCGGAAAGACTTGAAATCAAACCTCATGATCCATGGGCAGATATTGACAACTGTAAGTGCTAGAATTGTCAAACAATTTATTTTTTGAGTTCTTAATTATTTAAATCATCTAAATGATTATTTTTTTCTCAGCCTTCTTCACAAAGGTATCATCTTTGGTCAAGAAAGGTATAAAAGTATTGCTAGGCCTCGGTGGATGGAACGATTCACTTGGGGATAAGTACAGTCGCCTTGTCAATAATCCAGATGCCAGGAGAAACTTTGTAAGGCAGGCTGTAGAGTTTGTCGATAAGTATAACTTCCAAGGTCTTGATCTCGACTGGGAGTATCCTAAATGTTGGCAGGTGAGTCTAATACTTAATTTTCTTTTGATTCATTGCTTTAATTTTTTCTAAAACTCAGAATTTTTTCCTAATAACAAAAATTATCTTGAAGTATTAAATTTATTAGTAAACAAATAAAAATAATAATACCTCTCTTTAATTACAAAGTAACAGTCAAGTCACACGATAGGTTACATTTGAACGTTACCCAAGGGTCCCTTCTATTAAAAATAAAATGATTAATAACAATAAATAAATAAACCTAAAAGAGTAAATAAATAAAGTGTTTGATTATTTAGGATGGTTCCAGAATAATAATATGTTGAAGCTTGTAAGAATATTTTATTTTACAGTTTAAAATGGGATTTTCTGAAAAGGGGGGATAATTAAGTTTTCAATAATCGATATAGCATATAAGCAAGAAAAGTGACTTGGGAGTTTTGACCTTACACAGTGGAGTACCTCATATATTATATGATAAAAGAAATGAACACTACTGTTTTATTTTAATTGATACAATCTTCTAAACAGGTCGACTGCAACAAAGGACCAGAGACAGACAAGAATGGGTTTGCAGCACTGGTGATGGAGCTTAGCGAAGAGTTTAAAAGCAGAGGATGGTTGCTGTCAGCAGCTGTTTCTCCCAGCAAAACAGTTATAGACCAAGGTAGGTCTTTTTATTCGTATTACGTTATCCTATATCCAATTCATAATTACAATAAAAATCATCGAAACTATTAAATATTTCATGAAGACAACAGAGCAAGGTTCTAGATCCCTGATTGTTAAACATAATGATATTAGACAACCTGTGAGCTCTAACTCACTTGCCAAACAATGTTTTTTTTATTTTCACAATGATTACTAGTTATATAATGTAATAGAATAGAATACATCTAATATAAGTGTTTGAAATTAATAAACACCATAAATTAAAAAAATATACAAGAATACAAACTATTGATAAGTGTAAGTATTATATCAGGGATACCAGTGATATATCAGTATTTTGGATGATGAAGTTATTATGGTTTTATTCAATAATATTAATAATGTGAATTATATTATAATTTGTTTTCAAAATTTCAAACAAACTTAACCTTATTTATTTATAGCCTATGATGTTCCTGTACTTGCAAGGCATCTAGACTGGATCGCACTCATGGCATACGATTACCACGGACACTGGGAAGGCAAGACAGGTCATGTTGCACCTCTTTACTACAATGAAGGGGACGAGTTCCCACATTTCAACGGGGTAATGTTTATTATTCTACAGTATCGCAAATTATTTTATTATTAAAATTAAGAAGCAATAAAAACTTTATGGATTCCTTGTAGGAAATCCATTTTAACCAGAATATTACATCACCTATTCAAAACTATCCCCCGGGTGCTATTATTCTCTCTCAGATGATTAATATAGTTAGAATCCTGAAAATGTAGTTAATTTGGCTATTTAATATATATTAAATAAAAATAATATCAGTCATCTTTATTGAACTACTCATTAATTAAGTTTTATGTTTTAACTATGATAATGTATTATAGTTGTAAATATCATTGAATTAAATAAAAAAAAAAAACAAAAAAAAAACTATGAAAAATGTTAAGAATGACTGTGAACAAAACATTTATAAAAACTTAATTATAACATTTCAAAGAGGGAAAACAATTTCCTATTAGAAAATTCTGACAAACCTACTATAAAAAAAAACCAACTAAAAAAAAACTTCATCCTTTTAACAGTAGATTTTTCTATTACTGGATGAGAAGTTATTTTTACTGTATTACTTAAATGCATTTTTTTTTTTAATTATACACTCCCCCTAAGATTATATTAATAATCATTTGATTAATAAAAGGAATTGTATAAAAGAATATTTTATTTGTTACCCCTTTTATTATCCTGTAAAAATCTACTGTTGTATTTCTTGAATAACTACCTGAAGTGTTTACTCTATATAATTATTTCTTACAGGTGTTAATATGATTTTTTTTAATAGCAAAATGATAATAGAAAGTATCATTTATAAGTTTTTGTCTTTGTAGATATTAATATTCTGTCTAAAATATGAAACATTTTAAATGAAAATTTAAGTGCCACTGGATACATGCTATTTTTTTTAACTTTATCAAGTGTCATTCGTGATTACTTGGACTTATATCCATTAAATCACCAAACAAAAATTTTCATTTTGTATTAGATGTACTATGTGCTATAAAAAGTTTATCATAAAACTAAATTTTTAACTCTTTTCAGAACTTCTCTGTCAACTACTGGCTGGATGAAGGTGTGCCTAGGAAGAAGCTGGTCCTTGGAATGCCACTCTACGGACAGAGCTTCACGCTGCGAAATGAGTCAGATACAGAATTGCAAGCTCCCATCTCTGGTCCTGGAATGGCAGGGCAGTTCACAAGAGCGGCAGGTTTCTTAGCCTACTATGAGGTAAATTATTATGCATAAATACTGTAGTGTCTTTAAGGTAATATAAATTCCATTTCAAAACAAATATATACTCATATAAATTCTTCAAATTCTTATAAATCTAAATTATTGTTTATTAATGTCCCACTCTTTTATAGCTTAAAGACTATTTTATTCTGAACTATAATGATATAATCAATATTGCAAACAACTTTTGCAGCATTATGCCCTGCCGTTAGCGATCAGTAAGGACTGTATGAGTATAGTTTTTATGCACTGTAAAAATAGTTCACTGGACATTAGTGATTTTTTTGGTTCAGTTATATCAAAATATTTTTTGAAAACTAAATCTCCGATGATGATGCAGGTATCATTGCTACATGGTATCATCCCTAATTATTGTGTAAACGAAATGTATTACTTGGTATAAGAGCTTAAATCTCACTCGATTGAGGGTCTCTCGATGCACTGACTCTTTTTTATTTTAAATTTTCTCCTTATTAAAAGTTTAAAGAACATGAAAACTCATTAACAGCTCTTCTCTGGAAAATAGTAAACTATACTCTTTTTAAAATATGACTTCAAAAATTAAAGAAGTTTTATTCTGGAATTTCATGTTATACATCATTTATCTTTTTTAAGTAATGTTCATACTATCTGATGTACTACTACTACATCTTTGGGACTACAACCCATCCCAAGCCTTGGCCTCCTCCTAGGATCCTTCCACCACTCCCTGTCCTGAACCTTTTTCCTCTAATGAAGTATACCTATAGCTGCGGCATCCCTGTCCAGTTGATCTCCCTATCTAGTTTTGGTCTTCTAATCTTGCGTTAACCAAGGGGCATATACTGCACAAGTCTTTGTGGCATCTCACTTTCATCCATCCTAGCTAAAAGCCCAGCCCATTGTAATCGGTTTATTTTTATAAACTTGGCAATAGGCATTTCCTTATAGAGAGAGTATAGTTTATGATTATGCCGGATTCTCCATCCCCCTCATCCCTAATTGACTGTGAATTTTTCTGAGGATCTTCCTTTCAAAAACGCTGATGCGCTATCTTTCTTCCTCAATACCCAGTTCTCAGAACTGGAGGTCAGCACAGGTCTAATAAGGGTCTTATAAATCGGCACCTCTGTACTTTTTTCAACAACCTTGGATTTAAAACATTTTTTTAATCCATGAAAGCATCTGTTGCCAGCTAATTTTCTTCTAACAAAATCTTGCTCTGCAACGTGGCAATTGTTTATGAAGGAACCACTATCTGATGTAGCGTAACTACGAGTAGAATCAGCAACAATGTAGATATTAAAAAAAAAATTTACTATATTTATTTGTGTTTATAGATATGTGATACAGTTTCTGGAGGAAATTGGGTAGTGAAGCGCCATGAAACAGGTGCTATTGGCCCAATAGCATACAAGGGAAACCAGTGGATAAGTTATGACGATGTAGAAGACATAAGAAGAAAGGTAATGTCCATTTATTATCTAGATATTACAGATATCACTAAATCATAATTAATTAAAAATGTTTAGTCAAGCAAACACAAGTGACAATGTGAGGGATGAGATAAGGACTTTGTTTATATTAATATAATTCTATCTAAATTATATTTTAAGGTATTACAATTTCTAAAAAATCATTTTAACATACTTTCACCCATGTATACTTTAAATGTGTGTTGTTTTTTTTTTAATGGATAATAGATAATTCAATTTTTTTAGGATTCCAATAAATCATGAATATATTTATTAATTTTAGAGCCGATACTTTGGGTACATGAGGCACCCTTAAAATAAAAATAATTTAAGTTAGAGAGGAAATAGTTGACTGGAAGAACTAATAGAGGATGGAAATTGTTAGGGGGTACAGTCAAAATATACACACAAATAAGTGGAAACTTATTTTTTATTTGTGCCTACTTTTCGACCTACTTTGTAGGTCATCTTCAGGGCTATGAGAAAAAACAGACAAAAACAAAAATGACTATAAAAATACATAACAGTACTAAGAATATAATAAAATTATAATAATAATATAGAGATATAGAAAAGTTGAACGAAATAGTGAAGGATATATTATGAAAGGATATATAAATTTAAAAAAATTACAGAATAAATGTAAAGAAAGGTGATAATGCAAACAAAATACAAAGAGAGAAAAACATGTTAAACAGAAAGGTACATTTTTGTTTTTGTCTGTTTTTTCTCATAGTCCTGAAGATGACCTTCAAAGTAGGTCGAAAAGTAGTCACAAATAAAAAATAAGTTTACACTTATTTGTGTGTATAATTTGACTGCACCCCCCAACAACTTCCATCCTCCAAAGATAATTTAAACTATATCTGTTCCTCACTGTAACAGATTTTGTTGTTATGCTTACAAGAATACATAGATGAAAAATCAAATATTTTTTATCAATTTTAAATTTACAATGAAAGCTTTAATGAAAATTTACAATCATTGATATTCGACATAGCTTATGGATACTTTTATTTTTTAAGTTCCTTCATCAATATCTACTTGATATAACCATCTGTACTACTGCTAATGTTAATGTTTGAGATTACTAAAATATAGATAATGAAATAAATGATGTATAAGATAATACAATTTAGTTTGAACTACAACAAACAAAACCATTAATTGTTAAGTGAACATTGATAATAGTATTAAATATTAAGAGTATTAAAATTTGTGTGAAAAATCATCATTATTTGAATGATAAAGTTATTTATACATTTTTACAAATCACTCAATGGTGAGAAATTATAACAATTATTTAATCATACTAACAAAAATTGCTTTTTAAAATAATAGTATTTCAAAAATGGAAACTTGGTAGCTAGTGCAAGAGTTTGCATATAATTCTTTTTTAGAGCTATAAAATGCAGTATTAAAAAAAAAATTATCTTTATTAATTTTTTTAATTTACTAATTACACTACATTTATATTATTAATCTTTTATTTATTTAAATAATGAAATTGTTTATGATTTAAAAGGGAATTTATGTTTATTTAAAAAGTCACTCCATATAACAAATGCTCATACCCTCAATGTTGCTGAGCTATAGTCTGTTGAATAACGAAACATTTTGAAAAAAGTAATGTACATTTTGTAAATGTTCCAGTCACAATATGTGAAAGAACATGGGCTAGGCGGAGGAATGGTGTGGGCACTCGACTTGGATGACTTCAGAAATGTTTGCGGTTGCGGTAAAAACCCTCTCTTGAGCACAATAAATCAGGAGCTGAGAGGCCACTCTGGAAATACTAATAACTGCACATGAGGACAGATTCTTACATTTAAGGACTATATTAAGTGTGATATAGGGCTGAAGAAATACTAGAATATTTTAGTCATCGTTTAATTTATATTTGCATCTGTGGTAGCTCGCTCGAGACTGAATGAACTTGAAAAATTTCAATGTTCCCATTAACTTGGAGATTAAGAATGTGTATATAATTAATAAATTACCACTAGACTATATGTGTTAATTTCAAAACAAATAACTATCCAATTGAAATAATTAAAGGCATTAGTTAAAAAAAAAAATGCCACTCTTTTTTTTTTTTATTTAGATGAAATCTATCTATCTGAAAAAAACAACAATCAGATGTGTGATCCCATGACGCCCTTTCTTAAGCTGGCTACTACAGAAATATCATTTATCGTAGTAAATTTAATGAAATATAATTTTAAATAGGCTGATAGTTTAAGGGTAAAGCTTTGAAAATAAATTTTATCACTAGTTAAACAAATATTTTAAGCGGAAAAAAATATTTGTTTTGACTTTTGATAATTTTTTTTTTAGGATGAAATTATGAAGTTATCACTATCTTTAACCATGACACTTATTTTTGTTTGTGATAAACTTACATAATTGATCCAAATAGTGCCTAATTGTGATTTTTTTTTTAATTATAACTTTAAGAAATCTTCACTATAAAAATAAAAAATGTAAAATGTAGTGTAAGTTATGAATCAAATGTGAAACCCGTGCCATTCATGTTTAAAATTTAGTGTATCATACAACTTTTGTTATATTTAATTATTATATTTATATTAAACTGATAAATAAACTGATTTTCTTCCATTCCAGAATTTCATTTTTTCCTTTCATAAAAAGTACTTATATAATTATATATTTAAGGTTATCATTTTGAAATTGATATAGCTTATTTAAAATTGTGAATTGATGATCATTTATATCAATTCAGAAAGGGAATCCATGAATTAATTCCTCTTTTCTATTTTTCAAAAATTTTCTGTAATTGAACAAAACCTAGAGAGATTAGATAACTCAACAAGTTTTAATCTAGGAATCCAAGAACCAATACCCAAGGCGAGAATAGATTTTGGATATTTCAAAAGTTATTAAACTATTGTTGTTATCATAAATTATTACTTAAAAAAAAAATTATGACTATTTGAGTGAGTACTGTAGAAATGTATCAATATATTTAAATATCATTTTAAATATATTATTTGTTCTGAAATGTAGTTTTTACAAAAATCTCGCATTATAAAAATATAAATATAAAATGTAGATTAAGATCAAATTTCAAATTTGAAACCCGTACGATTCATTTTTAAAATGAATTAAATTATCAATTTATATCAAGAAAAGTGATGAGGTGAAATTCAAAACTGAAAAAGAAGCATGAAGAAAATAAAACTTAGAAATGGTAGCCATATATTTGTAAATTTATTGTATTTACACATTAAATTTATAGCCTTGGTTTTATAAATATTTTTGGAACAAAATTTAATATCTTATTTCAATTAACTTAAAAGCCTTCAATATCAAAAGTTCCTGCAATTAACTGTTCTTGAGTTCTGCAAGAGACAAAAGAATGTACTTAGAGATATCACTTCAAAACTAGTTAAAGGGGAATTATGGATGGTCAAACAGAATCTTTCCCTTGAAATTTGAAGATACAAATTTCAATTGAATTATTCATTCCAGATAAGGTTGTGGCCAAGGGCCACTGATTTAAGGATTCTCCAAAATCAGTGATTTATATTTTTCAGTCCAATTTTCATGCAATCAACCAATTTTGACTGATTTTTAAACATTTTTACATCTATTAAAAATGTTTTATAAAAATAAGTAAGTAAACTGCAACAGAAAGCTTGATTTTTTTAAATTAGATATTTTCCAGTGACTTTTCGAGTGCCAAAATAGGTTCTCGAAAAGGATAAATATAAAATATTAATTATTGGTTTATTTAGATGTATTATCTAAAAACTGTAAAATAAAAATCCCTTTTAAAAGGAATAAATGTATGTAAAGAATGAATGTATGTTCTTGTAAAAATCAAAAAACATTTTAAAATTAATAGTTACCATTTCAGGCTACTTCAACACTTATTGGACAAAGATTACATGGTCCCAATTAATTACAAAAGACTCGGATACATGATTATTAAAAGACCTATTTGGAATTACAGAGTAGAGTTTTGGGGCTACTCCAAGCCATTGAATTTCCCTTGTAACCAAAGCTTACAATCCAAAATCCTTTGCAAAGCCCTTAATCCCCCCTACTTTGTTACGAATAAAGTTATCCATAATGTTCACGTAGGCTTCCACGGTTGTTGATATTCTCCTTCCGGGATGGACCGTGTCATGTCGGTGCTATTAACCACTGATATCAGTCCGTTCATGACAAACTTTATTCTCACTCAAATGGAGATAAAGTTTCAAACCTAGCCACCTCTTCATTTCTAGATATTCTTCCGAGGCGTCTAAAAAGGAAATGGCCTCTTGACCTAATTAGATGAATTTCTTATTTTAGTGCTACCACTGGTTATTTTCTCTACTTGCCTTTATCCATTTTGTATCATTCATTATATAAAGTTGTTATATTATTATAATACAGTTGTATTGTCAATAAATAATTTTTTTTTAATCAAAAGTTTTTTGATGTCTTACAACCATTCTTATTTTTTTTAAAACAACATTTTAAAAATTTGTTGCATAAAGAAACATAAGAAAGATAAATTATTACATTGGTAAAAAGTATAAAGGATTATATAAAGTTTGTTCTAATTATTCTTATCATCTGAATGTATTTTTTTTCTCTCATCCTCCTTTATTTGCCTACAAGTGTAATACATTACATACAATATATAACAATTTTCCTTCCTCTGTGTGGGGACATTAATTCCAATTAAATTTTTGGTTCACATAACATTGAAAGATAGCTCCAAAGGAGAAAAGAATAGGACTTTTACATTGAATTGAAGGAAAGGGTAATATAAATTAACAAATCTTAAATTGAGATAACCACAACTGAGTGATTATAAGTTCACAAAAAAATATTAATATTTGCCAACAAAAAAAATCACACTAGGACCTAGACAAAGCATTAATTAAACTGCTTAAACATAAATTAAACAAATAAAAATCAGGAATAAAATCAATATTGAACAAATTTGTAAAAGTCTATCCATGTCTATATTCACATATATTAAAACACTTCACTACTAAGAACTACACAAAAAAAATTAAAGAAGAAAATTACAATTGAATAAATAATGAAAGAAGCTTATAAATATTTTTTTTTGTATTTAATAATATTTATTGGAAAAACATACCAGATTCTGTTACACGAATTTTATTATTAAATTTTATCGAATTTCAGTATTAAAGCAATCGTATATAAATATATATATACAAGAAAATCGTTACTCTCAATCTCAATCCTTTTAAATGAGACGATTTAAAGAAAATAAAAATATATCATAGAACAAAATATCGATATCAATCGTAGAAGAATTGATATTTGTCGTATTTCAACACTTACAGAGTAATTTGTAAATAGCTTCGAACCCAGGTTTATCAAGATTTCCTTTCGCTAGCGATAAAGGTGTTACTTCTTTGTTATCTTGCACCAAAGGTGAAGCACCACTTGTCAGTAACATTTTCACCATGTCCTTGCGGTTGTACCAAACTGCTTCATACAATGGAGTCTTTCCTTCTTTGTTTTTGCTGTCGATTTCACTGCCAATTTCGATGAGGTACTTCGCTACGTCTAGATAATTGAATCTCGCCGCAATATGGAGAGGAATCCATCCGCTAACATCTGCGATATTGGGATGAGCACCTTTTTTTATCAACAATCTGATGATTTCCAGTTGATTATACCAAGTTGCTTCATATAAAGGAGTTTTGCTATCATGATCCTTGGCATTGGGATTCGCGCCATGTTTTAGGAGTTCCTTAACTGAAGGAACTCTCGAGTCTTGCACGGCCAAATGTAAGGCTGTGTATTGCCATTTTCCTCTCTTATCAACAGGAAAGCCTACAGTTATAAAACTCCTAATAGCAACTGGGTTATTGGATAAAGCTGCGAAATGCAGAAAAGGCCAACCATCCCGATTAAGCATTTCGATGTCAGCTCCATGAGATAGGAGCAATTTCATGACGTCAGTATTCCCTCCTTCGGCTGCTTTGTAAAGCGGTGTTAAATTTGCACTATTTTTGGAATCCACTGGCGAGCCGTAGTCAAGGATCAATTTGACAGCCTTCAGCTTACCATCGAAGGCAGCCATGTGCAGAAGAGTATTTCCAAATCCATCTGCGCTACAGATAGTGCTCAGTAATCTCGAAGTCAATACATTCGCTGCTGCTATATTGTCGGCATCAAGAGCTTGGTACAGAGGAGTATCACCTTTATCGTTTCTGAAATTTATTCCTGCTCCAAGATGGATAAGCTGGTTCAACGAAAGAAGGTTACCCTTAGAAGCTGCGATATGAACAGGGGTGTCTCCCAAACTGGTTCTAACATTGACATTCGCACCGTTGAGAACTAAAGTTTCTATGACTTCTGCATTGTTATTATTTGCAGCAAGAAGTAATGGTGTAAAACCATCTTTATTTCTCATTTCTATCTTAGAACCGAAATTCAGTAAAATTTTAACGGCATCAAGCCTGTTCTGGACGATTGCTAAATGAAGTAAGGAGCAGCCATTGTCTAATTTCGAATTCAGATCAGCTCCTCGTTCAATGAGTGTTATGACCATGTCGGTATCATTGCTCAGAACGGCTGAATACAATGGCGTCCTTCCTTCCAGATCTTTGCTATCCGTATCTCCTCCCAAATCTATTAATTTTTTCACAATGTGAAGATTACCCTTCTTGACAGCCAAATGCAAAAGTGAATTTTTCGAACTTGTTCCGTTGTCGAATTTGGCTCCGTAATACAATAAACTCCCAAATATCAGATGATTGCCAGACTCCACGGATGTTTGTAGTGGAGTTTTGTTGCGGTTATCTCGCGCATTGACAGGTGCTTTGGCTTTGAGAAGTTGGAGGGTAGCTTCTAGATCTACGGACTCCACGGCGAAATGGAGCAGAGTTTCGTTGTCTCGATTCCTGATGTTAGCAACTTCTTCAGTTTTGTAAAGATTACTTAAACTCCCTTTCGCCATGAGTAACTTTGTAACATTTACATTTCCATTCAGCCATGCCTCTTTGGTCGCTTCAGGACCGATCTTGAACAAATCTAAACCTGATTCTATTAGCCATGTTACAAATTCGATATCGTTTTTAATGCACGCATCTTTGAATAAGACTTTGGTTTTATCCAAAGTTAGTATATAGTGTACAATATACTTCGGTATCGGCATTATTGCATCAGATTTAGCAGCGATAAACTTGAGTGCATTATATAGTTTTTCTGTTGGTATTAAAAAATTATTACCAAGCCAGTCATTAGAAAAGTATTTCTCCTCTGAAGACATAGTACCTAAAACTGTAATTAGTATGTCAGACATCATGACATCGTCTTCTGCGAGCGAATCGAGCAGCAGGAAAAACGAATATTGACCTATGTCCATGTCTGAAATGATCAAATCGCTTCTTTCCCCAACTGACGTATTCAATATGAATTTGGCAGCCTTGGTTATTCTTTCCCTAAGAATATTTTCGATTTTATTACATAGCTCATGATGAACGGCTACACCATCCAGCAGAAATAAATCACCGTTGATAGTTAAGGAAACATCAGTTGGCATCTGTAAAGAAAAGAAATAAATGATAAACATTAAAGCTGTATAATAAAGAAAATACAGATAATGAGTACAGAATATCTTAAAAGTCGGGAGAGAAAAGTCCAGAAGGTGGGGAACTTGCGATCTCCCATGAATTAAAAAAACAGACATCACAACAATTCGAGAAGAGTATTTATTGAGTTCAGCACATGAAAGGATGAAGGATGAAGAATCTGCACTGTTTCCTCTCCAAGGATTTTTCAAGCAGATCAGACATCAAGCTCAACCGTCAGGTATTTTCTCTCTAATTGAGGGTATCCACAATATAGAATCTGAAAATCCCACAAGGTCGATCCCTTTTTTTCATAATATAGACACGTACCTGTATTTTTATCCTTATATAACATTGTAAATCACTGTTAACATGAGTTTAACCGTTTCTTAGTTCTATGAATTAATCTTTTTTTTTATATAATTTTTTTTTGTAAGGATTCCATTGGAAACCAATTATCAACATTAATACGAATAAAAACATCGGATATTTTTGTTTAATATTTACATATAACTAGTTGAACAGCTGTTTTATTATAATTATTTAGCTTACTGATATTTAACAAAGGTTACCAGAAGAACATTCTTTTTTTTTTTCTTTTTTCCCCATTAGGGGTGGCATTGGTATATGCCATACAGCCATATCTGAATTATATGAGAGTTATATTCTCAGTAAGCCCAATCACTTTATTGGTACTGCTATATTTTATTATTTTTAGTGTATTTGTTATTATATAAATTTTTGCACCACACATATGCATACAAACACACTCACATACATAATACAAAAACATATAAATGTATAAAAAATTATATATTTAAATGTATTATATATTTTTGTTAATTGTTTTCAAATATGCATGAAGGTCACAAATTTTTTTAAGGTCAGATAATTTTAATATTTCATCATAAACAATTATTTTTTTCAAATTTAAATTCTTGAGCATTATTATTATTTCTCTTTGTTGTATGTACGGTGGACATTCAAGTATAATATGCTTAAGGGTCTCATTATGATTACACTTTTCACATTTAGGACTTTGTTTTAGGCCTATCTTACATAAATAACTGTTGCAAATTCCATGATTTGTTCTCAGCCTGATGTAAGTTTTTATTTCATCTTTTCCTATGTTTATATTTGCGAACCACGGTTTTCTAAAAATTTTCGGAAATATCGATTTATAGAACTGCCCGGTGGAGTTGTCCCGATATTGACCCTGCCAACTTTCTAACTCATTTAATTTAATGATTTTATAATAATCTGTATACGGTATTTTAGTGTTTACTTGTTGGCCAGTTGTAACTGCTAATTTAGCCATTTTGTCCACTATTTCGTTATCTGGGATCCCCACATTTCCCTTAATCCACAAAAATATAATTTGTTTATTCGCTTTTGTTGCCAGATAATGATATTCTATTATTTCCTTTTGGACATTATTGATACTTTTATTAACAATATTATTAATTGACAATAATGCACTCTTGCTATTGTTAAAACAACAAAATTTTGATCTATGGATTGATTGATGTATTTGACCGCTTCTGAAATGGCATATAATTCGGCTGTATGTGATGAAAAACCAGAAGGCAATTTATACAGAGAGGATGTTTGTATTTCGGAACATAAACCGCACATCCCGATTCATCTTTGATTCTTGAACCATCGGTATAAATATAAACATGGTGGGGCCACTTGTCAGCAAGCAAGCCTTTGATAGTAGGGGCTAGCCAATGCTATAAAATCATTTGGCTATTCAATAATGGGGCAATGAATTTTTACCTACTTCTAATTTTATATTAAATTTTTGCAAAAGCATTTCATATTGTAGCTTATATTGAGGAAGATTTTTATTTGAATATACTTCACACAGTGATTGATGGTATGTAATAAAACTATTATATACTAAAGGAGTGTACTTCTTTTTCTGCCAGTATGGCTTATTTAGGATGAGAACACTAAGATTTGCTACTTTATTGTAGCATTTCTGATTACTTGCAAAGGTTTTTAAAATAATTCTGTCTGTTAGTAGTTGTCTTCTGAATTTAAGAGGTGGTTCGTTAGCTTCATTAAATAAGGCGTCTATTGGGGTGGACTTAAGCGATCCTAAGCAAATTCTTATGCTCCTGTTATGGATTACATCTAACTTTTGTAAATGTGTACATGAAGCTTCTCCATATATCGCTGCTCCATAATCGAATATCGATCTTATCGCACTCCTATAAAATAATAAAGAAATATTAGGATCTGCATCCCATTTACTGTTGTTACTAATCATCTTTAAAATGTTCAATTTTTTTTTCCGATTGCTTTATGATTTCCTGAATGTGTTGACTCCAATTTAGTTTTCGGTTAAAATAGAATCCTAAGAATTTCACGGTATGGACACTTGTGTAGGTAGTCCCAGCTAGTTGAATTCGGTCATTAAGTGGAAATGCTCGCACTCTACTGAATGGGCACACAACTGATTTTTAAGTTGAAATTGTCATTCCAGTGTCTAGTTCCCAACTCCTTAAACCTCGTACTGATTCGTCTAATAACTCAACACACCTATTAATATCTCTGTGAGAAGTATAAATACATATGTCATCGGCAAACTGTAAGATAGAAACCTCTTGAGGTAGGTATCTTCTTATGTCGGCTGAAAATATCGCGAATAGTAAACTACTCAAAATGCCTCCCTGAGGTAAACCTACTTGGGCTATTCTGCTCATGACTATTTTATTTGATATTTTTAATGATATTCTCCTATCGCTGATCAAATTTGTTATTGTTTCAACACATTTAATGGGGAAATCCATGTCTTTCATTTTATAATGCAGTATATGTAACGGAACAGTGTCGTATGCTTTAGCAATGTCCAAAAATAAAGCGACTGTTTTTTGTCCTGACGTGAGTGCCCTGTGTATCTCCGTATTTAATTCTAGAAGACAATCCATTGTTGATTTACCTTTGCGAAAATCAAACTGATAATTTGGTAATTTACTTTGGGATTCTAAACACCAATCCATTCGGTGCTTTATCATCCTTTCAATTGTTTTTAGTATACATGAGCTTAAGGAGATTGGTCTATATTATGAAGCGTTATTCGGATCTTTATCTGGTTTCAAGATTGGAAATGATACATAACCTTTTCCATGATTGGGGGACTACATTTGTTTGCCAAACATCGTTTAGGATTTTTAGTGAAGACACCTTAATTTTATGAGGCAGTTTACTTAACATTATGTAATGTAAATTATCAAGTCCTGGAGCGGTATTCGGATTACTTTTTAAAGATATTGTTAGTTCTTCCATGGTGAACTCTTTCATAAGTTGAAATTTTTTTCCAGAAAACTCTTCGCTATTGTTAATATTAGCGACATTTTTGAAAATGACTGACGGAGGGGCCAGTGTGTCCTTCAATTCTTCACACCAATCGTCATTCACAACAGGAAATCGGTTACTAGTTTTTCGATTATTAAGTATAGCCAGTTTATGCCAAATATCATTCATCGGGGTAGATTTATTGATGCTTGCGCAGAACTGTCGCCAGGAGTACTTTTGTTTTTCTCTAGTGAGTCATTCATTTCTACTTCTGAGGTAAATTTTGTGCCAATTCATTTTTTGAATTACCGTTATTATTTTTGGGTTTGTCAGGAGGAATAACCTCTCGGCCATCACTAGTGCCCGACATTGTGGACCGTATGTGTAATACTAAATTCTATTAAATGACTAATAAATAATTTAAAACGAACAATTAATAAAAATGTACTATACAATAAGATTTAACTAATGAGTTAGTATTAAAAAGGAATTTAGTTAAAAGAAAATATAAAAAATAAATTAAATTAGTAATCTAATCTGTGCTTTGGCCAAACGTCACGAACTTCGTCGATCTCTGTTTTTCTCTCTCGTACTCAATTATAACAATTCGCAACTAACAATTTAACGATGAACAGAATTATAAATCAAACACAAAAACATTATGGTTAGAGAAAAGTTTGAGGTTAAAAATATGATGTCCATTGTTCCACAGGCTCGAAACATCTGGAGAAGAACATTCAAATCATAGGAATACCACAATCTAAAATAAGCTAAGTTTTAAATGTTCTGCGCAAAGGAATAAAAAAAAAAAAAGATATGAGAAGCTCATGAAGAAAAGAATTTAATAAATTAAACAAATCTAAGCCAACGATTGTGTACTTTAGCACTAAACTCCAGCATTACTTACGTCAATTATGTGGTTTGTAGTTGAATTTCTTACTAATCATCTAAAATAGTTCTAATCAACTTCGAAGATATTCGTTCATGAAGAATATTTTTTTGCGAATATTTATAAAACTGACATTACCGCAGAAAAATAAGCTATTTAAAATTTTGCCTTAACGAAAATAAAACACTGATACCGATATACCAAAGATACCCCCAAATACGGGTAACTAAAGCAAAGAGCGTCGTTTGGAATTGATACGAAACATTGAATAATATTGAGGAAGAAAATGGTCCGGGTTGTCTTTCCTGGTGGGCCTTCCTCATATATATTTATATAAGGTCATCTATTATCATTCAAGATTGTATATTATCTTTTTATTGTTTTGTTATAATCAGAAACAATATCCAAGACGCAAAGCATGGTTTATACATGATTATGATTTATACATAGGCTGTTTTGCTGAGAGAATTCCAAGGCTAGTCATAAAACACTCACGGTTTACAAAGGTGGTGCAATGGATAGACAGATTCCTTTCGACGAATTAATAAATAATAAAAAGATCAATAGGAAACACCAACTTATAATTATTGTTATTGTTATATAATGAAAATGAAATTCCTGTAACTGTAATAATTTATAGAAGGATGTAAAAAGGCTAGGAGGTGCAATCAAAGGTGCAGTTAAACAAAACAAAATTAAAATTAAAAACATTTTTTTATAATATTGCTTTTAATTTTACTAATAACATGGCAATCATTATATTTTATTTTTAATTAATCCCTTGTAATTTTACTATGTTGTATTATTGCCATTCACTATGTTTTATTCCTTTTATATTTCTTTCCAAACTTACTATTTCTCATCAGCTATTTCATAATTTATCTTTGTATTTCTTTTCATTACCATCATTTCTGTTTATATAAACTAAATTATCTTTAGTACTGCAATATTTATATAGTTTTTTTTTTTAGTTTTTTTCTTTTATTCTCAACCCTGGATAAGGCCGGAAATTAGATTGAAAAGTAGGCAGTAAAAAAAAAGTCTTTTTTTGTGTAATTATAGTAATTATATAGTAAGTAAATGATATTTGTTAATTCTCAACAAGCATGTTAAGGTACGCTTACCAACAATACTTCTATATCGCACAAATATTTCTCAAGTGACATTAGTCAAAAACCTACATTTTTGGGAAAACGGAAAAAAAAAACTATTAGTGAGCTTGGAATAGCATTCTGACATTAAGATTGACACAAGTTTCTTCTGGAAGCTCTGAAGCTAGGTTGGTACAATGTTGATGAGTGATATTTACCCATTCCTTTCATTGTCATAAAGCTACAACGAAAAAATGCCGATTTTTGAGTCATGTCACTTTAGAAATACAAGTGGGATACATATATAAATTTTAATATAGGTATAATAATTTTATTGTTTTTAGTTGTGTATATCTTGAGCAGATAAAAATGACAAGGATGTAAATTCGAGTAGGGGAAATGCTTTGAGCGCCAAATTCGAAGGACAATATATTTAGTTTAAGTAAAAAATAATTTCTGCTGATTTACTGTTCCGACCGTTGATTAATAACATAATTTAATGTTACACGATGATTTTTTTCCCCGAAAATATTACCTAAAATATTGGTTCATTGATCATGGAAGAAATAATAATTTAATAAATATAGCTTTTGTACTTCACCCAAAATTTTATATTACAAAATATTCAACAATGCGACATCAAGCCATTTTCACGCATCTCAAAATAAATATTTTTAAGAGATGTTAAAATAAAGTAAAAAACGAGACAGAGATGGCTTGCTAATTTTATATATCTATTCGGTAGTCGAAAAAGTTTCATTCCTTTACATAAAAATTATCTTTTTTGTGAAATTTTTATATTAGACCAAACTTCGTGGCACTATTCCGCACATGGATTAGCTCAATGTGCTTGAAAAATTATATACACTTTATAAAAACTATAAGTGAAAGGTTTTTATTAATTATAAATACTTACTATAGACGGTTGTGATGCCGCTGAGAAGCCAAAAATGGATAGTATTATGAGAACTGAAGCAGCTAAACCGATCATCTTGTAAACTGTCTATTGCTGACACTATGGCTAAGAATATTTGCACATCCATCTCCTCACAGCTGGTTTTCCCCATTAGATAATGAGCCACAGAGGTCATAACTACCGACATCACTAAATATATATATACATTTATATTTTTATTATTTATATTTATATTTATAAATATTATTATAGTCAAATATATATTTTACATGATGCATTATAACTATCTCGGAACTGATTGGAAACTAATAATGCATTAACGCGATCGTTAGTGACTAATATGATTGAATTTACTTTTATCATTTTTCAACGATATCTTAATCATTAGATTAACAATCTAAATGTCTGAAAAGGTCTATGTAAACCCATTTGGTTACATGTGAGATAGAGAAAGAAAGAGAGAGACCTTACTGATAGTTTTTTTATCTCATTCCGCATAATAAAATCAGATGATTTATTTATTTTATTTTTTTGTTTTATATTTAATGAAACAGACGAAAGAATCCACCATGATTAATAACAATTATATTAGTAATAATTAAAATTGAGGCTATAATGGCAAGATGGAGCCGGCATTTCGAAACAATCCTGAACGAAGATGCGCAGGATGAAGCTGGAGCAACATTTTTTGAAGAAAAAAATGAATTAGATCCACCAGAATTTGAGGATATGGTGGAGGCAATCGGAAGACTGAAGAATATTAAGTAACCTGGTGATGATGGAATTTCTGCTGAATTAAACAAAAACGGAAAAGAAACCCTGCATAAAGAATTACATAATATTATACTTTCGATATGGGTTGAAGAGAAAATGCCTAGGCAATGGAAGAAAGGCATCATATGCCCTGTTCATACTTGAGTGTGTCAACTACCGTGGTATTACGCTACTTCAGTGTGCATAAAAGGTATTGTCTAATATCCTTTATCAAATGCTCGTTCCATTTGCTGAAAGAGAAATAGTAGACTACCAGGCAGGTTTTCGAAGTGGTCGACTATCAACCAGATTTTTAGCCTTAGGACCATCCTGAAGAAGGCAATCGAATATAAAATGCCCACACACCACCTCTTTATAGATTTAAGACGCGCCTATTACAGCATCAAACGAGCTAAACTCTATGAGGCTATGAGAGAGTTAAGAGTGCCCTCAAAGTTAATTCGCCTTGTAGCAATGACAATGGATGAAACATATTGTTAAGAGTACCCTCAAAGTTAATTCGCCTTGTAGCAATGACAATGGATGAAACATATTGTGCTGTCAGAATGCAGGGGGATCTCTCTCCTGAATTCAAGACTATAAGAGGCTTAAGGCAGGGAGATGCCTTGGCATGTCTATTATTTAATATTGCTTTAGAAAAGATCGTTAGGAAGTCAAAAATCCAGACCAACAACACAATTTATAACAGGCTAGTTCAATTATTAGGCTATGCGATGATCTAGATATTGTCGCTCTCTCATTCAAAACACTGAAGACAACATTCTCTGTTATTATGTTTGATTATGTCAATTCCAGATTTTTGTGATACAAGACGACAGTATAAAGATCTAATTGGCAGTCTCATGTATTTGATGTTAGGCTCAATGCCTGATTTATGCTTTTGTGTTTCATACTTTGGCAGATTTCAGAATTGTTATTCAAAATTACACTGGAAACATGTAAAACATATTATATGATATTTAAAATATTCTGAAAATGTTGGTTTAAACTTTACTAGATCTGCTTGTGATAAGTTATCTGTACATTCTTTTGTTGATGCAGATTTTGCTAATGACTTGAATGATAGAAAGAGTGTATCAGGTTTTGTAATTAAAATCAATAATAATATAATTCATTGGAGCTCGAAAAAGCAAACTGTCATTGCATTGAGTAGTACAGAGTCAGAGTTTTATGCTCTCAGCTGCTCTTTAATTGAATCATTATTTCTTTGTTACCTGCTAAAAGATATTTCAAAAACTGATAATGTAATACATGTATATGAATACAATCAGTCCACAATTAAAGTAGTCCCATGTCATGTCATGTCCCAAACACACTGTAATTTTATTGATTTAAAATATTTATTTTTTCACCTTATTTTGACTTAAACACCCTAATTTTCAATCAAAAATTCACACTTCAAAATATCTGATTTTTTAAAAAAGTCGGTGAGCTTTTTGATCGTTGAAATCTCTACTTTCTGATGGTGCAAAAAATATATATATTACTATGGTTAATGTACTCAGAAAATGCAAAAAAAAAGGAAAAAATCTTGAATCCGAAAATTGTTTTTAATCATTATGTACAATGTACAAGACCTCGATAGAAATTGCCAGAGATACTAATAAAACTGTCATTGTTTTGGGTCCAGATATTGATCGTTCGGTCCTTTTGAATCAATTAAATTCAAATAATCATGACATTTATTTTCTCAAGCCTGGTTCTGGAAATGTAAAAGATATATTTTTCACGTCTAATAGTTTCAAATATGAATCCATCAAAATATCGTTGCATTTCTGCATTGTTTTTCTGGTTGCGATACAACATCTGGATTTGCCGGAAAAGGAAAAAAAAGTATCGTAAATTCATTATTAGGCAATAAAAAATTGTCAAATTTGGCCAAAATGTTTTATAAAAAAGATGCTAACAAAGAAGATATTGAAAACAATGGATTACAATTAATCAAATATATTTATAAATGTAAAAATGATAATATAACACTGAATCAATTAAGATTTCGAAAATATTAAATCATCTTTCATATTGGCAAATCTCCTACCCAAAGAAGGTGCAGTAGAACAACATTGTTACAGGCCATATTATCAGCTTCAAAATTGGCTGGGTAACGAACTGACAGCAACAGATTGGGGCTGAAAGCAACATCAACGTGGCATTATGCCCAAATTTACAGAAAAGGAATTAATTCCGGAAATATTGCTCAAAACTATTTGCTGCAGCTGTGAAACTGGATGTAATAGTTTAAAATGTGGCTGCCGAAAACATGGTTTAAAATGCACAAATTTATGCCACATTGTCATGGTTCTGAAAAATGCTCCAATATGGAAGAGGAAGTTAATGATTCAGATGAAATTAATTTTAAATAAATAGCTCAATATTGTACAAAATGATTTTTTAAAATTTTCGGTTTCTTTGCATTTTCTGATAACATTTACCGTAGTAATGTATTATTTTTTTTACACCATCAGAAAGTAGAGATTTCAACAAACAAAAAGCCCACCGACTTTTAAAAAAAAAAGCAGATATTTTGACTTGAGAATTTTCGATTGAAAATTAGGGTGCTTTTTCTATATTAAGTCAAAATAAGGTGAACAAATAAATATTTTAAATCAAAAAGATTGCAGTGTGTTTGGGACATGAAAACGTAAGTTTTCACCAAATTTCTGGGACAAATTTTTTTTTGTAAAAGATAAATTTAAAAAATAAAAACTTGGTTATTTGGATTTTTCGCATAAATTTTGAGGTTATGTGAAAAAAAAATAACTACAAAAGTTGTAGATCTTTTTATTACCTACAACTTTACCATTTAACTTTTTTCCTTAGGACTTGAAGATTTGCCGGAAATCGAGATAAACCGGGTTTTACCCTTAAAACCTCCCCCTTCCCACTTCTCGACCTCAGATCGCCCGTAAATTATTTTTCCTTTCATTTTTGTTATATTATCTTCCTTTTCCAATGGGTTTCATTCTACTATAATTTTTTTTTCACTTTTTACCATTTTCAAAGGCTTCTGCACTGTTCTATTATTGAAAAATTAATATATAACAATAACTGATAGTTTAAATCAATGTTGATAAATAAATAAACAATCATGTTTACGAAATATTATTATGAAATTAAGGAAATAGTGTTGAGGTTCAAAGTCTGGGGTTTTGATAATGTTGATATAGCGCAGAACTTTCCTTCAGTCTCTATGCCGGTGATACTGTCCCCGTTTTATTAAAATATTTATAACAAATAACGTAAGTAACATAAATGATCTTTTTTTTAAATATATTAATACTTTTTTTCAATATTTTAGAACAGTTATGTTGCCTAAAATCATTCTATATTTTATGTATAACCGAAATCATTTTATTTTTTTATATTTATTAAAATTCATACATTTAATACAGAATATAAAGGCGCTCCTTAAAATAATTTAGTCTTGGACTATATAATCACTTTCTGATATCTGTTTTTATTTTTTGAAATTTTGGCAAAAGTATCTCACAATTTCCACTTATCTCTCTATAGATTTTAAAACTTTAAATTTAATTTCCATTAATTGCATTAAAGTTTCGTGGAAATACTGAAATTTCATTAAATAACATAATAATAATCAACGGAAAAAATACTATAAAGAAATAGCTTCAGTTTCTGCCTTTTTCCTTCAGTTTGTTTGTTTATTGGTTTAACTTTGACTTATGTCATTATGGCTAATCGGGGTATGCTACAGAGTGAGTCATAAAATGTGCGTATTCCAGGAATGATTAGGATAGGGAAATTTAACGATAACCCGACAGCGCAATGGCTCAGTACTGCCAATTTATGCACCTTCCGAAGGACGGCATAACGGAGGAATTTTTTAATCTCATTTAAATGATTCCTAGGGCCACTTGACGGGCTGCGGACCCCCGATCTTGGTCATAGTAAGATTTTATGGTAACCACTAGACAATAGATGATTTTTTTTCAGTTTTCTTATTTCCAGAAATTCGTTTTCAATCAGGGTAAATATTATTCCTTTGTTTCTCAATCGGTTAATCATCAAATTAATTATTAGATGTGTCTATTATTTTGTAATAGAACTGAGATGGTTAATATTTTGAAATTAAAAAAATAAAGGAACCTAATAGACGAAATTTTTAAAATACGCCATTTAAGTCATGTCCGACAAATTAAATAAGAACAGGAGCATGTATTTTATTCTATTACTAACTGATATCAAACAGTATTTAATTGTTAATTTATGTAACAAATTAAATCAAAACTATTAGTGTTTTTCTAAAAAAAAATTTAAAAATCTTTAAACACAATATTAAAAAGTGGCACTTTCTGTAAGTTGATTTTGAAGGTGTATGCACCACCGCATATCTGATTAAAAACGGAACCCAATCCTCCACAATCAAAAACAACAAGAGGTATTTGAGCTAATAATAGCCCCATTAATTAATTTATTGTAGAAAATTTAATTTAATTTAATGAATAAAGATTATAGTAATTACGAACTCTAGGAGCTGATAAAAAAACAAACTTTTTTTTAATATTATATAATATCGAGATAAAATTATTGGACAAATATCTGTATTTATTTGTAAATATAATGGCAATCTTAAAAATCTCCACAGAATAGACGGATCATTTTTTAAGGTAAATTTTGTTTAACAGTTTTTATTTATTATCGTCTTAGAAAGTTCATAAACTCATAGATATGAATATGTAAGAATTTAAGAAAAATTTAGGTTCATCTAATGTACTTCTGACAACAGTGAGGTTTGTTTTGTTTGTTTTTTTGTTTTTTTTTGTTTGTTTTTTTGTTTGTTTTTTTCGAAACCTCCTTTATTATATGAAAGTACATTCACAAATAGTAAAAAAAACTACAGGTTCTATATAAATAAAATACCTTCCATTACAAGGTATCACCGCAACAGTGAGGTTATATTATTTCATTGTTAACAATAGTGTTTGTTTGTTAGCATTTTGTGAGAATATAATTTTTTTCGTTTTCTTATTGTTGTAGGTACTTGCGTTTATAGAATAATCATGCCCAAAGGTAATATTGTTGTAATAAAAGGTAAGAAGATAAATAAACAAGATTTAGACAGTGCCATTCACTTAGTCCAAATAAATAAAATGACAATCGGAGTAGCAGCAAGACATCATAATGTTGATAAGGATATTCTGACTGCCTGTCTTGAAAAGTTGAAAAAATCTGGTAACTTGGTCCATATATTAAACCATAATTGAAAAAAAAATGTATCGAAGTTAAATTTTATTTTAAAAATTCGAATGAAGAGAGAAATGTTCTCATTCCTTATCAAATCATTTAATCTTATTTTGTAGTTTATCAATCCAGATTTTCGAAAGAGTTCTATGTTTAGATACTGAGGTAACAAAATAATTTGTTGTATTTTTGTATGTGAATATTCTTCTTCCAAAATATATAAGAGTAATTTATTTATAAAACAGTAAGTGGATCACTTCAGATTATTTTATAACCCTATAACTTTAGTTTTTAATTATATTTAAAAACTACATTATAATTTAATTTATAATTTTAATTATAATTTTTCTTTTAGAATACTATTTTTGAAAAACTTATGTGGAGTATTTTCAAATATGGATTGAATCTATTTTTGGTTGATAATTTCAACAGAAAAAACGTTACTGGGTAAAGGTCTTTACTGCAGTACAGAAGGAACAATTAACTTCACTATTTTATATTTTAAAAATATCTATAAAACTAATTTCAAAAAGTAATTACATAATTTAATGAAGGTTAAAAAAAACAATTATTAAATTTTTACTCCTTTATTATTTAACAGCATTAGAATGTTGCGATCATTCAAGGCACCCATAATATTGTTGTTTTTTTGTAAACAATCAATTTTTAAATAAACAATTGCTTTCTTAATTCCTCATTTTGTGGGTCCAGGTATTATTACGATTTATAATGAAACCCAGTTAGTGAATCCACAAAATTGTATTTATAGATTGCAATCAAATGATCCTTAGACTTTTACCTCAAAATGTACAAAATTTTAAATAATTTTGAAGGGTGAAAATTTTATTTTAGATATTAAATTGGATAATAATGTAAAATAAAAATTAATTATAAAATGCGAAATCTGTGTAATTTGGTTTAATAAAAAAACATGTTTTGATGCTGGTCTTGAAAACGTGAGTAACAAACGAAATTAAACATATTTGTTAAAATTTTAAAAGTTATTTTGTACTTTAGGGATTAATTTGAAGGAGGTGAAACCACCGTGCACAGTTAATATATATATATTTTTTTTTTAAATGATCCATTCAAACATGTCATACATGCATTTCATTAAATCTCTTCCATTGAAAATCTTACACCTTCCATAATATCTATTCTCCTAATACCGGTTACAGTCCATATAGATTTCATGTAACTTTTATGTAAAAACGTCAATGTTTTTTAAATATTTTTGTGTTGAAGAGAAAAGATTTGCCCTGGCCGGGATTTGAACCCGTGTCGTCTGCTTCTCCGTAGCAGTCCTCTAAGCCACTGAGCTACCAGGGGTCGTATCCATGTCTGACAAATCCGTTCTCTTCACCGAAGTCTGACTTGGATACGACCCCTGGTAGCTCAGTGGCTTGGAGCACTGCTACGGAGAAGAAGACGACCCCCGACCCCGGTTCCGATCCCGGCCAGGGCAAATCTTTTCTTTTCAAAACAAAAATATTTATCATAAAAAAAACAATTAATAAAAAAAAAGTCAATGTTTTTTGTTTGTTTCTATTATATAGTTGATTTTTTTTTTGTTTCAGAATCACAACAACTGTAATTATATAATTTTAAACTAATAACTAAATATGTCCAAATACAAAATAAATTGGCTAAACCATGAAGACATCCTTGACTGGAAAGAAATCGCTGAGGAAAAACAAAAATTCTACTGCTCATGCCTCGGGAAATCTAAATGGGAAATATATGAAGCTCATGATTTACACTACTTGAAACTCAAAATTGGCTATTCATTATTTGGCCTTCCTCAAAATTTAAAAGCAAATGATATCAACAACATTTTTAGAGATCCAAATTATAATATTAAAATAGACTGTATAATCTCTGCAATAAGAAAACATAAAAATCACGCATTGTGCATAAGTTTTATCTACTTTATCGCAATAATAGAAAAAAGATATAGCGAATTTCCAGTCATCTGTGTTCTAAACAAGAGAGAAGAAGATAATGATGTATGTTTCTTCGTAGATACATTTGGCTATAGTTATCAAAGTTGGGAAGAATTCTTAAATACTAACGTCACACCAAAATGTATTTACTGCTATCCAAGAAACGGTAGGTACACATGCAATGTATTAGGTCATGTGGAACTCGATTATAGTTATTCTCCGCAGGCATATTCCGTCATCTCCAAAGGGATTGGTGCGATATCTACAACATCCAGTGCAGCTACGAGAGTCCTTCCAGAGTCGAAGGCCACGGTAGTGAATGGAGTCACTGGAAGGAGAAAGAATAGCTGGGTCGAAGTGGCATCTGTCGAGAACTGTGCATCTTCGTACGCCATCCATTCGACCGATGCAATCGTTGCGAGTCTCGAAGAGTTTGATGACATCGATCCATTTCTTTCCAAGATACTCGAGAAGGAGGCACCAATCCGGCCATATTGGTTCGCGGTTCTAAACTGGATGGCCCAAATAGTCAAGCGTACAGATAGTATAACTAACACGCATATCGCCCAATTATATGTGACTGTATTATTTTTTTGCCACACCGTTGCATCTTATGATACATGTAAGAAAATTCTCGAAGAAATGCTCAATTATATAAATAGTAAAGTAAAAATTGATGTCAGCGACAGATCGAAGCATTACCTAAGAGAGATGAAGGACGAAATGGTAAAAAAAAAAAATGATGAAGAGATCCTCCTAATTAAAATAATTGACAACAAACCTGATCTCTGTGAGGAAATGTTTTACAAGGATAAATCGCTTGGTGTAAATGGCAATTGTTCTATTGAAAGCATTTCCGAGCTTATCGAGGTAGCTTCCAAAGAAGATATTATTCTGATGCAGAAAATAATATGGTATTGCTTTTATCTAGAGCAAGTTACCAAGAACTGCAAAAATTGTATTGAAAGCATTAAACAGGCACAAAATAACCAGCAAGAAATTGATGTATTGTTGAACCAAGAAACATTGAACTTGAAAAATAAAGAATCGAAGTTATTTAAAGGAGGGGAATATTTAGTAACAGAAATAGGAAAAGTGTTGTTAGATAAAGTTGTAGAGGTGTCAGTACAGTGGGCATTTTCGGCGTTAGTCAACTTTATATGAAGTTAGACGTTGAATTTTAAAATTATAAATGGTTTATAAAATAAAGTTCAAGTTAACAGAAGCATCTACATTTTATGATTATTTTACTGAAATGGGTATCAAAAGTTGTGTATTTTTTCTAACTGAAGTATAGTATAGATTAAAAATTATGTAAATTTTTGTGATAAAAATTAGGAATGAAATATGATAAAAATAATTTAATATGTAAATGGCCAGGCTAAATGTAATTTGTATAAGTTTTCACGTCATATTGTAATTTATATATTTAATATTTATTGTTATATAATTATTTTAATTTCAGTGGTGGTTGATAAATGTTTTCAATTTTCAGAAATAGTGGATTTTATTATTTTAACAATTTTAATGTATGTTATAAAAAATAAAAATGTATATAATAAAAAGTATTTATTGAGAATTATTTAATTGATTTAGAGAGACTAATTAAATATTTTTTATGGTAGATGTAATGTCCCATGGAGAAGCTGGAAAGTATATGTTAAAATATGATATATCTACAGCCCCGGTGAATAAGTGGTTAAGCCGAATTTTGTCCAGACAGAGTTAACTGCTTTCAGATAACCGGAATTGTATCATTCTCGTAGGTTTTGGATTTAATTGGAGTTGTAATATAAGCAATGACTCCTTTCCAAGCCAATCCCTTACTTAGTCCCTTATTCACTACGAAAATAACTCGATCCCGCTTACTTAAGTACAAGAAACTCATTTTGAAGAAAATTAGACTTAACCACTTATTCACCGGGGCTTTAGATATCAAGCTGTAATACTGTAAAGTAGTAAACCAGGACGGACAGTAACGGAGACAAGAATTCTTATTTCCACCTCACTTCTCCAAAAATTATCCAGAATTATTTTACTCTTTACCACAAAAATACTATTATTTTATTTTATTATTTATTATTTTTCAACCATCATGATGGAGGAACATTTTCTGCAATTTGCGGCCTTTGTAGTGGTTCATCATTTTGAGTGTAATCCATCACTCTTCTGCCTTTGTACTTCTTGTAGATCATCTGCTTGTGATACATCGAAATTACTCCATGTACCATATTCATCACAAGGAAACCCTGAAGATGTAATATATATATATATGTTTACATATAACTTAATAAAGTTGTTTGTTTAATTATTTTATAATTAAACTA